>MU008163.1:333766-1533766 GCA_010909165.1 Anthoceros angustus
ACACCCTCGTCAAGAAAGCAGTTTACTGTCTCATGACAAGTTGGTAGTGTGTGCGAGAGACCATTGGGTCTTATGATGAAACTCGTGAGGACATTCTCCAAGGAGGGAGGGGTTATTGATGCATGCTCGAGCGGTGGGACTACGACACTACTGCGTTCGTGTGGCCGAACGTATTGCAATAGAGGCGGACTTGAGATGCGCAGTTACATTGCCCCGCTGCAGCGTTGATGTCTTGCCCGTCTGAGACGAGGAGCTGACTTTTGAGCCGCATCAAGGGGACCATCTCGATTGGGCAAAGAGGTATGTATTAGCGAGAAGAGCTGAAAGCCCAAGTCGTCATTGAGTGCGAAGAGGTTGAAGACGACAACCGTGAACTTATGGAGGATGGACGGAGACTTTGGATCTTTGTATGGCGGCGACCCGAAAGCGACACCAAAATGACATCAATGAAGACCGAGGCTTTGGGTGCGAATGATAGCTTTGACGCATGAGATGGAGCGATGAATTTGGCACTGTAGAAGATTCGATTCGGTGGATGCAATGGTGGACTCTCAAACAATCCTCGCGATAGAACACATGAGGCGATTAGCAAAATCGCCTATGCGGTTAGCGGGTGTTGGTGTTTAGTTTTGCCAGTTTGAGAAAACGCATGTTCGGATGTTTTCGACCCTCTTAAAATTAACAATGGGTCTTTTCTCAAATTTTGTTGTTACTGTTTTCTTTGGCAGTAGCGGTGGCGGCGCCGGCCATGTATGGTCGTCTTGAGGGGATGTCCATTTCGGTTTGGTTTTCCGCTAGGATATGCATACACGCGGTGTATACGTACGAAACCAGCCGTTTTCCATAATTTGTGGATGGTGTCTTTTCCGTCAAAGGGGTTATTTTTTCCTTGAAGGGGGTTTGTATATTCCCCCCCTTCATAATTTATGGTGTTAATCATGTTTCTATCCAGGGTAGAAATAAGAATAGACCTAGTACGTCTATCTTTACGTTCCCACTCAACCTGCTCATCAGCAGTTCTAGCGGGAGCTTTCATTTTTGTGTCCGACCCATCTGCTATCTGCATAAGCTCATTCTCTTCTAGGATCTGGGTCAGTCTTAATGCCCAGATATTATAATCAACACCATTAAACCTGTCTTTATCTCTAAATTCTATCTTGAGAGGAGGTAAGGGTGTTGGATTTGACATGGTTGCAGGAATTACAGGGTTGATGACCAACTGGCTAGCTCTATACAAGAGGGCTGCAGGAGAAAAATCCCACACGGAATACTCTACAGGCTCAAACAGAAAAGAAAGGTCATACACTTCATCCTCTGAATCCGAGTCTGAGACATCTTGCATAAGCTTGAGTAGTGTCTTCTCTTAATGAGAAGGGCTCCCACTGCTCGAAGCACCGTGGATTGAAGAGTCTTTCTCGATGAAGTTGTTGCAGATGATGTCAAGAATCATCAGGCTTCCCGACAATTGCTTGATCAAATCAGCCTGAGCCTTCGCGCGTTGCTGGAGTGAAGCGAGCTGGAGACAAAGCTGGGCTGTCTCGTCTTCTTGGCGTTTGCTCGCGTCAGTGCTCGCAGCCTTGTGGGCCTTGAGAAATCTCTTTGCCGCTCCAACAATTACTCATGAGAGGTAGTTATCGTTGAGCAAGGTGGTGACTTTCTCAAACTTGTGCGGCTGTAGTGTGGAGCGCTCCAATCGTGCCTCAGCTCGACAATCTGGGCACAAGAGAGGACCGTGAGGGATTGGCTTGGCGTTGGGTCTTGGGGCTGATGCTAGGCCTTTTCTCTTCGTCATTTTGCCTCAGATCCAGATGAGTGAATGATGTTGCTCATTTGTCCACAGCGCGTTCCTGCGATCAACATCCAAGAATCAAATCCGGGCTCTGATACCATAATACAATCGGGAATAGCTGCATTATGCTATGAATTGATCACAGGCGGTGGCACAAGAGCAAGGAATCCAGAGAAGAGATTTGTCATTGATTGTCAAGTAAGGTAACAAAAGGTTCTTAAATAGCCTAGTAATGGTAACCGCTCTAACCGCAAATGCGAACTACCATAACTGTGATCGTAATATGCAATAAAATATGATTACTACATATGTAAATCCCAATAGTCTCTGCGCGAGATTACCCCGATTACCCCTACAGTATCTGTATGTGTGTCTATGTGTGGTCTTTGCGCGAGATTACCCCTATTGTATCTGTATCTGTATGTATCTGTATGTGTGGGACAACCTGAAATAATTCTTAACTCGTTGGATCCGCTTCCCCTTGTTCTTGTCAAAGACAACCCTCCTTTTCTGAAAAAACTTAACATGGCTGATCTGGCGGGCCGACTATAGCATCCATGTGTGTGACCTGTCAGCTCCGGCCGATGCCGGTGGGGCCATTTTCACAAGCTTCCTTCCGCGCTCGGGCTGTCTTGTGCACACGCACGGCCAAAACAAATTATCTGTTAGAAATCTATAGGATTGGTGCAACACATTACATATTAGAGTTATGAATATAAGTCCTACAAGTATATAGCACTATCCCAGGAGCGAGATAGGGTTTCATACTATCGAGAGTATGACAAAGCCAAAGGCTATATATGTATGCATAGCACACCATTTCTAATGTAATTGAACACAGGAATTTGTTTCTAACATGGTATCGAGCATGGTTCGAGATCGTAAAACTACTGCACCACACGGACTCTTGCCACTTGTCTTCTATTGCATTGTTTGTAGTTATGCGGACTAAGTGTAAAAGCTTGCAATTTGTGAAGCTTGGTAGTAGTTTTGGTGCGAGGAACTTTTGTCTTGTCTTTGCATAGCTTTCAGGTGTGCATATGGAGACTGCGTCAAGTGGAGAAGTTTGATGGCGGAACTTCACATTATGGAAGTTGAAGCTAAAATCTCTTCTCATTGACAAGGATTGTGGAAGTTTGTGGAAAATGGACTTCCGGATGGCGCTTGAAAGGATATAGACAAGGATGCGAAAGCCTTGGCTAATATTATCCTGAATGTGTCAGATGACGTTCTCTCACAATTGAGCGAATGTGTCTCTTCGCAGGATGCATGGAAAATTCTTTGTGCAACATACAAGAAGAGGAGCATTATGAGCGAAATGCTGCTGAAAAGTCAATTCTCCAACTTCAAGATGGCTGAGGGCGACACCATTCAACAACATGTCAACAAGTTGAAAAGCTTGGTTGATCAAATGAGGGAGGCAGAGATCAAACCTTCAGAGGGTAAGGTGATCACCTCTTCTTTAGTTTGCCACCATCATGTAGGCAATTTTTTGTCTTATAGGGCATCCGTAGCGATGCGTCCAAGTGACAATCAACCAACCTTTGATGAGGTGGTTAGATTACTCCTACAAGAGGAGCTTGATGGTTCTTTCCGGACACAAGGCAACGAAGGCTTGGCACTCTTCTCCAAGAAGGCACATCACGGTGGAAGACCTCAAGCCAAGTCTCTAGAAGGGACAAGGATACAGATGCAAGAGAAAGGTGAAAGGCTTTTGTTCTTGCGGAAGCCCAATCACCACGCAAAGGATCAGAAATAAGATTGGCGGACTTGAAGAAGGAAATCATCCCAAGCTAATCAAGTCGTGAAGGACCAAGAACACATCTTCGTGCTTCACCGAAAGAGATCAAGCGACTTCATCAAAGAAGGATGAGAGTTTGTACCTTGACTACGGTGCATCCCGACTTGATTATAACCTTCCTTGGTTCTCAAGCTACGAGGTATTGCGGAGGGGCATACGGTGGCGCTTGGTGACAATAGGTCACATGACATCAAGGAAGAGGAGTGTTACGAGTCCATCTTCCGGAGGACGGTCACAGTGTAAGGCGTGCATCATGTGCCTCATCTTGAGGAATCTTCTTTCGCAAAATTGCCGATGAGTCATGAGGTTGTGTTCAATTCAAAGGATTGGATCCAATCCGAAAACTGAGTTATCGAATGCTAAAGTGATTGCTAGGCGTCCGATAGGAAATTGTACAAGTTGTGTGCTTCGTGGAAGGCAAGCTTGCACCTTTATGGACGATTCAAAATAGCATTGGATCTATTGATTTATGGCATCAACGTCTAGGGCACATTGGTGTGGACAATATCAGTTGATGAAGAACCAACATATGGTTCTGAGGCTTGGATTTGAAGAAGTGGGTGAGCTGAATTATGCCAAGGGTGCATAATGGGAAAGCTACACCGAACTAAGTTCCCAAGATTGCTGACGAGCAAAGATGGCGCTAGAGTTGGTACACACGGATGTGTGTGGTCCAATGAAAATCCACTCATGGCGGAGCCCGCTACATTCGGTGTTTGTGGATGATTTCACTAGGAAGACTGGACATATCTTATGAAGGAGAAATCCCGTATTTACACTCTTCAAGGAATGGAAAGCCATGGTGGAGAACGCAAGTGGACAACGTCAAGACTTTGCGTGTGACAGCGGAGGTGAATACATCTCCACTAACTTCCAACGCTTTTGCAAGGAGCATGGAATTGGAAGGCAACTAACCATCCCTCACGAGCAAAATGGAGTGGCGGAGCGCAAACTTAGGAGTCGGTGGAGGCAGCTAAATGCATGTTACATCATAGTGGCTTGGAAGTACGTTTTGGGGTGAGGTCATTTGTTCACAACCTATGTTTTGAATCGAGTTCCAACCAAAGCTATTGTTGGAATGACCCCGGAGGAAGCGTGATCTAGCGTCAAGCTCGACATAAGCCATTTGAGGATCTTTGGTTTAGTGGTCTATGCTCACGTTCCGAAGCAAACACAAACAAAATGGGATCCAAAAGGCGTGAAGTGCCTTATGCTTGGATACTCTACTGAGATTAAGGGCTATTAGTTGTATGATCTTTCAAGGAAGAAGATCATTTTTAGCAGGGACATTGTATTTAATGAGGTTGTGGAACCCAGCAAAGGAGTGGGAGCTCCAACCCCAGTGTTATCATGAAGGATCCGGTGTATGTTGACACGATGAGGATTAATGATGACACTCTTGAGCAACTGCTCCGAGCCCGAACCTTCTCAACAATGCGACATAGAGGGGAGAAAGGGAAATTCAATGTCGCGATTGGAGAAGTAGATGAAGATCAAAGCATTATCGTAATTGACGAAGAAGAGGAAGCTCAAGTATTCGAGAGAGACAACCAATCTTGAGAAGATCAACGAGACAATGGAAACCTTCATGAAGATCTTGGAATCCATGAATGCATGTGTGTATGAGGAGGCATGGTTGGCGGATGCGGAACCACAAAGCCTAAGGAAGCATTGGAAGGACCAAAGGCAAAGGAGTGGAAAGAAGCCGTGGGATGAGTATAACTCTTCTCAAGAACAAAACTTGGGCAATCACTCCTCTACCTCACGGAAGGAAAAGCATTAGAGGCCTGAGGGACAAGGCCCGACATTGCAGGCGGTGGGAGTTGTGAGTCGATTCTTGGCCAACCACGGACAACGATTATCAAGCGATCAAGAGGATATTCGAGATACGGCACAAAACATTGGAAGTTGAAATACCAAAAAGATCGACATGAAGAAGCCCAGGTGGTTGGATTTTGTGATTCAGATTGGGCTAGAGATGTCGATGGCATAAGTCTACCAGGATATGTATTTATGCTATTTGGGGAGCCATTTCATGGAGTAGTAGGCGTCGACCCTCGTGGCTTTGTCCTCTGAGCGGAGTACATGGCAATATCTGCGCAACAATGGAAGCAATATGGCTCGACGATTGCTCGAAGAAATGGGATTTAAGCGGAAGGTGCAACAACCATCTTCAACGACAATCAAGGTTGCATTTACTTAGCGAAGAATGCTACTTTTCACGCGAGGACGAAACACATTGAAGTAAAGCATCACTTCATTAGAGAAAGTTCAATCCAAGGAGATAGAGCTAGCGTATTGTCCCTGCGGACATGCTGCAGATGTTATGACCAAAGAGTTGACTTTAGAGAAACACGTTAAGTTTAGCAAGATGTTAGGCTTAAAAGAGTAGCACTGATGTGTTGAGTGGGAGTGTTAGAAATCTATAGGATTGGTGCAACACATCACATATTAGAGTTATGAGTATAAGTCTTACAAGTATATAGGACTATCCCAGGAGCGAGATAGGGTTTCATACTACCGAGAGTATGACAAGGCCAAAGGCTATATATGTATGCATAGCACACCATTTTTAATGTACTGAACTTGGGAATTACTGTTTTCTAACATTATCCACTAGAACATTTCTTTTCGCTAACAGATTGGGAGCACCATCACCAGCTGGAGCACCAAAAGTGTGTGCAGCAAACACATTAAATGAGTGATGAAAACATGCAACGCACCAGGCGTGGTGCGTCGTCGGGCACGCACGGTCTCTTCATTGCTTGCTGCAATTGAGGCACTCTGAGGGGGTAACAGGAGCCGTGGCGGACCTCGCCGAGTGGTGGGGGGTATGGCACGAAGCCCTCCGCCTCCTGCTTGTTGGACTCCAAGGAATAAATTGTTGGCAAACAACAAAGCCGCACGGTGCAGAACATTTGCACCAAATTTGCCAGCCCCCCAGGTGGATGTCTGGCTGGACACGGATCTTCCAGCACATCCAACTGGAGCTTACCTGAAGATCCTGACCCTGGCAGGCCTGCAGGATGTGAAAGCGTGGTAACGGCTAAAACTCGTGAGGTAGCCATGTTCCTGTGCAACCACGTCCTGCGGAGCTATGCTTCCTATGGCAGGTTGCAAGACGCCATGGATGTGTTTGAAATGGTTGCTTAGCCAGATGCAATTTTATGTGGTCTTCCATGATCATGTTAAAAACCGGGCAAGATGGACAGGCGACAGCAGACTATCATAGAATGGCCACAAGGCGTGCGTTTGTGCCTCTTTTCATCAGAACCACATGTTTCGACCTGAGGTATGATACTGACCTAGTGGGTTTTTGTGGACAAAATCATTCGTATCAAATTGCTACCGTGGATTAAATCGGCATTTGCCGAGTCTGGACCCAGGATCGAACCGGGGGCTGCGAGTGTGTGAGTCTAGCGTGATGACCATGATGACCATGAGCACCATCCAGACAGACAAAAATTGGAGGCAAAGCTGAGTAATATGACTAACGACGACAAAAGCCCACTGGTATTGCCACTGAGTATGAATTTGCAAGGTTTAGGGATTAATGGCATTGGTTGGTTGCTCGAGTTATTGCGAAGAAGAGGGGTTTTGCTCCCCGGTGGAATGTTGTTCCTCACATGCCAAGTTTGGATTCAGCCCAGCTGAAAGTCCTGACGAACCGCATCCTGATCCGATCGTGCCATGTGAATCCCAGTACCACTACCGGAACCAAGCTGGAATTGATTCCAACTGGTCACTGCCAGACCCATGGTTGCATGAAACACGGCATGCCTTACGGGGAGGCAAAACAGGGGTGTCGAGATCGATATCACTGCAGGCAATACCTCCGAGCAACGGGAACCTGGCTCGTTTCCTAATTTCTGCATGACGCTGCTTGCCCTTCTCCAAAGCTTGGCTGCCCACACTTGCAGATACCTGCAGGAGGCACAGAAATGTAACGGAATTGGATACCGGTGTCGAAAAGGTGGGCACACTCGGCCCTCATCGTGTCAGCAGTCTTCAGAGTATTCGTAATGAGCTGCACTAGCAACCAAGCTGGAACAAAGAAGACAGTTCACTCGACATAAACTGGAGCCAAGCTTGAGACCAGGACCACTAGTACCTGTCTAAGACAGCGACATTTGGCTGCCTTGATGGCCTCATTTCAACAAGGGGAGTTTGAGAGCCAAGCCTCGAGAAGCTTCAGACATGATCTGCAAGACTCATCCAGAAGAATGTCAAGGAAGTCCAGCAGGCAGAAAGAATACGCAGGGCAAAGCGGGAAATTGACAACTGGGAGAAAATAGACGTGGCCAGAAAGAGACTACTCAGTTGAAATCCAAGCTGATCTGACCCCGGAATCCACAGGTGTAGCAGCAAATACTGATACAGCCGTTCCCTTGGGAGCAGCACCACTACTCGGGCATGCCACTGTCTTAGCTCGGATTAGACTTGTGAAGGGATGGAACAGGTAACTTGTTGGTACCCAAAAGCCCCTGTCGTTGGCTTGTGCCACCGTCTGGTCTGTGCGAACAAATATTCCTACATCGATGAGCTTCGATCTCATTGTCTCAACAGTAGAATTTCTCACATCATGCCAGCCTTGTCCTGGGGGATCAGGTGCAGGTGAGAATTCATCCACTTCAGCCATTATCACAGGGAGCACATAGTGATGTTCCAGCAGGACGTGCTTAGAAGCATCAACTCCGCTGAAGAGTCTGTAGAATTCTGGAAGTACTCTTCTTTGACAAAGATTTGCATTGTTTAATTTTTTCTAAAGGCATCATGATCACAATACAAACAAAAATTCGAGTTTACAAAGAATTGAATCACGTCCAGCAACGGAGCTTTCCCCAAAAGCAGGGAAGCCTTTCCAACACTGAAGAGACACTCCAAACAATTTTCTAAACTGCAAAAGAATTGAATCACGTCCAGCAAGGGAACTGGAACTTTCCCCAATATCAGGGAAGCCTTTCCAACACTCAACAGACTCTCCATAGCCTCCTTCCTCAAAGGATGTCAACACCCTGCTGATGTTAATTGTTGAAGGCCCGGCCCCCCTTGACCCTCTCCCCGCCCAGTCGCTGCTCACTTGTTACAGATTCAGGCGAGTGCTACTTCAGTAGATAGACAGCCATCAGATAGAATTCCAAGGGCCAAGTCGGTAGAACGCCAGAGGCGTAATAGGTAGGACCGCTGGTCACGCCTTGAGTATATAAGTGAGTTTCTGTAGTGCTCAACACACTCACGCAGGTTCATGCAGGTAGATAGATTTGCTCATTTCCCCAAGTTGAACATGGCCCTTGAGAGCTCCAACAGTCTTGGGTCTTCCTCAAACCCTCAAACCTGCATTTAACACCACATTAATATGGTTTCAGTTCGTGACATTCTGTGCATTGCTTTGCACGTCATGGGCGAAGTACATGAAAACTCCTGAGATTTATGAATCAAGGGCAGGAACTCACCGGGAGAAGCAGCTGGACACGGAGGTTCTGGACGAGACCCCGGAGGCGCTGGGCCTGCTTAATCCCGCGTCCATCTCGGAGTGAGATTTGGACTCGGACTCATCCGCGCGCGCTTCCTCCTGGCCCGTGCAAACAGGCATTCCCTGAGGTCGGGTCTCATGTTCCACCTTCCGCGCCACATCGGGAGCATTCCGGCGACCTCTCCGTATCCTTGCTTGGGATCAGCCATACTCACAGGCACGTAGGCTCTTCTTGTGCTCTTCGCCAATCTGCCCATAAACTGGGTCTGGAAGGCGAAGGTTGCCCAGTCCACCTGCAGACGCCTGTGGGAGGCGATGGCGCCTATTGCAAAAGCAACGCTAGCTTGACTCCAGTTCGCGTTTTGATAGGGATACACCTTGTTCCTTAAGTCTCTGAGAAATTGGCGCTCTATTGTGCGCGCCTTTCGGAGGTTGACGAGACCCTTGCCGGTCCAACCGAACTCGTCCACCACGTCCTGGCGAGTCACAATTCCGTCCCAGGCATGGGACTTCCTTGGATCAAGGCCTGTGTCACTCAGGCCCATGCTACAGAAGTAGGCCCTATCCAACACGGGCCCCTCCTGTTGCCGTCACCTCCAGCCATCGCTCCTGCTGCGCTTGCTGCTGTCCAGGTCGCGCCATATCGATCCCCGCTTTGGTCAGGTCTTCCAACCCCAGCCGCCTGCTTTCTGCTTTCTGGTGGCACCAGCAGAGAACGGAAGCCGCAGGACACAATCCCGCCGAACCCTGAATTAACGGGCTTGCCGATGTACGGAAACCCTAGTATCTCGCACTTTTGAACTCGCACAATGGAGTCCGGCTCACTCGGAAAACTGAGTCCTCCCATTATATACTTACTTACACCAGTCTATTGCGAGGTTACGACCCGCTTCAGCCGCCACTTTCCTTACAATGTTGTACATCGATATTTTTCCTTCTACGGGTTTGGATGTCTAGTGATGGCCAGGTAGTACAGACTTTGCTCAGATTGTCATGGCAGAAGCCAATGTTGACGAGATAGATACACTGACCAGATGACATGACTGCATTGTTGACCAGGTGCCAAGCCAATTTCGGTACTGTTTCCAGGCCTGACAATCGTCCATGCATGCATGTTTTGCCTCCTCCCTCCAATATTTGTGGGCTCTACAAGAGTGCTTTTGCGCCTCCGCTTCCTGCCGAGCACTTTAGGCTAGCAGCATTGATGGGCATTACTTGGAGCAGCATGGTGATAGCCTAGCAACATGGTCTTTTCAATATTTCAGGTACGCCTGCAGCCACACCGGCGTAATGTACATATCTCGCACGTATTGTCGTCTAATACAAAATTAATTGCGGCAGCACTGTAACATTGTGGACCACCCACTCAGTCTGATGGAGGTCCATTGCACTCGATATCTTCCTTGGCACTCGAACTCATCATGTGAAAACAAGGAAGGAAACCACGTGGTGGCTCCAATTCCTCCTCTGAATCCTTTGCTCCAAGTTTAGGCACACCCAATCAGTATGTAGAGCACATCTATGTACGGGAACGGATCCCATATGCCTCACACAGAGATTCTATCTGCGGGCAACAATGAAAGCTGTATGCACGTATGTTCACCCACCATCAGCGTTGTCGTCGCTATCACCAGAGGCACCGCTCTCTATCTGCTGCAAGACATGATGAGCACATGTCAGGAGACGGGTGCTTCAAGTCTGAACAAGATGATTGCGGAGCAGGCATGTATGCATGCATCCATCAGAGAGTTCTTCCGAATTGCCGAGAGGCTCAAGATGGGCGCCAACTGTGTTTTGGTAATTTGAGTGATGGGTATTTGGTTGGGCTGAAAGCCCTGACCTTGGCTACACGGTAAACTCTTTCTGTGAGCTTCAGGCCATGATGAGGCTTATCATGCTACTTTGGCATACCTACATTAATATTATTCTGGTTCACGGAGAAGCAAACGAGATGGGCCGGCTGAGATCCAAGCTCTTGCAGCATGTGTTTCCTTTCCTGACGGCATGTGTTTCCTTGGAGCTCTCTGCATTAAGATAACCACCTGTGGGAAAGATTGACATTGGGGCAAGGGTTAGCTGGTCCACAAAAGGAGACTATGGTGTCTAATGCATTATGTTGGGGTCACGTCTATCTAGCTGGGACCTTATGTTCTGGTGGGCACCGCCACAAGTGTCACGCGTAGCACAGCATACCTCAAACCGTCACTAGTTTCTTCTTGCTGCAGGATTCTGCAGGAACGATTGATGCACCTGGCATGTCTGCTGTATTTCTCCTACAACATCCTTGTTTATATATGTATATGAAGATTACATGGATACATATGATTATTGCAATTGATATCATATACAACACCGAAAGAGATACAACACTGACAGCTTTACCCTCCAGAGAAAGCCAGGCTGAACAGAGTAATTTCTAGCTGGAACAGAGTAATTTTTCGTCAGGGTCATTTGTTTCAGGACCTCATGAGTATGCCCCACACTCGCAGCACTTGAACTCTCAACAGATCAGACTCTGTAATGCTACGCCTCCTCATGAACGAGCAAGAATGCGTTCTGTACTGCTGTGCATATACAGCTAGGGGATGAACACGCAGATGCATGTCGGCATTCACCAAGCTGGATTCACTGTCTTTTAAGCTGCCACAGTTTGTATATATCTTTCACCAAACTGCTGCCTACAAACACATCCGCCTCATATATGTCCTAGTCCTCTGATTTGCGAATGAAGCTGCCTTACGTCCCCGACTGCACAGCTGGGGTGCATACACTTGCACATGCCTGCAAGAGACGCAGAAATGCTACCAAGGCATTTGCCTAGCTCTACCAAAGCACCTTCCGAGCAGCTTCAGCTGCCACTTGAACATGTTCACCAAGCTGCTGGCTACAAGCACATCAGCCTGATGTCCTCGTTCTCTAATTCCCCATGATCATATCGATCCTTTCCATGTCCAAACCCAGGGTGCCCACACTTGCACATGCCTGCAAGAAGCATACAAGCGTCACAGAATGAAGAACAGTCCTCCCTCCATCTCGCATAGCGCTAGTCTGTATAGAAGGAGGGCTTCCTGACCCATGCCCGCGACGAATATCCTGCTATCATGACAGTCCAATTAGTCACCGCATCTTCCTGTCCAAAGTCCCTCAAACACTCTGCCGAGCTGCCACACTTGGCATACATGTTCACCAGACAAACACAGACAACCAAATCATCCCCAAGCGCACTGTTCAAGCAAGTCATCATGCAGCTGCTGCCCAGAATCTAAGTGTGAGCTGGCCCTTGCACAGGCCTGATTGATGGCTATCAAATACATGGGGCGCTCATCCAACTTAGGGGCTGCACGCTTGCCCTTGTTGCCCTGCAGGGTCCACAGGAGCCAAGGAGACAAAAACTGTCCAGCTTGGGACTGAGATAGTGGCTTGCAGCAGATCATGATCAAAAGTTCCGAAATAACATGCGCAAACAGCATGTCTTGCACTGAATTCAGAGCTTGCCTGGCCAGCAGGGGTTAGGTGGCCCTCGGGTCTGGTTTCCTCACCCGGGTCCTTCATGCATTGTCGGGCTCATACAGCATGAGCCGAACGACATCAGCGACTCCCCATCGTGCTATAAACTATGTACATATGTATGAAAGGGTCCGACAGGGCGAGCCCGCCGCAGCACATAAACAAACAAACACGACAGAAGGACGGACACAAGCTAGCGCGGCTGCTGCCGATACGGATATGGATGCGCGCGCGAAAGCATTGCACCGCTAGGCTACACAACAGCGGAGAAACAACGTAGGACAAGGGCAGGGCAGGGCGAGCTCACCTCGGGGCAGAACCACCTGAACTTGAGCGGCTGAAGACTGCACAAAGCCGAGGGGACCTTGCTGTGGAGGCGTGGTGGATTAACTCAAGCCGGATCTCGAGCCGGGTCTCAAGCTGAAAATCTCAGCAGCAGCAGCTTTACGCAAGCGGCTCGGCAACGTGTAACCCCAACAGCCAAGCAATGCGCTCGACAAACCAGTGCCGGCGGCGGAGAGCCAACAGTGCTAGCAAGGTAAGCTTGCAGCTTGAGGTTCCCACAGCACGAGCCCAAGGAGGAAGCTGGCAAATTCCGCTTGCAAACAATTAACAGCGATGCAAGGCAGACTAGGGAACAGAGCGGGGGTCATGACCGGGGAAGAGCAACGCACGGCAAGGCAAATCGAAGCACAGCACTAGCACCTCAAGGAGAAGGCTCAGGGTGGGGTGCAGATTCACGACGAGGGCGGATGGGCGGGCAGGCGTACGGGCGGGTGGGCGGGCAGGCTTCCGGGCACGGAAGGACGGCAGGCGAAAGAAAGAGTGCGAAGTGCATATGTGCGTATCTCGGGTGCAGCGCCCTTGGAAGTCACACTTTTCTTCTTTGAAACCATTCCGGAAGCACGTTGAAAATTTATGGAGAAGAACCACATTGAAAATTTCATGTCGCTTGGTGATACACCTAAAGCTTAACCAGGTTTTGGGGACTGCCTTCCAATGCCCAAGCTCCTGAGGGACCCCAATGGACGTCATGGCATGTTGATGAATGTATGAGTATGTTGTATTTGGCATTATTCAAGCCCGCAAGTCACCCTTGGGGACGAAGCTGTTACCGGTCGAAATCCTGACGACCTCACAAGGTAGCGTGATCGGTATCAGGATATTCAATTGAATGCAAACTCAGCATACTGGGCTTATGTAACACAAGGATGGGTATGCCCATTTACTTCAAGCTAGTGCCTACAAGCGTACCTTCAAACCATTAAGAGTCTCTTTTGCTGCAGGATTCTTGAGGCAAAACGACCCACATGGCATGTGTCCTGTACATCTCTTGCAAAACTAAAGCTGATCATGACACAAAGCATAGGCAACCTGGACTAGCAACCAAGCTGGAACAAAGAAGACAGTCCACTCTAAACTGGAGCCAAGCTTGACCAGGACCACTCGTACGTGTCTAAGACAGCGAAATTTGGCTGCCTTGATGGCCTCATTTCAACAAGGGAGTTTGAGAGCGAAGCCTCGAGAAGCTTCAGACATGACCTGCAAGACTCAATCCAGGAGAATGTCAAGGAAGTCCAACACGCAGAAAGAATACGCAGGGCAAAGCGGAAATTAACAACTGGGAGAAAATAGACGTGGCCAGAAAGAGACTACTCAGTTGCAATCCAAGCTGATCTGACCCCGGAATCCACAGGTGTAGCAGCAAATATTGATACAGCCGTTCCCTTGGGAGCAGCACCACTACTCAGGCATGCCACTGTCTTAGCTCGGATTAGACTTGTGAAGGGATGGAACACGTAACTTGTTGGTACCCAAAAGCCCCTGTCGCTGGCTTGTGCCACCGTCTGGTCCCTGCGAACAAATATTCCTGCATCGATGAGCTTCGATCTCATTGTCTTAGCAGTAGAATTTCTCACATCAGGCCAGCCTTGTCCTGGGGATCAGGTGCAGGTGAGAATTCATCCACTTCAGCCATTATCATAGGGAGCACATAGTGATGTTCCAGCAGGACGTGCTTAGAAGCATCACCACCGCTGAAGAGTCTGTAGAATTCTGGAAGTACTCTTCTTTGACAAAGATTTGCATTGTTTAATTTTCTAAAGACATCATGATCACAATACAAAGAAGTTCTAGTTTACAAAGAATTGAATCACGTCCAGCAACGGAGCTTTCCCCAAAACCAGGGAGCCTTTCCAACACTGAAGAGACACTCCAAACAATTTTCTAAACTGCAAAGGAATTGAACCACGTCCAGCAAGGGTACTGGAACTTTCCCCAAAATCAGGGAAGCCTTTCCAACACTCAACAGACTCTCCATAGCCTCCTTCCTCAAAGGATGTCAACACCCTGCTGATGTTAATTGTTGAAGGCCCGGCCCCTTGACCCTCTCCCGCACAGTCGCTGCTCACTTGTTACAGATTCAGGCGAGTGCTACTTTAGTAGATAGACAGCCATCAGATAGAATTCCAAGGGCCAAGTCGGTAGAACGCCAGAGGCGTAATAGGTAGGACCGCTGGTCACGCCTTGAGTATATAAGTGAGTTTCTGTAGTGCTCAACACACTCACGCAGGTTCATGCAGGTAGATAGATTTGCTCATTTCCCCAAGTTGAACATGGCCCTTGAGAGCTCCAACAGTCTTGGGTCTTCCTCAAACCCTCAAACCTGCATTTAACACCACATTAATATGGTTTCAGTTCGTGACATTCTGTGCATTGCTTTGCACGTCATGGGCGAAGTACATGAAAACTCCTGAGATTTATGAATCAAGGGCAGGAACTCACCGGGAGAAGCAGCTGGACACGGAGGTTCTGGACGAGACCCCGGAGGCGCTGGGCCTGCTTAATCCCGCGTCCATCTCGGAGTGAGATTTGGACTCGGACTCATCCGCGCGCTTCCTCCTGGCCCGTGCAAACAGGCATTCCCTGAGGTCGGGTCTCATGTTCCACCTTCCGCGCCACATCGGGAGCATTCCCGGCGACCTCTCCGTATCCTTGCTTGGGATCAGCCATACTCACAGGCACGTAGGCTCTTCTTGTGCTCTTCGCCAATCTGCCCATAAACTGGGTCTGGAAGGCGAAGGTTGCCCAGTCCACCTGCAGACGCCTGTGGAGGCGATGGCGCCTATTGCAAAAGCAACGCTAGCTTGACTCCAGTTCGCGTTTTGATAGGGATACACCTTGTTCCTTAAGTCTCTGAGAAATTGGCGCTCTATTGTGCGCGCCTTTCGGAGGTTGACGAGACCCTTGCCGGTCCAACCGAACTCGTCCACCACGTCCTGGCGAGTCACAATTCCGTCCCAGGCATGGGACTTCCTTGGATCAAGGCCTGTGTCACTCAGGCCCATGCTACAGAAGTAGGCCCTATCCAACACGGGCCCCTCCTGTTGCCGTCACCTCCAGCCATCGCTCCCTGCTGCGCTTGCTGCTGTCCAGGTCGCGCCATATCGATCCCCGCTTTGGTCAGGTCTTCCAACCCCAGCCGCCTGCTTTCTGCTTTCTGGTGGCACCAGCAGAGAACAGAAGCCGCAGGACACAATCCCGCCGAACCCTGAATTAACGGGCTTGCCGATGTACGGAAACCCTAGTATCTCGCACTTTTGAACTCGCACAATGGAGTCCGGCTCACCCGGAAAACTGAGTCCTCCCATTATATACTTACTTACACCAGTCTATTGCGAGGTTACGACCCGCTTCAGCCGCCACTTTCCTTACAATGTTGTACATCGATATTTTTCCTTCTACGGGTTTGGATGTCTAGTGATGGCCAGGTAGTACAGACTTTGCTCAGATTGTCATGGCAGAAGCCAATGTTGACGAGATAGATACACTGACCAGATGACATGACTGCATTGTTGACCAGGTGCCAAGCCAATTTCGGTACTGTTTCCAGGCCTGACAATCGTCCATGCATGCATGTTTTGCCTCCTCCTCCAATATTTGTGGGCTCTACAAGAGTGCTTTTGCGCCTCCGCTTCCTGCCGAGCACTTTAGGCTAGCAGCATGGATGGGCATTAGTTGGAGCAGCATGGTGATAGCCTAGCAACATGGTCTTTTCAATATTTCAGGTACGCCTGCAGCCACACCGGCGGCATGTACATATCTCGCACGTATTGTCGTCTAATACAAAATTAATTGCGGCAGCACTGTAACATTGTGGACCACCCACTCAGTCTGATGGAGGTCCATTGCACTCATATCTTCCTTGGCACTCGAATTCATCATGTGAAAACAAGGAAGGAAACCACGTGGTGGCTCCAATTCCTCCTCTGAATCCTTTGCTCCAAGTTTAGCACACCCAATCAGTATGTAGAGCACATCTATGTACGGGAACGGATCCCATATGCCTCACACAGAGATTCTATCTGCGGGCAACAATGAAAGCTGTATGCACGTATGTTCACCCACCATCAGCGTTGTCGTCGCTATCACCAGAGGCACCGCTCTCTATCTGCTGCAAGACATGATGAGCACATGTCAAGAGACGTGCTTCAAGTCTGAACAAGATGATTGTGCAGCAGGCATGTATGCATGCATCCATCAGAGAGTTCTTCCGAATTGCCGAGAGGCTCAAGATGGGCGCCAACTGTGTTTTGGTAATTTGAGTGATGGGTATTTGGTTGGGCTGAAAGCCCTGACCTTGGCTACACGGTAAACTCTTTCTGTGAGCTTCAGGCCATGATGAGGCTTATCATGCTACTTTGGCATACCTACATTAATATTATTCTGGTTCACGGAGAAGCAAACGAGATGGGCCGGCTGAGATCCAAGCTCTTGCAGCATGTGTTTCCTTTCCTGACGGCATGTGTTTCCTTGGAGCTCTCTGCATTAAGATAACCACCTGTGGGAAAGATTGACATTGGGGCAAGGGTTAGCTGGTCCACAAAAGGAGACTATGGTGTCTAATGCATTATGTTGGGGTCACGTCTATCTAGCTGGGACCTTATGTTCTGGTGGGCACCGCCACAAGTGTCACGCGTAGCACAGCATACCTCAAACCATCACTAGTTTCTTCTTGCTGCAGGATTCTGCAGGAACGATTGATGCACCTGGCATGTCTGCTGTATTTCTCCTACAACATCCTTGTTTATATATGTATATGAAGATTACATGGATACATATGATTATTGCAATTGATATCATATACAACACCGAAAGAGATACAACACTGACAGCTTTACCCTCCAGAGAAAGCCAGGCTGAACAGAGTAATTTCTAGCTGGAACAGAGTAATTTTCGTGAGGGTCATATGTTTCAGGACCTCATGAGTATGCCCCACACTCGCAGCACTTGAACTCTCAACAGATCAGACTCTGTAATGCTACACCTCCTCATGAACGAGCAAGAATGCGTTCTGTACTGCTGTGCATATGCAGCTAGGGATGAACACGCAGATGCATGTCGGCAGTCTGCCTTGGCTCCTGTGGACCCTGAGCAGGGCAGCAAGGGAAAGCGTGCAGCCCCTAAGTTGGATGAGCGCCCCATGTATTTGATAGCCATCAATCAGGCCTGTGCAAGGGCCAGCTCACACTTAGATTCTGGGCAGCAGCTGCATGATGACTTGCTTGAACAGTGCGCTTGGGGATGATTTGGTTGTCTGTGTTTGTCTGGTGAACATGTATGCCAAGTGTGGCAGCTCGGCAGAGTGTTTGAGGACTTTGGACAGGAAGATGCGGTGACTAATTGGACTGTCATGATAGCAGGATATTCGTCGCGGGCATGGGTCAGGAAGCCCTCCTTCTATACAGACTAGCGCTATGCGAGATGGAGGGAGGACTGTTCTTCATTCTGTGACGCTTGTATGCTTCTTGCAGGCATGTGCAAGTGTGGGCACCCTGGGTTTGGACATGGGAAAGGATCGATATGATCATGGGGAATTAGAGAACGAGGACATCAGGCTGATGTGCTTGTAGCCAGCAGCTTGGTGAACATGTTCGCAAAGTGGCAGCTTGAAGCTGCTCGGAAGGTGCTTTGGTAGAGCTAGGCAAATGCCTTGGTAGCATTTCTGCGTCTCTTGCAGGCATGTGCAAGTGTATGCACCCCAGCTGTGCAGTCGGGGACGTAAGGCAGCTTCATTCGCAAATCAGAGGACTAGGACATATATGAGGCGGATGTGTTTGTAGGCAGCAGTTTGATGAAAGATGTATACAAACTGTGGCAGCTTAAAGACAGTGAATCCAGCTTGGTGAAGACAGAAACTGTCCAGCTTGGGACTGAGATAGTGAAAAGTTCCGAAATAACATGCGCAAACAGCATGTCTTGCACTGAATTCAGAGCTTGCCTGGCCAGCAGGGGTTAGGTGGCCCTCGGGTCTGGTTTCCTCAACCCGGGTCCTTCATGCATTGTTGGGCTCATACAGCATGAGCCGATCGACATCAGCGATCTGAGCGTGGCCTGGGACAGCTGACTCCTCAATGTCATAACTTACCTCTCCCGTCGTCTTCTGTGTAACCCGCACAGTACTGCTGTTGCCGAACAGAACTTTGTACATGTTCCCGAGGATCTCCTGATAAGCACCTGCAAGGAAGATGCCCATGTAGTAGGGCTTGCTGCAAGGGGTGCACCTCCATGTATTCCTTTATGGTTGCCATACACATCCTTCCCGATGAACTTGCACACCTTGCCAGCGCTGTCACAAGTGAAGTCGCAAAGGATGGCGCGGGTGGTGGGCTCCTCCTCCAGTCGCTGCAGGGGCGTAATCGGAACAGCTGTCCCAAAGCCCAGTAGTCTGGCAAAGATCTCACCACACTCAAATTAATGTAGTAGGTCGCTTTGTGAGTGGGGGCTTCGGGGTCCGGCGTTCCCTCCCTGCAATTGCAGTTTGCAGCTGCCGGAGACGTGAACGACGCTGCATTAGACTCTACTCCGCGCAGGTACCTTGTGTGCTCCTCCGCTGTCACCAGCACTTCATAGATGCTGTCCATGACTGCACGAACCTCCAGCTTCACAGCTCCGGTGTCGAAAAGGTGGGCACACTCGGCCCTTATCCTGCCAGCAGTCTTCAGAGCAATCGCAATGAGGTCGTAGTGGTCGACAACGTTTTCATGATCAGGGCAACCTGCACGAGTAGCCAAACACAGATCCAGGACGTCACAGTACAGCTCTATGGACGCCCATTTCTTCCGCAGGCCCCTGTGAAGAATCTCCAGCTGCTCCCGGAACCCAGCAACACCTCCCTGGACAGATAGTCCCCTCCTGTCGCCCGCAAGCACATCGAACTACCGAGTGATACGACACCAGGGCCCGCCCAGTCTCACAGCACAGAGTGGGCTGCTGCCCAGAATCTAAGTGTGAGCTGGCATGCACCTCGGATGGCCTCAACCACCACCTCCGCGTACTCCTCCACACTGTACCCCATGGAGAGGTCCGAGTTCTCGGAATGAGAACCGTCAAAGTCCACACCGATCGCGAGCCCCTCCGATGTGGATGATGAGGCTTATCATGCTACTTTGGCATACATGTTCACCAAGCTGCCACACTTGCACATGCCTGCAAGAGACGCAGAAATGCTACCAAGGCATTTGCCTAGCTCTACCAAAGCACCTTCCGAGCAGCTTCCAAGCTGCCACACTTGGCATACATGTTCACCAAGCTGCCACTTTGCGAACATGTTCACCAAGCTGCCACACTTGCACATGCCTGCAAGAGACGCAGAAATGCTACCAAGGCATTTGCCTAGCTCTACCAAAGCACCTTCCGAGCAGCTTCCAAGCTGCCACACTTGGCATACATGTTCACCAAGCTGGATTCACTGTCTTTTAAGCTGCCACACTTGGCATACATGTTCACCAAGCTGCCACACTTGGCATACATGTTCACCAAGCTGGATTCACTGTCTTTTAAGCTGCCACACTTGCACATGCCTGCAAGACATGATGAGGCTTATCATGCTACTTTGGCATACATGTTCACCAAGCTGCCACCACGATGTCCAACTCCTGCTCTTGCTCCAACACGATGATGGAATTGAGCAGCATCTTCCTGGCTGTCAGGGCAAGGGTTAGCTGGTCCACAAAAGGAGACTATGGTGTCTAATGCATTATGTTGGGGTCACGTCTATCTAGCTGGGACCTTATGTTCTGGTGGGCACCGCCACAAGTGTCACGCGTAGCACAGCATACCTCAAACCGTCACTAGTTTCTTCTTGCTGCAGGATTCTGCAGGAACGATTGATGCACCTGGCATGTCTGCTGTATTTCTCCTACAACATCCTTGTTTATATATGTATATGAAGATTACATGGATACATATGATTATTGCAATTGATATCATATACAACACCGAAAGAGATACAACACTGACAGCTTTACCCTCCAGAGAAAGCCAGGCTGAACAGAGTAATTTCTAGCTGGAACAGAGTAATTTTTCGTCAGGGTCATTTGTTTCAGGACCTCATGAGTATGCCCCACACTCGCAGCACTTGAACTCTCAACAGATCAGACTCTGTAATGCTACGCCTCCTCATGAACGAGCAAGAATGCGTTCTGTACTGCTGTGCATATACAGCTAGGGGATGAACACGCAGATGCATGTCGGCATTCACCAAGCTGGATTCACTGTCTTTTAAGCTGCCACAGTTTGTATATATCTTTCACCAAACTGCTGCCTACAAACACATCCGCCTCATATATGTCCTAGTCCTCTGATTTGCGAATGAAGCTGCCTTACGTCCCCGACTGCACAGCTGGGGTGCATACACTTGCACATGCCTGCAAGAGACGCAGAAATGCTACCAAGGCATTTGCCTAGCTCTACCAAAGCACCTTCCGAGCAGCTGCCACTTTGCGAACATGTTCACCAAGCTGCTGGCTACAAGCACATCAGCCTGATGTCCTCGTTCTCTAATTCCCCATGATCATATCGATCCTTTCCCATGTCCAAACCCAGGGTGCCCACACTTGCACATGCCTGCAAGAAGCATACAAGCGTCACAGAATGAAGAACAGTCCTCCTCCATCTCGCATAGCGCTAGTCTGTATAGAAGGAGGGCTTCCTGACCCATGCCCGCGACGAATATCCTGCTATCATGACAGTCCAATTAGTCACCGCATCTTCCTGTCCAAAGTCCCTCAAACACTCTGCCGAGCTGCCACACTTGGCATACATGTTCACCAGACAAACACAGACAACCAAATCATCCCCAAGCGCACTGTTCAAGCAAGTCATCATGCAGCTGCTGCCCAGAATCTAAGTGTGAGCTGGCCTTGCAGAGATATGCCATCGCCGAGAGAAGTTTCGGCTCCGACCCGCTTCCAGGCCGTAGTCGAATTCCCTCCCGCAGTCCAGGATGTCCTCCATGATCTGCCGGTCGGGGTTGCACTTCATGGGAAAACCCCACGGAACACTCCATCGTAGCCCGGTCTGGCCATGGCCTCAACAAAGGCATGGTTCAAAGTGTGAAGCCTGTGCCTCAGAATGTCGGGGAACTGGATGATGAGGTTGTGCCCCAACAAAGGCATGGTTCAAAGTGTGAAGCCTGTGCCTCAGAATGTCGGGGAACTGGATGATGAGGCTTATCATGCTACTTTGGCATACATGTTCACCAAGCTGCCACACTTGGCATACATGTTCACCAAGCTGCCACACTTGGCATACATGTTCACCAAGCTGGATTCACTGTCTTTTAAGCTGCCACACTTGGCATACATGTTCACCCACCATCAGCGTTGTCGTCGCTATCACCAGAGGCACCGCTCTCTATCTGCTGCAAGACATGATGAGGCTTATCATGCTACTTTGGCATACATGTTCACCAAGCTGCCACTTTGCGAACATGTTCACCAAGCTGCCACTTTGCGAACATGTTCACCAAGCTGCTGGCTACAAGCACATCAGCCTGATGTCCTCGTTCTCTAATTCCCCATGATCATATCGATCCTTTCCCATGTCCAAACCCAGGGTGCCCACACTTGCACATGCCTGCAAGAAGCATACAAGCGTCACAGAATGAAGAACAGTCCTCCCTCCATCTCGCATAGCGCTAGTCTGTATAGAAGGAGGGCTTCCTGACCCATGCCCGCGACGAATATCCTGCTATCATGACAGTCCAATTAGTCACCGCATCTTCCTGTCCAAAGTCCCTCAAACACTCTGCCGAGCTGCCACACTTGGCATACATGTTCACCAGACAAACACAGACAACCAAATCATCCCCAAGCGCACTGTTCAAGCAAGTCATCATGCAGCTGCTGCCCAGAATCTAAGTGTGAGCTGGCCTTGCAGAGATATGCCATCGCCGAGAGAAGTTTCGGCTCCGACCCGCTTCCAGGCCGTAGTCGAATTCCCTCCCGCAGTCCAGGATGTCCTCCATGATCTGCCGGTCGGGGTTGCACTTCATGGGAAAACCCCACGGAACACTCCATCGTAGCCCGGTCTGGCCATGGCCTCAACAAAGGCATGGTTCAAAGTGTGAAGCCTGTGCCTCAGAATGTCGAACTGGATGATGAGGTTGTGCCCCAACAAAGGCATGGTTCAAAGTGTGAAGCCTGTGCCTCAGAATGTCGGGGAACTGGATGATGAGGTTGTGCCCGACCCGGGAGCTAGCCCTGCCCACGATATGCTCCACGGCCTCCTGCCGGTCAATCTCCTCTCCGGGCTGCGTGTCCTGCCCGTGAGGCTGCACACACATGTGCCCCATGTCGTTGATTTTAAAGTATGGGGCACCCCATCCGTCGACATTGTACGTTCTGGAAGAATGTGCCACGCTCCAGCCATGACCATGCGTATGTCCATGCCCAGCTGAAGGCCGGCTGACTGAAGCCATTTCACCTTCCTTTCTCGCTCGATCTGTCGTCTGCACACGCACGTGAAACCAAATGTATCCACCGACACAGTTCTTTTAGCTAACAGAAGGGAGCACCATCACCATATTCATGTCTCTGAGCAGGAAAAAGGAAACAACCTTTTCTCCGACAACGACAACTGTGCGCAAGAACCCTAAACATCAGCATGAGCCGAACGACATCAGCGACTCCCCATCGTGCTATAAACTATGTACATATGTATGAAAGGGTCCGACAGGGCGAGCCCGCCGCAGCACATAAACAAACAAACACGACAGAAGGACGGACACAAGCTAGCGCGGCTGCTGCCGATACGGATATGGATGCGCGCGCGAAAGCATTGCACCGCTAGGCTACACAACAGCGGAGAAACAACGTAGGACAAGGGCAGGGCAGAGGGCGAGCTCACCTCGGGGGCAAGAACCACCTGAACTTGAGCGGCTGAAGACTGCACAAAGCCGAGGGGACCTTGCTGTGGAGGCGTGGTGGATTAACTCAAGCCGGATCTCGAGCCGGGTCTCAAGCTGAAAATCTCAGCAGCAGCAGCTTTACGCAAGCGGCTCGGCAACGTGTAACCCCAACAGCCAAGCAATGCGCTCGACAAACCAGTGCCGGCGGCGGAGAGCCAACAGTGCTAGCAGGTAAGCTTGCAGCTTGAGGTTCCCACAGCACGAGCTCAAGGAGGAAGCTGGCAAATTCCGCTTGCAAACAATTAACAGCGATGCAAGGCAGACTAGGGAACAGAGCGGGGGTCATGACCGGGGAAGAGCAACGCACGGCAAGGCAAATCGAAGCACAGCACTAGCACCTCAAGGAGAAGGCTCAGGGTGGGGGTGCAGATTCACGACGAGGGCGGATGGGCGGGCAGGCGTACGGGCGGGTGGGCGGGCAGGCTTCCGGGCGTACGGAAGGACGGGCAGGCGAAAGAAAGAGTGCGAAGTGCATATGTGCGTATCTCGGGTGCAGCGCCCTTGGAAGTCACACTTTTCTTCTCTTTGAAACCATTCCGGAAGCACGTTGAAAATTTATGGAGAAGAACCACATTGAAAATTTCATGTCGCTTGGTGATACACCCTAAAGCTTAACCAGGTTTTGGGGACTGCCTTCCAATGCCCAAGCTCCTGAGGGACCCCAATGGACGTCATGGCATGTTGATGAATGTATGAGTATGTTGTATTTGGCATTATTCAAGCCCGCAAGCCACCCTTGGGGACGAAGCTGTTACCGGTCGAAATCCTGACGACCTCACAAGGTAGCGTGATCGGTATCGGGATATTCAATTGAATGCAAACTCAGCATACTGGGCTTATGTAACACAAGGATGGGTATGCCCATTTACTTCAAGCTAGTGCCTACAAGCGTACCTTCAAACCATTAAGAGTCTCTTTTGCTGCAGGATTCTTGAGGCAAAACGACCCACATGGCATGTGTCCTGTACATCTCTTGCAAAACTAAAGCTGATCATGACACAAAGCATAGGCAACCTGGACTAGCAACCAAGCTGGAACAAAGAAGACAGTCCACTCTAAACTGGAGCCAAGCTTGACCAGGACCACTCGTACGTGTCTAAGACAGCGAAATTTGGCTGCCTTGATGGCCTCATTTCAACAAGGGAGTTTGAGAGCGAAGCCTCGAGAAGCTTCAGACATGACCTGCAAGACTCAATCCAGGAGAATGTCAAGGAAGTCCAACACGCAGAAAGAATACGCAGGGCAAAGCGGGAAATTAACAACTGGGAGAAAATAGACGTGGCCAGAAAGAGACTACTCAGTTGCAATCCAAGCTGATCTGACCCCGGAATCCACAGGTGTAGCAGCAAATATTGA
The DNA here is from genome assembly GCA_010909165.1 of Anthoceros angustus. Classification (NCBI taxonomy): domain Eukaryota; kingdom Viridiplantae; phylum Streptophyta; class Anthocerotopsida; order Anthocerotales; family Anthocerotaceae; genus Anthoceros; species Anthoceros angustus. Next base: position 358,944 of record MU008163.1, read on the forward strand.
TACAGCCGTTCCCTTGGGAGCAGCACCACTACTCAGGCATGCCACTGTCTTAGCTCGGATTAGACTTGTGAAGGGATGGAACACGTAACTTGTTGGTACCCAAAGCCCCTGTCGCTGGCTTGTGCCACCGTCTGGTCCCTGCGAACAAATATTCCTGCATCGATGAGCTTCGATCTCATTGTCTTAGCAGTAGAATTTCTCACATCAGGCCAGCCTTGTCCTGGGGATCAGGTGCAGGTGAGAATTCATCCACTTCAGCCATTATCATAGGGAGCACATAGTGATGTTCCAGCAGGACGTGCTTAGAAGCATCACCACCGCTGAAGAGTCTGTAGAATTCTGGAAGTACTCTTCTTTGACAAAGATTTGCATTGTTTAATTTTCTAAGACATCATGATCACAATACAAAGAAGTTCTAGTTTACAAGAATTGAATCACGTCCAGCAACGGAGCTTTCCCCAAAACCAGGGAGCCTTTCCAACACTGAAGAGACACTCCAAACAATTTTCTAAACTGCAAAGGAATTGAACCACGTCCAGCAAGGGTACTGGAACTTTCCCCAAAATCAGGAAGCCTTTCCAACACTCAACAGACTCTCCATAGCCTCCTTCCTCAAAGGATGTCAACACCCTGCTGATGTTAATTGTTGAAGGCCCGGCCCTTGACCCTCTCCCGCACAGTCGCTGCTCACTTGTTACAGATTCAGGCGAGTGCTACTTTAGTAGATAGACAGCCATCAGATAGAATTCCAAGGGCCAAGTCGGTAGAACGCCAGAGGCGTAATAGGTAGGACCGCTGGTCACGCCTTGAGTATATAAGTGAGTTTCTGTAGTGCTCAACACACTCACGCAGGTTCATGCAGGTAGATAGATTTGCTCATTTCCCCAAGTTGAACATGGCCCTTGAGAGCTCCAACAGTCTTGGGTCTTCCTCAAACCCTCAAACCTGCATTTAACACCACATTAATATGGTTTCAGTTCGTGACATTCTGTGCATTGCTTTGCACGTCATGGGCGAAGTACATGAAAACTCCTGAGATTTATGAATCAAGGGCAGGAACTCACCGGGAGAAGCAGCTGGACACGGAGGTTCTGGACGAGACCCCGGAGGCGCTGGGCCTGCTTAATCCCGCGTCCATCTCGGAGTGAGATTTGGACTCGGACTCATCCGCGCGCTTCCTCCTGGCCCGTGCAAACAGGCATTCCCTGAGGTCGGGTCTCATGTTCCACCTTCCGCGCCACATCGGGAGCATTCCCGGCGACCTCTCCGTATCCTTGCTTGGGATCAGCCATACTCACAGGCACGTAGGCTCTTCTTGTGCTCTTCGCCAATCTGCCCATAAACTGGGTCTGGAAGGCGAAGGTTGCCCAGTCCACCTGCAGACGCCTGTGGAGGCGATGGCGCCTATTGCAAAAGCAACGCTAGCTTGACTCCAGTTCGCGTTTTGATAGGGATACACCTTGTTCCTTAAGTCTCTGAGAAATTGGCGCTCTATTGTGCGCGCCTTTCGGAGGTTGACGAGACCCTTGCCGGTCCAACCGAACTCGTCCACCACGTCCTGGCGAGTCACAATTCCGTCCCAGGCATGGGACTTCCTTGGATCAAGGCCTGTGTCACTCAGGCCCATGCTACAGAAGTAGGCCCTATCCAACACGGGCCCCTCCTGTTGCCGTCACCTCCAGCCATCGCTCCCTGCTGCGCTTGCTGCTGTCCAGGTCGCGCCATATCGATCCCCGCTTTGGTCAGGTCTTCCAACCCCAGCCGCCTGCTTTCTGGTGGCACCAGCACAGAACGGAAGCGGCAGGACACAATCCCGCCGAACCCTGAATTAACGGGCTTGCCGATGTACGGAAACCCTAGTATCTCGCACTTTTGAACTCGCACAATGGAGTCCGGCTCACCCGGAAAACGAGTCCTCCCATTATATACTTACCGACACCAGTCTATTGCGAGGTTACGACCCGCTTCAGCCGCCACTTTCCTTACAATGTTGTACATCGATATTTTTCCTTCTACGGGTTTGGATGTCTAGTGATGGCCAGGTAGTACAGACTTTGCTCAGATTCTCATGGCAGAAGCCAATGTTGACGAGATAGATACACTGACCAGATGACATGACTGCATTGTTGACCAGGTGCCAAGCCAATTTCGGTACTGTTTCCAGGCCTGACAATCGTCCATGCATGCATGTTTTGCCTCCTCCTCCAATATTTGTGGGCTCTACAAGAGTGCTTTTGCGCCTCCCGCTTCCTGCCGAGCACTTTAGGCTAGCAGCATGGATGGGCATTAGTTGGAGCAGCATGGTGATAGCCTAGCAACATGGTCTTTTCAATATTTCAGGTACGCCTGCAGCCACACCGGCGTAATGTACATATCTCGCACGTATTGTCGTCTAATACAAAATTAATTGCGGCAGCACTGTAACATTGTGGACCACCCACTCAGTCTGATGGAGGTCCATTGCACTCCATATCTTCCTTGGCACTCGAATTCATCATGTGAAAACAAGGAAGGGAAACCACGTGGTGGCTCCAATTCCTCCTCTGAATCCTTTGCTCCAAGTTTAAGCACACCCAATCAGTATGTCGAGCACATCTATGTACGGGAACGGATCCCATATGCCTCACATAGATCTATCTGCGGCCAACAATGAAAGCTGTATGCACGTATGTTCACCCACCATCAGCGTTGTCGTGGCTATCACCAGAGGCACCGCTCTCTGTCTGCTGCAAGACATGATGAGCACATGTCAAGAGACGTGCTTCAAGTCTGAACAAGATGATTGCAGCAGGCATGTATGCATGCATCCATCAGAGAGTTCTTCCGAATTGCCGAGAGGCTCAAGATGGCGCCAACTGTGTTTTGGTAATTTGAGTGATGGGTATTTGGTTGGGCTGAAAGCCCTGACCTTGGCTACACGGTAAACTCTTTCTGTGAGCTTCAGGCCATGATGAGGCTTATCATGCTACTTTGGCATACCTACATTAATATTATTCTGGTTCACGGAGAAGCAAACGAGATGGGCCGGCTGAGATCCAAGCTCTTGCAGCATGTGTTTCCTTTCCTGACGGCATGTGTTTCCTTGGAGCTCTCTGCATTAAGATAACCACCTGTGGGAAAGATTGACATTGGGGCAAGGGTTAGCTGGTCCACAAAAGGAGACTATGGTGTCTAATGCATTATGTTGGGGTCACGTCTATCTAGCTGGGACCTTATGTTCTGGTGGGCACCGCCACAAGTGTCACGCGTAGCACAGCATACCTCAAACCGTCACTAGTTTCTTCTTGCTGCAGGATTCTGCAGGAACGATTGATGCACCTGGCATGTCTGCTGTATTTCTCCTACAACATCCTTGTTTATATATGTATATGAAGATTACATGGATACATATGATTATTGCAATTGATATCATATACAACACCGAAAGAGATACAACACTGACAGCTTTACCCTCCAGAGAAAGCCAGGCTGAACAGAGTAATTTCTAGCTGGAACAGAGTAATTTTCGTGAGGGTCATATGTTTCAGGACCTCATGAGTATGCCCCACACTCGCAGCACTTGAACTCTCAACAGATCAGACTCTGTAATGCTACACCTCCTCATGAACGAGCAAGAATGCGTTCTGTACTGCTGTGCATATGCAGCTAGGGATGAACACGCAGATGCATGTCGGCAGTCTGCCTTGGCTCCTGTGGACCCTGAGCAGGGCAGCAAGGGAAAGCGTGCAGCCCCTAAGTTGGATGAGCGCCCCATGTATTTGATAGCCATCAATCAGGCCTGTGCAAGGGCCAGCTCACACTTAGATTCTGGGCAGCAGCTGCATGATGACTTGCTTGAACAGTGCGCTTGTGGATGATTTGGTTGTCTGTGTTTGTCTGGTGAACATGTATGCCAAGTGTGGCAGCTCGGCAGAGTGTTTGAGGGACTTTGGACAGGAAGATGCGGTGACTAATTGGACTGTCATGATAGCAGGATATTCGTCGCGGGCATGGGTCAGGAAGCCCTCCTTCTATACAGACTAGCGCTATGCGAGATGGAGGGAGGACTGTTCTTCATTCTGTGACGCTTGTATGCTTCTTGCAGGCATGTGCAAGTGTGGGCACCCTGGGTTTGGACATGGGAAAGGATCGATATGATCATGGGGAATTAGAGAACGAGGACATCAGGCTGATGTGCTTGTAGCCAGCAGCTTGGTGAACATGTTCGCAAAGTGGCAGCTTGGAAGCTGCTCGGAAGGTGCTTTGGTAGAGCTAGGCAAATGCCTTGGTAGCATTTCTGCGTCTCTTGCAGGCATGTGCAAGTGTATGCACCCCAGCTGTGCAGTCGGGGACGTAAGGCAGCTTCATTCGCAAATCAGAGGACTAGGACATATATGAGGCGGATGTGTTTGTAGGCAGCAGTTTGATGAAAGATGTATACAAACTGTGGCAGCTTAAGACAGTGAATCCAGCTTGGTGAAGACAGAAACTGTCCAGCTTGGGACTGAGATAGTGAAAAGTTCCGAAATAACATGCGCAAACAGCATGTCTTGCACTGAATTCAGAGCTTGCCTGGCCAGCAGGGGTTAGGTGGCCCTCGGGTCTGGTTTCCTCAACCCGGGTCCTTCATGCATTGTTGGGCTCATACAGCATGAGCCGATCGACATCAGCGATCTGAGCGTGGCCTGGGACAACTGACTCCTCAATGTCATAACTTACCTCTCCCGTCGTCTTCTGTGTAACCCGCACAGTACTGCTGTTGCCGAACAGAACTTTGTACATGTTCCCGAGGATCTCCTGATAAGCACCTGCAAGGAAGATGCCCATGTAGTAGGGCTTGCTGCAAGGGTGCACCTCCATGTATTCCTTTATGGTTGCCATACATCCTTCCCGATGAACTTGCACACCTTGCCAGCGCTGTCACAAGTGAAGTCGCAAAGGATGGCGCGGGTGGTGGGCTCCTCCTCCAGTCGCTGCAGGGGCGTAATCGGAACAGCTGTCCCAAAGCCCAGTAGTCTGGCAAAGATCTCACCACACTCAAATTAATGTAGTAGGTCGCTTTGTGAGTGGGGCTTCGGGGTCCGGCGTTCCCTCCTGCAATTGCAGTTTGCAGCTGCCGGAGACGTGGACGACGCTGCATTAGACTCTACTCCGCGCAGGTACCTTGTGTGCTCCTCCGCTGTCACCAGCACTTCATAGATGCTGTCCATGACTGCACGAACCTCCAGCTTCACAGCTCCGGTGTCGAAAAGGTGGGCACACTCGGCCCTTATCCTGCCAGCAGTCTTCAGAGCAATCGCAATGAGGTCGTAGTGGTCGACAACGTTTTCATGATCAGGGCAACCTGCACGAGTAGCCAAACACAGATCCAGGACGTCACAGTACAGCTCTATGGACGCCCATTTCTTCCGCAGGCCCCTGTGAAGAATCTCCAGCTGCTCCCGGAACCCAGCAACACCTCCCTGGACAGATAGTCCCCTCCTGTCGCCCGCAAGCACATCGAACTACCGAGTGATACGACACCAGGGCCCGCCCAGTCTCACAGCACAGAGTGGGCTGCTGCACATTCTTGAGCTGGCATGCACCTCGGATGGCCTCAACCACCACCTCCGCGTACTCCTCCACACTGTACCCCATGGAGAGGTCCGAGTTCTCGGAATGAGAACCGTCAAAGTCCACACCGATCGCGAGCCCCCCTCCGATGTGGATGATGCTCATGGGGGCTCCCAACAAAGACGGCTCGCAGAAGATGTGTGCCGCCTCAAAGACTCCCTCCCTCACAACTCTGATCAGCCCCGAGATGTGCGATCCGATGTGAACATGGAGCAGCTGCAAGCAGTCCAGCGTGCCCAGATCCCTCAGCTTGCCCACCACCCTCACAATTTCCGGGGATGTCAGTCCGAACTTGGGATCATCCCCAGACGTCTCCTCCCTATAATGACCACTGTGCTTCGTGCTGACCTTCGGCCTCAAGCCCATGATGGGCTTCACGTCCATGTCCCGGCTGGCTGCCACCACGATGTCCAACTCCTGCTCTTGCTCCAACACGATGATGGAATTGAGCAGCATCTTCCTGGCTGTCAGGGCAAGGGCGATGTACTCTACGTCCTTGTAACCATTACAGATCAGAAAAGCTCGGGGGCTGGCCTTGCAGAGATATGCCATCGCCGAGAGAAGTTTCGGCTCCGACCCCGCTTCCAGGCCGTAGTCGAATTCCCTCCCGCAGTCCAGGATGTCCTCCATGATCTGCCGGTCGGGGTTGCACTTCATGGGGAAAACCCCACGGAACACTCCATCGTAGCCCGGTCTGGCCATGGCCTCAACAAAGGCATGGTTCAAAGTGTGAAGCCTGTGCCTCAGAATGTCGGGGAACTGGATGATGAGGTTGTGCCCCAACAAAGGCATGGTTCAAAGTGTGAAGCCTGTGCCTCAGAATGTCGGGGAACTGGATGATGAGGTTGTGCCCGACCCGGGAGCTAGCCCTGCCCACGATATGCTCCACGGCCTCCTGCCGGTCAATCTCCTCTCCGGGCTGCGTGTCCTGCCCGTGAGGCTGCACACACATGTGCCCCATGTCGTTGATTTTAAAGTATGGGGCACCCCATCCGTCGACATTGTACGTTCTGGAAGAATGTGCCACGCTCCAGCCATGACCATGCGTATGTCCATGCCCAGCTGAAGGCCGGCTGACTGAAGCCATTTCACCTTCCTTTCTCGCTCGATCTGTCGTCTGCACACGCACGTGAAACCAAATGTATCCACCGACACAGTTCTTTTAGCTAACAGAAGGGAGCACCATCACCATATTCATGTCTCTGAGCAGGAAAAAGGAAACAACCTTTTCTCCGACAACGACAACTGTGCGCAAGAACCCTAAACATCAGCATGAGTCAAACTCCCCATCATGCTATAAACTATGTACATATGTATGAAAGGGTCCGACAGGGCGAGCCCGACGCAGCACAGAAACAAACAAACACGACAGAAGGACGGACACAAGCTAGCGCGGCTGCTGCCGATACGGATATGGATGCGCGCGCGAAAGCATTGCACCGCTAGGCTACACAACAGCGGAGAAACTACGTAGGACAAGGGCAGGGCAGAGGGGGAGCTCACCTCGGGGGCAGGAACCACCTGAACTTCAGCGGCTGAAGACTGCACAAAGCCGAGGGGACCTTGCTGTGGAGGCGTGGTGGATTAACTCAAGCCGGATCTCGAGCCGGGTCTCAAGCTGAAAATCTAGCAGCAGCAGCTTTACGCAAGCGGCTCGGCAACGTGTAACCCCAACAACCAAGCAATGCGCTCGACAAACCAGTACCGGCGGCGGAGAGCCAACAGTGCTAGCAAGGTAAGCTTGCAGCTTGAGGTTCCCACAGCACGAGCTCAAGGAGGAAGCTGGCAAATTCCGCTTGCAAACAATTAACAGCGATGCAAGGCAGACTAGGGAACAGAGCGGGGGTCATGACCGAGGAAGAGCAACGCACGGCAAGGCAAATCGAAGCACAGCACTAGCACCTCAAGGAGAAGGCTCAGGGCGGGGGTGCAGATTCACACGACGAGGGCGGATGGGCGGGCAGGCGGGCAGGCTTTCGGGCGTACGAGCGCACGGACGGACGGGCAGGCGAAAGAACGAGTGCGAAGTGCACATGTACGTATCTCGGGTGCAGCGCCCTTGGAAGTCACACTTTTCTTCTCTTTGAAACCATTCCGGAAGCACGTTGAAACACATATGGAGAAGAACCACATTGAAAATTTCATGTCGCTTGGTGATACACCCCTAAAGCTTAACCAGGTTTTGGGGACTGCTTTCCAATGCCCAAGCTCCTGAGGGACCCCAATGGACGTCATGGCATGTTGATGAATGTATGAGTATGTTATATTTGGCATTATTCAAGCCCGCAAGCCACCCTTGGGGACGAAGCTATTACGGTCGAAATCCTGACGACCTCACAAGGTAGCGTGATCGGTATCGGGGTATTCAATTGAATGCAAACTCAGCATACTGGGCTTATGTAACACAAGGATGGGTATGCCCATTTACTTCAAGCTAGTGCCTACAAGCATACCTTCAAACCATTAAGAGTCTCTTTTGCTGCAGGATTCTTGAGGCAAAACGACCCACATGGCATGTGTCCTGTACATCTCTTGCAAAACTAAAGCTGATCATGACACAAAACATAGGCAACCTGGACTAGCAACCAAGCTGGAACAAAGAAGACAGTCCACTCGACATAAACTGGAGCCAAGCTTGACCAGGACCACTCGTACTTGTCTAAGACAACGAAACCTGGCTGCCTTGATGGCCTCATTTCAACAAGGGGAGCTGGAGAGCGAAGCCTCGAGAAGCTTCAGACATGATCTGCAAGACTCAATCCAGAAGAATGTCAAGGAAGTCAAACACGTAGAAAGAATACGCAGGGCAAAGCGGGAAATTGACAACTGGGAGAGGATAGACGTGGCCAGAAAGAGACTACTCAGTTGCAATCCAAGCTGATCTGCCCCCGGAATCCACAGGTGTAGCAGCAAATATTGATACAGCCGTTCCCTTGGGAGCAGCACCACTACTCGGGCATGCCACTGTCTTAGCTCGGATTAGACTTGTGAAGGGATGGAACAGGTATCCATTGAATCTATCCTTCTTCTTGAAGCTATCTCTATGAACCACTGTCGTAGATGTCTTAGGATCATGTTTGAATTTTTCTTTCTCTTTAGCCTTTTCGGCTTCCCAACTCTTCTTCTCATCTTCAAGCCATTTGGCCTTATGTTCCTCTAACCACTGATTTTTAACTTTTTCAAGTTGATTAATGTCGGAGTCGTCAACATCTACTCCAGCATGGTGAGTTCAAAATAGACGATTAATTCGTCCGATCGGCGCACTTGGTTTCCGATCGCCGCGGGCGGAGAAAGGACATGCGCATTCGGAGCAGATCATCTCGGCCGAGCCAGCTATATTAACTGGAATATCTGTATCATCATCAAAATCAGAATCTCCTTTGGGAATAATCCTATCTACAAGATCCCGAATATTGCTAATCTCTTGTTGCAAAAAGGCAAAATTAGAATTATTGGATCTTTGATTTAGTCTAATATTACTGTTTATGTAATTAAAGGTTTCTTGCAAATTATTCAAGCCGGGAGATGAAGGGCCGGCAACCAAGTTAGGGATGTGTTGAAGAGCTAATTGGATTGCAAAAACTTGCAGCAAATCAAAAGAGATAAGTAGATCTCGTCTAGCAAGTCTAATCAAATTCCCTTGATCTGGTGACCTAATCAAAATAGATCCAATGAAATTAGCAACTTGTCTAGAGACTACTTCAAGCTCACAGCCATGCACTTTGTTGTATTTGTGGTCCTTTTGTCGCTTCTCTTGCCTTGCAGCCTTGATCTTTCTCTAAACTCCTTGTGTAGTGGGATTTGGAGAATCCATGGTGCAAAGGCAAGGATTTGATGCACAAATTGTGCATCTTTAAAGCGTGATGCTGAGCTTGATCCATTTGCTACCAAAGGCGAGGTCTCCGGTGCATAGAAATTCCATTTAATGATCTAGTTGGAAGGAAAGCATAGGAGAATTGATGCCTTAGGAGGAAATAAGCAAGTAGCTCTAGCATCAAGAGTAAACCTGCTCTGATACCATGATGAAAATCATGCTAAGCTCTAAGCATAAAAATGCTTGCATTACAATGAATATAATAGAAAGTACAAAGCCTACTTATAGGCAAGGTGGTTAGGTGGTTATAACCATAAGTTGTTATAACCACCAATTAGTTATAACTAATATAACAACTAACCTCTTAGGACAACTAACTAAGTAACTACTTAATGCTTTAGAGATAAATTAATGCATAAGTAAATGTATCGTAGTGAATAGTGCGTGTATTTTATCACTGTAATATTGAGGTTATTCACCTAACCTAATAAACCATTGGCCTTCTATCTAGGGACCATTGTCTGCTTGAGTAATGTATGCTTGAATCTCTAACACCATTCACAAGTTACTGAACTGAAGCCAGACTGACAAATAGAACTTTCATATAGCGATTGTAATTTGCAGTGTGTCTCAATGGCAATGCAAACCACTTTCTAAAAATATTAAAAAAGAATTCTATTATTACTATTTATTAAGAATTATATATTATATTATACTATACTATATTATAGGTAAGACCAACAGCGAATCATATTCATTTACCTTAATTCGTATTATTAAAAAGAGTATGGATAGTAAGGTATCATATATATAGAGTTTAATTTATTTATTGAAAAGATTGACCATCTCTTCTTTATTTTTGATCCCTCCAATTGCAAAGGCTTTTCAGATAAGTGTTATGTAACTTGTAAAAGATCATATTTTGAAAGATATTATCTCAATTTGAAAGATGACTTATATTTTTTTTCTTATAATTTAGTTAGGCTTTAGTTGTCTCCATGATCTTCACACACAGTCTTACTTGCCAAGCGACTTTTTGCAAGGTAGTGGTGGTTTGGATGGATTATCGATTATAATGTTACTAAAATAAAAAAGTAAAATTAATTGATACATGTTACACCTAGGAAGTAACATTTTTTAAATGTACGTAGAGGGTATATAGTAAGTCGAGAGAGAAGAGCGACTTTTTGCAAGGTGGTGGTGGTTTCGATGGATTATCGATTATAATGTTATTAAAATAAAAAAATAAAATTAATTGATACATGTTACACCTAGGAAGTAACACTTTTTAAATGTATATAGAGGGTATATAGTAAGTCGAGAGAGAAGATAATCATAAGCCTGGTGCACCGCTTGAAGTGATAAAGTATGAGTGTGATACTTTTTTTTGTCGTTCTTGTGTACGATATTGTACTTCTTCCTAATATATTTCTTAATGCATCTGAGTTTTACATTTGTTAATGGCATTGAGAATCCTATTTTGGCCTACAAATTATCCCTTGATAGTGCCTATACCTCTCTGTTGAACATGATCTATTTTTTGTCTAGACATCCAACACCTTGAGATTTTCCTTCTTGTCTATTATACTATATTTCAGCTTAATATGTTCCTTAATCCATTGGAGTTTTGACAATGTGATTGAGAATCCTTTGTTGACTCCCAATTTCATATCGGTCCACATAACTTTGTGCTGATATTGGTTTTTGTCTAGCACATCTAACACCTTGAGACTTTTTTTCTTTGTTCAAGATATTATATTTCTTCTTAAAATATTCATCAATCAGTCGAAGTTTTGACAATGGCATGAGACTTTTTTTCTTTGTTCAAGATATTATATTTCTTCTTAAAATATTCATCAATCAGTCGAAGTTTTGACAATGGCATTGAGAATCCTTCGTTGACCTGTAATTCCCTGTTGAAGCTTGTATTTCTTTGCTGCTTTTTTTTTGTTTGGTACATCTAACATCTTGAGATTTTATACAATATAAAAAATATATCTTGAGATTTTCAACCAGCTCGAGTTTCCAACTTTGATGCCATAATGAATCCATGTAAAAGAACCCACCAGCGAGCTCCTCACAACAATAAACCAACAGCCTCGCGTACTGCTTTAGCCCTAAAGCTGCACGCCTGTTACCATGTCTCGGTGGAGGTGCAATAGGTCTGGTGCAAAAATACATAAGGTTTTTCCGTGCCAAATATACCACACTAGAGCAGTACTAGCGAAGGGGCAACTCACTTGAGGATGTTGAGGTTTCGGAACTTCTGGTGAAGATGGACATCTTGCCAACTCTCTTTTTCATAATGTCCTGAAGAAATGTGGCTGAAAAAGGGGAATCTCTTGGACACGGAGCTGTGCAACTACATCCCGCGAACGTGTTGGTAGCGACTCTTCAGGCTTGTGCAAGGGGAGCAGACTTTTAATCTGGACCGGACCGCAGGGGCATGCTGATGCGTTGTCAGTAGTTTCTTGGTGGACATGTATGCAAAGTGCGACAGCTTGGAAGACTCTCAAAGGGTGTTTGACGGTTTCTGCAAAGGATGTGGTGACATGGAGTGCCATGACAGCTAAGTACCTGCAACAGGCGCCTGAAATGAACCTTCACGCGCATGAAAAGAACTTGAATTCTTAACTTACCAGCCCCACAAATGATCTCCCTTTCCATCATCAGGTGGATCTGCCATTGAAAAAATCTGGATGTGGCGCATATCGTCTTTCCACATCGTCGAGAAAATCTCACTCTCGGAAGAAATCCTACCCCTAACCGAAAACTTATGCACCAGTCCTTCCATGTGTGTCCACCAGCTCTGGCCCGGCTGCTTCCGAGTCCCAACTCTTGCTCTTGTTTCCTGCATCTCCTGTGCCTACTGCCACATCTGGGAGTCGGTGTATGCCACTCAGGAAAGTGATGCCGTCGGGCTGTATGTCCTCCCTTCTCATTTTCTGAACCAAGTCGAAGACCTCTTCACTGTCTCCTTGACGGGTGTACCTTGCAATCAGTGCACTCCAAGTGACAAACTCTCTTTTCGGGTGCGTCAGCCATACCCTCTGACTTTGTTTATCAAGCTGATGGCTCCAAGCAGATCAAGTAGAAGACCTCGGTCCTTAATTTGTGCACCAAGCTGCTTGCCCATATGTAAAGGTGCCAGTCGCGGAGGCTTGGTGAATGAAAGTCACCCCTTGTTCAAGACGATGATCGAGGATCATGGTATCATGCCAACCCTCGAGACCTACAACTCCGTGGTTGATCTTTCTTGGGGGCTCTAGACGATTGGATGAGGCGCAGAGTGTGCTGCAAGCATGACTTTGAAGAACGATCCGGTTAGCTGCGTATCTTTGAAGAGTACCTGTAACAGTCACCACGCCGTGGAGAGGGGAAGACTGTGCTTCCACCGGCTCGTGGAGATGCAGTCACAGCTATTTGCTACTTACGTGCTGATGTCTCATGTTTACTCAAATGCTGGCAGATGGCAGGACGCGTGCAGTGTAGTACCAGACAGGAAGAGAAAACACCAGGGTGCCGAGAAGAAGCCGGCAACGGCGTCGATTGAAGTGAATCACAGTTAAAAATCTCGAAAACCAGTGAGGCCTAGTGCTTTGAAAAAACATATTTCATCGGAGTTTCTCGGTGTAGGAGCTGAGTTTCTCGACAAGACCTACCCCAAGTCTATATATGGGGCCTAGGGCACAAGTTTAATTCCACTGACGATCGTCTCAGGTTGTTGCTTTTTGGAGCGGTTCCGATCTTCCGTGTGGAGCACTTTCGTGTTCATTCGGCACAGGAGTCGGTCATGGCTCAGGTTCAAGCACAGTCCCCTCAGCCGGTTCCTCAGCCTGGAGCTGCGGCTCTCACTCTGTTCCTGGCCCCTCCTCTCTACGTGGGGGACCTAGAACCCAGTGTGTCCGAAGCTCATCTCTACGAGATCTTCAGGCAGATTGGGGAAATTGTCTCTATTCGAGTCTGTCGTGATGGCATGACCCGACGCTCGCTGGAGTATGCTTATGTGAACTACAGGAGTGCTAACGATGCAATGCGCGCCCTGGATGTCCTGAACTTCACCCCTGTGAGAGGGAAACCTATTCGGATTATGTATTCGAATAGGGACTCTAGTATTCGGAAGAGCGGAGCTGCCAACATCTTCATCAAGAACCTAGACAAGTCCCTTGATAGCAGAGCTCTCTATGATACATTCATAAACTTCGGGTCAATCCTCTCCTGCAAGGTGGCCACCGATGATTCAGGCCAATCCAGAGGATATGGGTTTGTGCAGTTCGAGCAGGACGAGGATGCCCAAACTGCCATTGTAAACGTGAACGGCATGTTGTTGAAGGACAAGCAAGTGTTTGTGGGCCCGTTTGTGCGGCGTCAGGAGAGGGATCAAGCTAGTGGTGCGTCCAAGTTCAACAATGTCTATGTGAAGAACCTTGCTGAGAGCACAACCGATGAGGAGCTGAGGAAGATCTTTGGAGCTCATGGCAACATTGCCAGTGCTGTCGTAATGCGGGATGTTGAAGGGAAGTCGAAATGCTTTGGGTTTGTCAACTTCGAACTCGCAGAGGATGCTGCGAGAGCTGTGGCTGAGCTGAATGGAATGCAGTCCGATGATAGGGAGTGGTATGTTGGAAGAGCCCAGAAGAAATCTGAGAGAGAGGCAGACCTGCGTGCTAAGTTTGAGCGCGAACGGCAGGAGAGGATTGACAAGTACCAGGGTGTGAATCTGTACCTTAAGCACCTGGACGACAACATGGATGAAGAGAAGTTGGAAGAGTTGTTTGCAGATTTCGGCACCATAACCTCATGCAAGGTTATGAGAGACCCTCAGGGTAGGAGTAGGGGTTCGGGATTTGTGGCATTTTCAGCCCCAGAGGAGGCCACCCGTGCGATGTATGAAATGAATGGCCGAATGGTGGGAACAAAGCCCCTGTATGTGGCTTTGGCCCAGCGAAAGGAAGAGCGCAGGGCAATGTTAACGCAGCAGGCACAATTTGCTCCAATGCGAGCACCAGTTGGAGTTGGTCCTGCTGTGCCAGCTACTAGCATGCCCATGTACCATCCTGCCCCTGGATTGGGACAGCAGATCTTCAATGGGCAGCACCCACCTGGGATCATCCCTCCTCAGCCTACGCATGCGCAATTTGGTTGCGAGCAGCAGATCTTCAATGGGCAGCACCCACCTGGGATCATCCCTCCTCAGCCCACGCATGCGCAATTTGGTTGCGAGCAGCAGATCTTCAATGGGCAGCACCCACCTGGGATCATCCCTCCTCAGCCTACGCATGCGCAATTTGGTTGCGAGCAGCAGATCTTCTATGGGCAGCACTCACCTTGGATCATCCCTCCTCAGCCTACGCATGCGCAATTTGGTTGCGAGCAGCAGATCTTCAATGGGCAGCACCCACCTGGGATCATCCCTCCTCAGCCTACGCATGCGCAATTTGGTTGCGAGCAGCAGATCTTCTATGGGCAGCACTCACCTTGGATCATCCCTCCTCAGCCTACGCAGTTTGGTGACCATCAGCAGATGATGAGGATGAGCCATGGTCCTGGAGAGGCTCAAATGCAGCCTAACTCCTTTGTACCAGTTGCTCAACGGCGCCGACGCCAGCGAGGGAAGCGTGCTGGTGGGGGGAGAGGTACTAGAGCTCCACAGCAACAGGCACCACATCAGGAGCACCAACCGCAGCTGTAGCTGCACCATAACGGGCTCGGCAGTTTTGGGGCGTAACTCGTCTTTTCCACGAGGAAGCCTGGTCTTCAGAGGTTGGTGGCTGTCCTTGGTGAGTCCTGGCGTATTCTCTTTTCTCAAGGCGCCTTCAGGTCCCTCTGTCACCTGGCTGCCAGCTATGTTGGTCGGTCACCAAGCAAATCGAGATGCTGGTGGACCAAGAATTTGTTTTTGATCCTGGGTCTTGTCTGTCGTTTAGAACGGGGTCTGGAGGTGGTTGTTGGACCTTCAGCTTGGGAATTCCATATTTGTATCTGCCCCAGTAATGTGATTCCGTGTTCTCTAAAAAATGGGGCGTAAAGCCCGACCTAACGAGGCCGCTTGTAGTCCGTGTTCATGATCGACTCAAGCAAAGCAGCAAGTCTATTGGCACCCTCGACAATTTCATTCAAACCGCGCGCCGGGTGAATACAGTGTTGAGTCTGACTGGGCACGGATCTTCCAGCAGGGGCTTACCTGAAGATCGTGGTCCTTGCAGGCCTACAGCATGTGAAACGGCTAAAAAGAAATCGTGAGCAAGCTATGGGATCAGGGCCGTGTCACTGAGGCGGTTGAGGCGTTGGGACTTTTGGTGCACAGAGACTGCTTTGTTTCTACATTTCTGTTTTATCCTGTTTTGTTGAGAAGTGACTGAACAAGTATATTGTGTTGGGTAGTCCCTTGCATGCTTTCACGGTGGGGTGTGAGTCGGATCCTGCGGATGTATGCTTCCCATGGCAGGTTGCAAGACCCAATGGATGTGTTTGAAGTGCACGTGGTTGCTGTGCCAGATAGCCTTCATGTGGTGCGGGTTAATCTCGCGCAGAGGCCACACACGAGGGAGGCCAGCACGCCCAGGTGCTGGCCGCCCTCGTGTGTGGCCTCTGCGCGAGATTACTCCCTTTATAACAGTACCAGTAACAGTGGTCTTCCACAATTTGTGCGCATGTCAAACACTAGACAAGACAGGCAGGCCATAACACTTCGTCATAGAATGCGCTCCTCAAGTGTGGATCCAGATGGGGATTTGTTTGTGGCAGCGCTTGCCCTTCAGGCCAGTGCAAGGGGCCCGGACTTGGAACATGGCCAGCAATATGGGTGCATGCTTACTTGCTGGACAGTGATGTGTAGCCCACAGGTTGGTGAACATGTATAAAAAGCGTGGCAGCTTGGAAGACATATATGTCCAGCTTGTGAAGCTTGGGGCTCAGACAGTGACAGAAGATCAATTTAACATACATATCTCCCGGTCTTACAGTTGCAAACAATACACTCTTGGAGGTTTAACGAAGAGGGATCAATTCGGGCAATTCCCCATCCTTGACCGTGATCCACTGCCCGAGATCTGTAACAGACTAAGTTCCTACGGACTGAAAAACCCAGCAAACGCATTCTGCTAATTGACGAGAACTCTGGCAATCCGATAAGACAGTTCCCCCTGCACAGCACAATCATATGTTGCACGGCTTGCAGGTCTTGTCCCTGTCTACAATGCCCACTTCAAACACATCCATCACGTCTTGCAGGACTGCTATCACTGAGGAAGGCTGGGACGGCAGCACGCACGAAAACATGAAGAGGGATATTTGGAAATACAAAAGTGTGTAAACTACTGCTGTAAAGGGTTGTAGAGGTTGCTGTCAGAACGAGCTCTCACAGCTCGCACTTCCTCGACGGGTGTGCCTGCCTCATTTCCCACTTCCCGGCCTCGGCGGATGCCTCTGCCTTCGAGAGAGGTCGAGGAACTAGAGCCGCCATCTAAGCCGGCCACATGTACACTATCCTGGCCAGCAGGGGTTAGCTGGCTCCCGGGTCGGATTTCCGAAACCCGGGTCTCAAGCTTGGAGGCCTGCATCATGGTGCTGGCGTCATGCCGCATAAGTCGAAGCACATCAGCCACAGTCTGGCAGCCTCCGACAGACTCCTCAATGTCATAAGTCACCGCTCCCTGCTTCTGTGTAACCCGCACAATGCTGCTGTTGCCGAACAGGGTGCGAATGTTCCCCAGGATCTCCTGATAAGCACCTGCAAGGAAGATGCCCATGTAGTACTTCTTGCCAGGCTGCAAGGGGTGCACCTCCACGTAGTTCTTCTGATCGCCATACAGGTCCCTTCCAGTGAACTTGCGGACCTTGAACTCACTGTCAGAATTGAGGTCCCACATGATGGCTCGGGTGGTGGGCTCCTCCTCCAGTCGCTGCAGGGGCACAATCGGGAACAGCTGCCCCAAAGACCAGTAGTGTTGGAGAGATTTGAACACACTCAGATTGATGTTGTAGGTCTCCTTGTGAGTGGGTCCCTCCCAATTGCAGTCTGCCCGAGACGGAGACGACGCTGTATTCGACAGTACTGCAGGGTACCTTGAGTGCCTCTCCCTAGCGCTGCCATTCTCTTCACTGCATTCGCCAGTTCTACGTGAAGGCGCCTTATGTGCGCCTCCGTTGTCATGTACGTTGTATTCCTAAGTACTGCGAGCTGGTACCTTGTCTGCTCCTCCACTGCCAGGACCTCTTCATAAAATGCTGTCCATGGCTGCACGAACCTCCAAGTTCACAGCTCCGATGTTGAAGAGATTGGTACGCCAGCAGTCTCCCGGACAAGCTTAATCCCCTGGTAGTAGTGGGCGACGGCGTCGGGGCAGTCTGTACGAATACCCGCACTCAAACGCGGTACAAAACGGAACAGGTTTATGGACGCCACTTCCGCCGGCAGGCCCCTGCGCAGGATCTCCAGCTTCTCCTGAAACCCAGCAAGACCTCCGTGGACAACTGATCCCCTGCTGTTGCCTGCAAGCACATCGAATACAAGCACCGAGTGATACGACACCAGGGCCCGCGCAGTCTCACAGCACAGAGTGGGCAGCTGCACATTATTCAGCTGGCATCGACCTCGGATGGCCTGAAGCACCACCTCCGCGTACTCCTCCACACAGTACCCAACTGAGAAGTCCGAGTTCTCGGAATGAGAACCATCTTAGTCCACCCCCAGCCCCCCTCCAATGTGGATGATGCTCATGGAAGCTCCCATCAAAGCCAGCTGGCAGAAGATGTGTGCCGCCTCACAAACTCCATCCCTCACAGCCCTGAGCCCCGGGATATGCAACCCGAGGCGAAAATGGAGCAGCTGCAAGCAGTCTAGCATGTCCTCCTCTCTCAGCTTGCGCACCACCCTGACAATCTCCGGAAATGTCAAACCGAACTTGCCATCATCCTCGGAGATCTTCCCCCACTGGCCACCGTGCTTCCTGCTGAGGTTTGCCCTCAAACCGATGACGGGCTTCACGCCCATGTCCCGGCTGGTTGCCAGCACGATATCCAATTCACGCTCATCCTTCAACACGATGAGACAGTTGAGCAGCATCTTCCTGGCTGTCAGTGCAAGAGTGATGTACTCTGCGTCCTTATAGCCATTGCAAATCAGGAAAGCTGGGGGGCTGGCCTTGCAGAGACACGCCATCACTGTCAGAAGTTCCTGCGCGGACCCCGCTTCCAGGCCGTAGCCAAAGTCCCTCCCGCACTCCACGATGTCCTCCAGCATGTGCCGGTCGGGATTGCACTTCATGGGGAAAACCCCACGGAACACTCCGTTGTAGCTGTGACGGGCCATGGCCTGGACAAAGGCATCGTTCAAAGTCCGAAGCCTGTGCCTCAGAATCTCCGGGAACTGGACGATGAGGCTCTCCCCGGCTCGTGCTCACGATCTGCTCCACGGCCGCCTGGAGGTCAATCTCCTCTCCTGCATGTACTGTATCTCCTTGCCGTGAGGCTGCGCACACGTGCCCCATCTCATTTATTCGGAAGTATGGGGCTCCCCATCCGTCCACGTTGTACGTTCTGCAAGACTTCGCCACGCCACGCTCCAGCCCTGCCCCTGCCCCTGCCCCTGCCCCTGCCCATACCCATACCCATACCCATACCCATACCCATACCCATACCCATACCCATACCCATACCCATACCCATACCCATACCCATACCCATACCCATACCCATACCCATACCATACCCATACCCATACCCATACCCGGGCCCATGGCCAGCTGCACTCCATGCTCGTGAGGCCATATCACCTTCCTTCCCCGCTATCTAGATCTGTCCTCAGCACACGCACGTGAAACAAACAATGCGATCGCGAGGAAGGCCCGGGACTGCAGATTAACAGCAACGGGAGGCAGATGGAGGCACAGTCTAGAGCGGGGTGACCAAGGAACACAAAGGCAAAGCAAAAGTGAAGCACAGTACGAGCTCAAGGAGAAGGCTCAGGCCGGGGCAGATTTACACAACGCGGGAGGGAGGGAGGGGAAGATGGGGAGACGTCGGCGAAAGGGCAGGATAGGCTAGGGCAGGGCAGGGCACGGAAGTGAGTCAAGTCTGGGTGCGCGGACGTCTCATCCACCTGCTCTAGACTGCACAACGGGCATCTAGATCGGGTTGTGGAATCATTCCGGCGGGAACGTCTCTAGCCCGCGCTCACAGATCGGGACGCGCGTCTATGGACCAAATTAAAATGATCGCACTCAGTCGGGTCACTGCCGCTATCACGCTGTATGCACTGTGGTTCCATTGCACCAGGCATCGTCTCTATTCATATGGCTCGCATGTCCCCTGTGTGTGTGCGCTGTGGTGTGGGCTGATTGTAACTCGGTTCTTCACTCTCGCAAGGACCTTGTCACATGCTTTCGAGCTCCTCAATTGGAGAACCTTGAAATTTTCATAGCACTTTGTGATGGATCTCTAACGCTTACCCTCACGACCGATTCGACCTTTTCCAGCAGCGGATCAACACAGTTCCTAAAGTTTGGAACTTTTCATACGAATCATACCTCCAAGAATGGAACCTTAGGCCTCCCTACAGCTCATGGCTTTTTCTCCGAGCAGCACAGTTTAGAAAGCAAACTTCACCAAACATTTCTTATACGTCGAGTTCTAGAACCAGGTTTTAGGACTGCCTTCCACTGCGCAATGCACAAGGTCCTCAGGGTTTGGATGGAATTCGGGGCGGTGATGAATCTGTGAGTACGTCGCCATCCCACTTAATTCGCGACCCCGAACTTGAATTACAACTGCGTGAATGGAATGAATGAATAGTGGTGTGAAGATTGAGAATTAAAGCGTGCAGTCGACCGTTGAGAACGATGGTATCTCCGGTCGAAATCCTAACGACATGACAAAGAGGGATCCATATGGAGATATTCAGTTTTAATGTATATCAAGTTTTTAAGTAACTCAGCACACTGGGATGGTATGCCCTAGTTACTTTAGAATACGGCGTGGGTAAGAAGACAATATGTTAGTGTGAACGCGTGAACTGGAAAGTGAAGAATTATACTTGCCTACATATGTATATACCAAAAACCATGTATGCAAATACATACTTATAAAATCACAATATATGTAAAATGTTCCCTGTCTGAATGCTTTGCGCGCGCACAAATCTGCGGTGAGCGGTCGGGCAGCCACGATTGTCTTCATATTGCTCGATGCCATTGAAATAATCTGAGGGTAACAGGACCCGTGGCAGACTTTACAAAGTGGTGGATTATCGGGTATGGCAGGGAGGGCTCCGCCTCCCGCTTACCTGACTCCAAGGAATGGATTATTGGCAAACAACGAAGTCGCACGGTGGAGAACACCTTCACCAAATTTGCCAGGCCCACCAGGTGGATCTCTGACTGGACAAGGATCTTCCAGCATATCCAACTGTAGCTCACCTGAAAATCCTAGCCCTGGTAGGACTGTAGGATGTGAAAGCGTGGCGACGGCTAAAATCGTGAGCAAGCTATGTGATCAGGGCCGTGTCACTGAGGCGGTTGAGGCTTTGGGAGTGTTGGTGCTGAGAGACTGTTTTGTTTCTAGGTTTCTGTTTTATCCTGTTATTAAGAAATGTGGAGTGAACAGGAATCTTGTGTTGGGTCGTCGAGTGCATGCTTTCACGGTGAAAGCGGGGTATGAGTCGGACACGTTCCTGTGCAACCACATTCTGCGGATGTATGCTTCCCATGGCAGGTTGCAAGACGCGATGGATGTGTTTGGAGTGGTTGCTGAGCCAGATGCCTTTATGTGGTCTTCCATAATTTCTGCGCATGTTAAACACGGACAAGACAGGCAGGCTATAGCACTCTATCATAAAATGCGCAGGTCAAGTGTGCAGCCAGATGGGCATGTGTTTGTTGCAGCCCTTCAGGCGTGTGCAATAGGCTCAGACTTGGAATATGGGCAGCAGGTGCATGCTGACTTGCTGGCCAGTGGGTTTGGGGATGATTTGTTTGTCTGTAATTGTCTGGTGAACATGTATGCCAAGTGTGGCAGCCTGGCAGATGCTCAGAGAGTCTTTGATGGACTTGGACAGAAAGATGTGGTCACTTGGACTGTCTTGATAGCAGGATATTCGCAGCAGGGCATGGGTCAGGAAGCCCTCCTTCTTTACAGTGCTATGCAAGGGGGAGGCATGGCTGTACCTGATCTTGTGACGTTTGTGTGCCTCTTGCAGGCATGTGCAAGTGTGGGCACCCCAGCATTAGAGATGGGAAAGGAGCTTCATGGTGAAATTAGAGAACGAGGACATCTGGCTGATGTGTTTGTAGCCAGCAGCTTGGTGAACATGTAT
Organism: Anthoceros angustus; assembly: GCA_010909165.1. Classification (NCBI taxonomy): domain Eukaryota; kingdom Viridiplantae; phylum Streptophyta; class Anthocerotopsida; order Anthocerotales; family Anthocerotaceae; genus Anthoceros; species Anthoceros angustus. Next base: position 380,663 of record MU008163.1, read on the forward strand.
GCAAAGTGTGGCAGCTTGGAAGCTGCTCAGGCAGTGTTTGACAGAGTTAGCCAAAAACCCGTGGAGACGTGGAATGCCTTGATAGCAGGATATTCCCAGCAGGGGATGGGCCAGAAAGCCCTCTCACTCTACAACGTTATGCAGGACGAGGGCATCGCTGTACCCAATTCTGCGACATTTGTGTGTCTCTTGCAGGCATGTGCAAGTGTAGGCACTCCAGCTGCGGAGTCGGGGAAGCAGCTTCATTCGCAAATCAGAGAACTAGAACTTGAGGCGGATGTGTTTGTAGCCAACAGTTTGGTGAACATGTATTTGAAGTGTGGCAGCTTGGAAGACGCTCAAAGAGTGTTTGATGGGCTTGTTCAGAAAGATGTGGTGACATGGACGTCGTTAATTGCAGGGTATTCCCAGCAGGGCATGGGTCAAGAAGCCCTTCGTCTGTACAGCGTCATGCAAGACGAAGGCATCTCTTTACCCAATTCTGTGACCTTTTCGTACCTACTGCAGGCATGTGCAAGTGTTGGCACCCAAGCTTTGGAGACGGGGAAGCAGCTTCATGCACAAATTAGAGAATCAGGACATGAGGCAGATTTGTTTGTAGCAAACAGTTTGGTAAACATGTATGCAAAGTGTGGTAGCTTGGACGATGCCCAAAAAATATTTGACGGACTTGGTCAAAAAGATATGGTGACATGGAATTCCCTGATAGGAGGGTACTCCCAGCAGGGCATGGGCCGTGAAGCCCTTCTTCTCTACAGTGTCATGGAAGAAGAAGGCATTGCTGTACCTGATTCTGTGACATTTGTGTCTCTCCTGCTGGCATGTGCAAGTATGGGCACCCCAGCTTTGCAGATGGGGAAGCAGCTCCATGCACAAGTTAGGGAACGAGGACATGAAGCTGATTTGCTTGTAGCTAACAGTTTGGTGAACATGTATGCAAAGTGCGGCAGCCTAGAAGACGCTCGTAGAGTGTTCGACACACTTGGTGTGAAAGATGTGGTGACCTGGAATGTCATGATAACAGGGTATTCCCAGCAGGGCATGGGCGAGCACGCCATTCGTGTTTACATTGCGATGCAAGAAGAAGGCATCGCTGTTCCCAATGCTGCGACATTTGTGTGCCTATTGCAGGCATGTGCAGATGTGGCAGCTCTGCACCTGGGAAGGCAGCTACATGCACAGGTTAACGAACAAGGACTTTCAGCGGATATGTTTGTCGCCAGCAGTTTGATAAACATGTATGCAAAGGCCGGCAGCATGGTTGATGCACAGCAGTTGTTTGACATGCTATCTGAAAAGGACGTGGTCGCCTGGAGCACTCTGATTGCAGGCTACACCTATCAAGGAGACAGTGAAGTGGTCTTTGAATTGGTCCACAGAATGACGGAGGATGGCATACAACCAGTCAGCATCACATTCCTCAGTGTACTATCAGTATGCAGTCATGTGGGTTTGGTGAACAAGGGGAGAGAGTACTTTGACTCTATGAGCAGAGATTACGGCATCAGTCCCACAGTGGAGCACTACTCATGCATGGTAGATCTCCTAGGCCGCGCAGGCCACCTGAATGAGGCACTCACCGTGGCAAGCACAATGCCTGTACAGCCGAACGCTGCAGTTTGGCACACTCTGCTAGGTGCTTCTCAAAAGTGGAGCAATGTTGAGGTGGGACGCCATGCTTTCGACGAAGCAATGAAGCTGGACATGCATGACGCTGCTGCGCATGTGTTGATATCAAACATATACACCGGTGCCCAGATGTGGGAGCAGGCACAGGAGATGCAGGCGAGGAGAAAAGGAATCAGGGCCAGGAAGCAGCCTGGTCAGAGCTGGTGGACAGACATGGACGGGCTGGTGCACAGCTTTTTGGTTGGGGATAAGAATCACCCAAAGAGTCAAGTAAGGCTGAAACAATGGTTGTTCAAAATGAACCAAGTAAGGAATGCGGCAGACATATCCTGTGATGAAACGGAAGAGCATCTATTCAGGCATAGCGAGAAATTGGCTGTGCCACATGCCAACTGGCTGCACATCACACCTGAAGGGACCTCCATAATTCCTTTGAAAAGACAGCGATTTTGTGTTGCCCGTCACATTGCCACTAAGTACGTAAAGAAAGGACTCTCAGCTGCTGAAGATGCATGAAGATAAATTCTCCATTCCACGTCTCTGCAACCTTCCCTTGAACCTGGAAGACTCAGCTGGGAACATCTTGGCATAAGCACTGTTCGGCAACACTTTTCCGGCTTCATGAATCCTATCAGATAACAACCCTTTCCCTCCCTTGCAACGACGTGCAGTGCGGCATGCATTTGCCAGAGGGAAAACACGAACGTGGGGTCATGTGTATGTACTGTGGAGTATGAAAAATTTGTGCAAGACGCCAGGTGCTGTCGGCTGGGTGGAGGACACCATAGCTCTAATCAAGATGCCATCGTATTAGCATCTTTCCCCACACCTGTCGGCTCCAAAACCTGTCCGGAAGTCAGGGTGTCACAAGCATGAAGTGTCACACGCACAGTCCGCCACTGCGGAAGCCTCTGGTTCGAATACGGTGATTTGGTGTAACCACGGCAGCATTGCCACTTGTTGCAATGCAACAGGAAAAGGCCATGTTCGTCAGGGGGATCGCACTGAGCCGTGTGCTATATTTGCTCCTAGACGGGCGGAGAGGAAGCAGTGCAGCTTTGGCTTGGCCTTGGAGAAGTGAGAAAGCCTGCGGAACTCTTCCTCCTCTCGTGTCCCGTTGCATTGCAAGTTCCACATAGCAGGAACCACACTGCAGATTTCGAGGACGCTCCGATTCAGGCACACAATGTGGGATCTCAAACCTCATTCGGGGAGATTTCCGTTGCCGGAGCGGTTCTGGCATCACGGCAGACTGGACGGCCATGCTGCTGCGGCAACGTCACTGTACTGGTTGCGGTTGACGCAGGGATGGAGCATTCCCATTCTTCACCTTGTCAACTACATCTGCGCAATTTTTGTCTCTCTGGTCTACCTTCAAAGACTCTCTGCCGTTGTGCTGCGCTATGTGGCCAAGTGTCGGGGGATAACTCCCCAGAAGCTCTACAAGCATGAGCCATTGAAATGGGAAGACGGGAATCTGGCTCACATTCCGACGGTGCTAGTTCAAATACCCATGTACAACGAGAGAGAGGTGGGTGCTGAAGGTGTTCGATCGAAAAGATGGAGCATGTGACAAAAGCGTTGTCAGAAGATGGCAACTGCTCGTTGTTTGGTCACATCGTATGCCTGCATTTGAACGACTGTGGCATTTTCACTTGCAGGTTTACCATCTTTCCATTGGTGCTGCTTGCAAGCTGAACTGGCCTAAGGATCGACTGATCGTCCAGGTTCTTGATGATTCCACGGACGTCGAAGTCAAGGTGCATTCACTCACCAACTGTGCTAGCTGACGGAGCCAAATGGATCCAAAGATGATGTTAATTTTCCATGCGTGTGTTTTCTATGTATTGTCTGACGTGAAGTGCGAGCATGGCTGTGAACAGGCGCTGGTGAAGAGCGAATGTGAGATGTGGCAAAAGCGTGGGGTCAATGTTAAATATGAGACTCGTGACGGTAGAGAAGGCTACAAGGCAGGCAATCTCCGGGCGGGTTTGCAGCACAGCTATGTCAGAGACTGCGACTATGTGGCTATCTTTGATGCCGATTTCCAGCCTCACCCTGAATTCTTAGAGCGAGGTCTCCCCTTCCTTGTGCATAATCCGGAGCTGGGGCATCTCATGGGCGGGGTTAGACCTGGTGAGTTGCTCATATTTGCTTCCTACGAGGTCCTTTCTGTATCCATGGGCAGTGCCCTTTCCTTCCTTTGGATTTAAGCTACTCTGGCACTCTTACTTGCTGACTGTTTTTATGTGCAAATGTGTTGTGACAGTGAACCCAGACGAATGCCTGATAACGAAGTTACAGGGATTTACATTCGCTGGTAAACTGAGTGAAGAAATTGGCTCGGCTTTCTTTGGCCTCGCTGTCTTTTTTGGTATGGGATATACCTTGATTGTAGTGAGTGGAGTCACGCACATCCTGCGCTTTGCATGTTGTCATATTGCTTATCCGCAACTTCCTGAATCTAAACTTCAAGGCTTTTTTCTCTGCGTCAGGCACTGGAGGTATATGGAGGATGAAAGCTATCCATGACTCGGGAGGATGGCAAAGCAGAGTTCTTGTTGAGGACACCGACTTGAGCCTGTGCTCCTGCCTGAAGGGTTGGAAGTCTGTGTTCGTGCCGGATTTTCCTGTAAGTAAACTGAATTGTGCAACTGAATTGGTCCCCTTCAGACAAAGCTTTTTGGGGGCGATGTCTGATAGATTGTTGGTTTTCAATTGCAGGGCTTGGGTGAAGTTGCAGCGACTTACCAGACTTACCGCATCCAGACAACTCGATGGACCGGTGGGGTAGTAAACCTATTACAGCTGCATTTCCTCGACGTGTTGAGGAGCAAGGTAAGGTTGTCCATTGAATAGGGATGGTGGAACGACATGGAAAATTGCATAGAAAAGCTGATGGTCAAGACGACACTACTGACCTTGGACCTTCAGAGCAAGGTTTCTGATGTTTACCAGCTTCTGGGCTGTGCAGGCTTTGAGCTTTGGCACAAAATACTACATCCTGTGCGACCTCTTCGGCTTCCTGTTGTACGAAGGTGTTGCCGCACTGCTTCTCTGGGGCGTACTCATTCCCACGGCATTGTTAGTTCGTGACATCAACATCCCAGGAGCTGTACTGATCGGGCCTCCTCTGTTTCTCGTCACCGCCGCGTTTGTGGCAAAGCCTAGGTATTGGTAGTTCTTACACACCACTAATGCTTACAAGGCTGCAATTGGAGAATTGATCAGTTGCTGATTGTCAGTGCAGGTCGTCTTATCACGTCTTCGAGTGGCTCTTCTTTGAGAACGTCAGAGGCATTTACAAAGCCAGAGTGATCTTGTTCACACTGTTGGGCTTTGCTCCAACAACTTGGATCGTAACAAAGCGATCGACAAAGACATCTGAATCGAAACAGAAAGACAATGCAGGCAAAGACGATAGGTAAGCTACGGTGGTATTACGCAAACTGTGACTTGTTTGCAGTATGACATCAAACTGGAAGAGAAAACATTACATAGAAAACAGGTGGTTCTGACTTTTAATGGTTTCCATTGTCGACAGGGGTTTATTCTACTTCGAACTGCTGATGGGCTTGTTCCTCTTCATCTCGGCATCGTGTGCGTCTCCGTCCAATTTCCCATCCCCACTATTTTGGCCGCTGCGCATTTTCTTGTATCTTCAGTCGTTAGCTTTCTTCTTGTGTGGAATGGACGTAAGAGTGTAAAGAAATAACAGTTTTCCGTCATCCACTGCGCGCCCCGGTTGACATGATATTATCTTGTATATATCAATCTGTATAGATAGTGCCACTCTTTTACCCTGTGCAATAGGGCATACGTATGTAGTGTGCCTCTCTCCTACTGTACGCAATATAACACTTCCTTACAGTGTCAATACGAAGGATTGCAGTAGATACCCCCAGAATAAATATCAAGCAACCTCAACCTCCGAGAACGTTCGTCAGCAGGACAGAGGAACTTTCGCTCACCAGTCAAAAAGTAGTCGACAGTAAATTAAGAATTGAATATGAATTGACTTCACATTCCCCTGCAACCACATTGTGAAGGGGGAAGACAGGTTGCTGCTTCCGCCAAGATTGCAAAAATGGGGAGGATTCAATTGTATTTGCTACTGGCTACTGCACTTGCCCTGCTCGTTTGCAGACCTGCCCTTGGTAAGATTCTCATTGTCAGATCTGCAGGCACTCGGGAATTGCTGTACGCCGGATTTGTTGCTCTGGACATGACTTCTGAAATACTGCAGCTGCAGGAAAGCCATCTGCAATCTTCGTGTTTGGAGACTCCTTTTCGGACACTGGAAATGCCAACAAGACTGATCCCCTTTTCAATCGTTCATGGAGGTACCCATATGGCATCACTTGGCCTGGGCATCCTGCCGGCCGCTTCTCTAACGGCAAAGTTTCCACAGACTTCCTTGGTAGGTTCTTCCATTCTGTGGCTTTCCTCCTGAGAAACAGCAAGCTTCAATGCCAGGGCTGGAGGAAGTGTCACTGAGACAAATGTGGGTCTCGGTTTGCAGCGGAGCTCATTGGGCTTCCGTCTCCCATACCATATAAATCTATCACCAGCAGCACGCCTTCAAATCACTTCAAGCATGGCATCAACTTCGCTGTCTCGCAATCAGGAGTGTTTCCAAACCTCAATCTTGCCAGCCTGTACCAGCAGGTGGAACAGTTGGAGGGCATCATCAGCAAGAATGGGCAGCTTTTTGCCCCACAGCACTCCATCGTGTTTCTCTTCAGCAATGGCAACGACTATGCCCGCTTGTTTGCACAAAATGCCTCTGCCACCGGCGCAGTAAGCTTCGCATCTCCCCCTTTCCCTCATCTGTTTTCCTGATTGGGCTTTAGCTAATGTCTTGGTGTCGTGCAGGACTTCCTGGCCCTGGCGGACAATGTAGCCTCAGGACATGAAGAGAATATCAAGAAGCTGTACAATGCAGGCTTTCGCTACTTCGCAGTTGGCAACCTGATACAACTGGAGTGTATTCCGAGCAATACTGGGCCCAATCACACCGCTTGTCTCTCGGGATCATTCTTTGAAGCTCTGAGCAACTACCATAACAGCAAACTGTCTGCCGTCATCCAAACCCTGCAAACATCACTGCCAGGAGCAAAGCTGGTGGATCTGGACGTGAGCAAGGCATTCAACTACGTCTTCCAAAACCCGCACTGGTTCGGTAAGACACACTCACAACCCCCTCCAACTCCTAACTGCATATGCATCCGTCTAACTCTTCCACCTCTGCAGGTTTCCCAAACCCCCTAGCAGATTGCTGCAGTGGCACAACTCCAGGCAAATTATGCGGAGACAAGGACGCAACTGGCAACCCTCTCTACACTGTGTGCGCACACCCTGAGCAGTACGTCTTCTGGGACGACGAGCACCCCTCCGAGGCAGGGTGGGAAGCAGCCACAAACCTCCTCTTCTCAGGCTTCAACATCACTGGATTCTCTCCCAACCTCTTCGTCTGGCTCAACACACTCAACCTCTCCAGCAAACCAAAATACACAAATCCAGGTAACCAAGACCCTTCCGCTTCCTCCCACTTGCTTTCCACTCTCGCTTAACCCCTTAATCCCTAACCCCTCCCACTGTCATTGCAGAGAAAATCAACCAAATAGCCGCCAATCTCGTGAAAACGTTGCAGAATTCAGGAGAGTATCCTCAGCTTGTGCAGCTTATCAGGAATGCCGACATTCTCAACAATCTTCCAACAACCTTCCTCAGCCATTTCGGGGCTGTCACTGCCTTCGTCCCCACAGAGGCCACAGTTCAGCATCAGCTCGGGCAAGATATCCTACAACAGTTCTCATCCCTGACAACGGAGGTGGCTCTACTGCAACTGGTGTATGGCTTCTGGCCCCCAGAACGCCTGCTGAAACACAGCGGCCATTTCTTGCGAACTCTGGGAGGTGCCAAACTCCAAGTGCTGGTCGAAGGAGGCAGCATTTTCCTCAAGCTGGGCGAGAACATAGTGAGCGTCGTGAATCCATCTTTCTTTTCTGTGAAGGGAGTGGTGTTGGTGCATCAAACCAGCGCCCTCCTCCTTCCTCGCCGACTCTCTCCTCTCCTGAGAGATGCATGACATCCATCGCATCACCTTGGCATCCCGCGCATGCAAGCGGTGATGTGCGACTGGTTTGACCGTCTCTTGCGATCTGACAAACATCCAGTGACTGTGCTGCTTCGTCCTCGCCACCGGCTGTCCCCGGTATGTCCTGCATGTTTGCATGCAAACGACGAGTCCCACTTCGCTTGCCACGACTGCTAGCAGCGCATGGCTTCCGGCCTTTTTCTCTCGTTCCAGCCGCTCTTTCTCCTCGCGTTTCACAAATCAGCCGGTCCTTGAATGCTAATCAGGCGTCATCTCCAGCGTTTGCTGAACAATTGCTGCTAAGGTACGGTCTCCTTCCTCGATAGATCATCACGGCAATCGATGCCTACAACAGCTTGAATGCATGTCAATTCGTGTTCACCTTGCTTCGTGTGTGTGTGAATTCAAAGCGGAGTGATCAGATCTCACTGAACCTGCAGGATTGCACCGAATTAAGCTCAGATTGGGATTAAGTTCGCTGCTTTGGTCAGGTGAAATGGATCGTTCCCGGGAGAAGGTGCAGGAGGGAGCGGACAAGGCTAAGCGGGAGGCGCAATCCGCGTTTCATGACATCGGGGAGGGCCGTGCTCCCAGCGGCAAGAGTGTGCTCGGCGTGCTGGCGCTGTTGGCGGTGGGAGCAACTGTGCTGACGCTGGGAGGATTAACCATCGGCGGCATCCTGCTCACGCTCCTGGTGCTCTCGCCTATTCTGATCCCTCTCAGTCCTATTCTGGTGCCTGCGGCCATCTTCACCATCGGTGGCCTCATCACGGCTGTGGTCAGCACCATCGCGATTTTCTATGGCATCACGAGAGGGTACAGTCTTCTGAAGGGGGCGCATCCGGGCGGGCGGCAGCAGCTCACGTAGACTGTTTCGGATTTTAGTGAGTTGAGATAGGACTCCCTCTCTGTGGTTGTGAAGTTTGTCTACTGCTGAATATCTCGGTCTTGGGTTCACATTCTCTTTGTAAAACATCCTGCAAAGTAGCATCTCGCAACACATTTTCGCACATGACTTTTTACAGTTGGATCGACCTGGACTGCCATGGACACAGTACTTCTAAACAGTAAACAGCTTTCCAAGCTCATGCCATGCAGCATCTTTCTACATTACGAAGTTCCAAGCTCATACCATCCAGCATGTTTCTATACTTGAGTTGGACTGTGCGCAAAACGCATCATCCGCTTGTGACATGGTGCACATACAGTCCAAGGTTCAGCAAGCGGATGTTGTACGTACCGTCCAAGGCTGAACTGTGGACAGTTAAATGGGAAAAGATAACGCATCCAAGTTTTCTCAACAGAGTATGTGGCCTATTTCTTGGGCAGTGTACGCTCCAAGCCCCAGAGCATGGAATCTCCTGGTAACGGCCCATCTTCACATACACGGAATCCAGAGAACATAGACTCCCCTGATAAACCTCCCAACTTCACATACACGGTGCCTGATCTGCCCAAGTGCCGCCTCAGTCCAGAAGAATTTGTGGAAGGCCTGTGTTCTGCCTACACTTGGAAACCAGGTTTAGGGTTTTAGCTCCTGGGCGTCGCTCGAAACGCGCTTCTCAAGCAGCTGAGGATTACGGCATCCAGGCCTTCGGAGTGTGGTGAAACAGCGACTTGTTGACGGGAGAGGCGGTGAAGTTCTCAGTATGTTTGTTGCACGATGCCTTGGGGAGCCAGCATGTGCAATCAGGCCGACCCGCGATTCCGGGCTACCGGTATGCGTTCCTGAAACCCAGTTCTGGCTTTGCTATCTTTGGAGATGGTGTGTGTGGAGCTGAGGCATTCCTTGCTGCGCAGATTCTTGGTTACCGGCAGAAGGGGCCATCTGGAGTGTTCAACGGACCGTGAAGACAGTTGGTTCTTCCGCTTGCTCACTCAGTTGAGCTTTGTTTCTTGGATGCTGGTTTGAGCATCAGTGTTGGTAGAAGGACATGGCACTACTCCTCCTCCAACCCCTAGTTCATAGCTCGCAAGTTGCAAGCGATACCAGAGTTGGCCTGCCTCAAATAGAATGTAGGCACCCCCTGCATGCCTGCCACCTTAGAATTCCTCCTGCCTCCCGCACAATTTCTACCGCTGTTTATCGTAGGTACATCTGTCCCGGCTCCCTGCAGACAAGGGAACTGATTCCATTCACCTGCAGTAGCATTGCTTTTTGCGATGGGTGCCTAGGGAGGGGCACGCAGCAGATCCGGGTTCTGAAGAGTCTCAAAATGTCTTCTCCGGTCTCTGTCCCTGTCACTTCTGAAGTTCGGCGAAGAAATCAGCTCTGGGCTGGTGCAGGGCGACCTTCTCGGGCTCCACACCAGAGCTTGGCAGGTAGATGTGCAGTGTCCGACAGTTCAGCTGCCTACCAGGACGCAGGAGGACTGGATTCTGTGATTGAAGAATTCAAACGGGAAGCCTATGATCGTGATGTATTAGCAGGGTCGATTATTGGCCTCATTTTACAGAAGGGGGATGGGTTCCACCTGTGTATCAAGTCGTTAGAGGTAGATCCTGCCTATCGGAGACGAAAAGTCGGTAAGTCTTTGAGCTTGCATCGCAGCGGCTGCCAAAGAGTGCGTATAGGCAGACTCGACTTGTTTGTGTTCCATTATCTCAGAATGCTTCGTTTGACTATGTGCTTGGCAGGGACTATGCTGGTGAAGGACTGTCTCGGTGTTGCTAGGCGGGAGTACAATGTTGTCGAAGCTTACGTATACGTTCCTACCGCAGACTATGGTAGTATAGCATTCTTTCAAAGATGTGACTTTACAGTGAAGGAAAGGATTCAAGATTATTATCAAGGGGCTGACCACCCTGATTGCTTTGTCCTGTCAAAAAGAGGTTGGCTCTGTTTCTGTGTATTTCAGTTTGCTGTAGGTTGACTGAGATGGCTTTCCCTGGCTGCCAGTAGGTTCTTACAAGTGTTTGTGATGATGGGCTCCAGGTGGATTATGGTGGGATTCGCATATCTCAGACCGTCAGGATGCTAATTTAGGTCCGTTCACACCCGACAATGTAAACCACGACTTGATAGAAGCTGGCACTGTAGTTGCAGAATTTGAAAAGAAGGCTGAATGGCCAGGAGAAGCTGTGGCGGGGATTATTGCTTGTCAAGTGGTACGAACAGCAGATTTTTGGTACCATCTCTATATCAAGTCCGTGTTTATCAATGAGCCGTACAGGAGAAAGACAATTGGTGAGCTATTCTTGCAACTGTTGCAGACCTTATACCTTACGGAATCGGTTCTTGAGCTCACCTGACATGACTTGTGACCTGTGTCTGGTCGCTTTGAGCAGGGTCACAGTTGTTGAAGATCGCTCTCGACCTGTCCGTGAAGAAATTTGGGGTTGTGGAAGCTTTTGCGTACGTGCCCACGAACGATTTTCAAGCACAGGCCTTCTGCGAGAAGTCTGGTTTTACAATCAAGTCAAAGCTCGAAAATTTCTACACCGATGGGCAAGGACCTGACTGCTATGTCTATATCAAGAAATTGATGCTCGAAGATTAGAGCGAATCACTCATTGCACAAGAAGCAGACTGTTCAACGAAAGATGTCGTATGAACCTGACAGCAGCCGGATGGCAGGAAGGTCATCTTCTCTATTTTTCACTCGAATTACAAAATTGCATCTTTCAACGTGAACGTGTAAGTCTCCTGAACCAGAACGTCCACCAGCAAATGCCCATGCACCTATTTTCTTCATCCATATAGCAGTGGAAGTATGTGGGAAAGGTGATATGTATAGAGGATGGTCTAGGAAGTCGACCAGCAAAAGTCCATGGACGTTTTCCTTCATATGGTGGACCTCTTCCTTCATAAGAAGACAGACAGAACGATCTTTGCAAGAGTACGAAACTTCTGCAAGAGAGAGGACTTGTGTGAGAGGAAGAGTGTCTGAAAGGAGACGCAAAAGTAAGAGACTTTTTGGAGAGGAAGAGTGCCTGGAAGGAGTCACACAGAACAACCTTTATGAAAGTGAGAGACTGAAAGGAGACACAGAACGAACTTTGCGAATGAAAGTGAGAGACTGAAAGGAGACACAGAACGAACTTTGCGAGAGTGAGGGACTCGTGGAAAAAGAAGGCAACAATAACACCCCCTCAAGGGGATGGGGAAAACCACGCAGTTAGAAGCAAAACTAGAGTAATAAATCACCAGACACAGCACTAGGCCTCCAAGTAGCCCGCCCTCCTCTTCTAGGAGGACTCGCAGACAGTACCCTTGCAGCTGCTCTTTACTGCTCTTTACTCTTAAACCACGAGTCAACAAGAACATACAGAGCTGGAGGGCTAGAGAGAACTCCCCATCTTTGCCTAAGCTAGGAGCTTAGCTCTCCCTTCACTTCACCTCCTCCACAAAGCTCCTTCATAGCACTCTCCTTAGGTGCTTACAGCCCAAGCAACAAGTGCTCTCAAGGCATAGCCCAAGCATCAAGTGCTCTCAAGGCATAGCCCAAGCATCAAGTGCTCTCAAGGCATAGCCCAAGCATCAAGTGCTCTCAAGGCATAGCCCAAGCATCAAGTGCTCTCAAGGCATAGCCCAAGCATCAAGTGCTCTCAACGCATAGCCCAAGCATCAAGTGCTATCAAGGCTCTTCTGTCCTACCTTTAGCCCAGGGCGAGGTCTCCTTTTATACTCAAAACAGACTCCGCGCAATATCGGCGGATTCTTGAAAGCCTCTTTTGCGCTTTGGGCGGAGGTTGCCACCCCTTTCTCATATCAAGCGAAACACGTGTTTTTAAAAGAGATGTCTTTGAATGGCGGGTTCCACTTAGAACAATGTAAGTAATATCGAGGTTTTTCCATGTATGCACACTTTTGTTTGATCGCGGTCGTCCTTCAGACTTACTGGGGAAAGGCGGTGCGGCACTATGGGTCCAAAACACGTAATATGCATTCAAATCAAAGTCGGGCATTTTCCACGAAGGGTCAAAACGAATTATACGGTCAACGGACGAGCCCCTCATCTACAAGTCACAGCTGCAAAGGGTCATCTACTTCAACCAAATTGAGCTCCGAATCGCACCGTTTCTACATTTTCCAAATCCACGCCTTTCCGTGTCACCAAAGTCATCGCCTTCAACGCAAAGCGAAAACGTGAGCCTCTGTTATGCGGTGGTAGTGTGCCGTTTTCATCCCATATTGTCAATGCCGGTTGGTCTTCAACGGCGGTCGTCACAGGGGTCTGCGAGTCCTTCATTCGACCCTTCTTTCCAAGCAAGCTATACACTTGCATTTTCTGTCAATGCCTCCTCTTCTAGGAGGACTCGCAGACAGTACCCTTGCAGCTGCTCTTTCTGCTCTTTACTCTTAAACCACGAGTCAACAAGAACATACAGAGCTGGAGGGCTAGAGAGAACTCCCCATCTTTGCCTAAGCTAGGAGCTTAGCTCTCCCTTCACTTCACCTCCTCCACAAAGCTCCTTCATAGCACTCTCCTTAGGTGCTTACAGCCCAAGCAACAAGTGCTCTCAAGGCATAGCCCAAGCATCAAGTGCTCTCAAGGCATAGCCCAAGCATCAAGTGCTCTCAAGGCATAGCCTGCATCAAGTGCTCTCAAGGCATAGCCCAAGCATCAAGTGCTCTCAAGGCATAGCCCAAGCATCAAGTGCTCTCAGCATAGCCCAAGCATCAAGTGCTATCAAGGCTCTTGTCCTACCTTTAGCCAGGCGGTCTCCTTTATACTCAAAAGCAGACTCCGCGCAATATCGGCGGATTCTTGAAAGCCTCTTTTGCGCTTTGGGCGGAGGTTGCCACCCCTTTCTCATATCAAGCGAAACACGTGTTTTTAAAAGAGATGTGCTGAATGGCAGGTTCCACTTAGAACAATGTAAGTAATATCGAGGTTTTTCCATGTATGCATACTTTTGTTTGGTCGCGGTCGTCCACCTTCAGACTTACTGGGGAAAGGCGGTGCGGCACTATGGGTCCAAAACACGTAATATGCATTCAAATCAAAGTCGGGCATTTTCCACGAAGGGTCAAAAGCAGAATTATACGGTCAACGGACGAGCCCCTCATCTACAAGTCACAGCTGCAAAGGGTCATCTACTTCAACCAAATTGAGCTCCGAATCGCACCGTTTCTACATTTTCCAAATCACGCCTTTCCGTGTCACCAAAGTCATCGCCTTCAACGCAAAGCGAAAGCCAGCCTACATTTATATGCGGTGGTAGTGTGCCGTTTTCATCCCATATTGTCAATGCCGGTTGGTCTTCAACGGCGGTCGTCACAGTCTGCAGTCCTTCATTCGACCCTTCTTTCCAAGCAAGCTATACACTTGCATTTTCACATCAATGCCTCTGCACGGATCTCCTTTGCCCAAAACTTGCAGGCCCCGCGAAAACTTATCATTGTTATTTCTTGAACTCGTCCGGCCGCTCCAACGTTCACTCGTTGTGACATATACATTGAGCATCGTGCGTCTTTGTCAATGGCCACAACGTTCCTTTTCCGTTGTATCCGGCCACCAAAATGATCACGATCACGCACGCGTCAACAATCCGATCGTCTTCGTTGGAGAACATGTTCACCAACATGCCTAATAAGCCCACGGGTTTACGATATGGCGTCGACCATCTTATCACCGATGTGGTAAATCGACTTCTTCACCACGGTCCATGTCGGATAACTCTTGGCGGCTTTGTTTGATGTCTTTGCGGAAAAGAGGAGCTTTTCCGACATTGGACTCTGTCCTCACTGCGCTTCCAACATCAAATATTCCACTTTGTTTCCACGGCACCCTTTGGGTGGGATGTTGGTTTTCTCCCATACCGGTTTGAATGACTCCTTTCACGCACCAAGACCTCAAAGCCTCCACGGCTTGAATCACCCCATCCACCCCATGCATAAGAATTATCCGAACACATCGCTCGTGGTCTTCTCGTTGAAAGAGCTGATGATCTCTTTCAATTCTTCTTCAACGAAAGCCTTGTCATTCTCATGCCTGTAAACCTCGAGGGAGGTCGCGAGAAAGAAGAGTATACCTCCTCGGTGGCAAAAATCCTTTCATATCCAAAATGTCTCGATGCACCACGATATGCCACTTTGTCCAAGACCGGGCACTCTGGCCCTCATGCATCCATGTCCTTATCGGCCATTTGTTTTCGCTCTTCTTCCATCCGTTTCGATTCGCGCTATAAACAAAATCTTGGAAAGGTTTTGGCGGGCTTTCAAATCCTCAATGTCTCCGGTTTACGCAAGCAGCAGGCGGTGGTCGAGAACTCATTGGCGGCGGTGGAGTCGCGGTCGGCGGCGCACTGTGTCGCGGTCAGCGGCGCACTCCACCATGAACCGGTGGCGGCAAATGCGAGTCGCCCGGTCGGCGGCGCACTCGCAGTGCCGGTCGGCCGGCGCACTCCGCCGGTCGGCCGGTCGCCCGGTCGCGGTCAGCGGCGCACTCGCGTTGCGCCTGGGTAACAAACAACAAAGTCGCGGTCGGCCGGTCGCCCGGTCGCGGTCGGTGGCGCGCCTCTAACGAATACACTCACTTACCACTTCATATTGTTTGAAACCGCCAATTCCTTGGCCTCGGTATGCTTGGGAAGCTGTTTGGCGACTTGTGAAGGTCGCACACTTCATAGCCTTCGAAGGCATGCTCGATAAGGTTAATCTTCTTCTGTTGCCAACATCGTATCCATATCTTTTAGCTGCGGTTTTCCTTGGATGACCTTACGGGTCACGCTATCAACATCTCTTCACCTTCTCGTCCTTGGGACTCCTTGGAATACTCTCCATGCCCTTAGAGCATTGGAGCAGACGAGGGGTCGATTAGGGATTGTGTTGTAGTTGGGTCTTGTGGCTTCCGTTTGCTTCGCTCGCTTAGTCGTCACATTGTCTTTGTTCACCCGCACACTCTGGGAGTTCGCACTTCTCCACATCGGAAAATGGTGTCCACGTTCTCCCACAATTTACCCACCTCGCAATCCTCAGCAGCGAGTCTTCACATCCACCATCTTACATACATAATCGGTGTCCTTGAGTTTCCAGCCTCCTCCGGCATCCCAGCAACTTGTACACATTGAACTTCCTTTGCAGTCGGTTTTCCATCGGGTGTGTCCGGTGCCAAATCTCAAGCTCATCATGTATGTAGCGTACTTGTTCAATAAAACCAAGCTTCTTCCTCTTATGCGCATACACATTGTGATCAGCTGCCGGCACCGCATTTCTTCCTCTGTCAAGCTGCATATACATGGCCTCAAGCCATTGAAATTTATCTTCCGCGGATACATTTGACGATTATGCGCATGGCGGCATAGCAATAGTTCCCTCGGCACCCCTAGGGTGTAATCTTTGAGCTCGATCTCCTCCGGTGCATCTTCTTCTTCAAGCCTTTGTCTTTGGATCAATCATGCACAAAGTGGGGCGTCCCTTCCTTCTGGGACACATGCGCATCATCGAACAAGGCACTTCATCCATGCCTCATCCACCTTCCTTATCGAGCATCTGCGTTAGAAATGAAGCGGGGCGTGTAATATGTGAATGTCGAATGTTGTGGTTTGCACCCGCTTCTTGTAGGCCCGAGTGCGAACCATCTCCGATAGTCATCCTCCTGCGAAAGGAGCTCCGGTCGTTCGGCATCATGGTGTTGTCAAGACAGCAGCTTCCTCTTACGCATGCTTCCTCGACTTCCTTAATTTTTCCGCCCTCGCCCACTTCTTCTCCATCACCACTGAGATCTTGCCTTCCTCTTCGCTTGATTGGTGTGCTCTGCATGGAAATCAAAACAAGATGCTTCAATTCTTACATGGGTTGGTGCGGAGGCGCATTAGGAGCATTCTTACCAGCCATTCGCCTTCTCATCTTCTTTCACAGTGCGGATTCCCTTCTTCTTCTTTCACAGTGCGTGCCCGAGTCTTCAGACGAGGGTCACCTCCTCCTCAAAAGCCTCAGTTAAGACCCACGAGGCTGGACATGTTGCGAGCCATGGCGGCCGTCGAGCTCGCCTCCGCCGGACCACGAGGCGAGGCGCTCCTCCTCTTCCGGAGGCTCGGCTCGGCAGCCCGGGAACCTCGTCCTCCTCCATCTCGGTTGCATAATCCGGGCATCGTTTCGATGCACACAACCCACGGCCCTGATAGCGCGGTGCGTTCGCACCGCCTCGCTGCCCGATCACCGGTAGCGTCGATCACTACACCTCTTCTTGACACCTTGATGGCGTAGCGGGTAGAGCAAAATTGTTCTCCCCATTCATTTTAAAGAGGAAAACAATGAGTAAACCCGCATGCGTGAAACCCTAGCGAAAATGGGAAGTGATACATGGTGACATACAATGACTTACATCTTGAACACTTTTGGAATCACATAAGGCCGATTTCAACTGGCGCTCCTCCTCTTCCGGAGGCTCGGCTCGGCACAGCCACCGGAACCTCGTCCTCCTCCATCTCCGGTTGCATAATCCGGGCATCGTTTCGATGCACACAACCCACGGCCCGCGATAGCGGCGGTGCGTTCGCACCGCCTCGCTGCCCGATCACCGGTAGCGTCGATCACTACACCTCTGTTCTTGACACCTTGATGCGTGGAGTAGAGCAGCAAAATTGTTCTCCCCATTCATTTTAAAGAGGAAAACAATGAGTAAACCGGCATGCGTGAAACCCTAGCGAAAATGGGAAGTGATACATGGTGACACTGGGGCTCACAACGACGAGGCATTATCTTGGCATCCATTATCGGAGATGTGTGTTGATGTCATCGTTTATGTGCAAATGAGGTTTCTTGGTGACCAAAAGCGTATGTGCATATCTTCGCCCATTCAGTCCTTTGTTGCACATAGAATCCATCCGACTCTTGCACAGGAATCCCCTCAATACCATTGTAACCGTTAATCCATAAGGCCGATGGTGGAATCCAAGGCACTGGATCTTGAGTTCTTCTTACGCAACAACGCTCCACTCTTTATGCATGTTGTACCGGAAGAGAATCACGGAGCTTTTTCACTGCTCCACAAAGTTAAAAGCATGAGGAATCGCGGTGGCGCATTTCCACGAGGTTGGTGCTCCTCGGCCATCAATGTCTTCATATCCTCTCCGTTGACTACCCTTTGAGGTGGACGTCCGGACACTACCATGAGAGGATTCTCTCAATTGCATAATAGCGGGTGGGGTTACTGTTACCACATTCGCGGGGATCTGCATCCCCTCATCCGGTACGCGCCCTTGCAGCGATCCTGCTGCTCTTGCAGCCGCCACTGCATTTTTCCGCTGCTTCCTGATGCGTGGCGGCGCCTCCAACGCAGCGGGGGGGTCGATCTCTGCATGCTTATTGCTCCGTAGCGTCCTCGCGATCACCATCCTGCAATCTTCAAAAACCTCTGTGCGGGAAGTTGGCGGGAGGAAGTAAGAGAATTCGTATCCGGACTCTCGAACTCTTGATGAAAAAGGAGAGGCTCGAGCTTCTGTGGAAATGAAATATGGATGTTTGAGCGCATCAACGGATTACGATAAAGCCTTAACACCGCTAGTTACGCTAAAAGCGGCTCGAAGTTGTAGCAGCGGTTGGAGTCATGAACACGGTCATCATTCATTTAACCTCAAATGCCTAAAATAGGCCCATCACAAATTCCGATGCATCCACCTCATCTTATGCCGTCATTTTCTAAGGACAGTGGCTGCACTCTCATTCAAGGTCCATCAGTCGACGGGATGGACCAACAGAAGACACAGCTTCCACATTTCACGTGTTTACCCAAGGACCTGTCAGATGTAGGTTTGATCGACGTCCATGTTGTGGGGTGCATGATTTATAACTACACCATGTCGGCGGAACTCTTCATGGCATACGGGAACATCCGGAACGATGCAAACCTGACTATAGCCAATATCCAGCATGTCATTTCAAATTACGAGGGACTACTACCAAAGGTTCTTTATCTTCAACTCGACAATCGCACGGGAGAATAAGAATGCCGCTATTCGCTTACACGAATATGTTGGTAGAGCTTAAGGTTTTGAGAAGGTAAAGTAGGATTCCTCCGGTTGGGCACACTCATGACCAGTTGACGGATGTTTTCGAGGTTTTCAACGTGCTTGCGAAGGAAGCTTTACGTTGCCCAAAGTGGTATTTTGGAGAATGCATATCGCCCAAACCAAAATTATGGAGGTGAAAGAAGTTCCGGACTTCGAAAGTTTGTGTGGCCAATACCTTATGGGAAGGTGGCTATAAGCAGTTCTTTGCGGTGAAAGCAGTTGCACAATATATCTTTTGACATCGGTTCAAAATAACCCGAGAAAGCGAGGTGGTGAGACTTATTCTTGTGATGAGGGGCAAACAATATTCCAGATGAATCTGGTCACCGGACGAGGTTGGAGTTTTGAATAATGTCCCATCTACTCCTATTCAAGCTCGTTTGGTTCATTTGGAGGTCCAGTAAAAAGCGGCTCGAAGTTGTAGCAGTTGGAGTCACACGGTCATCATTCATTTAACCTCAAATGCCTAAAATAGGCCCATCACAAATTCGATGCATCCACCTCATCTTATGCCGTCATTTTCTAAGGGCGGTGGCTGCACTCTCATTCAAGGTCCATCGATCGGATGGACCAGACTTCCACATTTCACGTGTTTACCCAAGGACACATCGGATGTAGGTTTGATCGGCGTCCATGTTGTGGGGTGCATGATTTATAACTACACCATGTCGGTGAACTCTTCATGGCATACGGAACATCCGGAGCGATGCAAACGACTATAGCCAATATCCGGCATGTCATTTCAAATTACGAGGGACTACTACCAAAGGTTCTTTATCTTCAACTCGACAATCTTGCGGGAGAATAAGAATGCCGCTATTCGCTTACACGAATATGTTGGTAGAGCTTAAGGTTTTGAGAAGGTAAAGTAGGATTCCTCACAGTTGGGCACACTCATGACCAGTTGACGGATGTTTTCGAGGTTTTCAACGTGCTTGCGGAAGGAAGCTTTACGTTGCCCAAAGTAGTATTTTGGAGAATGCATATCGCCCAAACCAAAATTATGGAGGTGAAAGAAGTTCCGGACTTCAAAGTTTGTGTGGCCAATACCTTATGGGAAGGTGGCTATAAGCAGTTCTTTGCGGTGAAACAGTTGCACAATATATCTTTCGACATCAGTTCAAAATAACCCGAAAGCGCGAGGTGAGCGGACTTATTCTTGTGATGAGGGGCAAACAATATTCCAGATGAATCTGGTCACCGGACGAGGTTGGAGTTTTGAATAATGTCCCATCTACTCCTATTCAAGCTCGTTTGGTTCATTTGGAGGTCCAGTAAAAAGCGGTTGCGAGAGGAGAGATCCCGAAAGAAGTCTTGCGACAATGCGTGGGAAACTAGAGGAAAACTCGGGACCCATTTGGGCGCGGTGAGGATATTTGGTGGGAGGAATTGCAGGTGAGCAATCGACCATCGTGGACAAGATAGCATGTGAGCATCTTTGAGGAATTGAAGACCCCTTGGCAGTAGTGCGATAGAACACATAATGAAGAGTTGCATCGCCTTGGTTGTTGTACAGGTGAGATTTTCTGACATCAATCGTTCGGCAAGTGCCCGGACATGTATGTTGGAGCGTCGAGCGGATGATGCGGCGGGAACAAGAAAGCTTGAGCGGCGATGTGTTGGAGATACAAAGCAGGTCACATGATTGCGGTGCCTTGTGGGGCAGATCGACAATCGACCATTACGGCTCGCAAAAGTTCTCTGGTGGACTTCCAATGTGACGCCCCATTCATTAAAGTCCATTGGTGGGTGACTAAATGCAGCGCATTTGAAGGCGGTACCTAGAGGAGATGATTTTACGATCGACCACCAGCGGCGGTCGTGGGGTCGCTCTCAAGCGGAGCATGAGGTTGCGGAAACACGTCGACAAATTGCTTCTTGCGAGACACATTCATCTTGGCATACGGGTTTTCTCTAACAAAAGCGAAGCAACTAAATGCAAGGACCGAACCATAATACGGAAAAACATATACGTTTTGCGCTCATGCGGGAGGAAGCTCGGAACATATGGAAGGAAGGGACTGCGGATAATGGCGTTGCGAAGATGTTGCATCGGCGAGGACATTGAAACACTTGATGAACATGGTTCATGGAGTTGATTAGTTAGTTTTCGATTGACCATGGACTCCTACTAGTCTTTGGTGGGAAGGTATGCGGTGTGGCGCACTTCTCAGTGGATAGGTTGTGTGTTCCCCATGGACATAAGCGGCTTAACCAAGTGCAGTATGGGCACACAAAATGACGGTACAACCACAATTTGCGATTATGTTCCAAATCGGCCAAAACCGTGTCTCTATTCGATGGACCTTATTTTTAGGACAACACATGATAAGACCGGCTGTCGACAAATGTTCAAACGCATCCACGATTCGGTCCCACACTTTTTAAAGTTTTGGAGGAATGAATTCAAAGACAATAATTTTTTGGCCACGTTCTTTTCCGGTCCTGTCGAAAAGTGGATGCCAAATTTCTTCAAAACCCGCAATAACGTACATGGTTTTCTGGGACATGCTTTTTTTTGAATATGATGATGGGAAAGTTTACTGCCTTTTGCCCAGCAGCCCATTTCAACGGAATCCGCCGATATTGCGCAGACACTGTTTCAAGCCCTAGCTACAATCTTAGTAACTACTTACTTAAGCTTTAAGCTATTATTTACTACCACACTTCCTAGGCTACATGCTTAACATGCTCTTAGTAAGCTACTCTTCTAAACATGCCTCTGCATGGAGCTTTCTTGCAAAGCACTCAAGCCAGTTTTGTTACTGCAACTGTGGAAACAGAGAACAACAAACGTGGGTAAGAAAGAGGTCAAACAACGGGACGGAAAACAATCGTTACGAGATTAGAAGTAGAAAATGAGAAACTTGCCCAAGAAAAATGTCAAATCAACTTTAAAACATCAGAAGTTTCTCCGGAGCGTCTTGTGATAAAAGGCACAAGCATTCAAGCTAAGTCTTAAGTCGGTCTGCTGGAGTAATACCGCTCTGTTGGAGGCAGAGCAATCCCAGCAATCGTGCCACCCCAAACGGGGCAAATACCACCCCACGTCGATTTGCTTACATGACCAACAATGCTACTAAAAACCTGGCGTGCATCCTTCAGCTCACCGCATCTTTGAAAATAGAGATCACGCAATTGTTCAATAAAATCAGCACACTTCTGTTCATCTCACACTTATGTTCAACTCAACAAGCAATAGTAATAAAACGTTCGCTGGAGGGGAGGCGGGGGAAGGAGGGGAGGGGAAGAGGGGAGGAGGGGAGGAGGGGAGGTATTTTGTGGGGGCATGATGAATGCGTCCATTCAATAGCGTCCAACGCCTCCGGAGGCACGCCACTTGGCAACGCGCAGTCCATTAATCCCAGTCCTTATACACAGTCTGAAGAAGGAAAACGTCGGGAGCGAGGGCGTTCTAATACTAGTACGTCACGCTCTTTGTTATTTTATTAAGTGTTCTTATTATGAGCAGGCGCCACCTCGACGTCCACAAGCAAGTGCACACGGCTCAAATGGTACATGTTCATACATGCCCACCTTTCACGGGCTATTGTATGACCAGCCATTATCGGACGTTTGGACGCCATTCTTGGATTTTGGCCGTCATTGTATGGCTAACCACTGTCGGGTGTTAGGCGGCATTGTAGGCTAGTCATTGTCGGGTGTTGGACGCCAGTCTTGGATTTTGGGTGCCATTGTATGGCCAACCATGGTCGCACGTTGGGCGCCATTGTATGGCCAGCCATGGTCGGGCGTTGGGTGCCATTGTCGGGCGTTGGGCGCCATTGTCGAGCATTGGGCGCCATTTTTGGGCGTTGGGGGCCATTGTATGGCAACCATTGTCGGGCGTTGGGCGCTATTGTATGGCAACCATTGTCGGGTGTTGGGCGTCATTATATGACAAGCCATTATCGGGCGTTGGGTGCTATTGTATGGCAACCATTGTCAGGCATTGGGTGCCATTGTATGGCAAGCCATTGTCGGGCGCCATTGTATGGCAACCATTATATGGAAACCGTTGTAAATCATCGAGACGTGAATTTTCCAAGTTGTAGTCTACCTTGTAGATTATGTTGTAAAGCTAGCGATTCACAATTTTTTTAGGTTGTAAATTGATGAAATATTTTAATTATTAGGGCACTATTCATTAGGCTCGTATAAATCCCTAGAATTAATAATTAATTAATTCTTAGGGTTATAAGTAGTTTCATTAGTTATTTATGGTTAATTGGTTACAACAACCTATAACCACCTACTTCATATAAACTCAATGTTCTTTCTATTATGTTTATCAATGCATAAGATCCTTTGAGTAAGTCCTCGATTCTCTTCATGGTATCAGAACACTCTTGCTCTCAATTTGATCATGCAACTACAAGCATCTAAGGAGCTCCTCTAGGAGACAATATCTATCTAGGATTTTCCTAGAAATGGAGTTCGCCTTTCTTAGAATTGCTCCCTTTGAATGCATTTCATTTGTGTACACATTTCTTCTCTAATAATGCATCATTGTGCTAATCCTTTGTCTAATCTCCATGGATTTCCTCATCCTTAGAAGGAGTAGGCATAGGACTAAGAGAAGAGATAGATCTGCAAAGCAAGAAGCCCACATTAAGAGCCATCAGGTTAGATGCAATAGAGAACTTGATGTAATTGATAGAGAGATTGATAGCATGTCTATTTACATCTCTAATTTCATTGCCCCTACTCTAATCCCACAATCTAATCAAGGGGAATTAATCAAACTCTTTAGACGTAAGGGTGTAAGCATGGTTTGGTGCCACACATTAGTACTTAATGTCAAAACACAATTGATCACCTTGAGAGAGTGTGTGAAGGTTAGAATTCAAACTTTCAAATCTCACTTGTGATTATTGAATGATTTATTTTTACCTCCCCATGATTTAATTATGTTAATTTGTCAGCTTAAAATTACTTACATATGATGATATAAAATTACATAACCTTTCTTACCTTGTATTATGTGGAATAACCTCGTTGACCGGAAACCCAACTTTGTGCATGCAACCTGCTTGGCCTGCCCTCCCCTACCTTACGCCTGTCTCCTCGGCGCCGCCATCACCCCCTTCCGCATAGTATCCCTTGCATTTGTGTTTGTGTGTCACACTGCCTTCGTTGCGGCTCGTCCTCCCTCCCTCCATCCCTGCCCCCACATTCCTCTGTCGCGGCCTTCGCCTAGTGTGCCTGCTGCCCTGCCGTACTGTGGAGGTGTGGGTGCCATGGTTGGCCAGCAATCCTCCTCACGGAATAAGAAGAGGAATGCACAGTCTGCTCGGGAGCGAGCTGCTCGTGTGCTATCTGTCGTGGAGGAGAATTGTAGGATATGGAGTTGGCATGACGAAGATGAAAAGCTCCGCAACAAAGGCATCAATGTTTGGGACGATATGCTTCTCAAGGGTTTGAAGGAGCTTGTTGGAGGTGCTGAGGTTATCACAATGTGGTTTGGGGAGCCATTTCGTGCTAGCGAAGGCTACAAGTTCAACGCTACTACAAGGTTACTTCATGAGGAGTGGGCGAATGTGTATAACAGCGTCTGTTTAGAAAGGGGTTTCTCCTGTCAAAAGGGGTTTTGGAAAAAATCCCACCCTATTTCGCCGGAAACTGAAGTTGGTTTGGTTTTTGTTGGTTTTTGTAGGTGTTCATCCATCGGTTTCGGGCATTCTCGGCTCCGGCACCACTTCCTATCGAGTCATTTACACCGCATTGGCGCCTTGTACTCATGTTCATGGCGATTTAGTCGGTGTGATGAAGGGCTAGTGACCTTATTGTTCCATAATTTCGTCATGTCGTAGTTTACGCATTTGTGTGGTTTTGTATGTTTTGTATACCGGGGGCCTAGGCGCATAAGTGCGCGTCTAAACAACGCTATGCAAACTTGTGCATGTGCAAAAGAGCGAAAAATAATCTTCTAATGGGGAAACATGTCCTTTTGGAGGTCGAGGATGTCGGAACTCCCAACAAAATAACAAGTAGTAGACATCGGAGGTTCACCTAGACCGCTCTCATATATCTATCCTATGCCCTAATGCGATGAAGAACACCCTATCCCTTTTTATCCTTTCGGTGTTTAGTCTCTTTCGGTGACCTAGTACCGGGTTATCATCAAACATGCTAGGGGCCCTGGGTGAACAAGTGCATGTACTGGGGCAGGAGGCCAGTGCACGCACCCAAGGTCAAGAAGGGCCTAGGCGCATAAGTGCGCGCATAAGTGCGCGCACCGAGGCAAGGGGCCCGTGCGCGCATAAGTGCGCGCACCGAGGCAAGGGGCCCGTGCGCGCATAAGTGCGCGCACCGAGGCAAGGGGCCCGTGCGCGCATAAGTGCGCGCACCGAGGCAAGGGGCCAGTGCACGCACAAGTGCACGCACCCAAGGTCAAGAAGGGCCTAGGAGCATGAAACCATATGGTTCATGCCTCCTAGTGCATTCAGACAGTTCATCAAAGAAAAAAGAGCAAAAGTCTAAAAACCCTTAAAACCCTAAAAATCACAAAAAGTCCAGTTTTTGAGGCAAGTCGCACTTGCCCTAAAATTTTTGACAATTTTTGAATTGTTTTGTATTTTTTGATATTTTGTTGTTTTAAAGGGTTCCTTTCGGCGTTTTCAACCTTTTTTGTGCACCTCCCTAATGTGGATATGCTCTTATCTTTACTTAACCCTCGTCTTTTTTCTAGTGGTTAAAACTTTGAACTAGTAGTGAGAACATTTTGCATCTTTTGAATCTTGAGACGTTTGGCGTGGGCCCAGCTCCAAGTGCAGACTATGCCACTCTCATTCTCGCACTGCATGTGGATCAAGAACATCGACGAAGATATTATTATCCCAATGTCTAAGAAACAAAGTCCTGTAAAATTCTCAGAGCGAGAGTATAGTCTTAGGATTGACTGGTATGAATGAAAGGTTGGTGCGCAAACTTGTGCCTTGTGCAAAAGAGCGAAAAATAATCTTCTAATGGGGAAACATGTCCTTTTGGAGGTCGAGGATGTCTTGGAACTCCCAACAAAATAACAAGTAGTAGACATCGCGGAGGTTCACCTAGACGCTCTCATATCTATCCTATGCCCTAATGCGATGAAGAACACCTATCCCTTTTTATCCTTTCGGTGTTTAGTCTCTTTGGTGACCTAGTAGGGTTATCATCAAACATGCTAGGGGCCCGGTGGGTGAACAAGTGCATGCAGGGGCAAGGGGCCCGTGCGCGCATAAGTGCGCGCACCGAGGCAAGGGGCCCGTGCGCGCACCGAGGCAAGGGGCCAGTGCGCGCTTGTGCGCGCACCGAGGCAAGGGGCAGGGGCAAGGGGCCCGTGCGCGCACCGAGCAGGGGGCCTAGGCGCATAAGTGCGCGCACCGAGGCAAGGGGCCCGTGCGCGCACCGAGGCAAGGGGCCCGTGCGCGCATAAGTGCGCGCACCGAGCAGAGGCCAGTGCACGCACGCACCCAAGGTCAAGAAGGGCCTAGGAGCATGAAACCATATGGTTCATGCCTCCTAGTGCATTCAGACAGTTCATCAAAGAAAAAAGAGCAAAAGTCTAAAAACCCTTAAAACCCTAAAAATCACAAAAAGTCCAGTTTTTGAGGCAAGTCGCACTTGCCCTAAAATTTTTGACAATTTTTGAATTGTTTTGTATTTTTTGATATTTTGTTGTTTTAAAGGGTTCCTTTCGGCGTTTTCAACCTTTTTGTGCACCTCCCTAATGTGGATATGCTCTTATCTTTACTTAACCCTCGTCTTTTTTCTAGTGGTTAAAACTTTGAACTAGTAGTGAGAACCTTTTGCATCTTTTGAATCTTGAGGCGTTTGGCGTGGGCCCGACTCAAGTGCGAGACCATGCCACTCTCATTCTCGCCTTGCATGTGGATCAAGAACATCGGCGAAGATATTATTGTCCCAATGTCTAAGAAACAAAGTCTGTAAAATTCTCGGGCGAGTATAGTCTTAGGATTGGTGGTATGAATGAAAGGTTGGTGCAAACAAGTTTGCGCACAATCTAACAAGCCCTAAAAACTCTAAACGTTTGTATACGTCCAACACCTGGCAATGATTGCCAGATGTTGGAAACTGTTTAGATGTAAGTGCGCGCATAAGTTTGCGCGCGAATTCTATGTCCAGTTTGAAAGAAAAAGCCGAACGAGAATGGGACTTTAGGTTTTTGCCACGTACTTGCAATCTACAATCTCAAATAACGTGTATCAAAACAATTATTCAAAAGGTTGCGGGTGACATGTCTGCAGAGAAATACCAAAAAGGCTGATTATAGTGCGGAGTTTTTCAAGTGCAAAAAGGGGTCCAGCCACGTCCGTGTGCTTATTCTCTTGAAGAAGTTGTTGCAAAAGGCTTTTAATTGGGCTTTGTGTTCTGCGAAGACCAAGAAGGTGAAGGCTACAAAGAAGAAAGCACGAAAATCAGAGGTGGAAGAGGAGCATGAGGAACATGAGGAGGAGGTAGGGAGGGAGGCCGAGCTTGACGAGAGGGAGGAAGCACGGCCTGTGGTTTCAGGGCCTGACGTGCACAACATAAGTGGATCAACAACAACAAACAACACTGATGCAAACCTGCCGGATCTTTCTTCCGTGGAAGGCAAAACCATGGCCTAAACCCTTTGCGCATGCGTGTGGACAAACTTGTCAAGTCAACCTGCTCCTCTGCCTTCTTGTCCCTTGCATGCAGGTCTGCTTGCTCCTAATGCTCTCTACCTCTGTCACCGCCTCCTACCCCCTCCTTATCAACTAATTCGGCAGAAGAGGCCTTTGCTTTCTTAGAGGAGACATGTGTCGCTCTCTCCATCGCCCTACTTCCACGACTTTATGACCGTCCAAAAGCATGCGCAAAGGGCTGGATTTGCTGCAGTAGCTGTGATTTTGTGCCCGCTGTCATGGCATTTTGATTGTCTCTGACTTGGGCTGCTGAACATTTGCCAAACGATTCTCAATCCCATTTTCAAAACTCCAATGGATTAAGGAACATATTAAGTTGAAATATAGTATTATCGACAAGAAGGAAAATATCAAGTTGTTGGATGTCTAGACGAAAAATAGATCATGTTCAATAGAGAGGTATCTTGCAAGTTCCTGTTGGTCCTCATAACTCTCTGCTACTGCTGGTTTTTGTTGTCTAGCACATCCAACACCTTGAGAGTTTCTTTTTTGTCCTAAGTACTCTTTTTCTTTTTAACATGTTCTTTAATCCGTTGAAGTTTTGACAATGTGATTGAGAATCCTTTGTTGACTCCCAATTTCATGTTGGTCCACATAACTTTGTGCTGATGCTGGTTTTTGTCTAGCACATGGAACACCTTGTATTTCTTCTTCAAATATTCGTCAATCAGTCGAAGTTTTGACAATTGCATTGAGAATCCTTTGTTGACCTGCAATCCCTTGTTGGAGCTCGTATTTCTTTGCTGCTTTTTTTATTTTGTTTGGTACATCTAACATCTTGAGATTTTATACATAATAAAAAAAATATCTTGAGATTTTCAACCAGCTCCAGTTTCCAACTTTGATGCCATAATGAATCCATGTAAAAGAACCCACCAGCGAGCTCCTCACGACAATGAACCAACAGCCTCGCAGACTGCTTCAGCCCTAAAGCTGCACGCTTGTTACCATGTCTCAGTGGAGATACTATGGGTCTGGTGCAAAAATACACAAGGTTTTTCCGTGCCAAATATACCACACTAGAGCAGTACTAGCGAAGAGGCAACTCACTTGAGGATGTTGAGGTTTCGGGACTTCTGGTGAAGATAAAACACATCTTTTTCCAACTCTCTTTGTCATAATGTCCTGAAGAAATGTGGGTGAAAAAGGGGAATCTCTTGGACACGGTGCTGTGCAGCTACATCCCGCAAATGTGTTGGTAGCGACTCTTCAGGCTTGTGCAAGGGGACCAGACTTTTAATCTGGACCGGACCCCAGGGGCATGCTGAAGTGTTGTCAGTAGTTTCTTATTGGACAAGTATGCAAAGTGCGGCAGCTTGGAAGACGCTCAAAGGGTGTTTGACGGTTTCTGCAAAGGATGTGGTGACATGGAGCGCCATGACAGCTAAGTACCTGTAACAGGCGCCTGAAATGAACCTTCACGCGCATGAAAAGAACTTGAATTCTTAACTTACCACCCCCACAAATGATCTCCCTTCCCATCATCAGGTGGATCTGCCATTGAAAAAATCTGGATGTGGCGCATATCTTCTTTCCACATCGTCGAGAAAATCTCACTCTCGGAAGAAATCCTACCCCTAACCGAAAACTTATGCACCAATCCTTCCATGTGTGTCCACCAGCTCTGGCCCGGCTGCTTCTTGCTCTTGTTTCCTGCATCTCCTGTGCCTACTGCCACATCTGGGAGCCGGTGTATGCCACTCAGGAAAGTGATGCCGTCGGGCTGTATGCCCTGAGGGCCCTTCTCATTTTCTGAACCAAGTCGAAGACCTCTTCACTGTCTCCTTGACGGGTGTACCTTGCAATCAGTGCACTCCAAGTGACAAACTCTCTTTTCGGGCAATCACCAATTGTGCATCAACCATGCCCCCTGACTTTGTTTATCAAGCTGATGGCTCCAAGCAGATCAAGTAGAAGACCTCGGTCCTTAATTTGTGCACCAAGCTGCTTACCCATATGCAAAGGTGCCACATTTGCACATGCATCAAGTACGCCAACAATTGTCAAATCATCTGGTCCAACCTTGCCTTCCTCTTGCATCACAAGGTCAAGACTGAGGGCTTCATGGCCCATGCCCTGCTGAGAATACCCTCCTATCTATATATATCATGGCATTCCATGTCACCACATCTTTTTCACCAAATCCGTGGAACATTGTTTGAGCGTCTTCGAACCTCCCACACTTTGCATACATGTCCACCAAGCAATTCCAGACGAACAAACGAGGCTCAACGGCACTGGCCAACACATCAGCATGCACGTCCTGCCCAGTTTTTCGAGTGTGTTTTCCTTGCACCAGCCTGAAGGCACGCTATGCAAACATGGCCATTCGCTTCAGCATTTGACCTGGGCATCTGCTCATGAAGTCTTACCGCCTGCTTTTATATCGTCCTTGCCGAACATGCGCACAATCTTTATGGAAGACCACATGAAGGCAGAAATTATGGATGACCACATGAAGGCAGAAATTATGGATGACCACATGAAGGCATCTGGCTTGTCCACCACGCTGCACACTCAAATAGCTTCTTTCAACCTTCTTTCATGAACAGCATACATCCGCAACACTCTGTTGGATGCTCTGAAATTTCTGCATAAGAAATCACATCTGTGATGGGACCCTCCTCTCATGCACTCGTTTTTTCAGCGGACTACAAAATAGCATGCGCTACTAACCACAAGCAAGGGTGAAACAGATGTTCTCCACGAATGGCCACACCTAGCCTCTTGTCATCTCGCAAAAACGAAGAAACATCTGGCCTCTGTAACATGGAGAAGACGTCATTTGTGTGGCGAAAGCAAGCAATAAGATGGGCATCCCTCAATAGCACACCTGAGCAGATGGAGAACCCATCGAGGAAGCGTGAGCTGACACAGCCGATCTGGCAGCAAGGTCTCCGACCCTAAAACAACGTTCCACAGAGAGACAAGGTTAGCAGTCCTGCAAGTCGTGATGGACGTATGTGTTTGAAGTGGGTGCAACACCATGCGGTCTGCGCATGGTAAACAGGGATGCAACCCTGCAACTGTATCACTTGTGATGCCAGATGGCCAGGTGTTTTGGACAACAGCCGGAGGCGTTTCCTGGAGGGGTTCGAATTTCTTATTTTCCGAGTCTGAAATTAGGTAGGCCGTAAGATAACGAAGTTATGAACTGTTCTCCTAACCGTCTGGTCCCCAGAAATAAACAAGGATCCTGAGCACTACCATCAGCAATCTTGAGCGTAGCCGCAGCCAGGAAAGAATCATGGATGGAACCAGCGCTCATCAGCTTCAGGCATCTGGCCTGGCCGGGGAACAATAATCAGACTATTCTAGATATCCGTCTGCACAGCAACAAGTCCCGAGCTGGAACAGACATCAGTGTACTTGCTGGATACAACATCGAAATTGCATTTTTTGCGGACCAGATGTATGCACGCAAGTTCGAGGCAGGGTTCGCAACTAAAGCTGTTTTCAAGCAAGCCATCATTCCTACTGTATACACAGCATATCAGGAAGCTGAAGACGGCGGCTGATTGCTGGTCAATCCAAGTACCACTAAATTAAATACTTGGTTGGATTGACCAGCGAGCAGCCTAGATGTCCATGAAAGCAGGCCTGGCCAAGCAAACAGCAGTGAAGCTCCCATCCATATACAAGCGTCTCACTGCAATGTCTATATAAGCCTTGGGACCAACTACCAGATACTGTTTTCGCTTGCCACACACGTCCTTCCCCATGAACTTGCACACCTTGCCATCACTATCACAGGTGAGGTCACACAGCACAGGATGGCGTGAGTGGTGGGCACCTCCTCCAGCCGCTGCAGGGGCACAATCGGGAACAGCTGCCCCCGAGCCCAGTAGTCTGACAAAGATCTGAACACACTCGGGTTGATGTGAATATAGGTTGCATTGTGAGTGGGGGCTCCAGAGTCGAGCTGGACGAGGTCCTGGGTTCCCCGCAATTTGGTCGAAGACACTAGGTATGCTCCAGTTCGACCTCAGCTGCCACGAACACTTCAAAGATGCCGTCCACGACATCTTTGAAACCCACACAGCATAGGTAGGGGATGTTGGTGGCCAACCTCAGGCCAGAGCAGATGTCGAGCAGCAGAATTCGAAACAAGTATCTCGCACGCGTCGCCGTGGTCGACCCAAAGGATCTAAAAACAAGTCCAAGGAATTAGGGGACGGAGCCAAGCCAAGTCCTGGTCTCCCCCTGGCTTTGCTCCGTCCCCTAGTTGTTTGAGGTTGTTCTTAGATCGTTTGGAACAACCACGTCGACGCTTACCACATACTTGTTTCGAATCCTCCTGCTCGAGAGCTGTTCTGGCCTCCCTTTCAGATCCACCTGCAGCTGTCCCTGCTCTTGCAATTCGAGGATTAGCTGCGAAATCCAACGGTGTAGGTTCCTTCCTCCACCACTTTGGACGACCGCGACGGCGACGAAGCATTGGCACATCTGCGGCTCCTGTAGAGCTCGTGTTGCTAGCCTGAGCTGCAGCTGCCGTCGCATCCTCAGAGCTGGGCGCCGCAGCTCCTGGATCTTGGCAGGCCTGGCGGACCTCTTGCGCCTCGGGGGCATTCAGTACGTAGAGCTCTCCACCACCCACTGCAGATGCAGATGCCCAGAAGCGCGCCCTCACTTCCCACAAGCTCCACAGCAACCCAGCTCTAGCTCTGCCGGAGAAGAAAAAGAAAAAACCCAGCACCTCGGCCCTGCTTACGGCTGCAATCACTTCCTCCAAACCTGCAGGTTGACAGCTCCGGTGCTGAAGAGGTGGGTTCACTGAGTAAACCCAGCAATACCTCCGTGGACACCTGATCCCCTCATGTTGCCCGCAAGTACATGCAAAACAAGGCCGACTGATACGACACCAGGGCCCGCCCAAGTTTCATAACGCAGAGTGGGCTGGCTGCTGTACATTCTTCAGCTCGGATGGCCTCAGCCACCACCTCCTCGGCGTACTCCTCCACTCTATATCCAATGGAGATGTCAGTGTTCTCGTAATGAGAACGTCGTAGCCCACCCCTAGCCCCCCACTACCCACGACGATGCTGATGAGGCTCATGAGAGCTGCCATCAAAGGCCACCTCGCAAGAAAAGGAAAGGTGAGCTGCTTCACCAACCCCCTCCCTCACAACGCGCTGAGCCCCGGAGCGTTGTGCCCCCGGGATCTACGATCTCATGTGAAAATGGAGCAGCTGCAAGCACCGGATCCAACATGTCCAACTCTCTGACAACCTCCACTTCCCGCACTATCTCCTGCAATGTCACACTGAACTTGCCATCATCGCCGGAGGTCTCCTCAGTGCCCGCCGTGCTCAGTACTCAGCTTCGCCCTGAAGCCGATGACTGGCCTTCACATCCATGTCGGACTGCTGGTTGCAACCACCATGTTCGAAACCAGCTCCTCCACCTCTTCCAGCACGGTACCCGTAACGGAATTGAACTCCATCTTCCGCGCTGTCAGGCCAACGGCCATGTGCCCTGCTTCTTTGTATAACCATTACAGAAAAATTCTCTCGGTGGCTGGCCTTGGGGAGCTACGACATCAGCGTCAAGTTCCATGGTCATCAGGAGGAGGAACGGGATGAGGAGGCGCTAACCGATCCGAGGGCTCCTGCCCACCAGCTGGTCCCGGACTCCCGGAGGTCAATCGTCTCTCCTGCCTGCGTGTGTCCTGGCCATGAGGCTGCACACGCATATGCCCCATGTCATTTATTGTCCAGTGTGGGCGCCTATCCTCGACTTTGCTGCTGTTGCAGAGCTTGTCGGGGACGCTCCAGCCATGGCAGGGTGACTGTCACATATGTTTGTGCAAGACATCTTCCGCCCAGTTCACCGGCCGCAGCCTTTAAATTCGTGGGGCCACGAAAACTTTCCCTTCCTCCTCCGCAGAGTCCGCACAAGCCATCGTCTGCACAAACACGCATGGGAACATCTTTAGCTTGAAGATTCCCGGGCGGACCATGGCGAACAAGCTGTCAAGCTTGCAAGCAAGCGAATCACAAACCCTGCAGACAACGTTCTTGTTTTCTACTCAAAGTGATTAAATCAAAACATGAGCAACTGCAGAGCTAGAAGAACGATGCAAACAACGTTCTTGTTTTCTGCTCGAAGTGATTAAATCAAAACACGAGCAACTGCAACCAAGATAACACCCATATTCAAGTCTGTGAGCTAGAAGAAGGAATAAACCTACACCTACATATTCTCCGACACCTGTGTAAAACTTTCTTCAAGTCCACAAACTCAACACCAGTCCACTGTTACAAACTACATCCGTGTAGGACATGGGGCTACCCGGCCTCGGCCTCGAGCCGCCGCAGCAAAGCAATAAATAAAGCACGAGTGCAAAAGCAGCCCAGCGAGCATGACATAACATAACCGCCGCCGCTGCATCAAATCTGGTAAGGATGCGAGTTCAAGCTGCTGGCTACGCAGGCACAAACACCTCTCTTCTGAGCACACGATACAAGAGCAAGGAAGAAACAGGCAGGGCAGAGCATGGAACGGAGCTCACCTCGGAGGAAGGAAGCATCTGGACGTGAAGGCTGCAGACAGGCCTACGGGCCTGGGATGGAGGCGCGGAAATTGATGCAAGCGGGATTTCAAGCTAACAGCCACAGCAGCCGCCTCAAGCAGGCGGGGACATCCTCGGCATGCCCAGCAGTGCTGTGCTGGATACAAACCGGTGCCGCTGCGGCAAGTGCTTGCAAGGCTCAGCAGGATCGCTTACAAAACCGACATCCAAGGCAGAGGAAGACCGAGGAACTACCAGCCAGGTCCACACAGGGAACGTTTCTGCACAGCAAGGCAAGGCATGGCTTCACGACAGAGCGAGCTCAAGGAGAAGCCGCTTGCAAGCGAGCGAGATTCACATCAACACAAGGCGGGCCGATGGCTGTGGAAGGAGGCATATGGAGGATTGATTAGGGAAGGCAGCCGGCTAGGGCACGGACAATTCTGAACGCGCCGCCAACAGTATCGGCCTCGGACAGGATTTGTACAAGGGTAGTGTCGCGCGAAAGAACTCTCACTGTCTCCCCATGGCATACAAGGCTACAAGGTGCTCTCCGCGCAAAAGCAAAAGTAGTGTCCCGCGCAAAAGTAAAACAATTTTCCGCCCGCAGGGTGTCGGCCATTGTTAGAGTATGAAGATATACCTTGATATAGATAATATTCTTATATTATTGCAAGGACTATGTATATTGTAAAGCTATCTATAAATTATTAATTTATATACTATAATATTGAGGTTATTCACCTAGCGTTGGCCTTCTATCTAGGGACCATCCGTCTCCTGGAGTAACGGAGTAACGTATGCTTGAATCTCTAACACCATTCACAAGTTATTGAACTGAAGCCCGATTGGAGCGATTAGAATTTGGGACCCACTTGTACAGTGTATCTCAATGGCTATGTTAACCACCTTCTAACAGTAACAAAGATTTTTTTATTATTTATTAAGAATTCTATTCTATTCTACTAAATATATTATAGGTAAGACCAACAGCAAATCACATTCATTTATCTTAATTCGTATTATTAAAAAGAGTATGGATAATAAGGTATCATATATATAGAGTCTGATTTATTTATTTAAACGATTAACAATCTCTTCTTTATTTTTGATCCCTTCAATTGCAAAGTTGTGAACACGGTTGCGGGTAGTTGCAATGGCTATGGTAGGTGCAAAAGGAGCGGGGGAAGGGGCAAATAATGTCCCATCGACCTCCTACCCTTGCGATGAGTGTTGTAGGGACATTACAAAGGTAGCGGAAGGAGGTTTGCCTCCTACTAGCGGAGTGGTAGGAGGAAAACCTCCTATAAACAGGTAGGAGGGAAATCTCCTACGAATGAAGTGGTAGGAGGTGTACCACACTAGAGAGGAAGGAGGTTGCATCTCCTCTCGAGGCGGCTGCACCTACCCAAGGAGAGGACCGAGGTAGGAGGTGAGACTAGAGGAAGTTCCAAAGAGGACCGATCCGAGTCGAGGAGCAAAGCGCCCATTGAAGACAAGGAAGAAGACGACAATGCGGAGTCCAGAAGCAAGACGGACAATCTCTTGATCGTAGGATGACTCGTGGGACGGTAGGAACATTCTTTCGGTACTCACACTAAGGTGGGGCCCGTATTTAAGTGGGTAACCCTATTTTGAAGGAGGAGCGGCCGAGATGACCGGGAAGATGTGGCAGGAGTGAGTTGGACCTTACCCTGTGGGGTCAAGAGACCATCGCGAATTCCTTCACTAATCCAGGTCATCTTGCATTTAAGACACATGCATTTCGATGAGTTCGCTCTACCTATAAAAGGGGAGCAATGTAAGCAGTTCAATATCGATCCTTGCGTTCTCCTCCATAGTGGTGCACACCCTTGTCGTGGTTGTGTACATGTCCGTCATGCCTGCCAACGGCGAATGGTGGTGGAGGACGAGGTTGATCGGAGGTGCCGAAATGGGAGGGAGGCACACACTCGGCCCTTGGCCTGGCCTTTTTCTTGTGGAAGGTTGCATCTTGCGGTTGCTGTGTGCTTTTGCTTGGTGACTTCTTGTAGGGCACTAACATTAGAGGTTCATTGGAATATGACCTTGGGAAGCTTTCGAACCCAAGGGCACTCACGCTAGAGGCAAACACAGGACTGCCGGCCCAAGTGGAACGTCCATCGAGTCGGTCGCTCTAGGCATATTTGTGAAGCAGTTCGTAACAAGGTCGTGAGAGATGAACCCGTAATCATGTGAGAAAAGAAGACCCTCGAACAAGATCGTTCAGGCAAGTCCCTTGGGATCGAACCTACATATTCAACGACCGTGGGATAAGTGTGGCCACCAAGGCTAGCTCTGAGTGACCTGAGTGTACCTACCACAATGGGCATGTACTAATATGTACCATTGGGGCGTGCTCACTTGCTTGTGGACGAGAGGTGGCACTCATAATAAGAACACTTAAGAAAATGCCAAAGAGCGTGGCGTACTAGTATTAGGGCACCCCGCTCCCGACTTTTTCCTCTCCGGGCCGGTGTGTAAGGCACAGGATTAATGGAGTACGTGCTCTTGGTGGCATGCCTCAGGTGTTGGGCGCTATGGAATGGACGCATTCATCAAGTCCCCACAAAATAACCTCCACCAAATTTAAAATACCCCTCCCCCCCTCCTTCCTGCCTCCCACCCCCCCACTATGGTATCGGGAGTGAATAGCAAGGATGAAAGCTTGCCTGCTGCTAAAAGATTCCCCACAAAGTGTGGCAATTCCGAAGCCTGTGGCCCGGCGGGCGAGTGGCCAAGATGTGGAACCACCAACGATTGCGCAACCAATTTGGATTTAGAAACACACTCTTGATCTACCATGTGGAGACTATGTTTGTGCTAATGCGTACAAGGCTGCAGACGTGCACTCGCCAATATAAATATGGTCTCCCGGACATGGGCCATGGGTCCTGCAGGTGGCTGAGTCCTCCGAGCTCGCTAATGTGGAGCGTGGACCTCCCGTTCGCTGGTCCCCTGAACCTCCGTCCTCCCGTTCGTTGGTCTTCTGAACCACCCATATCTCGACTACATACACGTACCCAGGCAATTACAAATATTTTGGCTAATACAAATGATGGAAATGCAGATACCCCAGATTATTTAGAAGAACATTTAGCTGATGATTTTATTAATGCTGTATTTCTGATTTTGCTGACCTCACTTCCGAAATGACTAGGGCTCTTCATGTGCATGCTCTTTTGACGGTTGACGGTGAACCGGCTACCTATCAAGAGGCACTCAGTGGGCCCAATGGTGCAGCATGGAAAGCCGCAATAGAAAGTGAGTATAATTCTTTGCTTTTAAAATCATACTTGGGATTTAGTCTCACTTCCTCCTGGTTGTAAACTCATCCTAGGCAAGTGGGTATTTAAAAAGAATTTTAAATGTTGATGGTTCTGTTGAACGTTATAAAGCTCGACTTGTTGTTAAAGGTTATAGCCAGGTCGCCGGCGTAGATTATCAAGAGACTTTTTTGCCCGTAGTCAAGACCCAATCCTTGAGGGTTCTCTTAGCCTTAGCCTTAGAGTTGAATTTAGACATCCATCAAATGGATGTTTGCACCGCTCTTTATGGGGAACTTAAGGAGGAAATATGTATGCCGCAGCCCGAGGGCTATGAAGATGCCAATGCTGAGCTTGTTTGTAAGTTGCTCACGATAAAATAGCTTACTATTAGGGCACTCTTCACTAGGGCACCTAGGACTTAATGATTAATTTAGTCCTTAGGGCACTAAGTAGTTTCTTCTAGTAGTTATTTAATTGGTTAGTTGTTACAACCACTTAACGGTTACAACAACCTTGCCTACATAAAGGCATGTACTTTCTATTATGAACTATCTTCAAAGCAGGTGGAGTATGGAGCAATGACACAGTCGCCAAGGAAATTTTGTGGATTCAAGTTTCCTCAAAGGTTTGAAACAGCATACCTAATGTATGGTATGATAATAACTGCTATTGCCTTGTCAAAGAATCTTGTATTTCATGCCCGTTCCAAATATATCGAAATCTCTCATCACTTTTATAAGGCAAGTTGTGGAGAACAATGAGGTAAGTGTCTCTTATGTGCCCACTAGTGAAAACACTCTGATTTTCTCACAAAAGCTTTACCTAGGCTAGTTCATGAGAAGCATACACTAGCAGCAGGAGTGCTAGAAATTCCAGCGAGTTAAAAGGCATACCCACTAGTCTCTATCCGTTTACTAACTAAGTGGGAGCTTTTTGTTCAGACACAGAGCCTTCAACCTCTCTGAGATCAGATACAGATAGAGATACGGATACGGATACGGATACGGATACAGATATAGATACAGATACAAATACGATACGATACGATATGATACAGATACGGTCTGAGATGATACGATATGATATACAGATACAGATACAGATACGAATGAGATACAGATACAGATACGAATGAGATACAGACATGAGATACAGACATGATACAGATACATACGATATGATACGATACAGACATGAGATACAGATACTGAGATACATGATACAGACATGATACGATACAGATACAGATATGATACGACATGATACAGATACGTATACAGATACAAATACGATATGATACAGATACAGACATGATATAGATACGATACGATACGATACGGTCACAGATACGATACGATACGGTCAGATACTGAGATACGGTCTGATACGAATGAGATACATACAAATACGATACGATACGATACAGACATGAGATACATAGATACGAATACGGTCTGATACGAGATACGAATGACAGATATGATACGATGATACGGATACGATACAGATATGTCTGATACGGTCTGAGATCTGAGACATATGATACGAATACGAATCGAGATACGGATCTGATACAGATACAGATACAGATACGAATCTGATACAAATACGATACGAATCGAGATACGAGATACAGACATGAGATCTGAATACGATACGATACTGAGATACATACGACGATCGATTTTGACTCTAATAACTACATACGAGGGAAGCGATGCGTGTGAATGACGATCGATTTTGACTCGACCATACGCCCGGGCGATCGATTTCGACTCTAATGACCATACGCCCAGGTGAATTGGGGCGATCGATTTAGACTCTATTAAAATAGTTACCCAGCCGGGCTTGAATGAATGAAAGATTGTGGAAGAATGGTTCCCCATCCCAGGATTGATCCGCCATACGGGGTGCTTCACGTTGTGATATCATCTAGTGTATGTGCACCCCAATTTTTGGGCACCCCAATCAATGAAGACATCCTCAAGTGAATCTCTTTTCTCATTCCTCGTGTGCTCACCGACTCGCTTAGATCCTTTTCTTAGCAGCGATGCCCTTGGTGAGATGAATCCTGCCTTTAAGTTCTTTAGTCCACAAGCTCAACACCAGTCCACAACCTGAACCGTGAACGAGTTTTTTACAATCTATACCCGTGTATGCATTGGGGCCCCCAGACCCTCGGCCTCAGCACAGCAACAGATCAGGAGTGGAAGCAGCACAGTAGGCATGACATAATATAACGGCTGCCGCTGCATCAAACCCGATACGTACGGATGCACAAATACGCATTGCAGCGCTAGGCTAACACACGCGGAACACACCACTCTCTGCGGAGCACACAGAGACAAGAGCAAGGCAGAAACAGGCAGGAACAGAGCATCGAACGGAGTTCACCTCAGAGGAAGGAAGCATCTCGACGTGAAGGCTGCAGAAAGGCTGGCTACGGGCTTGCTGTGGAGGCGCGGCCATTCATACAAGCGGGATCTCGAGCCGACATCACAGCAACCGCCTTGAGAAGGCGGCGTCAACCTCCGCAGCCCAGCAGTGCTGGCTGCAAACCGGAACTGCTGCAGCAAGAGGCGCAACCGTAGGCCTGCTCACAAGTCCGTCGTCCAAGGCAGAGCGGGAAGAACAGCGAGCTCCACAGAGGAGAATGGTTTTGCACAGCAATCCAAAGGCAGCTTCAGGAATAGCGAGAGCTCAAGGAGAGGGTTTTCGCATTCTGCTTGCAAGCTAGCGGGGCTGCAGATTAATGTAAGGCGGGCCGAAGTATGGAAGACAAGATGGGGAGGTGCCCGCGGTAGGGCACGGACGATTCTGAGCGTGTGACAAACGTGTACTCTGAGAGCCCACTACAGTCCATCACAGAAGGGTTCCAACAAAAATGTGACGCCCGTCCAGAATGTAGAGCACTCTGTTGGGTGCTCTGAAACTTCTGCACAATAAATCAAATTTGTGATGGGACCCTCCTCTCATGCACTCTTGCAGGTTCTACAAGGTCTGATTGCTAAATAGCATTCGCTAACCACAAGCAAGGGTGACCCATTTTTCTCCACGATGGCCGGACATCAGCCTGTTGTCATCTCGCGAAAACAAAGAACATCTGGCCTCTGTGACTATGACGGCCTCTGTGACGATGACGGCGAAGACGTCATTTGTGTGGTGACAGCAAGCAATAAGATAGTTATCGCATATGCCTTAAAAAACACACCTGAGGAGAAGTTGGAGAACCCAGCGAGGATGCGTGAGCTGACAGAGCCGATCTGGCAGCGATGTGTCCAACCCCTGAAACAGCCTTCCACAGTGAAACAGGGTTAGCAGTCCTGCAAGTGTGATAGACTATGTGCTTGAAGTGGACATGCTTGGGTACTGCAGCAGACTGGTTCCCAAGAAGAAAAAAGGATCCTGAGCACCCCATCAGCAGTTACTTGTCCGGGTCCATACATGCATGCAAGTTCAAGGCAAGGTTTGCAGCTAAAGCTGTTCCCAAGCTTGCGCAAACCACAATTCCTTCGGTATATGTATACAGCTGATCATCAGGAAGGTGAAGACGGCTTATTGATGATCAATCCAACCATGAAATACCTGGTTGGATTGACCAGCGAGCAGCCTTCCTGAAGTTTACTAGATCTACGGCAGAGCAGGCCTGGCCAAGCAGTTAACTAGATCTACAGCAAAGCAGGCCTGGCTAGTAAACAGTCCGAGAGCAAAAATCGGCTTCTGCTTCCTATACCTTAAGAGGACTAACCTAGCCAGCTCACATAAAATAAAATGTGCTCTGCCCCAAAACTCCCTCCGCACCTCACAATGCTCACCCCCGGGATACTATGAACTCATGTAAAAATGGAGCATATTCTATTTTCACATCAGTTCGCAGTATGTCGGGTGCTTACATAGTTGTTGCAGTGGTAGGACGAGGAGCGGAAGCTGCGATCTGAGCCTGCATCAAGTTCTGGTCCGGCAGGGGTTACGTAGCCTCCGGGTCGGGTTTCCTCAACCCGGGTCTTGAGGGCCTGCAGCATGGTGTCAGGCTTATGCTACATGAGTCGAACCACATCAATGACTGTCTGGCCTCGACAGACTCCTCAATGTCATAAGCCACCGCTCCCTTCTTCTGTGTAAACCGCACAATATTGTTAACCTGGCGGAGAACCTTCAAGCTCAAGCTGGCGAGCACGTCGGATTGTTGGGGAGAAAGAGGACCATATCGAGCCCACGAGTTCTTCTGCCGATCCGAGCGAGTCTGCCACTGCTATAAGAGTCTTATCCATGCTCTCAGTATCACCGCATTTTTTATTACCACTAGCAGCTCCAGCTCCTGCAGTATCACCGCCGCATTTTCGAGCACCACCAGCAGCCCCAGCTCCTGCAGTATCGATATCACAGCAGCATTTTGGAATACTACCAGCAGCTCCAGAGCTCCAGCTCTGCCGCCGCAGCGTCTGTGGACCCAGGAGCGTCCTGTGGCTGAAGATGCGGAGCTGCAGCGTCTTTGTCCGGCCGGGAGCGTAGTATGGCTGAAGATGCGGAGTTCGAGCGGGACCTGAACCTGGGGCGATGGACTGACGAGGAACGCATGATGGGCGAGAAGGATGCTGAGTCGAATCGACGAGGACGGCAGCTACGGATCTTGATCCGTAGCGGGCGCCGCCTCAGCCAGGCAGGGTGGGCTGGAGCTTCCCACCCCGGGGTGCGTACTGGAGCACTCCATCCCTGGACTTCGTTGCAACACCCTCCACTTTGCGCCGCATGTTGCTGCAAGACTGTCAGCCGCTCCAGCCATGCCCCACAGGCTGGTAGTCGCATTTGTGCAAGACATCTTCCGCCCAATCCGCGGGCTGCAATATTTGTGGGGCCATGGAAGCTTTCATCTTCCTCCTCCCCAGAGCCCGCACAATCTGTCTTCTGCACACATGCACGGGAAACATCTTTTAGCTAAAAGACTGCCGGGCGCACCATAACGCAACAAGCTGTCAACCTTGCAATCAAGTGCTGCACAAAACCCTGCAAACAACAGTCTTGTGTTCTTCTCCATGTGATCAAATCAAGACATGAGCAAGATGACACCATATTCAAGTCTGTGAGCAAGAAGAAGGAAGAAAGCTACATATTACTCTGACACCTGTGACCTGTGTATAAACACGTCTGCAAGTCCACAAAACTCAACACCAATCCACAACGTGACTCGTGAACGATTGTTACAAACTATGTGCATCCGTGTACGACATAGAGCTACCAGGCCCATGGCCGCATGCGCACAGCAACAAATAAATCACGAGTGCGAATAGCAGCCCAGCAGGCATGGCATAACAGCACAGCCGCCGCCGCATCAAATCCTCTACGGATGCGAGTTCACGCATTGCAGCGCTACGCTACACAGGCACAGCACAAACACACCACTCCCTGCGGAGCACACAAAAAAAAAGAGCACGGCAGAAACAGGCAGGGCACAACATGGAACGGACCTCACCTCAGAGGAAGGAAGCATCTGGACGTGGAGGCTGCAGATAGCCCTACGGGCCTGCGGTGGAGGCGCGGTCATTGATGCAAGCGGGATGTCGAGCTAACAGCCACAGCAGCCGCCTCAAGCAGCAGGCGGGGACATCC
The DNA here is from genome assembly GCA_010909165.1 of Anthoceros angustus. Classification (NCBI taxonomy): domain Eukaryota; kingdom Viridiplantae; phylum Streptophyta; class Anthocerotopsida; order Anthocerotales; family Anthocerotaceae; genus Anthoceros; species Anthoceros angustus. The sequence goes on from MU008163.1 coordinate 423,428, forward strand.
TCGGCATGCCCAGCAGTGCTGGATGCAAACCGGAACCGCTGCGGCAAGCGCTTGCAAGGTTCCGTAGGCTCGCTTACAAGACCAACGTCCAAGGTAGACCAGGAATCAACAGCCAGGTCCACAGAGGGAACTCTTTTGCACAGCAAGGCAAGGGATAGCTTCACCACAGCTAGCTAAGCCGCTTGCAAGCTAGCGAGGACACCGCGGTTGCAGATTAACACAAGGCGAGGTGTTGGCTGGTGGAAGGAGGCTTCAAGGAGGAGTATGGAAATAGATTTGGCGAGGCAATCGACTAGGGCACGGACTACTCTGACTCAACACGTCACTAATCCTCTCACGATAGTAGTGTCGCACGGAGGAACTCTCACCCATTCCCACTCGGTCTCCGACACGATAGTAGTCTCGCGGAAGAACTCTCACCCACTCCCACTCGGTCTCCTGACAGGAAACAAGGTATGTACTCTCCCCAAAGCAAAACGTGGTCTCCCGCCCAAGAACTCCCACCGACCCCACTTGGCATTCACAACAGTTATGTCAGCGGCAGCCAGCTGGAACTTTCTTAGCGACCCCACTTGGCATTCACAACTGTTCTCCGCGGAGGAGCCAGCTGGAACTTCAATAGCGAGTTTGAGAATAGAACGAGATATATCTTGAGAGTAGCTCCGTAGGACATTTTATAGCGGGCGGTCACGTAGGCCTGTGATCCGACTCAAGGGTGTTTGATCGTGAAGTTCTAATGAACTAGATGTCACTCCTTTAAAAAGGGAGGACTTCGTAGCGAGTTTTGTGTCTAAATGGTTGTAAAGAGTAGAAGAAAAGTTTTATTTTAATTTATATATTATTAAAATATAATCTAATATATATTTTGTTATTACTTTTTAAAGAGTGATCATTAATCATTAAAGTGAACAGCAATTATAATGATCTAGTGTAGAATCATCTTTAAAAAATGTATTTGTATGATTATAATAATGACAATGCAATGTATTAAGTTGGAAGATATGCATGTGCGGAAGGGGGGGCAATATGGAATACCGAAGTCGTCACAGAGCCACAAAGGGTTTTTATCAAGGGTGACATAAGAAGTTTTCCCACTGCATACGGCAGGAAAACTTCTTATGTCACACACTTGACGACATCGGCCAGGGGTGCCTGCACCCGGTGTACCGATGTCATCAGAAGGTGTATCAAGATTCCTTTTAGGGTGCGATACACATGGTTTCTTTCTTAGGGTTGTCAGAACATCGGCCCTCGCAGATCCTCGCAAGCGCCCATCGGCCATCGATGCGTCAACAAATCGTCACTGTGACTTTGAGGCAAATAGCCTGGAGTAGCCATCCAGGCCTCATGCAACTGCAAAGCCAGATTGCTTTACGGATGGAGACTTCACGGGAGGATTACTTCAAAGCCAGATTGCTTTACGGATGAAGACTTCACAGGAGGATTACTTCACGCACGGCTTGAACGTCTTCACTTGAATGTCTTACATATGCACATTCGGGGCCTTCGCGCGGCATGTTCGACATATATGTCCATGTGTGGTCCAGGCGAACCCTAAACATGTGTATGTATCACGAATCTGACATGAAGGGTAATCTCGCGAGACCACACACGAGAGGCCAGCGCCTGTAAACCGAGGCAATTTTGAATCTAATCTAGGACTCTTTAATCTAGGACTTCTAATCCTACTCTTCGTCTTACATTGGGCTCTAAGCTATGGGGCCGCATATTTAGGTTTTAGTTTGTTTAGAGTCCATAATCATGGCGCTCGTTGTCTTCCTAAGGTGCTATGTCTTTCTAAGGTCTGTCATTTACGTTGCTCTTGTGGTGTTTAGTGACGCTTTTATGTTGTGGACCTCCTGCTCTCCCTAGTTCTGACATACTTCGGCATTCGGGGATTTTATTCCCACAGTTGAGGTCCACCATAACCCCCTTGTGGATGGGGACAAACTCTATCCATACCCTTTATTCACAATTCTCTTAGTGGCCACTAGGAATTTACCCAACAATAACAGCGGTGCTGTGCCGATTTGGTCCTTCGCAATCATTGCCACAAATAGCTGGTGGTGGTCAGATCTTGCTTTCTCCGTGCTGGTGCACTCAAAGAGGAAGTGGGTTTCATCACCTACCCGTCTTTGGTCGCATCTTCTGCACAAACGTTGCTCTCTTGGCACTTGCCCTCTGCCTTTGATGATTTGAAGGTTTGAGGACCTCAATCGAAATCGAGCCAACTCTCGAACCATGTTGGCTGGAAGCGAAGTCTGCAGGTATTCTTGTGTGGTGTACTCATCCCTTTGTGCACGCTCACATAGTGCCTCATGTCATTGTCAATGTGGTGGGTGACCACACCTTTTCGATAAGCATTATGAACATTGTCTTTAGAGATCTTGGCGTCCATGTGGCAAATCCCACCTTGATAGCCACCCTTTCATGTCCTTGAACCATCCTCGGCCTTTCAATAGGCTGGTTTCCCTTGACATCGCCATTGCAATTTTTTAGTCTGGACATGTCCATTTGCATGATCCTAGATCTGAAGTTATGACTTCTTTGCAAGGCATGGATTTCAGGAATGCCCCAACTCGCTTATATATTTGCTCGGCACATTTGCTTGCAGATTCCCAAGTGCCATCGAAATCCATCATCGGTTTCAATGTCCTTCCACCGGTTTTGTGTGCATCCGGTCCCAGTTTTCACAGAAAGCAAGATTGGGACAATGCAAGCGTTGAACATGCAACATAGTTACGTGAGACTTATGCTCCTTTTCCTCAGCTTGTTTCTCAAGGCACGAGCCTACCTAATGCCTTTTGTGCCAACTCCACTGCTTAGTAGAAGCTTTGCTCTATGGATGTTGATTCCTAGGTATACATAGATAGGACGCTCCCAATTCATCTTCCATATTTCAACGGATCCACCCTTTGAGTTTAGCGGTAAATGAAATGGTCTTCGTCTTGGCTATGTTCACCTTCAAGTACCTTTCACAGAATTCATGAAGTGTCTTGAGCAATTTTTCTCATCCCAATTTTTTAGTAGATAGTAATGTCGTGAAAGCGCCACCACGGGAGGAAAAGACTGGGTGAAGGGACTCTCGATCCGGCGTCGGGACTCTCCCGATCCGGCGTCAGGACTCTCCCGATCCGGCGTCCGGGACTCTCGATCCGGCGTCCGGGACTCTCGATCCGGCGTCGGGACTCTCCCGATCCGGCGTCCGGGGCGCCTTTGTGGCAGCCAAGTCTTGGCTGCGGCATAGTCTCTCGGCCACTAGCTGGTTGAGGTTTTGCTAGTTCAAGTTCTTAAGTCTCTTTTACATGTCTAGTTTCAAAATAGCTTATGTTAGTTGTTTCAGGTGAGGGCGGATTTCTTGGAGGAGATGGCGCTGCCAGTGAGGCTAAGAGGAGGGCTAGGCGAGAATAGTTGTTGAAGTCGCCCTAGCAGGTTGTGTGAGAGTTCTCCTGCAATCCCTTTGAGAACATTATCAAATCAATGGAATCTTGTGATTTGAGTGTTTGAGGGTGTGGGATTGATGGGCGCTGATTGCGTGATTTCTAACTCCCAGCCGTGCAATCGCCCCTCACGTTTTTGAGCAAGATGCAATCCTGAATGTGGCTCAAATCATCCGGGGTAGGGAAGATGTTCATTTTGCTATCCGCTGATTTGGTTTTTAGAGTCCGCTAATTTTGTGCTTGAAATCCGGTGCTAATGAGGCAGCTTTGTGTTGTGATAATTTGCAATGTCAGCTGGTGCAACCCTCAACACTCATGTAAGTGGTTCAAGTCTAGAGAAATCGACTGTATGAATGTGTGTGTGATTGGGGACTTGGATCATCTGCCCTCCCATATGTGCAGTGGCTAACACTCTCGGCGCCCCAAATACTTGGGACTCCGGGACATGCCTCTCTGTGGTGGCAGCCACATAAATGGCGTGCCATCCACGACTAAATTAGTCCCGAGTGTCCCAGCCATGAGGGACTCTAGCAATCCGGTGCCCCAAAGACTCGGGACACTTTCTTTGCCTTCACCTCGCATGACAGTAATACCAGATCGTGCAAAGAGTAAGCATTTGATAAGGGTATCTTGGACTTGCGCTGGGTGAGTTCCTTTGGTGCTCTCGATGCATTGTTGGAGCCCTTATATGTACAGAAAAAACAAGAGTGGGCTGAGGGGGCACCCTTGTTTCACACCAGCCACGCTTTGAATAGCTCTAGTTCTCTTGCCACCCACCTCTATCCGAACCTCATTGTATTGGTATGCCAAGGGAAGCCCTTATCATTTGCTTTGATACCCCTACTTGCTTGGGCACCTCCCATAGCATGTTCCTTGTATGTCGAATGCCTTGTGGAAAGCTACAAAGCAAAGGTGGAGTACTCTTTGCTTGCCTTGTGTTTGTCAATGATTCGCAGGGTCATTATGTGGTCTGGCGGCTCATACCCTCTCGAACCACCTTGGCATGTATTCGCCTCTAATTTTTCTTCTCGAATCCTCACTTGCAACACATGGAGTAAACCTTATAGAACAGTTGTTTATGACTATCAACCTGTAGTTGTTCGTAATCATCCTGTCTCCTTTTTTGTGTATGGGCCTTGCTGATGATTTACCCCAAGCAGTTGGAAGCACTCCGGTATGGAAGATTTTTGTGAAAAGCATTGCCAGCAGCTATGGTAGCTGTGTGTCCAGGAGTGCCTTCGCAACCTCTGCTAGGCCCGCCTGTACCGCTTTGCCACGCCTATTGACTTGATTTCACTTCGTCTGTGAATCAAACACAGGTGGTGACTAGGTCACACGAAGAGCGTCTTGGACATCCGTTGATTCAAACAGCTTGCCATATTTCATCCATTCATCCATGTAATTAGCTGCTTCCTTTCCTCCCTCTTATCACTTGCGAATTTTCTTGGGCTCCTTTTCATATGCTTCAGACATAGCTTGTGATTCATAATGAATGCTTGTCTACGCCCCTGCACAAGTATTTGTACTTCTTCTTTGCTTGTAGTACCTGTGTCTTGATGAGTCCTCTTATTGTAGGAGTTGTTCCCATCTGCCTCTGCATGTTTATAGTCCATAGAGAACCACTGGCAGCCCCAAGGATAGTGGCGGTCCATTCATTTTACCTCTTATGCATTTCCTCATGGAGGCTCAAAGCTTATTGGAGGTCTTGCATCCGCGTTGTTGATCTTCCCTCAAATCCTATTCTCCTTATGATATGCTTAATTCTCCTTCTATGTTGTTGGCTAGCCTCAACTTTGTTGAATTTGTTATTTTGAGCGCTCTTCGTCTCTTCCTTGTTTTTTCCTCTTCCTCTCCTATTTCACCGTTGATTGTACCCATGCAATGAGGCCTATGGTCGGATTTTGGGATTGAGTGGCCAACTTGGAAATCGCAATCCACACGGTGTGCTTGATGCACAAGTAATCGTGTTGTTCTTGTCCATGATTGCTCTTGTCTGCTCTCCCTTAGCCCTATTTTTCTTTTTTCGCTCATTTTGTTGATGGAACGTGAACTTGCAGTTCGGAAATAATCCAACGCGTTACATATCACCATCTCCGGTGCTTCTAGCATTGCCATGAATTCGAATTGTGCCTCCGCTTTTGTGTCCTTGACCCTCTTCCATTTGCCATCGGGTCTCCACTGTGGTCTATGTCCACTTGCATCTTGTTCTTCTTGTGTTGCTATCCAGAATAGACATGTGTTCCCTTTACATTGGTAGTTTGAGATGTGCCTCCCGAGTATAGAAGAGTTCTCTAGGCTCGTGGGTATTGTCTCTGGTCTGTAATACTTCTGTATTAAATAGATCACTTTTATATCACTGATGTACCTGATATTCCAGAAGACTACTTGTAGCTTGAGTCCGCTGGCTTCCAGTGGTTGAGGGTTGCACACCACTTGTATTCCATCCTCGCTCTGATTTGGGAGTTCACGTTTTGCAGAAGATGGAGCATCCCGTTCATACGGCGTGACCCCATACTATAATTGCTAGTCAAACTGTGGCTCACTAGACCCTGGGGATCCCCTTCTTATCATCTGCTGGAATAGCCATTCTTGGTAAGGAGATCTCTCTCATCACCCGACCTTCTTGATTTCTCTCCTATGATTGGTCCAAGTCCTAGAATCATTTTGCTTGCTCTCATCGTGCGCATTTTGATAACCATAGGTCTAGGAAAACAATACCCGAGGGAGGGGCTTGTTCTTGTTGTGGAGCCTTGGCCACCTTCTTCTTCCAATGGGGTTCTCCAGACTCCAAAAATACTGTAACTCGAGGTCCAACACCTGGAGCAAAGAACATGCGGACGTTCACGGGACTTCAATGTAAGAATGAATGGGTTGGGAACCCGTCAGAGAGCATAACCCATGCATGGTTGTTGGCGAGGTAAAGAAGTGGTTAGAGACAACTGGGCATATTGGGAGCCTTTATAGATGGTAAGAGTTGAACCCGATGATGAGAAAAACATCCACCATGGAGGTCGGGGCTCGGATGGCGGTCAACTCACTCTCCCGCCTAGGAGTATACCAACATGGTCCCTTGGAGCTCCCGCTCTCTGAGACCACGGCAATTACATATCAACCAACATGTACCAACGTGGCACCTTTTCCACCTGATTGGAGTTTCCCAATTCCTCTTATACTAAGATGCTATTTCCCCTAGTTTCCTAACGGCCCAATCTAGCTTCTAATTTCCTATTCGACCCATTTATCTAGTCCACTAAAGTCTACATATAGCTATCATACCGCCTTAATCCTATGCTTCCTACTTTGGTTAGTTGTCATATATGCTACCTACTTGCCTCACCACAAGGCCGTTTGACCCGTTTCTTCTTCCCTAAATATCCTACCTACCATCCTAACAGTATCCTACAACTTCAGCTTCAAAAGAATCGAAAAAGCTTTGGCATGTTTCCTCAAAACCATTTCTAACCAAAAAAATTCGGACCTGTTCCAAAACAAACCAACTTAAACCAGGGCCCAAACTTTTGCTTTCCACATCCGAGTTCGAAAAGCAAACGTATCCAATGTTGGACACCAGAGGAGGATGAGCCTTGTATACAAGAGCGTAACCCAATTTTGAGATGGGCCAAGGAGAGGAGCACGGAACTGAACTCAAGTTCGACAATGCACATCGCTAGAGCGATGCCTACATAATTGAGAGCACAATTGTAACTAATCGCAAGCTTGCCCTATTTACAAGCAACAAAGATTTGATATAAGATGATGCTATCATGTGGACCACCATAATATGCCACTTTGCATGTAACGTGGAGGCGCTTTGGCCTCATTGATAGCACAAATAGAAGCTCGGCTCACGAACACAACAAAAGATAGTGAAGCATGAAGGCGTGCTAGGAGGAGGAACAAATGAAGGCCATGGCGACAGATAAAAGCGGATCTGGCCAGAAAGAAAAAGGACAGGGATGAATTCTTAGAGGCCTTGGACCTCCGCGACTCGATGGCGGTGGCACTAAAGAAGGAAGTGGCTGGTCTTACAAACAAGGTGAAAGAAATGGAAAATGCGATTACCGCCAGACCAAATAGAGCTGAGGTCAACGGTGTTGCCATGGGCCTTAACAAGAAGATGGATGACATGACAGCGAACATGGGGCAAGAGGACAACAACATGCAGCAGTTGAGGGATACCACTTGGGCACTAAAGGCATCATCCAACCAACAAGCAAGCCACTTCAAGTCAATATTAGCAAAGTTTTCAGAGGGATCTTCCACCTCCTCGTCCACGCTTGATGTATATGTACTGTGCTTGCTGCACGCTGTGGCGCTCTACCGGCTTCCTCTTGGATCATAGAGCTAACAAGCTCTGAAAATGACATATCTGGCATTTCCACACCCTGTTTCTTGGCTGACAGTGTAGCCTGGGCTTGTGCAGCAATATGTAATGTCACGAAATGTGACCAAGATTCAGGAAGTGAGAGGAGGAGTCGCATGACCAGTTCTTCATCCTTCATGATGATTTTTGAGGCACCTTCCAGCTTTGAAGCGATGGTCCTGAAGGTGCTGATGTGTTTACTGGAATCCCCATCTTTCATTCCGTAGTTCGGATGCATTGTCATTGTACCCCACATTGGATCCTGATAGAGATCGAGACGGGTCCAAATCTCGGCGAAGTCTTTGCCCCACGAGTCCGCCTCAACATCTCGGATGTTAGGCCACGCTTATGAGGTATTTGGCGGTGTCTTTAGCTAACCATTCTTCGCATTACCCTCTGGTGCTCTATCTTTCGGTTGCATATTTCGAGTTCCTCACTTGAGGATACCCTCCATCCGGATTACCCAATTGTCGTCAGTGCCATTGACCGTCCTTCTCCTTGAAGGAATCACCGCAACGCCAGAGGATGATGTATCACCCAATTTGTGGTTTTGTGTTTCCTCTAGAACAAATTGCCCTCCACGCTTGGTTTCCTAATCACTTCTCTGCGTCCATATGACTAACTTACGTGCATGTTGGTTGTGGTGCTTGGGTTTGATCCCAAGACCCCACTGCGCAATTCTAGAGCTTCATCTCTAAACTTGTTATATGCATAAGTTAAGCATGAAGGGCAAGAGTTGGGTGAGTCAAATTTCCTTCGTGATTGGTTTTGCTCACGTTTGCATCTGTATTTTGAATCTTGAGGCGTTTGGCGTGGGCCCGACTCAAGTGCGACCATGCCACTCTCATTCTCTGCTTGCATGTGGATCAAGAACATCAGCCGAAGATATTATTGTCCCAATGTCTAGAACAAAGTCCTGTAAAATTCTCGCGAGAGTATAGTCTTAGGATTGGGGTATGAATGAAAGGTTGGTGCGCAAACAAGTTTGCGCACATAACAAGCCTAAAAACTCTAAATGTTTGTATCGTCCAACACGCAATGATTGCGGATGTTGGAAAATGTTTAGATGTGGCGCATAAGTTTCTTGTAGATTCTATGTCGATTTGAAAGAAAAAGAAAAGCGAGAATGGGACTTTAGGTTTTGCCACGTACTTGCAATCTACAATCTCAAATAACGTGTATCAAAACAATTATTCAAAAGGTTGCGGGTGACATGTCGAGAAATACCAAAAGGTGATTATAGTGCGGAGTTTTTCAAGTGCAAAAGGGGTCCAGCCACGTCCGTGTGCTTATTCTCTTGAAGAAGTTGTTGCAAAAGGCTTTTAATTGGGCTTTGTGTTCGAAGACCAAGAAGGTGAAGGCTACAAAGAAGAAAAGCACGAAAATCGGAGGTGGAAGAGGAGCATGAGGAACATGAGGAGGAGGTAGGGAGGCCGAGCTTGGAGAGGGAGGAAGCACGGCTGTGGTTTCGTGGGCTGACGTGCACAACATAAGTGGATCAACAACAACAAACAACATCGATGCAAACTCCGGATCTTTCTTCCGTGGAAGGCAAAACCATGGCTCTAAACCCTTTGCGCATGCGTGTGGACAAACTTGTCAAGTCAACCTCCTCTGCCTTCTTGTCCCTTGCATGCAGTGCCTTGCTCTAATGCTCTACCTCATCACGCCTCCTACCCCTCCTTATCAACTAATTCGAGAAGGCCTTTGCTTTCTTAGAGGAGACATGTCGCTCTCTCCTTCATCACGACTTTATGGCCAGTCAAAAGCATGCGCAAAGTGGATTTGCTGCGATGGTGTGATTTTGTGCCATTGTCATGGCATTTGATTGTCTCGACTTGGCTGAACATTTGCCAAACGATTCTCAATCCCATTTTCAAAACTCCAATGGATTAAGGAACATATTAAGTTGAAATATAGTATTATTATCAAGTTGTTGGATGTCTAGGCGAAAAATAGATCATGTTCAATAGAGAGGTATCTTGCAAGTTCTGGTCCTCATAACTCTTCTTTTGGTTTTTGTTGTCTAGCACATCCAACACCTTGAGAGTTTCTTTTGTCCTAAGTACTCTTTCTTTTTAACATGTTCTTTAATCCGTTGAAGTTTTGACAATGTGATTGAGAATCATGTTGACTCAATTTCATGTTGGTCCACATAACTTTGTGATGCTGGTTTTGTCTAGCACATGGAACACCTGTATTTCTTCTTCAAAATATTAAATCAATCGATTCGAGTTTTGACAATTGCATTGAGAATCCTTTGTTGACCTGCAATCCCTTGTTGGAGCTCGTATTTCTTTGCTGCTTTTTATTTTGTTTGGTACATCTAACATCTTGAGATTTTATACATAATAAAAAAATATCTTGAGATTTTCAACCAGCTCCGGTTTCCAACTTTGATGCCATAATGAATCCATGTAAAAGAACCCACCAGCGAGCTCCTCACGACAATGAACCAACAGCCTCAGATACTGCTTCAGCCCTAAAGCTGCACGCTTGTTACCATGTCTCGGTGGAGATACTATGGGTCTGGTGCAAAAATACACAAGGTTTTTCCGTGCCAAATATACCACACTAGAGCAGTACTAGCGAAGAGGCAACTCACTTGAGGATGTTGAGGTTTCGGGACTTCTGGTGAAGATAAAACACATCTTTTTCCAACTCTCTTTGTCATAATGTCCTGAAGAAATGTGGGTGAAAAAGGGGAATCTCTTGGACACGGTGCTGTGCAGCTACATCCCGCAAATGTGTTGGTAGCGACTCTTCAGGCTTGTGCAAGGGGACCAGACTTTTAATCTGGACCGGACCCCAGGGGCATGCTGAAGTGTTGTCAGTAGTTTCTTATTGGACATGTATGCAAAGTGTGGGAGGTTCTGAAGATGCTCAAACAATGTTCCACGGATTTGGTGAAAAGATGTGGTGACATGGAATGCCATGATAGCTAAGTACCTGTAACAGGCGCCTGAAATGAACCTTCACGCGCATGAAAAGAACTTGAATTCTTAACTTACCACCCCACAAATGATCTCCTTCCATCATCAGGTGGATCTGCCATTGAAAAATCTGGATGTGGCGCATATCTTCTTTCCACATCGTCGAGAAAATCTCACTCTCGGAAGAAATCCTACCCCTAACTGAAAACTTATGCACCAGTCCTTCCATGTGTGTCCACCAGCTCTGGCCCGGCTGCTTCTTGCTCTTGTTTCCTGCATCTCCTGTGCCTACTGCCACATCTGGGAGCCGGTGTATGCCACTCAAGAAAGTGATGCCGTCGGGCTGTATGCCCTGAGGGCCCTTCTCATTTTCTGAACCAAGTCGAAGACCTCTTCACTGTCTCCTTGACGGGTGTACCTTGCAATCAGTGCACTCCAAGTGACAAACTCTCTTTTCGGGCAATCACCAATTGTGCATCAACCATACCCCTGACTTTGTTTATCAAGCTGATGGCTCCAAGCAGATCAAGTCGAAGACCTCGGTCCTTAATTTGTGCACCAAGCTGCTTGCCCATATGCAAAGGTGCCACATTTGCACATGCATCAAGTACGCCAACAATTGTCACAGCATCTGGTCCAACCTTGCCTTCCTCTTGCATCACAAGGTTAAGACTGAGGCTTCATGGCCCATGCCCTGCTGAGAATACCCTCCTATCTATATATATCATGGCATTCCATGTCACCACATCTTTTCACCAAATCCGTGGAACATTGTTTGAGCATCTTCAGAACCTCCCACACTTTGCATACTTGTCCACCAAGCAATTCCAGACGAACAAACGAGGCTCAACGGCACTGGCCAACACATCAGCATGCACGTCCTGCCCAGTTTTTCGAGTGTGTTTTCCTTGCACCAGCCTGAAGGCACGCTATGCAAACATGGCCATTCGGCTTCAGCATTTGACCTGGGCATCTGCTCATGAAGTCTTACCGCCTGCTTATATATCGTCCTTGCCGAACATGCGCAGAATCTTTATGGAAGACCACATGAAGGCAGAAATTATGGATGACCACATGAAGGCAGAAATTATGGATGACCACATGAAGGCATCTGGCTTGTCCACCATGCTGAACACTCAAATAGCTTCTTTCAACCTTCTTTCATGAACAGCATACATCCGCAGCACTCTGTTGGATGCTCTGAAATTTCTGCATAAGAAATCACATCTGTGATGGGACCCTCCTCTCATGCACTCGTTTTTCAGCGGACTACAAAATAGCATGCGCTATTAACCACAAGCAAGGGTGAAACAGATGTTCTCCACGATGGCCACACCTAGCCTCATGTCATCTCGCAAAAACGAAGAAACATCTGGCCTCTGTAACATGGAGAAGACGTCATTTGTGTGGCGAAAGCAAGCAATAAGATGGGCATCCCTCAATAGCACACCTGAGCAGATGGAGAACCCATCGAGGAAGCGTGAGCTGACACAGCCGATCTGGCAGCAAGGTCTCCAACCCTAAAACGACGTTCCACAGAGAGACAAGGTTAGCAGTCCTGCAAGTCGTGATGGACATATGTGTTTGAAGTGGGTGCAACACCATGCGGTCTGCGCATGGTAAACAGGGATGCAACCCTGCAACTGTATCACTTGTCATGCCAGATGGCCAGGTGTTTTGGACAACAGCAGGAGGCGTTTCCTGGAGGGGTTCGAATTTCTTATTTTCCGAGTCTGAAATTAGGTAGGCCGTAAGATAACGAAGTTATGAACTGTTCTCCTAACCGTCTGGGTCCCAAGAAATAAACAAGGATCCTGAGCACTACCATCAGCAGTCTTGAGCGTAGCCGTAGCCAGGAAAGAATCATGGATGGAACCAGCGCTCATCAGCTTCAGGCATCTGGCCTGGCCGGGGAACAATAATCAGACTATTCTAGATATCCGTCTGCACAGCAACAAGTCCCGAGCTGGAACAGACATCAGTGTACTTCCTGGATACAACATCGAAATTGCATTTTTTGCGGACCAGATGTATGCACGCAAGTTCGAGGCAAGGTTCGCAACTAAAGCTGTTTTCAAGCAAGCCATCATTCCTACAGTATACACAGCTTATCAGGAAGCTGAAGACGGCTGATTGCTGATCAATCCAAGTACCACTAAACTAAATACGTGGTTGGATTGACCAGCGAGCAGCCTAGATGTCCATCAAAGCAGGCCTGGCCAAGTAAACAGCAGTGAAGCTCCCATCCACATACAAGCGTTTCACTGTAATCTCTATATAAGCCTTGGGACCAACTACCAGATACTGTTTTCGCTTGCCACACACGTCCTTCCCCATGAACTTGCACACCTTGCCATCACTATCACAGGTGAGGTCACACAGCACAGGATGGCGTGAGTGGTGGGCACCTCCTCCAGCCGCTGCAGGGGCACAATCGGGAACAGCTGCCCCAGCCCAGTAGTCTGGCAAAGATCTGAACACACTCAGGTTGATGTGAATATAGGTTGCATTGTGAGTGGGGCTCCAGAGTCGAGCTGGACGAGGTCCTGGGTTCCCCGCAATTTGGTCGACACTAGGTATGCTCCAGTTCGACCTCAGCTGCCACGAACACTTCAAGATGCCGTCCACGACATCTTTGAAACCCACACAGCATAGGTAGGGATTTTGGTGGCCAACCTCAGGCCAGAGCAGATGTCGAGCAGCAGAATTCGAAACAAGTATCTCGCACGCGTCGCCGTGGTCGACCCAAAGGATCTAAAAACAAGTCCAAGGAATTAGGGACGGAGCCAAGCCAAGTCCTGGTCTGCCCCTGGCTTTGCTCCGTCCCCTAGTTCTTTGAGGTTGTTCTTAGATCGTTTGGAACGACCACGTCGACGCTTACCACATACTTGTTTCAGAATCCTCCTGCTCGAGAGCTGTTCTGGCCTCCCTTTCAGATCCACCTGCAGCTGTCCCTGCTCTTGCAATTCGAGGATTAGCTGCGAAATCCAACGGTGTAGGTTCCTTCCTCCACCACTTTGGACGACCGCGACAGCGACGAAGCATTGGCACATCTGCGGCTCCTGTAGAGCTCGTGTTGCTAGCCTGAGCTCCAGCTGCCGTCGCATCCTCGGAGCTGGGCGCCGCAGCTCCTGGATCTTGCAGGCCTGGCGGACCCCTTGCGCCTCGGGGCATTCAGTACGTAGAGCTCTCCACCACCCACTGCAGATGAGATGCCCAGAAGCGCGCCCTCACTTCCCACAAGCTCCACAGCAACCCAGCTCTAGCTCTGCCGGAGAAGAAAAAGAAAAACCCAGCACCTCGGCCCTGCTTACGGCTGCAATCACTTCCTCCAAACCTGCAGGTTGACAGCTCCGGTGCTGAAGAGATGGGTTCACTTAGTAAACCCAGCAATACCTCTGTGGACACCTGATCCCTCATGTTGCCGCAAGTACATGCAACATGTCCAACTCTCTGACAACCTCCACTTCCCACTATCTCCGGCAATGTCACACTGAACTTGCCATCATCGCCGGAGGTCTCCTCAGTGCCCGCCGTGCTCAGTACTCAGCTTCGCCCTGAAGCCGATGACTGGCCTTCACATCCATGTCAGGTGCTGGTTGCAACCACCATGTTCGAAACCAGCTCCTCCACCTCTTCCAGCATGGTACCCGTAACGGAATTGAACTCCATCTTCCGGGCTGTCAGGCCAACGGCCATGTGCTCTGCTTCTTTGTATAACCATTACAGAAAAATTCTCTCGGTGGCTGGCCTTGGGGAGCTACGACATCAGCGTCAAGTTCCATGGTCATGAGGAGGAGGAACGGGATGAGGAGGCGCTAACTGATCCGAGGGCTCCTGCCCACCAGCTGGTCCTGGACTCCCGGAGGTCAGTCGTCTCTCCTGCCTGCGTGTGTCCTGGCCATGAGGCTGCACACGCATATGTCATGTCATTTATTGTCCAGTGTGGGCGCCTATCCTCGACTTTGCTGCTGTTGCAGAGCTTGTCGGGGACGAACAAGCTGTCAAGCTTGCAAGCAAGCGAATCACAAACCTGCAGACAACGTTCTTGTTTTCTACTGGAAGTGATTAAATCAAAACATGAGCAACTGCACATCATATTCAAGTCTGTGAGCTAGAAGAAGGATGCAAAACAACGTTCTTGTTTTCTGCTCGACGTGATTAAATCAAAACACGAGCAACTGCAACCAAGATAACACCCATATTCCAAGTCTGTGAGCTAGAAGAAGGGAATAAACCTACACCTACATATTCTCCGACACCTGTGTGTAAAACTTTCAAGTCCAGAAACTCAACACCAGTCCACTGTTACAAATCCGTGTAGGACACGGGGCTACCCGGCCCTCGGCCTCGAGCCGCCGCAGCAAAACGAGTGCGAGTTCAAGCTTCTGGACGTAAGGCTGCAGACAGGCCTACGGGCCTGCGATGGAGGCGCGGACATTGATGCAAGCGGGATTTCAAGCTAACAGCCACAGCAGCCGCCTCAAGCAGGCGGGGACATCCTCGGCATGCCCAGCAGTGCTGTGCTGGATACAAACCGGTGCCGCTGCGGCAAGTGCTTGCAAGGCTCAGCAGGATCGCTTACAAAACCGACATCGATGCAGACCGAGGAACTACCAGCCAGGTCCACACAGGGAACGTTTCTGCACAGCAAGGCAAGGCATTGCTTCATGACAGAGCGAGCTCAAGGAGAAGCCGCTTGCAAGCGAGCGAGATGCACATCAACACAAGGCGGGCCGATCGCTGTGGAAGGAGGCCTATGGAGGATTGATTAGGGAAGGCAGCCGGCTAGGCACGGACAATTCTGAACGCGCCGCCAACCGTATCGGCCTCGGACAGGATATGTACAGGTAGTGTCGCGCGGAAGAACTCTCACTTCTGTCTCCCTATGGCATACAAGGCTACAAGTGCTCTCCCGCGCAAAAGCAGAAGTAGTGTCCGCGCAAAAGTAAAAACAATTTTCCGCCCGCCGGGTGTCGGCCATTTGTTAGAGTATGAAG
The DNA here is from genome assembly GCA_010909165.1 of Anthoceros angustus. NCBI lineage: Eukaryota > Viridiplantae > Streptophyta > Anthocerotopsida > Anthocerotales > Anthocerotaceae > Anthoceros > Anthoceros angustus. The sequence continues at coordinate 439,164 of MU008163.1, forward strand.
ATATACCTTGATTGGGATATGCCTTTTCCTCTTCCTCCGTGGTCTGCAGGCCGTTTATTCTGCATATGACAGTTGGTCACTTTAGGTAGGGAGCTCAGTTGCTCCTCTTCACTCTGACCCCCGGGTCCCCATTTGTTGTCCCTCCTAGATGGTTTTTCCATCGTTCTTTTCACCTCAATAAATCATCATCACCTTGATTGAGATATTCTTATATTATTTCAAGGAATATATATATATTACAAAACTATCTATAAATTATTAATTTATATACTATAATATTGAGGTTATTCACCTAACCTAATAGACCATTGGCCTTCTATCTAGGGACCATCTCTGTCTGCTGGAGTAATGCATGAAGAGCATAGTTGTCCATGGCCATATTAGGTTCTGAGGTCTCGATCTTTGAAGTACTAAGCTTGAGGTTTGGATAAGCCTCCAAAATAGGCTTATCACTTAAACATATACTTATAAGCCTGTAAAATAAACGGCTAACTTCTGAAGCCACAAAACAAATAGAACTAGAACTAATAAAATCCTAATCCGTGACATTACCCAAAATCGGTGAGCAAACATTAGCAAAGGAACTAGAGTTTGCACCTAGAGCGATTAAAACCAAACCACCGAGAAGCAAATTGGTTGGAATCTTTGGTCTCGAGATTGGTGAGGGAGGAGGATGCGATCATCTTCCTAAATGCGAGACATTGGTTGCTTGATCTCCATCGATTCACCCGGCGAGATGGTGTCGAGTCCGATCACCATCACGGACAATCACCTCATCAATGTGGTAGGGGCGTGGGCGAGTTGCCAACTTGACATGCATCTTGATATGTGCATGTTCACCAAATGACGCCTTTGTCTCTCCCCTATGACTACGCCTTGTCCGGGCAGAACTGCACGGCACTCTTCACATGGTAGCCCCAAGCCTAAACACATCTAAGCTGGGCAATGTCAAACAACTCTCACACTACCAATCTTACGCCCCAAAATGCCGTCTTGCACTTGTTTGCATCTTCTATGATAATTTGATCACCTTAAAATGCCGTCTTGCACTTGTTTGCATCTTCTATGATAATTTGATCCCGCCCCAAAATGCCGTCTTGCACTTGTTTGCATCTTCTATGATAATTTGATCCCGCCAAAATGCCGTCTTGCACTTGTTTGCATCTTCTATGATAATTTGATTGAATCCACAGCGAAGTCGAGTGTGGTAAAATATTTAACCTTGACAATGAAGTCGAAAATTTCATTTGGCGTCAGTACCTTTCCATCGGTGTCACCTCATTCAAGGCCGATAGTCCCCACACATCCTGTGAACTTTCCACTCACCATTCTCATCCTTCTTTAAAGGTACGATGGTAGGCGCATAATCGAGTCAGAGCTTCATCGAAATTTCATTTGGCGTCGACGCCAGTACCTTTTCATCGGTGTCACCTCATTCAAGGGCCGATAGTCCCCACACATCCTGTGAACTTTCCACTCACCATTCTCATCCTTCTTTAAAATGCGACTCGGTAGCTGCATATTGCGAGTCCACTTCCCGATCGATGCATCATGCAATTCCTTATACCGCTTCTCTACACATCCCACTCAAGAGGACTCAACTGTAGCGTCTTGGAAGATGGGCTCTGGGTGGTGGTCGCGATCTTGAACTTGACAGGGCTCTTGCATTCCAGTTGAATGCAAGAGCCCCGCATTCAGATTTCGATCTTGACTTGATCTTCCTCGCTGATATCGCCGGATATCTTCCATACATGGACAATCTTGGTCACCGTCTTGCTTTTTACCTCCATAGCCATCTCGCCACTGTAGGTCTGCAAGTTTTTCTTGTCTAGAACTGGTGAATATCCTCATCTATGTCAGCAATATGTAACTAGCTGCGTTTGCGCCCTTTGCAAAGGGCCAGCTACACCACTAGATCCTATACTCACAAGCCATCTCATGCAAAACATGTCAAATGCCTGCCCTAACAACTTTTTCTTGTAAGCATCCCTAATTCCCATACTTTGAGTGTCACCCGTGACAAATCCCATGGCAACCTCCACTCACCTTGGGGTTCATACCGAACCCCAAGAAGAAGAAGAAGAAGAACCCCAAGGTTTTCGCAAGGCAGCTTTGATCGTCTGACGGCCATTGTTTCCCTTACACACTTGTCACTCCTGATTGATGAACATAATTGGGTTCTGCGGATGTATGCACGCAAGGTCAAGGCAAGGTTTGCAACTAAAGCTTCTACCAAGCAAGCTCAAATTCTACAGTATATGCAGGTTATCAGGAAGCTGAAGACGGCTGATTGCTGATCAATCCAACCACTAAACTAAATACGTGGTTGGATTGATCAGCCAGGAGCCTTCCGGCAGTTAACTAGATCTACAGCAAAGCAGACCTGTCCAAGTGAACAGTCCAAGTCTGCAAAAGTTCGCTGGCTTCTGCTTGCTAGAATAAGAGTCTGACCTAGCCAGCTCACATACAATGCGCGCCGCCTCAAAAACTCCCTCCGCACCTCACAATGCTCACCCTTGGGGCGGTGCGAACCGATGTAAAAGTGGAGCATACTCCGTTTTCACATCTGTAGAGCCGTATCCGGGTGCTTACATGGTCGTTGCAGAGGTAGGTCGAGGAGCTAAAGTTGAGATCTAGGCCTGTCCAGAGTGGAGCCCTAGTACCGAACCCCAAGGTTTTCGCGAGGCAGCTTTGATAGTTTGAAGTCCATTGTTTCCCTTACCCCACACTTGTCACTCCTGATTGATGAACATAATTGGGTGCTGCGGATGTATGCACGCAAGTTCAAGGCAAGGTTTGCAACTAAAGCTTCTACCAAGCAAGCTCAAATTCCTACAGTATATGCAGGTTATCAGGAAGCTGAAGACGGCTGATTGCTGGTCAATCCAAGTACCACTAAATTAAATACTTGGTTGGATTGACCAGCGAGCAGCCTAGATGTCCATCAAAGCAGGCCTGGCCAAGCAAACAGCAGTGAAGCTCCCATCCATATACAAGCGTCTCACTGCAATGTCTATATAAGCCTTGGGACCAACTACCAGATACTGTTTTCGCTTGCCACACGTCCTTCCCCATGAACTTGCACACCTTGCCATCACTATCACAGGTGAGGTCACACAGCACAGGATGGCGTGGTGGTGGGCACCTCCTCCAGCCGCTGCAGGGGCACAATCAGGAACAGCTGCCCCAGCCCAGTAGTCTGACAAAGATCTGAACACACTCAGGTTGATGTGAATATAGGTTGCATTGTGAGTGGGGCTCCAGAGTCGAGCTGGACGAGGTCCTGGGTTCCCCTGGTCGAAGACACTAGGTATGCTCCAGTTCGACCTCAGCTGCCACGAACACTTCAAAGATGCCGTCCACGACATCTTTGAAACCCACACAGCATAGGTAGGGGATGTTGGTGGCCAACCTCAGGCCAGAGCAGATGTCGAGCAGCAGAATTCGAAACAAGTATCTCGCACGCGTCGCCGTGGTCGACCCAAAGGATCTAAAAACAAGTCCAAGGAATTGGGGACGGAGCCAAGCCAAGTCCTGGTCTCCCCTGGCTTTGCTCCGTCCCCTAGTTGTTTGAGGTTGTTCTTAGATCGTTTGGAACAACGTCGACGCTTACCACATACTTGTTTCGAATCCTCCTGCTCGAGAGCTGTTCTGGCCTCCCTTTCAGATCCACCTGCAGCTGTCCCTGCTCTTGCAATTCGGATTAGCTGCGAAATCCAACGGTGTAGGTTCCTTCCTCCACCACTTTGGACGACCGCGACGGCGACGAGGCATTGGCGCACCTGCTGCTCCTATAAAGCTCGAGTTGCCAGCCTGAGTTGTAGCTGCCGTCGCATCCTCGGAGCTGGGCGCCGCAGCTCCTGGATCTTGGCAGGCCTGGCGGACCTCTTGCGCCTGGGGCATTCAGTACGTAGAGCTCTCCACCACCCACTGCAGATGCAGATGCCCAGAAGCGCGCCCTCACTTCCCACAAGCTCCACAGCAACCCAGCTCTAGCTCTCTGGAGAAGAAAGAAAAACCCAGCACCTCGGCCCTGCTTACGGCTGCAATCACTTCCTCCAAACCTGCAGGTTGACAGCTGGTGCTGAAGAGAGGTGGGTTCACTGAGTAAACCCAGCAATACCTCCGTGGACACCTGATCCCCATGTTGCCCGCAAGTACATGCAAAACAAGGCCGACTGATACGACACCAGGGCCGCCAAGTTTCATAACGCAGAGTGGGCTGGCTGCTGTACATTCTTCAGCTCGGATGGCCTCAGCCACCACCTCCTCGGCGTACTCCTCCACTCTATATCCAATGGAGATGTCAGTGTTCTCGTAATGAGAACGTCGTAGCCCACCCCTAGCCCCCACTACCCACGACGATGCTGATGAGGCTCATGAGAGCTGCCATCAAAGGCCACCTCGCAAGAAAAGGAAAGGTGAGCTGCTTCACCATCCCCTCCCTCACAACGCGCTGAGCCCCAGGCGTTGTGCCCCGATCTACGATCTCATGTGAAAATGGAGCAGCTGCAAGCACCGGAATTCAGCATGCCCACAATTGCCGACCTCCCTCACAACCTCCATTTCCCGCACAATCTCCGGCATTGTTAGACTGAACTTGCCAGCATCCCCGAAGGTCTCCCCTTGGTACTCAGATTCGCCCTCAAGCCGATGACTGGGCTGCACAGCCATATATGTCCGACTGCTGGTTGCGACCACCATGTCGAATCCAGCTTTTCGGACATGTTCCAACGCGATGACGGAGTTGAACTGCATCTTCCTGGCTGTCAGGGCACGGTCGATGTACTCTGCGTCTTTGTAATCATTAGACATAAGAATGGCTAAGGAGCTGGCCTTGTGGAAGTACACCATCACCGTCAGCAGTTCCACAAATACAGCGCTGTGGTTCCAAGAGCAGTTCCATTCCGTCAGCAGCTCCACACTTAGAGCGTTGAGGTCCCGTCAGCAGTTCCACACTTACGGCGCTGTGATCCTGACAATTACTTACAGCGCTTTAGTCGAATTTCGCTTACTCCACGATGTGCCTGTGCGCACAGCTGGATGCACACGCATTTCTTATGTCTTCTGAAGTATGGGGCACTCATCCCTCGACTTTGCTGCCGTTGCAAGGCTTGTCGGGTTACCGCACACAATTAAATGAAGTGAAGACCTCCAGCAGCTTCAGCGGTGATTGTGAAAGACGATATGCAGCTTGCAAGTCGCACTTCGGAAATGGAACCTCTGCGTCACTGCAACCACAAAGAAGCACCGTTTGCCTTATGAACGTGAAGCCAAGGCTCAACCTAGCCTGGCCTGGAAAAGCTATAGTGCAGACAGCAAAATGAAGAGAGGAAAGAGCACTTGAAAGAGATGGAAATTTGTTAAAGCCATTCTTAAGACGGAAAACTGTTAAAGACATTCTTTTAACATGGAAAATTGTTAAAGCTAGGAACCGGAAAGGTGGAAGAAGATTTCCTACCCGACGTTCTTGATAACAGTCTAAAGAAAGGGAAGGCAATTCCTGGGAGCTGTTCTTCGGCTTCTCTCGTGGGACCGTTCTTCGGCTTCTTTGCACCTGAGGGTAGTGAAAATTCTGCACATCCCCAGTGACCACCGTGCTCGGTGCTCATCCTCGCCCTCAAGCCGATCATCGCCTTTACGACTATGTCCCGACTGTCCAGGCTGGTTGCCACCACGGTGCGAACTACTGCTCCTGATCCTGCTGGACCACGATGACGAAGTTGAGCTGCATCTTCTTCTCCCTGCGTGTTCTCCCCACAGCCTGAGCACCTCCATCCTCTACTTTGTTGCAACAGCGACTTTTCGGCTGCTGCTGTCGCAAGTCTGTCCGCCGCTCCAGCCATGTCCATAGCCGGCTGGTGGCAGGCTGACCATCGAATGTGCAAGACATCTTCCGCCCAATCCACGGGCTGTGATCTTGTGGGGCCATGGAAGCTTTTATCTTGCTCCTCCGCACAGCCCGCACAATCTGCCTTCTGCACAAAACACGGACGAGAAATATGTTTTAGCTTAACGATTTTCGGGCGCACCACGGCACAACAAGCTATCAAGCTTGCGAGCAAGTGTTGCGCGAACCCAAACAACGCTCTATGTTTTCTTCTCCATGTGATCAAATCAAAACATCAGCAAGATAACATCATATTCAAGTTTGTGAGCAAGGAAGAAAGCTACATATTCTTCGACACCTGTGTGTAAAAGTTCAGGACGCCCACAAACTCAACACCAGTCCACAGCCTGACTCGCGAACGATCATTGTTTCAAACTATATCCGTGAACGATGTGGGGCAACCCGATTCTCGGCCTCGAGCCGCCACAGCAAAGCAACAAATCAAAGAGTGCAAACAACAGCCTAGCAGGCATGAGAAAACATAACCGCCGCCGGCGTATGCGCATTGCAGCACTAGGCTACAAAGGCACACATCACTCTCTGCGGAGCACACAAGACGAGCAAGGCAGAAACAGGCAGAGCAGAGCATGGAACGGAACTCAACGGAACTCACCTCGGAGGAAGGAAGCATCTGGACGTGAAGTCTGCAGACAGGCCTACAAGCCTGCGGTGGAGCGCCGTCATGAATATAAGCGGGAACAGCGAGAGTAGCCGCCTCAAGCAGGCGGGGAGAACCTCCGCATGTCCGTGCTGGATACAAATTTACAGAACCGCTGCGGCAAGCGCTTGCAAGGTTCCGGGCGCTCCAGCTCGCTTACAAGTCCAACATCCAAGGCAGACCGAGGAACCAACAGCGAGGTCCACAGAGAATGTTTCTACGCAGCAAGGCAAGGCATGGCTTCAGTCGCAGCGCGAGCTCAAGGAGGTAGCGCATTCCGCTGGCAAGCCAGCGAGGGAGGCTGCAGATTAACACAGGCTGGCCGATGGCTGGCTGGTGGAAGGCGGAATATGGAGGACACTTGGGGAGCCGCCAGGTAGGGCACGGACGATTTTGAGTCGGACACGTTTCTCAACGATATGTACCTAGTCTCGCGCGAAAGAACCCTCACCGACCCACTTGTTCTCGCGACTGAATACAAGGTTCTCGTCCTTCAAAGCTTGTCTCCCGCGCTAAGAACTCTCGTCGACCCCCGCTAAGTTCAAGCGGCATGTGCATCCAACGCCCGATTGAGCACATGTAACTATTAAGTTGCTACCTATGTGACATGAAGTTTTTTTCTTAGCTGAGGGATTGAGTCTCGCCTAATGCGTTGAGTAGAATTGTTATAGCTTAATTATAATTGCAAATATCACCAGTATTCTAGTGCCCTTACTTGAGGATGCAGAGAACTTGCTGAAGATGGTGTTCATTATATTTCAAAGAACTAGTTTAGAGTTCTCAAAGAACTAGTTTAGAGTTCTGGTTGTTTCAATATTTTTATTATTTTTATTATTTTTAAATATTAAATAATTATATATGTAAAATATATTTAATTTCAATATAAAATATTAGGGTTTAAAAGTCATACTTACAAATGCATTAAAACATAAAATCTAATATTATATTTTATAAGTTGACAAAGATAGTGCCTTAAAAGAGGAAGAGTAATTTTACCAATAGAGACTTTATTAAAAGGAAGAGATGGGAAAACCTATGTACCCACGAGGGGACAACCCACTAAAGGGCCAAGAGCCGGGGCTAGGCTGTGGGAGGAAAATCCCCCAGATTCACCCTCTAGTAGCACTTATCCCCATGTCACTTAGCACATTGGGTTTCGTCCCATGAGACTTGTGTGGACAGCAATCTTTGGGAAGTCGGTCACGCCTACACCTCGCACAACATCAAAAAGCAAGGAGCCCTAACTCTCTACTGCACCACTTGCAACACGATAATTTTGCAGGGGAATATACCGATGGGGTTTGGCTTTTATCCTTGAAGAGGGTTTCGATGGGTCTAAAACTAACTGTCATGGCATGCTCTAAAATTTATCACAAAATCATGGTGTCACACCATTGGTTGCATTTTCATGAGCTGAGGCATGTGAAGGGTTTAGGCTTTCCACAACACATCGATTTCCGGCATAATTGAACCCACGTGGTTGACCATTCTTGGCGGTGTTATTGCCTTTCAACTAAGGCACTATGTAAAAACACCAAAAGAAGACCCAGGAGTCGTTTGTATACACTTTGGGCGGGCGCCGCCATTTCGAGAGTTTGGGGTTTAGGTCAAAGTTCCTGGTAAATCTCACTTCCTTGCACAATGTCCTTGGCATGTGATAGAGTATCCGATCCAGTTCAGTTGATATGCAAATGGAACCCTCTTGACAAGCACCTTCATTCGATTTTTTTGGCCCACATGGTTGTCACCAAGAATCATAAGCCCTTGTCACAAGGTCAAGACTGAGGGCTTCATGGCCCATGCCCTGCTGAGAATACCCTCCTATCTATATATATCATGGCATTCCATGTCACCACATCTTTTTCACCAAATCCGTGGAACATTGTTTGAGCGTCTTCGAACCTCCCACACTTTGCATACATGTCCACCAAGCAATTCCAGACGAACAAACGAGGCTCAACGGCACTGGCCAACACATCAGCATGCACGTCCTGCCCAGTTTTTCGAGTGTGTTTTCCTTGCACCAGCCTGAAGGCACGCTATGCAAACATGGCCATTCGCTTCAGCATTTGACCTGGGCATCTGCTCATGAAGTCTTACCGCCTGCTTTTATATCGTCCTTGCCGAACATGCGCACAATCTTTATGGAAGACCACATGAAGGCAGAAATTATGGATGACCACATGAAGGCAGAAATTATGGATGACCACATGAAGGCATCTGGCTTGTCCACCACGCTGCACACTCAAATAGCTTCTTTCAACCTTCTTTCATGAAGCATACATCCGCAACACTCTGTTGGATGCTCTGAAATTTCTGCATAAGAAATCACATCTGTGATGGGACCCTCCTCATGCACTCGTTTTTCAGCGGACTACAAAATAGCACAAGGCTTGAGTGTTGTGATAGACACATTAGGCGCCGGCATACGATGGGTCATTAGGTAGCAGTAAACATTTGTGTGTAAGTGTATGTACCCAGAATGGGGTGATATTTTAACTGGCGTAAAAGGCTATTTTTGGGTGGCGGTGTTTGGTCAAGAGGTCCGACCCCAAAAGAAGAGGGTTTGTATATTCCCCCTTGCAAAATTATCGTGTTTTGCATTGCTCAAAATTTACCAACTCCGGACCTACAACGACACAACACAATTGCGGGCCATGCCTCGGTGGTGAGTCCGTCCGGTGCCCTAGAGCCTCAGTTTCACTCGTCGCTCCCTCGATTGGGCATAATGGTCCCGCCCATGTATCTCTATGATTGGTGGATCGGAGGGCCCTCTCTTCCAATTGGGACAGCTTCCCTTCCAGGGTCTTCTCTGTCCGCTTGTGATCCAAGATGTCTTATTGGAGCTTCTCCACGATCTTCTCCAACTTCACAGCTTTCTCGTCGAACTCCATGGCTTAAAGTTGCCATCGGGTCCCTGCTTGTCTTTCCTCCATCTCCCGGGCCTTATTCGCCCTGACTTCCTCTTGACATGCCAGGAGGGAGGCTGCCATTTCCTTGCCTTCAAATCCACCCACTAAGTGTCTCACAGACACTTAGCAATTCTCCTAGAGGTCCCAATCCAAACCCCTCCGCCCTTGGACCCTCCGGCCTCTTGCCTTGGCTGGGGGCGTCCACAGCCGTAGCATTGCGTTGGCTGACCTCCTGGCCACCGCGCGATGGGGTAGACCCGCACGCCGCCTCCGTCTCCTCGCCCTCTGGCGGGTGCCTGGCCCTTGGCGCCTCGCCTGGCGCGAGTTGAGCGTGCCTCCTTTTCCTTTCCTACTGGCTGCGCCCTGGGTGGCTACCGCGGTTGCTTGCCTACCGCGGTGGGCGACCCTACTATGGTAGGGTGACGGGTGCCTCTCCTCCCACCCATCAAATGATGGGAATTCCTATTGATATTATGTTGATATCATGACTAAGGGTTTAAGGGTTTGGTTGATAAATAATCCTAAGTTATGTTGAGTTAGGTTAAGTGCCATTTCATTAGGGTTGCGACTCTATATGGATAGACACATCATTTAGATTTAGTTTAAGTTGTCTTTTCTCATAAGCACTTTAACTCTTTCTTGATTATCAATGTATATGTAATTACTTAATGTTGTAATTGTTCTACATAATCCATGTAAATCTTCATGGTATCGAGGATACTATATAGAAAGCATCTAAGAAGATGCACATAAAAATTCTACTAGAAGATGTGCATGAATTTATCTTCTGTTTCTTATTTTGAAAATGAAGTCAAAAGAAAGAAACTAGAAGATGATCAAGAAAATAGTTTCGACGCTTTTCTTTTAAGAAAATCATATACAAATTTGTGTCAATGATTTTCTAATGCACCTTCATTGAAATTGTCAATTTTACAATTCCATGCAGATGCACTAGAACAATGCCTAATAGGCAAATTGTATATAGTTTTATAAAAGAATTTCAAGATACTGTTGATCCATCAATCAATCCGGCTCAAAGCCATGGCAATATCCTAGAGCTGCTGCGTGCAATAATCATCCATAGGAATCGATGAGTCCTTGATAGGCTAACTTTAGCTAATCACCATATGCGCGCCCAAGAATGGAGCCACATAGAACTCAACCGCTACAAATTGAAGGGTTGAAAGAAGCATTCAACACAATTGTTGAAGTGTTGTTTCCACAAGAGCTTGATCCGACGCTCACACTTCCCCAAGGCAACAATAATCAGCGCGCATGGTACAATGAAATGATCACCACCGCCGCTCTCACAATGCATCACAAATCGGTGTAAACACACTTGTTCAACATCTTGAGGCTAACAACAGAATGTTGAAACGAGATGCAATCAAATTCATCGCCATGTTTCCACAACGATTGATCTCCAAGACTTGAAGGAACAACTTGTTCATATAGATTACAAGCTAGTGATGCTATTGAAACCGAATCGGTTAGTCATCCAAAGATTCAAAAATACAGATGCAAACGTGAGCAAAACCAATCACGAAGGAAATTTGACTCACCCAACTCTTGCCCTTCATGCTTAACTTATGCATATAACAAGTTTAGAGATGAAGCTCTAGAATTGCGCAGTGGGGTCTTGGGATCAAACCCAAGCACCACAACCAACATGCACGTAAGTTAGTCATATGGACGCAGAGAAGTGATTAGGAAACCAAGCGTGGAGGGCAATTTGTTCTAGAGGAAACACAAAACCACAAATTGGGTGATACATCATCCTCTGGCGTTGCGGTGATTCCTTCAAGGAGAAGGACGGTCAATGGCACTGACGACAATTGGGTAATCCGGATGGAGGGTATCCTCAAGTGAGGAAACTCGAAATATGCAACCGAAAGATAGAGCACCAGAGGGTAATGCGAAGAATGGTTAGCTAAAGACACCGCCAAATACCTCATAAGCGTGGCCTAACATCCGAGATGTTGAGGCGGACTCGTGGGGCAAAGACTTCGCCGAGATTTGGACCCGTCTCGATCTCTATCAGGATCCAATGTGGGGTACAATGACAATGCATCCGAACTACGGAATGAAAGATGGGGATTCCAGTAAACACATCAGCATGCACGTCCTGCCCAGTTTTTCGAGTGTGTTTTCCTTGCACCAGCCTGAAGGCACGCTATGCAAACATGGCCATTCGCTTCAGCATTTGACCTGGGCATCTGCTCATGAAGTCTTACCGCCTGCTTTTATATCGTCCTTGCCGAACATGCGCACAATCTTTATGGAAGACCACATGAAGGCAGAAATTATGGATGACCACATGAAGGCAGAAATTATGGATGACCACATGAAGGCATCTGGCTTGTCCACCACGCTGCACACTCAAATAGCTTCTTTCAACCTTCTTTCATGAACAGCATACATCCGCAACACTCTGTTGGATGCTCTGAAATTTCTGCATAAGAAATCACATCTGTGATGGGACCCTCCTCTCATGCACTCGTTTTTCAGCGGACTACAAAATAGCATGCGCTACTAACCACAAGCAAGGGTGAAACAGATGTTCTCCACGAATGGCCACACCTAGCCTCATGTCATCTCGCAAAAACGAAGAAACATCTGGCCTCTGTAACATGGAGAAGACGTCATTTGTGTGGCGAAAGCAAGCAATAAGATGGGCATCCCTCAATAGCACACCTGAGCAGATGGAGAACCCATCGAGGAAGCGTGAGCTGACACAGCCGATCTGGCAGCAAGGTCTCCAACCCTAAAACAACGTTCCACAGAGAGACAAGGTTAGCAGTCCTGCAAGTCGTGATGGACATATGTGTTTGAAGTGGGTGCAACACCATGCGGTCTGCGCATGGTAAACAGGGATGCAACCCTGCAACTGTATCACTTGTGATGCCAGATGGCCAGGTGTTTTGGACAACAGCAGGAGGCGTTTCCTGGAGGGGTTCAATTTCTTATTTTCCGAGTCTGAAATTAGGTAGGCCGTAAGATAACGAAGTTATGAACTGTTCTCCTAACCGTCTGGTCCCAGAAATAAACAAGGATCCTGAGCACTACCATCAGCGTCTTGAGCGTAGCCGCAGCCAGGAAAGAATCATGGATGGAACCAGCGCTCATCAGCTTCAGGCATCTGGCCTGGCCGGGAACAATAATCAGACTATTCTAGATATCCGTCTGCACAGCAACAAGTCCCGAGCTGGAACAGACATCAGTGTACTTGCTGGATACAACATCGAAATTGCATTTTTGCGGACCAGATGTATGCACGCAAGTTCGAGGCAGGGTTCGCAACTAAAGCTGTTTTCAAGCAAGCCATCATTCCTACTGTATACACAGCATATCAGGAAGCTGAAGACGGCGGCTGATTGCTGGTCAATCCAAGTACCACTAAATTAAATACGTTGGATTGACCAGCGAGCAGCCTAGATATCCATGAAAGCAGGCCTGGCCAAGCAAACAGCAGTGAAGCTCCCATCCATATACAAGCGTCTCACTGCAATGTCTATATAAGCCTTGGGACCAACTACCAGATACTGTTTTCGCTTGCCACACGTCCTTCCCCATGAACTTGCACCTTGCCATCACTATCACAGGTGAGGTCACACAGCACAGGATGGCGTGAGTGGTGGGCACCTCCTCCAGCCGCTGCAGGGGCACAATCGGGAACAGCTGCCCCGAGCCCAGTAGTCTGACAAAGATCTGAACACACTCAGGTTGATGTGAATATAGGTTGCATTGTGAGTGGGGCTCCAGAGTCGAGCTGGACGAGGTCCTGGATTTGGTCGAAGACACTAGGTATGCTCCAGTTCGACCTCAGCTGCCACGAACACTTCAAAGATGCCGTCCACGACATCTTTGAAACCCACACAGCATAGGTAGGGGATGTTGGTGGCCAACCTCAGGCCAGAGCAGATGTCGAGCAGCAGAATTCGAAACAAGTATCTCGCACGCGTCGCCGTGGTCGACCCAAAGGATCTAAAAACAAGTCCAAGGAATTGGGGACGGAGCCAAGCCAAGTCCTGGTCTGCCCCTGGCTTTGCTCCGTCCCCTAGTTGAGAGGTTGTTCTTAGATCGTTTGGAACAACCACGTCGACGCTTACCACATACTTGTTTCGAATCCTCCTGCTCGAGAGCTGTTCTGGCCTCCCTTTCAGATCCACCTGCAGCTGTCCCTGCTCTTGCAATTCGAGGATTAGCTGCGAAATCCAACGGTGTAGGTTCCTTCCTCCACCACTTTGGACGACCGCGACGGCGACGAAGCATTGGCACATCTGCGGCTCCTGTAGAGCTCGTGTTGCTAGCCTGAGCTGCAGCTGCCGTCGCATCCTCAGAGCTGGGCGCCGCAGCTCCTGGATCTTGGCAGGCCTGGCGGACCTCTTGCGCCTCAGGGGCATTCAGTACGTAGAGCTCTCCACCACCCACTGCAGATGCAGATGCCCAGAAGCGCGCCCTCACTTCCCACAAGCTCCACAGCAACCCAGCTCTAGCTCTGCCGGAGAAGAAAGAAAAACCCAGCACCTCGGCCCTGCTTACGGCTGCAATCACTTCCTCCAAACCTGCAGGTTGACAGCTCCGGTGCTGAAGAGGTGGGTTCACTGAGTAAACCCAGCAATACCTCCGTGGACACCTGATCCCCTCATGTTGCCCGCAAGTACATGCAAAACAAGGCCGACTGATACGACACCAGGGCCGCCAAGTTTCATAACGCAGAGTGGGCTGGCTGCTATACATTCTTCAGCTCGGATGGCCTCAGCCACCACCTCCTCGGCGTACTCCTCCACTCTATATCCAATGGAGATGTCAGTGTTCTCGTAATGAGAACGTCGTAGCCCACCCCTAGCCCCCACTACCACGACGATGCTGATGAGGCTCATGAGAGCTGCCATCAAAGGCCACCTCGCAAGAAAAGGAAAGGTGAGCTGCTTCACCAACCCCTCCCTCACAACGCGCTGAGCCCCGGAGCGTTGTGGATCTACGATCTCATGTGAAAATGGAGCAGCTGCAAGCACCGGATCCAACATGTCCAACTCTCTGACAACCTCCACTTCCGCACTATCTCCTGCAATGTCACACTGAACTTGCCATCATCGCCGGAGGTCTCCTCAGTGCCCGCCGTGCTCAGTACTCAGCTTCGCCCTGAAGCCGATGACTGGCCTTCACATCCATGTCGGACTGCTGGTTGCAACCACCATGTTCGAAACCAGCTCCTCCACCTCTTCCAGCACGGTACCCGTAACGGAATTGAACTCCATCTTCCGCAAACGTGAACTCCCAAATCGAGCGAGGATGGAATACAAGTGGTGTGCAACCCTCAACCACGGAAGCCGGACTCAAGCTACAAGTAGTCTTCGAATATCGTACATCGGTGATATAAAAGTGATCTATTTAATACAGAAGTATTACAGACCAGAGACAATACCCACGAGCCTAGAGAACTCTTCTATACTCTGGGAGAGCACATCTCAAACTACCAACAGAAAGGGAACACATGTCTATTCCTGGATAGCAACACAAGAACAAGCAGTATGCAAGTGGACATAGACCACAGGTCTGGAGACCCCGATGGCAAATGGAAGAGGGTCAGTAAGGACACAAAAAGCGGAGGGCACAATTCAGAATTCATGGCAATGCTAGAGATGGTGATATGTAACGCGTTGGATTATTTCCGAACTGCAAGTTCACGTTCCATCAACAAAATGAGCGAAAAAGAAAAATAGGGCTAAGGGAGAGCGGACAAGAGCAATCATGGACAAGAACAACACGATTACTTGTGCATCAAGCACACCGTGTGGATTGCGATTTCCAAGTTGGCCACTCAATCCCAAAATCCGACCATAGGCCTCATTGCATGGGTACAATCAACGGTGAAATAGGAGAGGAAGAGGAAAAACAAGGAAGAGACGAAGAGCGCTCAAAATAACAAATTCAACAAAGTTGAGGCTAGCCAACAACATAGAAGGAGAATTAAGCATATCATAAGGAGAATAGGATTTGAGGGAAGATCAACAACGCGGATGCAAGACCTCCAATAAGCTTTGAGCCTCCATGAGGAAATGCATAAGAGGTAAAATGAATGGACCGCCACTATCCTTGGGCTGCCAGTGGTTCTCTATGGACTATAAACATGCAGAGGCAGATGGGAACAACTCCTACAATAAGAGGACTCATCAGCACACAGGGTACTACAAGCAAAGAAGAAGTACAAATACTTGTGCAGGAGGCGTAGACAAGCATTCATTATGAATCACAACTGCGCCATGCTGAAGCATATGAAAAGGAGCCCAAGAAAATTCTGGCAAGTGATAAGAGGGAGGAAAGCAGTGTGCCCGTTAACAGACATGGATGAATGGATGAAATATGGCAAGCTGCTGTTTGAATCAACGGATGTCCAGCACGCTACTTCGTGTGACCTAGTCACCACCTGTGTTTGATTCACAGACGAAGTGAAATCAAGTCAATAGGCGTGGCAAAGCGGTACAGGCGGGCCTAGCAGAGGTTGCGAAGGCACTCGGACACTACTACCATAGCTGCAGCAATGCAAAATCTTCCATACCGGAGTGCTTCCAACTGCTTGGGGTAAATCATCAGCAAGGCCCATACACAAAAAAGGAGACAGGATGATTACGAACAACTACAGGTTGATAGTCATAAACAACCTGTTCTATAAGGTTTACTCCATGTGTTGCGAAGTGAGGATTCGAGAAGAAAAATTAGAGGGGCCGAATACATGCCAAGCAGGGTTCAGAGAGGGTATGAGCCGCCAGGACCACATAATGACCCTGCAGTGAATCATTGACAAACACAAGGCAAGCAAAAGAGTACTCCACCTTTGCTTTGTAGCTTTCCACAAGGCATTCGACATACAAGGAACATGCTATGGGAGGTGCCCAAGCAAGTAGGGTATCAAAGCAAATGATAAGGGCTTCCCTTGGCATACCAATACAATGAGGTTGGATAGAGGTGGGTGGGAACTAGAGCTATTCAAAGCGTGGGTGTGAAACAAGGGTGCCCCTCACACTCTTGTTTTTTTACATATAAGGGCTCCAACAATGCATCGAGAGCACCAAAGGAACTCACCCAGGCAAGTCCAAGATACCCTTATCAAATGCTTACTCTTTGCGATCGTATTCTTGTCATGCGAGGTGAAGGCAAAGAAAGTGTCCCGAGTCTTTGGGGCACCGGATTGCTAGAGTCCCTCATGGCATGGGACACTCGGGACTAATTTAGTCGTGGATGGCACGCCATTTATGTGGCTGCCACCACAGAGAGGCATGTCCCGGAGTCCCAAGTATTTGGGCGCCGAGAGTGTTAGCCACCTGCACATATGGGAGGGCAGATGATCCAAGTCCCCAATCACACACACATTCATACAGTCGATTTCTCTAGACTTGAACCACTTACATGAGTGTTGAGGGTTGCACCACGGCTGAGCAGCACATTGCAAATTATCACAACACAAAGCTGCCTCATTAGCACCGGATTTCAAGCACAAAATTAGCGGACTCTAAAACCAAATCAGCGGATAGCAAAATGAACATCTTCCCTACGGATGATTTGAGCCACATTCAGGATTGCATCGCTCAAAAACGTGAGGGGCGATTGCACGGCTGGGAGTTAGAAATCACGCAATCAGCGCCCATCAATCCCCACACCCTCAAACACTCAAATCACAAGATTCCATTGATTTGATAATGTTCTCAAAGGGATTGCGGAGAACTCTCACACAACCTGCTAGGGCGACTTCAACAACTATTCTCGCCTAGCCCTCCTCTTAGCCTCACTGGCAGCGCCATCTCCTCCAAGAAATCCGCCCTCACCTGAAACAACTAACATAAGCTATTTTGAAACTAGACATGTAAAAGAGACTTAAGAACTTGAACTAGCAAAACCTCAACCTAGTGGTGAGAGACTAAGTGCAGCCAAGACTTGGCTGCCACAAAGGCGATCCGGAGGCCTGGGGGGGAGAGTCCCCACGCCGGGGCGAGAGTCCCGAGACCTGGGGCCCGAGAATCCCGGTGCCGGGGCCAGGAGAATCCTGACGCCTGGGAGGTCCCAGACTGTGAGAGTCCCTTCACCCCAGTCTTTTCCTCCCCGTGGTGGCGCTTTCACGACATTACTATCTACTAAAAAATTGGGATGAGAAAATTGCTCAGACACTTCATGAATTCTGTGAAAGGTACTTGAAGGTGAAGCCAAGGCAAGACGAAGACCATTTCATTTACCGCTAAACTCAAAGGGTGGATCCGTTGAAATATGGACAGATGAATTGGGAGCGTCCTATCTCTGATACCTAGGAATCAACATCCATAGAGCAAAGCTTCTACTAAGCAGTGGAGTTGGCACAAAAGGCATTAGGTAGGCTCTGTGCCTTGAGAAACAAGCTGAGGAAAAGGAGCATAAGTCTCACAGAACTATGTTCTGCAGTGTTCAACGCTTGCATTGTCCCAATCTTGCTTTCTGCTGTGAAAATCTGGGGACCTGGATGCACACAAAACCAGTGGAAGGACATTGAAACCGTACAGATGGATTTCCTCAGATGGCACTTGGGAATCTGCAAGCAAATGTGCCGAGCAAATATATAAGCAGAAGTTGGGGCATTCCCGCTGGAAATCCATGCCTTGCAGCAAGCTGTTAACTTCAGATCTAGGATCATGCAAATGGACATGTCCAGACTAAAAAATTGCAATGGCGATGTCAAGGGAAACCAGCCTATTGAAAGGCCGAGGATGGTTCAAGGACATGAAAGGGTGGCTATCAAGGTGGGATTTGCCACATGGACGCCAAGATCTCTAAAGACAATGTTCATAATGCTTATCAAAAGGTGTGGTCACCCACCACATTGACAATGACATGAGGCACTATGTGAGCGTGCACAAAGGGATGAGTACACCACACAAGAATACCGCAGACTTCGCCAACATGGTTCGAGAGTTGGCTCGATTGAGGTCCTCAAACCTTCAAATCATCAAAGGCGAGGGCAAGTGCCAAGAGAGCAACGCTTTGTGCAGATGCACCAAAGACGGGTAGGTGATGAAACCCACTTCCTCTTTGAGTGCACCAGCACGGAGAAAGCAAGATCCGACCACCACCAGCTATTTGTGGCAATGATTGCGAAGGACCAAATCGGCACACAATTATTGTTGGGTAAATTCCTAGTGGCCACTAAGAGAATTGTGAATAAAGGGTATGGATAGAGTTTGTCCCCATCCACAAGGGGTTATGGTGGACCTCAACCGTGGAATAAAATCCCAATGCCAAGTATGTCGAACTAGGGAGAGCAGGAGGTCCACAACATAAAAGCGTCACTAAACACCACAAGAGCAACGTAAATGACAGACCTTAGAAAGACATAGCACCTTAGGAAGACAACGAGCGCCATGACAGCTAAGTACCTGTAACAGGCGCCTGAAATGAACCTTCACGCGCATGAAAAGAACTTGAATTCTTAACTTACCACCCCACAAATGATCTCCTTCCATCATCAGGTGGATCTGCCATTGAAAAATCTGGATGTGGCGCATATCTTCTTTCCACATCGTCGAGAAAATCTCACTCTCGGAAGAAATCCTACCCCTAACCGAAAACTTATGCACCAATCCTTCCATGTGTGTCCACCAGCTCTGGCCCGGCTGCTTCTTGCTCTTGTTTCCTGCATCTCCTGTGCCTACTGCCACATCTGGGAGCCGGTGTATGCCACTCAGGAAAGTGATGCCGTCGGGCTGTATGCCCTCCCTTCTCATTTTCTGAACCAAGTCGAAGACCTCTTCACTGTCTCCTTGACGGGTGTACCTTGCAATCAGTGCACTCCAAGTGACAAACTCTCTTTTCGGGCAATCACCAATTGTGCATCAACCATGCCCCCTGACTTTGTTTATCAAGCTGATGGCTCCAAGCAGATCAAGTAGAAGACCTCGGTCCTTAATTTGTGCACCAAGCTGCTTACCCATATGCAAAGGTGCCACATTTGCACATGCATCAAGTACGCCAACAATTGTCAAATCATCTGGTCCAACCTTGCCTTCCTCTTGCATCACAAGGTCAAGACTGAGGGCTTCATGGCCCATGCCCTGCTGAGAATACCCTCCTATCTATATATATGGCATTCCATGTCACCACATCTTTTCACCAAATCCGTGGAACATTGTTTGAGCATCTTCGAACCTCCCACACTTTGCATACTTGTCCACCAAGCAATTCCAGACGAACAAACGAGGCTCAACGGCACTGGCCAACACATCAGCATGCACGTCCTGCCCAGTTTTTCGAGTGTGTTTTCCTTGCACCAGCCTGAAGGCACGCTATGCAAACATGGCCATTCGCTTCAGCATTTGACCTGGGCATCTGCTCATGAAGTCTTACCGCCTGCTTTATATCGTCCTTGCCGAACATGCGCACAATCTTTATGGAAGACCACATGAAGGCAGAAATTATGGATGACCACATGAAGGCAGAAATTATGGATGACCACATGAAGGCATCTGGCTTGTCCACCATGCTGCACACTCAAATAGCTTCTTTCAACCTTCTTTCATGAACAGCATACATCCGCAACACTCTGTTGGATGCTCTGAAATTTCTGCATAAGAAATCACATCTGTGATGGGACCCTCCTCTCATGCACTCGTTTTTCAGCGGACTACAAAATAGCATGCGCTACTAACCACAAGCAAGGGTGAAACAGATGTTCTCCACGAATGGCCACCTAGCCTCATGTCATCTCGCAAAAACGAAGAAACATCTGGCCTCTGTAACATGGAGAAGACGTCATTTGTGTGGCGAAAGCAAGCAATAAGATGGGCATCCCTCAATAGCACACCTGAGCAGATGGAGAACCCATCGAGGAAGCGTGAGCTGACACAGCCGATCTGGCAGCAAGGTCTCCAACCCTAAAACAACGTTCCACAGAGAGACAAGGTTAGCAGTCCTGCAAGTCGTGATGGACATATGTGTTTGAAGTGGGTGCAACACCATGCGGTCTGCGCATGGTAAACAGGGATGCAACCCTGCAACTGTATCACTTGTGATGCCAGATGGCCAGGTGTTTTGGACAACAGCAGGAGGCGTTTCCTGGAGGGGTTCAATTTCTTATTTTCCGAGTCTGAAATTAGGTAGGCCGTAAGATAACGAAGTTATGAACTGTTCTCCTAACCGTCTGGTCCCAGAAATAAACAAGGATCCTGAGCACTACCATCAGCAATCTTGAGCGTAGCCGCAGCCAGGAAAGAATCATGGATGGAACCAGCGCTCATCAGCTTCAGGCATCTGGCCTGGCCGGGAACAATAATCAGACTATTCTAGATATCCGTCTGCACAGCAACAAGTCCCGAGCTGGAACAGACATCAGTGTACTTGCTGGATACAACATCGAAATTGCATTTTTGCGGACCAGATGTATGCACGCAAGTTCGAGGCAGGTTCGCAACTAAAGCTGTTTTCAAGCAAGCCATCATTCCTACTGTATACACAGCATATCAGGAAGCTGAAGACGGCGGCTGATTGCTGGTCAATCCAACCAGGTATTTCATGGTTGGATTGATCATCAATAAGCCGTCTTCACCTTCCTGATGATCAGCTGTATACATATACCGAAGGAATTGTGGTTTGCGCAAGCTTGGGAACAGCTTTAGCTGCAAACCTTGCCTTGAACTTGCATGCATGTATGGACCCGGACAAGTAACTGCTGATGGGGGTGCTCAGGATCCTTTTTTTCTTCTTGGGAACCAGTCTGCTGCAGTACCCAAGCATGTCCACTTCAAGCACATAGTCTATCACACTTGCAGGACTGCTAACCCTGTTTCACTGTGGAAGGCTGTTTCAGGGGTTGGACACATCGCTGCCAGATCGGCTCTGTCAGCTCACGCATCCTCGCTGGGTTCTCCAACTTCTCCTCAGGTGTGTTTTTAAGGCATATGCGATAACTATCTTATTGCTTGCTGTCACCACACAAATGACGTCTTCGCCGTCATCGTCACAGAGGCCGTCATAGTCACAGAGGCCAGATGTTCTTTGTTTTCGCGAGATGACAACAGGCTGATGTCCGGCCATCGTGGAGAAAAATGGGTCACCCTTGCTTGTGGTTAGCGAATGCTATTTAGCAATCAGACCTTGTAGAACCTGCAAGAGTGCATGAGAGGAGGGTCCCATCACAAATTTGATTTATTGTGCAGAAGTTTCAGAGCACCCAACAGAGTGCTCTACATTCTGGACAGGCGTCACATTTTGTTGGAACCCTTCTGTGATGGACTGTAGTGGGCTCTCAGAGTACACGTTTGTCACACGCTCAGAATCGTCCGTGCCCTACCGCGGGCACCTCCCATCTTTGTCTTCCATACTTCGGCCCGCCTTACATTAATCTGCAGCCCCCAGCTTGCAAGCAGAATGCGAAAACCCTCTCCTTGAGCTCTCGCTATTCCTGAAGCTGCCTTTGGATTGCTGTGCAAAACCATTCTCCTCTGTGGAGCTCGCTGTTCTTCCCGCTCTGCCTTGGACGACGGACTTGTGAGCAGGCCTACGGTTGCGCCTCTTGCTGCAGCAGTTCCGGTTTGCAGCCAGCACTGCTGGGCTGCGGAGGTTGACGCCGCCTTCTCAAGGCGGTTGCTGTGATGTCGGCTCGAGATCCCGCTTGTATGAATGGCCGCGCCTCCACAGCAAGCCCGTAGCCAGCCTTTCTGCAGCCTTCACGTCGAGATGCTTCCTTCCTCTGAGGTGAACTCCGTTCGATGCTCTGTTCCTGCCTGTTTCTGCCTTGCTCTTGTCTCTGTGTGCTCCGCAGAGAGTGGTGTGTTCCGCGTGTGTTAGCCTAGCGCTGCAATGCGTATTTGTGCATCCGTACGTATCGGGTTTGATGCAGCGGCAGCCGTTATATTATGTCATGCCTACTGTGCTGCTTCCACTCCTGATCTGTTGCTGTGCTGAGGCCGAGGTCTGGGGCCCCAATGCATACACGGGTATAGATTGTAAAAACTCGTTCACGGTTCAGGTTGTGGACTGGTGTTGAGCTTGTGGACTAAAGAACTTAAAGGCAGGATTCATCTCACCAAGGGCATCGCTGCTAAGAAAAGGATCTAAGCGAGTCGGTGAGCACACGAGGAATGAGAAAAGAGATTCACTTGAGGATGTCTTCATTGATTGGGGTGCCCAAAATTGGGGTACACATACACTAGATGATATCACAACGTGAAGCACCCCGTATGGCGGATCAATGCCGGGATGGGGAACCATTCTTCCACAATCTTTCATTCATTCAAGCCCGGCTGGGTAACTATTTTAATAGAGTCTAAATCGATCGCCCAATTCACCGGTATGGTCGTAGAGTCGAATCGATCGCCCGGGCGTATGGTCGAGTCAAAATCGATCGTCATTCACACGCATCGCTTCCCTCGTATGTAGTTATTAGAGTCAAAATCGATCGTCGTGTATGTGTATCTCATGTCGTATCGACATGTACATGTATGTATCATCATGTCGATCATCGTATTTTGTACATATCGTATCTGTATCTATCTGTGTCGTATACATATCGTATCTGTCTGTGTCATGTTGTATCTCGTGTCTATTATACGTCATCTGTATCTGTGTCAGATCTGTATCATATCATATCTGACCATATCTCGTATCTGTGTCTGTGTCTATTATCTGTCATGTCCATATCATGTCGTATCTATGTCCATGTCTGTGTGTATATCGTATCTGTATGTCATGTCACGTGTCACGTATCAGTCAGTATCTGACATACGTATCGTATCATGTACTATCTATTATCGTATCTATACATGTCTGTATCTATATCATGTCGTATTTGTATCTGTATACGTATCTGTATCATGTCATATCATATCATGTATCTGTATTATACATGTCTGTACTCATGTCATGTCAGCATGTATGTCATGTCGTATCGTATCATATCGTATGTATCTGTATCATGTCTGTATGTCTATGTCTATTCATCATTCATCATGTATCATGTATGTCATGTCGTATCATGTATCTGTATCTGTATATCATATCTATCATGTCAGACCGTATCTGTGTCATGTCATATCTATGTATTTGTATCTGTATCTATATCTGTATCCGTATCCGTATCCGTATCCGTATCTCTATGTATCTGTCAGAGAGGTTGAAGGCTCGTCTGAACAAAAAGCTCCCACTTAGTTAGTAAACGGATAGAGACTAGTGGGGTATGCCTTTAACTCTGTGGAATTTCTAGCACTCCTGCTGCTAGTGTATGCTTCTCATGAACTAGCCTAGGTAAAGCTTTTGTGAGAAAATCAGAGTGTTTTCACTAGTGGGCACATAAGAGACACTTACCTCATTGTTCTCCACAACTTGCCTTATAAAAGTGATGAGAGATTTCGATATATTTGGAGCGGGCATGAAATACAAGATTCTTTGACAAGGCAATAGCAGTTATTATCATACCATACATTAGGTATGCTGTTTTCAAACCTTTGAGGAAACTTCGAATCCACAAAATTTCCTTGGCAGCCTGTGTCATTGCTCCATACTCCACCTCTGTTTGAAGATAGTTCATAATAGAAAGTACATGCCTTTATGTAGGCAAGGTTGTTGTAACCGTTAAGTGGTTGTAACAACTAACCAATTAAATAACTACTAGAAGAAACTACTTAGTGCCCTAAGGACTAAATTAATCATTAAGTCCTAGGTGCCCTAGTGAAGAGTGCCCTAATAGTAAGCTATTTTGTGAGCAACTTACAAACAAGCTCGATTGGCATCTTCATAGCCCTCGCATGCATATATTTCCTCCTTAAGTTCCCCATAAAGAGCGGTGCAAACATCCATTTGATGGATGTCTAAATTCAACTCTAAGGCTAAGGCTAAGAGAACCCTCAAGGATTGGGTCTTGACTACGGGCAAAAAGTCTCTTGATAATCTCGACGGCTATAACCTTTAACAACAAGTCGAGCTTTATAACGCTCAATGTAACCATCAACATTTAAAATTCTTTTAAATACCCACTTGCCTAGGATGAGTTTACAACAGGAGGAAGTGAGACTAAATCCCAAGTATGATTTTAAAAGCAAAGAATTATACTCACTTTCTATTGCGGCTTTCCATCGCACCATTGGGCACGAGTGCCTCTTGATAGGTAGCAGTTCACCGTCAATCAAAAGAGCATGCACATGAAGAGCCCTAGTCATTTGAGTAAGGTCAAGAAATCAATACTGACATTAATAAAATCATCATTAAATGTTCTTCTAAATAATCTGGGGTATCTGCATTTCCATCATTTGTATTAGCCAAAATATTTGTAATTGCCTGGGTACGTGTATGTAGTCGAGATATGGGTGGTTCAGAAGACCAACGAACGGGAGGACGGAGGTTCAGGGGACCAGCGAACGGGAGGTCCACGCTCCACATTAGCGAGCTCGGAGGACTCCCACTGCAGGGACCCATGGCCCATGTCCGGAGACCATATTTATATTGGCGAGTGCGTCGCAGCCTTATGCGCTTAGCACAAACATAGTCTCCACATGGTAGATCAAGAGTGTGTTTCTAAATCCAAATTGGTTGCGCAATCGTTGGTGGTTCCACATCTTGGCCACTCACGCCGCCGAGCCGGGTGCCACACTTTGTGGGGAATCTTTTAGCAGCAGCAAGCTTTCATCCTTGCTATTCACTCCGATACCATAGTGGGGGTGGGAGGCGGGAAGGAGGGGAGGGGTATTTTAAATTTGGTGGAGGTTATTTTGTGGGGACTTGATGAATGCGTCCATTCCATAGCGCCTAACACCTCAGGCATGCCACCAAGAGCAGTACTAGCGAAGAGGCAACTCACTTGAGGATGTTGAGGTTTCAGGACTTCTGGTGAAGATAAAACACATCTTTTCCAACTCTCTTTGTCATAATGTCCTGAAGAAATGTGGGTGAAAAGGGAATCTCTTGGACACGGTGCTGTGCAGCTACATCCCTGAAATGTGTTGGTAGCGACTCTTCAGGCTTGTGCAAGGGACCAGACTTTTAATCTGGACCGGACCCCAGGGGCATGCTGAAGTGTTGTCAGTAGTTTCTTATTGGACAAGTATGCAAAGTGCGGCAGCTTGGAAGACGCTCAAAGGGTGTTTGACGGTTTCTGCAAAGGATGTGGTGACATGGAGCGCCATGACAGCTAAGTACCTGTAACAGGCGCCTGAAATGAACCTTCACGCGCATGAAAAGAACTTGAATTCTTAACTTACCACCCCCACAAATGATCTCCCTTCCCATCATCAGGTGGATCTGCCATTGAAAAATCTGGATGTGGCGCATATCTTCTTTCCACATCGTCGAGAAAATCTCACTCTCGGAAGAAATCCTACCCCTAACCGAAAACTTATATGTCACCATGTGTGTCCACCAGCTCTGGCCCGGCTGTCTTGCTCTTGTTTCCTGCATCTCCTGTGCCTACTGCCACATCTGGGAGCCGGTGTATGCCACTCAGGAAAGTGATGCCGTCGGGCTGTATGCCCTGAGGGCCCTTCTCATTTTCTGAACCAAGTCGAAGACCTCTTCACTGTCTCCTTGACGGGTGTACCTTGCAATCAGTGCACTCCAAGTGACAAACTCTCTTTTCGGCAATCACCAATTGTGCATCAACCATGCCCCTGACTTTGTTTATCAAGCTGATGGCTCCAAGCAGATCAAGTAGAAGACCTCGGTCCTTAATTTGTGCACCAAACTGCTTACCCATATGCAAAGGTGCCACATTTGCACATGCATCAAGTACGCCAACAATTGTCAAATCATCTGGTCCAACCTTGCCTTCCTCTTGCATCACAAGGTCAAGACTGAGGGCTTCATGGCCCATGCCCTGCTGAGAATACCCTCCTATCTATATATATGATACCTTATTATCCATACTCTTTTAATAATACGAATTAAGATAAATGAATGTGATTTTCTTGGTCTTACCTATAATATATTTAGTAGAATAGAATAGAATTCTTAATAAATAATAAAAAATCTTTATTCTTGTTAGAAGGTGGTTAACATAGCCATTGAGATACACCTGCAAGTGGGTCCCAAATTCTAATCGCTCCAATCGGGCTTCTCAATAACTTGTGAATGGTGTTAGAGATTCAAGCATACGTTACTGCTACTCCAGGAGACGGATGGTCCCTAGATAGAAGGCCAACGCTAGGTGAATAACCTCAATATTATAGTATATAAATTAATAATTTATAGATAGCTTTACAATATACATAGTCCTTGCAATAATATAAGAATATTATCTATATCAAGGTATATCTTCATACTCTAACAAATGGCCGACACCCTGCGGGCGGAAAATTGTTTTTACTTTTGCGCGGGACACTACTTTTGCTTTTGCGCGGGAGAGCACCTTGTAGCCTTGTATGCCATGGGGAGACAGTGAGAGTTCTTTCGCGCGACACTACCCTTGTACAAATCCTGTCCGAGGCCGATACTGTTGGCGGCGCGTTCAGAATTGTCCGTGCCCTAGCCGGCTGCCTTCCCTAATCAATCCTCCATATGCCTCCTTCCACAGCCATCGGCCCGCCTTGTGTTGATGTGAATCTCGCTCGCTTGCAAGCGGCTTCTCCTTGAGCTCGCTCTGTCGTGAAGCCATGCCTTGCCTTGCTGTGCAGAAACGTTCCCTGTGTGGACCTGGCTGGTAGTTCCTCGGTCTTCCTCTGCCTTGGATGTCGGTTTTGTAAGCGATCCTGCTGAGCCAAACACTTGCCGCAGCGGCACCGGTTTGTATCCAGCACAGCACTGCTGGGCATGCCGAGGATGTCCCCGCCTGCTTGAGGCGGCTGCTGTGGCTGTTAGCTTGAAATCCCGCTTGCATCAATTTCCGCGCCTCCATCCCAGGCCCGTAGGCCTGTCTGCAGCCTTCACGTCCAGATGCTTCCTTCCTCCGAGGTGAGCTCCGTTCCATGCTCTGCCCTGCCTGTTTCTTCCTTGCTCTTGTATCGTGTGCTCAGAAGAGAGTGGGGTGTTTGTGCCTGCGTAGCCAGCAGCTTGAACTCGCATCCTTACCAGATTTGATGCAGCGGCGGCGGTTATGTTATGTCATGCTCGCTGGGCTGCTTTTTGCACTCGTGCTTTATTTATTGCTTTGCTGCGGCGGCTCGAGGCCGAGGGCCGGGTAGCCCCATGTCCTACACGGATGTAGTTTGTAACAGTGGACTGGTGTTGAGTTTGTGGACTTGAAGAAAGTTTTACACAGGGTGTCGGAGAATATGTAGGTGTAGGTTTATTCCTTCTTCTAGCTCACAGACTTGAATATGGGTGTTATCTTGGTTGCAGTTGCTCGTGTTTTGATTTAATCACTTCGAGCAGAAAACAAGAACGTTGTTTGCATCGTTCTTCTAGCTCTGCAGTTGCTCATGTTTTGATTTAATCACTTTGAGTAGAAAACAAGAACGTTGTCTGCAGGGTTTGTGATTCGCTTGCTTGCAAGCTTGACAGCTTGTTCGCCATGGTCCGCCCGGGAATCTTCAAGCTAAAGATGTTCCCATGCGTGTTTGTGCAGACGATGGCTTGTGCGGACTCTGCGGAGGAGGAAGGGGAAAGTTTTCGTGGCCCCACGAATTTAAAGGCTGCGGCCGGTGAACTGGGCGGAAGATGTCTTGCACAAACATATGTGACAGTCACCCTGCCATGGCTGGAGCGTCCCCCGACAAGCTCTGCAACAGCAGCAAAGTCGAGGGATAGGCGCCCACACTGGACAATAAATGACATGGGGCATATGCGTGTGCAGCCTCATGGCCAGGACACACGCAGGCAGGAGAGACGATTGACCTCCGGGAGTCCGGGACCAGCTGGTGGGCAGGAGCCCTCGGATCGGTTAGCGCCTCCTCATCCCGTTCCTCCTCCTGATGACCATGGAACTTCTGACGCTGATGTCGTAGCTCCCCAAGGCCAGCCACCGAGAGAATTTTTCTGTAATGGTTATACAAAGAAGCAGGGCACATGGCCGTTGGCCTGACAGCGCGGAAGATGGAGTTCAATTCCGTTACGGGTACCGTGCTGGAAGAGGTGGAGGAGCTGGTTTCGAACATGGTGGTTGCAACCAGCAGTCCGACATGGATGTGAAGGCCAGTCATCGGCTTCAGGGCGAAGCTGAGTACTGAGCACGGCGGGCACTGAGGAGACCTCCGGCGATGATGGCAAGTTCAGTGTGACATTGCAGGAGATAGTGCGGGAAGTGGAGGTTGTCAGAGAGTTGGACATGTTGGATCCGGTGCTTGCAGCTGCTCCATTTTCACATGAGATCGTAGATCCAGGGGCACAACGCTCCGGGGCTCAGCGCGTTGTGAGGGAGGGGTTGGTGAAGCAGCTCACCTTTCCTTTTCTTGCGAGGTGGCCTTTGATGGCAGCTCTCGAGCCTCATCAGCATCGTCGTGGGTAGTGGGGGCTAGGGTGGCTACGACGTTCTCATTACGAGAACACTGACATCTCCATTGGATATAGAGTGGAGGAGTACGCCGAGGAGGTGGTGGCTGAGGCCATCCGAGCTGAAGAATGTATACAGCCAGCCCACTCTGCGTTATGAAACTTGGGCGGGCCCTGGTGTCGTATCAGTCGGCCTTGTTTTGCATGTACTTGCGGGCAACATGAGGGATCAGGTGTCCACGGAGGTATTGCTGGGTTTACTCAGTGAACCCCACCTCTTCAGCACCGGAGCTGTCCCTGCTCTTGCAATTCGAGGATTAGCTGCGAAATCCAACGGTGTAGGTTCCTTCCTCCACCACTTTGGACGACCGCGACAGCGACGAAGCATTGGCACATCTGCGGCTCCTGTAGAGCTCGTGTTGCTAGCCTGAGCTCCAGCTGCCGTCGCATCCTCGGAGCTGGGCGCCGCAGCTCCTGGATCTTGGCAGGCCTGGCGGACCCCTTGCGCCTCGGGGGCATTCAGTACGTAGAGCTCTCCACCACCCACTGCAGATGAGATGCCCAGAAGCGCGCCCTCACTTCCCACAAGCTCCACAGCAACCCAGCTCTAGCTCTGCCGGAGAACAAAAAGAAAAACCCAGCACCTCGGCCCTGCTTACGGCTGCAATCACTTCCTCCAAACCTGCAGGTTGACAGCTCCAGTGTTGAAGAGATGGGTTCACTTAGTAAACCCAGCAATACCTCTGTGGACACCTGATCCCCTCATGTTGCCCGCAAGTACATGCAACATGTCCAACTCTCTGACAACCTCCACTTCCACTATCTCCGGCAATGTCACACTGAACTTGCCATCATCGCCGGAGGTCTCCTCAGTGCCCGCCGTGCTCAGTACTCAGCTTCGCCCTGAAGCCGATGACTGGCCTTCACATCCATGTCAGGTGCTGGTTGCAACCACCATGTTCGAAACCAGCTCCTCCACCTCTTCCAGCATGGTACCCGTAACGGAATTGAACTCCATCTTCCGGGCTGTCAGGCCAACGGCCATGTGCTCTGCTTCTTTGTATAACCATTACAGAAAAATTCTCTCGGTGGCTGGCCTTGGGGAGCTACGACATCAGCGTCAAGTTCCATGGTCATGAGGAGGAGGAACGGGATGAGGAGGCGCTAACTGATCCGAGGGCTCCTGCCCACCAGCTGGTCCTGACTCCCGGAGGTCAGTCGTCTCTCCTGCCTGCGTGTGTCCTGGCCATGAGGCTGCACACGCATATGCCCCATGTCATTTATTGTCCAGTGTGGGCGCCTATCCTCGACTTTTGCTGTTGCAGAGCTTGTCGGGGGACGAACAAATGTCAAGCTTGCAAGCAAGCGAATCACAAACCCTGCAGACAACGTTCTTGTTTTCTACTCAAAGTGATTAAATCAAAACATGAGCAACTGCAGAGCTAGAAGAACGATGCAAACAACGTTCTTGTTTTCTGCTCGACGTGATTAAATCAAAACACGAGCAACTGCAACCAAGATAACACCCATATTCCAAGTCTGTGAGCTAGAAGGGAATAAACCTACACCTACATATTCTCCGACACCTGTGTGTAAAACTTCTTCAAGTCCAGAAACTCAACACCAGTCCACTGTTACAAACTACATCCGTGTAGGACACGGGGCTACCTGGCCCTCGGCCTCGAGCCGCCGCAGCAAAGCAATAAATAAAGCACGAGTGCAAAAGCAGCCCAAGCGACATGACCGCCGCCGCTGCATCAAATCTGGTAAGGATGCGAGTTCAAGCTTCTGGACGTAAGGCTGCAGACAGGCCTACGGGCCTGCGATGGAGGCGCGGACATTGATGCAAGCGGGATTTCAAGCTAACAGCCACAGCAGCCGCCTCAAGCAGGCGGGGACATCCTCGGCATGCCCAGCAGTGCTGTGCTGGATACAAACCGGTGCCGCTGCGGCAAGTGCTTGCAAGGCTCAGCAGGATCGCTTACAAAACCGACATCCAAGGCAGAGGAAGACCGAGGAACTACCAGCCAGGTCCACACAGGAACGTTTCTGCACAGCAAGGCAGGCATTGCTTCATGACAGAGCGAGCTCAAGGAGAAGCCGCTTGCAAGCGAGCGAGATGCACATCAACACAAGGCGGGCCGATCGCTGTGGAAGGAGGCCTATGGAGGATTGATTAGGGAAGGCAGCCGGCTAGGCACGGACAATTCTGAACGCGCCGCCAACCGTATTCGGCCTCGGACAGGATATGTACAGTAGTGTCGCGCGGAAGAACTCTCACTTCTGTCTCCTATGGCATACAAGGCTACAAGTGCTCTCCGCGCAAAAGCAGAAGTAGTGTCCGCGCAAAAGTAAAACAATTTTCCGCCCGCCGGGTGTCGGCCATTGTTAGAGTATGAAGATATACCTTGATATAGATAATATTCTTAT
The DNA here is from genome assembly GCA_010909165.1 of Anthoceros angustus. NCBI lineage: Eukaryota > Viridiplantae > Streptophyta > Anthocerotopsida > Anthocerotales > Anthocerotaceae > Anthoceros > Anthoceros angustus. Next base: position 470,425 of record MU008163.1, read on the forward strand.
ATTATTTCAAGGAATATATATATATTACAAAACTATCTATAAATTATTAATTTATATACTATAATATTGAGGTTATTCACCTAGCGTTGGCCTTCTATCTAGGGACCATCTACTGCTGTAATGCATGAAGAGCATAGTTGTCCATGGCCATATTAGGTTACTGGCAGTCTCGATCTTTGAAGTACTAAGCGAGGTTTGGATAAGCCTCCAAAATAGGCTTATCACTTAAACATATACTTATAAGCCTGTAAAATAAAACTGCGGCTAACTTCGAAGCCACAAAACAAATAGAAGAACTAGAACTAATAAATCCTAATCCCAATAGCAAAAATCGGTGAGCAAACATTAGCAAAGGAACTAGAGTTTGCACCTAGCGATTAAAACCAAACCACCGAGAAGCAAATTGGTTGGAGATCTTTGGTCTCGAGATTGGTGAGGAGGAGGATGGATCATCTTCCTCGTCGTCGAGACATTGGTTGAACTTGATCTCCATCGATTCACCCGGAGATGGTGAGTCCGGATCACCATCACGGACAATCACCTCATCAATGTGGTAGGGGCGTGGGCGAGTTGCCAACTTGCATCTTGATATGTGCATGTTCACCAAATGACGCCCTTTGTCTCTCCCCTATGACTCGCCTTGTCCGGGGCAACCGCACAGCACTCTTCACATGGTAGCCCCAAGCCTAACACATCTAATGGGCAATGTCAAACAACTCTCACACTACAATCTTACACAAAATGCCGTCTTGCACTTGTTTGCATCTTCTATGATAATTTGATCCCCAAAATGCCGTCTTGCACTTGTTTGCATCTTCTATGATAATTTGATCCACCAAAATGCCGTCTTGCACTTGTTTGCATCTTCTATGATAATTTGATCACGCCCCAAAATGCCGTCTTGCACTTGTTTGCATCTTCTATGATAATTTGATTGAATCACGAGCGAAGTCGAGTGTGGTAAAATATTTAACCTTGACAATGAAGTCGAAAATTTCATTTGGCGTCGGCATCAGTACCTTTCCATCGGTGTCACCTCATTCAAGGGCCGATAGTCCCCACATCCTGTGAACTTTCCTCACCATTCTCATCCTTCTTTAAAGATACATTTATGGTATGCATGTCACGAGTCCGACTTCACGATCGAAAATTTCATTTGGTCGGCATCAGTACCTTTCATCGGTGTCACCTCATTCAAGGGCCGATAGTCCCACATCACAGAACTTTCCACTCACCATTCTCATCCTTCTTTAAAAGTCGACGGTAGCTGCATATTGCGAGTCCGACTTCACATCATCCACATCATGCAATTCCTTATACCGCTTCTCTACCACATCCCACTCAAGAGGACTCAACTGTAGCGTCTTGGAAGATGGGCTCTGGGTGGTGGTCGCGATCTTGAACTTGAACGGGGCTCTTGCATTCCGGTTGAATGCAAGAGCCCCGGTGATCAGCATTTCCACGATCTTGACTTGATCTTCCTCGCTGATCGCGGATATCTTCCATACATGGACAATCTTGGTCACCGTCTTGCTTTTACCTCCATAGCCATCTCGCCCTTTGGGGTGCAAGTTTTCTTGTCTAGAACTGGTGAATATCCTCATCTATGTCAGCAGTAACCAGCTGCGTTTGCGCCCTTTGCAAAGGGCCAGCTACACTGATCCTATACTCACAAGCCATCTCATGCAAAACATGTCAAATGCCTGCCCTAACAACTTTTTCTTGTAAGCATCCCTAATTCCCATACTTTGAGTGTCACCTGTGACAAATCCATGGCAACCTCCACTCACCTTGGGGTTCATACCAAGACCCCAAGAAGAAGAACCCCAAGGTTTCGCAAGGCAGCTTTGATCGTCTGACGGCCATTGTTTCCCTTACCCACACTTGTCACTCCTGATTGATGAACATAATTGGGTTCTGCGGATGTATGCACGCAAGGTCAAGGCAAGGTTTGCAACTAAAGCTTCTACCAAAAGCTCAAATTCCTACAGTATATGCAGGTTATCAGGAAGCTGAAGACGGCTGATTGTTGATCAATCCAACCACTAAACTAAATACGTGGTTGGATTGATCAGCCAGAGCCTTCCGGCAGTTAACTAGATCTACAGCAAAGCAGACCTGTCCAAGTGAACAGTCCAAGTCTGCAAAGTTCGCTGGCTTCTGCTTGCTAGAATAAGAGTCTGACCTAGCCAGCTCACATACAATGCGCCGCCTCAAAACTCCCTCCGCACCTCACAATGCTCACCCTTGGGGCGGTGCGAACCGATGTAAAGTGGAGCATACTTTTCACATCTGTAGAGCCGTATCCGGGTGCTTACATGGTCGTTGCAGAGGTAGGTCGAGGAGCTAAAGTTGAGATCTAGGCCTGTCCAGAGTGGAGCCCCATACGAACCCCAAGGTTTTCATGAGGCAGCTTTGATAGTTTGAAGTCCATTGTTTCCCTTACCCCACACTTGTCACTCCTGATTGATGAACATAATTGGGTGCTGCGGATGTATGCACGCAAGTTCAAGGCAAGGTTTGCAACTAAAGCTTCTACCAAGCAAGCTCAAATTCCTACAGTATATGCAGGTTATCAGGAAGCTGAAGACGGCTGATTGCTGATCAATCCAACCACTAGACTAAATACGTGGTTGGATTGATCAGCCAGAGCCTCCGGCAGTTAACTAGATCTACAGCAAAGCAGACCCGTCCAAGTGAACAGTCGAAGTCTGCAAAGTTCGCTGGCTTCTGCTTGCTAGAATAAGAGGCCTAGCCAGCTCACATACAATGCGCGCCGCCTCAAAACTCCTCCGCACCTCACAATGCTCACCCTTGGGGCGGTGCGAACCGATGTAAAAGTGGAGCATACTCCGTTTTCACATCTGTGCGCTGTATCCGGGTGCTTACATGGTCGTTGCAGAGGTAGGTTGAGGAGCTAAAGTTGAGATCTAGGCCTGTCCCCTGTTTCTTTGGGCTTACAAGTCCTTAAATGGTTTGGGGCGACCACGTCGACGCTTGATATACTTGTTTGGAATTCTTCTGCTCGAGAGCTGCTCTGGCCTCCCTTCAGATCCACCTGCAGCTGTTCTTGCTCTGCAACTCCAGGATTAGCTGCGGAATCCAACGGTGTAGGTTCCTTCCTCCACCCCTTTGGACCACCACGACGGCGACGAAGCATTGGCACATCTGCGGCTCCTGTAGAGCTCGTGTTGCTAGCCTGAGCTGCAGCTGCCGTCGCATCCTCAGAGCTGGGCGCCGCAGCTCCTGGATCTTGGCAGGCCTGGCGGACCTCTTGCGCCTGGGGCATTCAGTACGTAGAGCTCTCCACCACCCACTGCAGATGCAGATGCCCAGAAGCGCGCCCTCACTTCCCACAAGCTCCACAGCAACCCAGCTCTAGCTCTGGAGAAGAAAAAGAAAAACCCAGCACCTCGGCCCTGCTTACGGCTGCAATCACTTCCTCCAAACCTGCAGGTTGACAGCTCCGGTGCTGAAGAGGTGGGTTCACTGAGTAAACCCAGCAATACCTCCGTGGACACCTGATCCCCTCATGTTGCCCGCAAGTACATGCAAAACAAGGCCGACTGATACGACACCAGGGCCCGCCCAAGTTTCATAACGCAGAGTGGGCTGGCTGCTGACATTCTTCAGCCTCATGGCCTCAGCCACCACCTCCTCGGCGTACTCCTCCACTCTATATCCAATGGAGATGTCAGTGTTCTCGTAATGAGAACGTCGTAGCCCACCCTAGCCCCCACTACCCACGACGATGCTGATGAGGCTCATGAGAGCTGCCATCAAAGGCCACCTCGCAAGAAAAGGAAAGGTGAGCTGCTTCACCATCCCCTCCCTCACAACGCGCTGAGCCCCGGCGTTGTGCCCCTGGATCTACGATCTCATGTGAAAATGGAGCAGCTGCAAGCACCGGAATTCAGCATGCCCACAATTTATCCTCACAACCTCCATTTCCGCACAATCTCCGGCATTGTTAGACTGAACTTGCCAGCATCCCCGAAGGTCTCCCTTGGTACTCAGATTCGCCCTCAAGCCGATGACTGGGCTGCACAGCCATATATGTCCGACTGCTGGTTGCGACCACCATGTCGAATCCAGCTTTTCGGACATGTTCCAACGATGACGGAGTTGAACTGCATCTTCCTGGCTGTCAGGGCACGGTCGATGTACTCTGCGTCTTTGTAATCATTAGACATAAGAATGGCTAAGGAGCTGGCCTTGTGGAAGTACACCATCACCGTCAGCAGTTCCACAAATACAGCGCTGTGGTTCCAAGAGCAGTTCCATTCCGTCAGCAGCTCCACACTTAGAGCGTTGAGGTCCCGTCAGCAGTTCCACACTTACGGCGCTGTGATCCTGACAATTACTTACAGCGCTTTAGTCGAATTTCGCTTACTCCACGATGTGCCTGTGCACAGCTGGATGCACACGCATTTCTTATGTCTTCTGAAGTATGGGGCACTCATCCCTCGACTTTGCTGCTGTTGCAGAGCTTGTCGGGGACGCTCCAGCCATGGCAGGGTGACTGTCACATATGTTTGTGCAAGACATCTTCCGCCCAGTTCACCGGCTGCAGCCTTTAAATTCGTGGGGCCACGAAAACTTTCCTTCCTCCTCCTCCGCAGAGTCCGCAAGCCATCGTCTGCACAAACACGCATGGGAACATCTTTAGCTTGAAGATTCCCGGACCATGGCGAACAAGCTGTCAAGCTTGCAAGCAAGCGAATCACAAACCCTGCAGACAACGTTCTTGTTTTCTACTCAAAGTGATTAAATCAAAACATGAGCAACTGCAGAGCTAGAAGAACGATGCAAACAACGTTCTTGTTTTCTGCTCGAAGTGATTAAATCAAAACACGAGCAACTGCAACCAAGATAACACCCATATTCAAGTCTGTGAGCTAGAAGAAGGGAATAAACCTACACCTACATATTCTCCGACACCTGTGTAAAACTTTCTTCAAGTCCACAAACTCAACACCAGTCCACTGTTACAAACTACATCCGTGTAGGACATGGGGCTACCCGGCCTCGGCCTCGAGCCGCCGCAGCAAAGCAACAAATCAAAGAGTGCAAACAACAGCCTAGCAGGCATGAAAACATAACCGCCGCCGGCGAGTATGCGCATTGCAGCACTAGGCTACAAAGGCACAACACATCACTCTCTGGAGCACACAAGACGAGAGCAAGGCAGAAACAGGCAGAGCAGAGCATGGAACGGAGCTCACCTCGGAGGAAGGAAGCATCTGGACGTGAAGTCTGCAGACAGGCCTACAAGCCTGCGGTGGAGGCGCCGTCATGAATATAAGCGGGAACAGCGAGTAGCCGCCGCCTCAAGCAGGCGGGGAGAACCTCCGCATGTCCGTGCTGGATACAAATTTACAGAACCGCTGCGGCAAGCGCTTGCAAGGTTCCGGGCGCTCAAGCTCGCTTACAAGTCCAACATCCAAGGCAGACCGAGGAACCAACAGCGAGGTCCACAGAGGGAATGTTTCTACGCAGCAAGGCAAGGCATGGCTTCACGACAGAGCGAGCTCAGGAGAAGCCGCTTGCAAGCGAGCAGATTCACATCAACACAAGGCGGGCCGATGGCTGGCTGGTGGAAGGCGGAATATGGAGGACACTTGGGGGAGCCGCCAGGTAGGGCACGGACGATTTTGAGTCGGACACGTTTCTCAACGATATGTACCTAGTCTCGCGCGAAAGAACTCTCACTGTCTCCCCATGGCATACAAGGCTACAAGGTGCTCTCCGCGCAAAAGCAAAAGTAGTGTCCCGCGCAAAAGTAAAACAATTTTCCGCCCGCAGGGTGTCGGCCATTGTTAGAGTATGAAGATATACCTTGATATAGATAATATTCTTATATTATTGCAAGGACTATGTATATTGTAAAGCTATCTATAAATTATTAATTTATATACTATAATATTGAGGTTATTCACCTAGCGTTGGCCTTCTATCTAGGGACCATCCGTCTCCACAGTAAGTAATGCTTGTGCTTGAATCTCTAACACCATTCACAAGTTATTGAGCTGAAGCGATTGGAGCGATTAGAATTTGGGACCCACTTGTACGGTGTATCTCAATGGCTATGTTAACCACCTTCAGATAACAAAGATTTTTTATTATTTATTAAGAATTCTATTCTATTCTACTAAATATATTATAGGTAAGACCAACGAAATCACATTCATTTATCTTAATTCGTATTATTAAAAGAGTATGGATAATAAGGTATCATATATATAGAGTAAGTGGGATTAGTTCCCCTCAAAACGGCCCCAAACCTCAAAGTAATGTTATGTTCCACATTTTGGCGGGTACCGAACATGCCCATATATTCTTCGAGCGAAGTTGCACATTATGCGATAATTAATGAAAGTAAGTTCATAGGTTTTTCGAAATGGGTGCAATCGTGGCATGAGAGAAGAATTTCAAAATACGCATCCATAAAGAGGATCTTTGGCTGGCGCCCTTCCATGCATGCCCTCCCATGGCGCACGGCGCCCTCATGCACGCCCTCACGCCCTCCCCCGCCCTCCCCGGCCCGGCCGGCGCGCCACACGCCATGGCGCCCTCCCCATGCCATGGGCGCCCTCGCCTCATCACGCCTGGCGCCGGCCACTCACGCCCTCCCCATCGCCCTCACGCCCTCATGGGCTGCCTTTGATAAAATAAATAATTAGCGGTTCAATTGATTTGTGGCTTGGGGTGGTTACTCAAGTGGTTGGATAGAAAGTTTAGTAGTAGGTGAGGTCAATTCCTCTACTCCACATGACACCAACTTCCTTGATTTTTAAGGGCATCCTTTAAATTAAAGGATTCTGTCCTTAAGGACGCATTCACGAGTCCTTATTTTGGCCAGCATAGTTAAGAATTTGTAGTTTTAAACCCAAAATCATAGCAAATATCTTTCAATCGTTGATCGCGAGTTTGAAATTACTCGTAATATTATATTAATGGTCTCAAATTATAAAAGAATCAAAATGGTGAAGAGCTACGGCTCACTCAAGTTTCTTCCATTTTATGGAGCTCATTGAAGGCGCGACCATTGTATTGCAGAGGTCATAGCTCACAGGCATGTGCTTGATCCGGACACCATCTTTGCGATCGACCAAGGCTGTACATTGTGATTTGACATGTGAAAGATGTCATATTTTGCTCATTCAATTTGAAACATACATTCAAATGGTTGAGGGAATGTGTTACTTGTTTGATAAAGGCAATGATTCAAACCCGTGAAAGCCAAAACCCAGTGACGTGAACGTCTCGTAAACCAAAAGCGGCATGCTACGACCACGGTACCTGCGCTTACGCAAGTGCTTGATGAGGCGGAGTTGGGAGAACGCAACGCCAAGTCCATGGGCAAGAACAATGGTTTTGATGACCCAGTGGGCGCATGTGGAACTTAGAAGTGGTCATACATTCGATGTTGGCTCAAGGCGTATGAGTTCTGATTGGTCCCCATGAGGACCATTCGTAACCGCTTGCATGTGCTTTTAAAGTTTACGTTTTGTCGATCGTTGTGGGCCCGCCATGTCGGCGTTCACACACAACTTCGGTTTTGTTTCTTTCCAAAGTATAACCATGTTTAGTTTTGATATGAATTTATTGAATGGTGTCCATGAACACATCACGGAGGCGGCGGCGCCCTAGAGGCTCTCTATCATGTCAATGGAAAGAATGCACTTTCGATTGTGGATGGAATAAAGAGGCTAATGTCATTTTGAAGACCTAGGGTTTAAATCCTCTTTTAAGGATGTCAATTTCACGAAGGGATCTTCCATAATTATGGTGTTGGTGGAAGCGAATCGTAATTTAGCAATGGTGTTGGATTCGAGATCCTCGGGCAGGATGAGTCACAACGTAGCCTCGTCATATTCCTCCATTCTAAAGTAGATGACTCAAAACATTGGATTGACGGTGAAAGATCCATTTTTTGTGGTATAGATAGTCACCATAGTTCCCCACAAAATAGTACAAGGCTTGAGTGTTGTGATAGACTGTTAGGGCGCCCGGCCGCACGATGGGTCATTAGAGGCAAGCTAAACATTTGATGTGTAAGTGTATGTACCCAGAATGGGGTGATGTTTTAACTGACGTAAAAGGCTATTTTTGAATGGGTGTTTGGTCAAGAGGGTCCGACCCCAAAAGAAGAGGGTTTGTATATTCCCCCTTGCAAAATTATCGTGTTTTGCATTGCTCGAAAATTTACCAACTCACCTACAACGACACACACAATTGCGAGCCATGCCTCTGGTAAGGATGCGAGTTCAAGCTGCTGGCTACGCAGGCACACCCCACCTCTTCTGAGCACACGATACAAGAGCAAGGAAGAAACAGGCAGGGCAGAGCATGGAACGGAGCTCACCTCGGAGGAAGGAAGCATCTGGACGTGAAGGCTGCAGACAGGCCTACGGGCCTGGGATGGAGGCGCGGAAATTGATGCAAGCATTTCAAGCTAACAGCCAGCAGCCGCCTCAAGCAGGCGGGGACATCCTCGGCATGCCCAGCAGTGCTGTGCTGGATACAAACCGGTGCCGCTGCGGCAAGTGCTTGCAAGGCTCAGCAGGATCGCTTACAAAACCGACATCCAAGGCAGAGGAAGACCGAGGAACTACCAGCCAGGTCCACACAGGGAACGTTTCTGCACAGCAAGGCAAGGCATGGCTTCACGACAGAGCGAGCTCAAGGAGAAGCCGCTTGCAAGCGAGCGAGATTCACATCAACACAAGGCGGGCCGATGGCTGTGGAAGGAGGCATATGGAGGATTGATTAGGGAAGGCAGCCGGCTGGGGCACGGACAATTCTGAACGCGCCGCCAACAGTATCGGCCTCGGACAGGATTTGTACAAGGGTAGTGTCGCGCGAAAGAACTCTCACTGTCTCCCCATGGCATACAAGGCTACAAGGTGCTCTCCGCGCAAAAGCAAAAGTTTGGGCCCTTGGTTTAAGTTGGTTTGTTTTGGAACAGTCCAATTTTTGGTTAGAAATGGTTTTGAGGAAACATGCCAAAGCTTTTCGATTCTTTTGAAGCTGAAGTTGTAGGATCTGTTAGGATGGTAGGTAGGATATTTAGGGAAGAAGAAACGGGTCAAAACGGCCTTGTGGTGAGGCAAGTGGTAGCATATGACAACTAACCAAAGTAGGAAGCATAGGATTAAGGCGGGTATGATAGCTATATATGTAGACTTTAGTGGACTAGATAAATGGGTAGGAAATTAGAAGCTAGATTGGGCCGTTAGGAAACTAGGGAAATAGCATCTTAGTATAAGAGGAATTGGGAAACTCCAATCAACGGTGGAAAAGGTGCCACGTTAACAGGTTGGTTGATATGTAATTGCCGGTGGTCTCAGAGAGCGGGGAGCTCAAGGGACCATGTTGGTATACTCCCTAGGCGGGAGAGTGAGTTGACTCGCCATCCGAGCCCGACCTCCATGGTGGATGTTTTTCTCATCGGGTTCAACTCTTACCATCTATAAAGGCTCCCAATATGCCCAGATTTGTCTCTAACCACTTCTTTACCTCGCCAACAACCATGCATGGGTTATGCTCCTCGCTGACGGGTTCCCAGAACCCATTCATTCTTACATTGAAGTCCCCGTGAACGTCCGCATGTTCTTTGCTCCAGGTGTTGGACCTCGAGTTACAGTATTTTTGGAGTCTGGAGAACCCCCATTGGAAGAAGAAGGTGGCCAAGGCTCCACAACAAGAACAAGCCTGTACCTCCCCCTCAGGACGGGTATTGTTTTCCTAGACCTATGGTTATCAAAATGCGCCGCGATAGAAAAAAATGATTCTAGGACTTGGACCAATCATAGGAGAGAAATCAAGAAGGTCGTTGACAGTGGAGAGAGATCTCCCTTACCAAGAATGGCTATTCCAGCAGATGATAAGAAGGGGATCCCCAGGGTCTAGTGAGCCACAGTTTGACTAGCAATTATAGTATGGGGTCACGCCGTATGAACGGGATGCTCCATCTTCTGCAAAACGTGAACTCCCAAATCAGAGCGAGGATGGAATACAAGTGGTGTGCAACCCTCAACCACTGGAAGCCAGCGGACTCAAGCTACAAGTAGTCTTCGAATATCGTACATTGATATAAAAGTGATCTATTTAATATGTATTACGGACGGAGACAATACCCACGAGCCTAGAGAACTCTTCTATACTCTGGGAGAGCACATCTCAAACTACCAACAGAAAGGGAACACATGTCTATTCCTGGATAGCAACACAAGAACAAGCGATGCAAGTGGACATAGAGAGTCCAGATGGCAAATGGAAGAGGGTCAAGGACACAAAAGCGGAGGCACAATTAATTCATGGCAATGCTAGAAGCACGGAGATGGTGATATGTAAGCAGGCGTTGGATTATTTCCAACGCAAGTTCACGTTCCATCAACAAAATGAGCGAAAAAAGAAAAACCCAGCACCTCGGCCCTGCTTACGGCTGCAATCACTTCCTCCAAACCTGCAGGTTGACAGCTCCGGTGCTGAAGAGGTGGGTTCACTGAGTAAACCCAGCAATACCTCCGTGGACACCTGATCCCCTCATGTTGCCCGCAAGTACATGCAAAACAAGGCCGACTGATACGACACCAGGGCCCGCCCAAGTTTCATAACGCAGAGTGGGCTGGCTGCTGACATTCTTCAGCCTCATGGCCTCAGCCACCACCTCCTCGGCGTACTCCTCCACTCTATATCCAATGGAGATGTCAGTGTTCTCGTAATGAGAACGTCGTAGCCCACCCTAGCCCCCACTACCCACGACGATGCTGATGAGGCTCATGAGAGCTGCCATCAAAGGCCACCTCGCAAGAAAAGGAAAGGTGAGCTGCTTCACCAACCCTCACAACGCGCTGAGCCCCGGCGTTGTGCCCCTGGATCTACGATCTCATGTGAAAATGGAGCAGCTGCAAGCACCGGATCCAACATGTCCAACTCTCTGACAACCTCCACTTCCCGCACTATCTCCTGCAATGTCACACTGAACTTGCCATCATCGCCGGAGGTCTCCTCAGTGCCCGCCGTGCTCAGTACTCAGCTTCGCCCTGAAGCCGATGACTGGCCTTCACATCCATGTCGGACTGCTGGTTGCAACCACCATGTTCGAAACCAGCTCCTCCACCTCTTCCAGCACGGTACCCGTAACGGAATTGAACTCCATCTTCCGCGCTGTCAGGCCAACGGCCATGTGCCCTGCTTCTTTGTATAACCATTACAGAAAAATTCTCTCGGTGGCTGGCCTTGGGGAGCTACGACATCAGCGTCAGAAGTTCCATGGTCATCAGGAGGAGGAACGGGATGAGGAGGCGCTAACCGATCCGAGGGCTCCTGCCCACCAGCTGGTCCCGGACTCCCGGAGGTCAATCGTCTCTCCTGCCTGCGTGTGTCCTGGCCATGAGGCTGCACACGCATATGCCCCATGTCATTTATTGTCCAGTGTGGGCGCTATCCTCGACTTTGCTGCTGTTGCAGAGCTTGTCGGGGACGCTCCAGCCATGGCAGGGTGACTGTCACATATGTTTGTGCAAGACATCTTCCGCCCAGTTCACCGGCGCAGCCTTTAAATTCGTGGGGCCACGAAAACTTTCCTTCCTCCTCCGCAGAGTCCGCACAAGCCATCGTCTGCACAAACACGCATGGGAACATGCTTGAAGATTCGGGCGGACCATGAACAAGCTGTCAAGCTTGCAAGCAAGCGAATCACAAACCCTGCAGACAACGTTCTTGTTTTCTACTCAAAGTGATTAAATCAAAACATGAGCAACTGCAGAGCTAGAAGAACGATGCAAACAACGTTCTTGTTTTCTGCTCGAAGTGATTAAATCAAAACACGAGCAACTGCAACCAAGATAACACCCATATTCAAGTCTGTGAGCTAGAAGAAGGGAATAAACCTACACCTACATATTCTCCGACACCTGTGTGTAAAACTTTCTTCAAGTCCACAAACTCAACACCAGTCCACTGTTACAAACTACATCCGTGTAGGACATGGGGCTACCCGGCCCTCGGCCTCGAGCCGCCGCAGCAAAGCAATAAATAAAGCACGAGTGCAAAAAGCAGCCCAGCGAGCATGACATAACATAACCGCCGCCGCTGCATCAAATCTGGTAAGGATGCGAGTTCAAGCTGCTGGCTACGCAGGCACACCCCACCTCTTCTGAGCACACGAGGAATGAGAAAAGAGATTCACTTGAGGATGTCTTCATTGATTGGGGTGCCCAAAATTGGGGTGCACATACACTAGATGATATCACAACGTGAAGCACCCGTATGGCGGATCAATCTTTGGGATGGGGAACCATTCTTCCACAATCTTTCATTCATTCAAGCCCGGCTGGGTAACTATTTTAATAGAGTTCTCGTCGATCGCCCAATTCACGGGCGTATGGTCGTCATTAGAGTCGAATCGATCGCCCGATTCACTGGGCGATGGTCATTGGAGTCAAAATCGATCGTCCCGATTCTGCACAGCATCTTGGCTTCCTCGTATGTAGTTATTAGAGTCAAAATCGATCGTCGGTATGTCTGTATCTGTCATCTCATGTCATATACATGTCTGTGTCGTATCATCTCATATTTGTATACGTATCATATCGTATCTGTCTGTATCGTATACATGATCATATCTGTATCTGTATGTCTATGTCGTATCATATCAGTATACATATCTATATCTATCTGTCTATCGTATCTCGTATCATGTCACATATCTGTATCTATCATATCGTATCTCTCATATGTATCTCGTATACATATCGTATCTATCGTATCATGTCTGTGTCTGTGTCGTATCATGTCATCTGTCTCATATCATGTCGTATACGTATCTCAGTATCATGTCTGTATCTATCCGTATCTGTATCTCGTATCATATACGTATTTATATACATATCTGTATCTGTATCTGTATCACGTATATCATGTCTGTATCTGTATCTGTATCTGTATCTATATCATATCGTATACATATCATATCATATCTCTGTGTATCTGTATCATGTATCTGTATATCGTATCGTATCTGTATCATATCATGTCATATCTGTCATGTCTGTATCTATCTGTATCATATCAGATCTGTATCTATATCTGTATCTGTCTGTATCATATCTATCATATCTGTATCTATATATCTGTATTGTATTTGTATCTGTATCTATATCTGTATCCGTATCCGTATCCGTATCCGTATCTCTATCTATCTGTATCTGTAGAGAGGTTGAAGGCTCGTGTCTGAACAAAAAGCTCCCACTTAGTTAGTAAACGGATAGAGACTAGTGGGGTATGCCTTTTAACTCTGCCGCTGGAATTTCTAGCACTCCTGCTGCTAGTGTATGCTTCTCATGAACTAGCCTAGGTAAAGCTTTTGTGAGAAAATCAGTGTGTTTTCACTAGTGGGCACATAAGACACTTACCTCATTGTTCTCCACAACTTGCCTTATAAAAGTGATGAGAGATTTCGATATATTTGGAGCGGGCATGAAATACAAGATTCTTTGACAAGGCAATAGCAGTTGGTTATCATACCGATTGCATGGGTCGTGGGCTGTATTTGTTTCAAACCTTTGAGGAAACTTGAATCCACAAAATTTCCTTGGCTGTGTCATTGCTCCATACTCCACCTACTGTTTGAAGATAGTTCATAATAGAAAGTACATGCCTTTATGTAGGCAAGGTTGTTTATGTAGTTAAGTGGTTGTAACAACTAACCAATTAAATAACTACTAGAAGAAACTACTTAGTGCCCTAAGGACTAAATTAATCATTAAGTCCTAGGTGCCCTAGTGAAGAGTGCCCTAATAGTAAGCTATTTTATCGTGAGCAACTTACAAACAAGCTCGATTGGCATCTTCATAGCCCTCGGGCTGTATTTCCTCCTTAAGTTCCCCATAAAGAGCGGTGCAAACATCCATTTGATGGATGTCTAATTCAACTCTAAGGCTAAGGCTAAAAGAGAACCCTCAAGGATTGGGTCTTGACTACGGGCAAAAGTCTCTTGATAATCTCTGGCGGCGCTATAACCTTTAACAACAAGTCGAGCTTTATAACGCTCAATGTAACCATCAACATTTAAAATTCTTTTAAATACCCACTTGCCTAGGATGAGTTTACAACTGGAGGAAGTGAGACTAAATCCCAAGTATGATTTTAAAAGCAAAGAATTATACTCACTTTCTATTGCGGCTTTCCATGCCGCACCATTGGCCCAGGTGCCTCTTGATAGGTAGCGGTTCACGTCAGCAAATCAAAAGAGCATGCACATGAAGAGCCCTAGTCATTTGAGTAAATCAAAAATCAATCTGATTAATAAAATCATCACTAAATGTTCTTCTAAATAATCTGGGTATCTGCATTTCCATCATTTGTATTAGCCAAAATATTTGTAATTGCACTGATGCGTGTATGTAGTCGAGATATGGGTGGTTGACCAACGAAGCGGGAGGACGGAGGTTGAGGGACCCGTGACGGGTCCACGCTCCACATTAGCGAGCTCGGAGGACTCCACCGGGACCCATGGCCCATGTCCGGAGACCATATTTATATTGGCGAGTGCACGTCTGCAGCCTTATGCATTAGCACAAACATAGTCTCCACATGGTAGATCAAGAGTGTGTTTCTAAATCCAAATTGGTTGCGCAATCGTTGGTGGTTCCACATCTTGGCCACCGCGCGCCAGGACCAGATTGCCACACTTTGTGGGAATCTTTTAGCAGGCAAGCTTTCATCCTTGCTATTCACTCCGATACCATAGGTGGGGGTGGGAGGCAGGAAGGAGGGGAGGGTATTTTAAATTTGGTGGAGGTTATTTTGTGGGGACTTGATGAATCCATTCCATAGCGCCCAACACCTCCTGAGGCATGCCACCGATTATACGTACTCCATTAATCCGGGCCTTACACTCGGGAGAGGGAAAAAAGTCGGAGCGGGGTGCCCTAATACTAGTAAATCACGCTCTTTGGCATTTTCTTAAGTGTTCTTATTATGAGCGGTGCCACCTCTCGTCCACAAGCAAGTGAGCCGCCCAATGGTACATATTAGTACATGCCCATTGTGGTAGGTACACTCGGTCACTCGAGCTAGCCTTGGTGGCCACACTTATCCACAGTCGTTGAATATGTAGGTTCGATCCCAAGGGACTTGCACGAACGATCTTGTTCGAGGGTCTTCTTTTCTCACATGATTACGGGTTCATCTCTCACGACCTTGTTACTGCGCCCTTCACCTACGACTACCTGATGGACGTTCCACTTGGGCCGATCCTGTGTTTGCCTCTAGCGTGAGTGCCCTTGGGTTCGAAAGCTTCCCAAGGTCATATTCCAATGAACCTCTAATGTTAGTGCCCTACAAGAAGTCACCAAGCAAAAGCACGGCACTGCAGATGCAACCTTCCACAAGAAAAGGCCGAGGCCAAGGGGAGTGTGTGCCTCCCTCCCTCCCGGCACCTCCGATCAACCTCGTCCTCCACCACCATTGCGCCGTTGGCGGGCGGGCAGGACATGTACACAACCACGACTGTGCACCACTATGGAGGAGGCGCAAGGATCGATATTGAACTTACATTGCTCCCTTTTATAGGTAGAGCGAACTCATCGAAATGCATGTGTCTTAAATGCAAGATGACCCTCGGATTAGTGAAGGAAGCGGTAACGTCTGGTCTCTTGACCCCACGGGGTAAGGTCCAACTCACTACCGCCACATCTTCCCGGTCATCTCGGTCGCTCCCTCCTTCAAAATAGGGTTACCCACTTAAATACGGGCCCCACCTTAGTGTGAGTACCCAGAAAGAATGTTCCTACCAGTCGTCCTACGAGTCATCCTACCAGTCAAGAGATTGTCCGTCTTCGCTTGCTTCTTCGGACTCCCGCATTGTCGTCTTCTTCCTTGTCTTCAATGGGCCGCTTTCCTCCCGACTCGGATCGGTCCTCTTTGGAACTTCCTCTAGTCTCACCTCCTGCTCCTCTCCTTGGGTAGGTGCAGCCGCCTCGAGAGGAGATGCAACCTCCTTCCTCTCTAGTAGTACACCTCCTACCACTTCATTAGGAGATTTCCCTCCTACGCCTCGTTTATAGGAGGTTTTCCTCCTACCACTCCGTTAGTAGGCAAACCTCCTTCCATTACCTTTGTAATGTCCCTACAACACTCATCGCAAGGGTAGGAGGTCGATGGGACATTATTTGCCCCTTCCCGCCTCCTTTTGCACCAGCCATAGCCATTGCAACTACCCGCCGTGTTCACAACTTTGCAATTGAAGGATCAAAAATAAAGAAGAGATTGTTAATCGTTTAAATAAATAAATCGGACTCTATATATATGATACCTTATTATCCATACTCTTTTTAATAATACGAATTAAGATAAATGAATGTGATTTCTTTGTTGGTCTTACCTATAATATATTTAGTAGAATAGAATAGAATTCTTAATAAATAATAAAAATCTTTATCTAGAAGGTGGTTAATATAGCCATTGAGATACCGTACAAGTGGGTCCCAAATTCTAATCGCTCCAATCGGGCTTCAATAACTTGTGAATGGTGTTAGAGATTCAAGCATACGTTACTCATACTCCGAGACGGATGGTCCCTAGATAGAAGGCCAACGCTAGGTGAATAACCTCAATATTATAGTATATAAATTAATAATTTATAGATAGCTTTACAATATACATAGTCCTTGCAATAATATAAGAATATTATCTATATCAAGGTATATCTTCATACTCTAACAATGGCTGACACCCTGCGGGCGGAAAATTGTTTTACTTTTGCGGGACACTACTTTTGCTTTTGCGCGGAGAGCACCTTGTAGCCTTGTATGCCATGGGGAGACAGTGAGAGTTCTTTCGCGCGACACTACCCTTGTACAAATCCTGTCCGAGGCCGATACTGTTGGCGGCGCGTTCAGAATTGTCCGTGCCCAGCCGGCTGCCTTCCCTAATCAATCCTCCATATGCCTCCTTCCACAGCCATCGGCCCGCCTTGTGTTGATGTGAATCTCGCTCGCTTGCAAGCGGCTTCTCCTTGAGCTCGCTCTGTCGTGAAGCCATGCCTTGCCTTGCTGTGCAGAAACGTTCCCTGTGTGGACCTGGCTGGTAGTTCCTCGGTCTTCCTCTGCCTTGGATGTCGGTTTTGTAAGCGATCCTGCTGAGCCTTGCAAGCACTTGCCGCAGCGGCACCGGTTTGTATCCAGCACAGCACTGCTGGGCATGCCGAGGATGTCCCCGCCTGCTTGAGGCTGCTGGCTGTTAGCTTGAAATCCGCTTGCATCAATTTCCGCGCCTCCATCCCAGGCCCCGTAGGCCTGTCTGCAGCCTTCACGTCCAGATGCTTCCTTCCTCCGAGGTGAGCTCCGTTCCATGCTCTGCCCTGCCTGTTTCTTCCTTGCTCTTGTATCGTGCTCAGAAGAGTGGTGTTTGTGCCTGCGTAGCCAGCAGCTTGAACTCGCATCCTTACCAGATTTGATGCAGCGGCGGCGGTTATGTTATGTCACTCGCTGGCTGCTTTTGCACTCGTGCTTTATTTATTGCTTTGCTGCGGCGGCTCGAACACCAGTCCACTGTTACAAACTACATCCGTGTAGGACATGGGGCTACCCGGCCCTCGGCCTCGAGCCGCCGCAGCAAAGCAATAAATAAAGCACGAGTGCAAAAGCAGCCCAGCGAGCATGATAACATAACCGCCGCCGCTGCATCAAATCTGGTAAGGATGCGAGTTCAAGCTGCTGGCTACGCAGGCACAAACACCCCACTCTTCTGAGCACACGATACAAGAGCAAGGAAGAAACAGGCAGGGCAGAGCATGGAACGGAGCTCACCTCGGAGGAAGGAAGCATCTGGACGTGAAGGCTGCAGACAGGCCTACGGGCCTGGGATGGAGGCGCGGAATTGATGCAAGCGGGATTTCAAGCTAACAGCCACAGCAGCCGCCTCAAGCAGGCGGGGACATCCTCGGCATGCCCAGCAGTGCTGTGCTGGATACAAACCGGTGCCGCTGCGGCAAGTGCTTGCAAGGCTCAGCAGGATCGCTTACAAAACCGACATCCAAGGCAGAGGAAGACCGAGGAACTACCAGCCAGGTCCACACAGGGAACGTTTCTGCACAGCAAGGCAAGGCATGGCTTCACGACAGAGCGAGCTCAGGAGAAGCCGCTTGCAAGCGAGCGAGATTCACATCAACACAAGGCGGGCTGATGGCTGTGGAAGGAGGCATATGGAGGATTGATTAGGGAAGGCAGCCGGCTAGGGCACGGACAATTCTGAACGCGCCGCCAACAGTATCGGCCTCGGACAGGATTTGTACAAGGGTAGTGTCGCGCGAAAGAACTCTCACTGTCTCCCCATGGCATACAAGGCTACAAGGTGCTCTCCGCGCAAAAGCAAAAGTAGTGTCCCGCGCAAAAGTAAAACAATTTTCCGCCCGCAGGGTGTCGGCCATTGTTAGAGTATGAAGATATACCTTGATATAGATAATATTCTTATATTATTGCAAGGACTATGTATATTGTAAAGCTATCTATAAATTATTAATTTATATACTATAATATTGAGGTTATTCACCTAGCGTTGGCCTTCTATCTAGGGACCATCCGTCTCGGAGTAACGAGTAACGTATGCTTGAATCTCTAACACCATTCACAAGTTATTGAAGCCCGATTGGAGCGATTAGAATTTGGGACCCACTTGTACAGTGTATCTCAATGGCTATGTTAACCACCTTCTAACAAAGATAAAGATTTTTTATTATTTATTAAGAATTCTATTCTATTCTACTAAATATATTATAGGTAAGACCAACAAAGAAATCACATTCATTTATCTTAATTCGTATTATTAAAAAGAGTATGGATAATAAGGTATCATATATATAGAGTCTGATTTATTTATTTAAACGATTAACAATCTCTTCTTTATTTTTGATCCCTTCAATTGCAAAGTTGTGAACACGGTTGCGGGTAGTTGCAATGGCTATGGCTGGTGCAAAAGGAGCAGGGGGAAGGGGCAAATAATGTCCCATACGACCTCCTACCCTTGCGATGAGTGTTGTAGGGACATTACAAAGGTAACAGCGGAAGGAGGTTTGCCTCCTACTAACGGAGTGGTAGGAGGAAAACCTCCTATAGACGAGGCGGTAGGAGGGAAATCTCCTACGAATGAAGTGGTAGGAGGTGTACCTGCTACTAGAGAGGAAGGGGAGGTTGCATCTCCTCTCGAGGCGACAGACCTACCCAAGGAGAGGACTGAGGTAGGAGGTGAGACTAGAGGAAGTTCCAAAGAGGACCGATCTGAGTCAGGAGGAGCAAAGCGGCCCATTGAAGACAAGGAAGAAGACGACAATGCGGGAGTCCGAAGAAGCAAGCGAAGACGGACAATCTCTTGACTGGTAGGATGACTCGTAGGACGACTGGTAGGAACATTCTTTCTGGGTACTCACACTAAGGTGGGGCCCGTATTTAAGTGGGTAACCCTATTTTGAAGGAGGGAGCGACCGAGATGACCGGGAAGATGTGGCAGTAGTGAGTTGGACCTTACCCTGTGGGGTCAAGAGACCAGACTGCCAGTCGCGAATTCCTTCACGGAATCCGCAGGGTCATCTTGCATTTAAGACACATGCATTTCGATGAGTTCGCTCTACCTATAAAAGGGGAGCAATGTAAACAGTTCAATATCGATCCTTGCAGTTCTCCTCCATAGTGGTGCACACCCTTGTCGTGGTTGTGTACATGTCCGACCGCCGTCCGCCAACGGCGCAATGGTGGTGGAGGACGAGGTTGATC
The DNA here is from genome assembly GCA_010909165.1 of Anthoceros angustus. Lineage (NCBI taxonomy): Eukaryota > Viridiplantae > Streptophyta > Anthocerotopsida > Anthocerotales > Anthocerotaceae > Anthoceros > Anthoceros angustus. Next base: position 490,206 of record MU008163.1, read on the forward strand.
GGAGGTGCTGAGCTGGGAGGGAGGCACACACTCGTCCCTTGGCCTGGCCTTTTTCTTGTGGAAGGTTGCATCTTGCGGTTGCTGTGTGCTTTTGCTTGGTGACTTCTTGTAGGGCACTAACATTAGAGGTTCATTGGAATATGACCTTGGGAAGCTTTCGAACCCAAGGGCACTCACGCTAGAGGCAAACACAGGACTGCCGGCCCAAGTGGAACGTCCATCGAGTCGCTCTAGGCATATTTGTGAAGCGTCAGTAACAAGGTCGTGAGAGATGAACCCGTAATCATGTGAGAAAAGAAGACCCTCGAACAAGATCGTTCAGGCAAGTCCCTTGGGATCGAACCTACATATTCAACGACCGTGGGATAAGTGTGGCCACCAAGGCTAGCTCTGAGTGACCTGAGTGTACCTACCACAATGGGCATGTACTAATATGTACCATTGGGGCAGTGCTCACTTGCTTGTGGACGTAGAGGTGGCACCTGCTCATAATAAGAACACTTAAGAAAATGCCAAAGAGCGTGACGTACTAGTATTAGGGCACCCCCGCTCCCGACTTTTTCCCTCTCCAGGCCAGACTGTGTGTAAGGCCTGGGATTAATGGAGTACGTGCTACTGAGTGGCATGCCTCCAGAGGTGTTGGGCGCTATGGAATGGACGCATTCATCAAGTCCCCACAAAATAACCTCCACCAAATTTAAAATACCCCTCCCCTCCTTCCTCCCACCCCCACTATGGTATCGGAGTGAATAGCAAGGATGAAAGCTTGCTGCTGCTAAAAGATTCCCCACAAAGTGTGGCAATTCCGAAGCCTGTGGCTCGGCCCGCGAGTGGCCAAGATGTGGAACCACCAACGATTGCGCAACCAATTTGGATTTAGAAACACACTCTTGATCTACCATGTGGAGACTATGTTTGTGCTAATGCATAAGGCTGCAGACGTGCACTCGCCAATATAAATATGGTCTCCGGACATGGGCCATGGGTCCTGCGGTGGTGAGTCCTCCGAGCTCGCTAATGTGGAGCGTGGACCTCCGTCACGGTCCCCAACCTCCGTCCTCCCGCTCGTTGGTCTTGAACCACCCATATCTCGACTACATACACGCATCTGTGCAATTACAAATATTTTGGCTAATACAAATGATGGAAATCACGGATACCCAGTTATTTAGAAGAACATTTAGCTGATGATTTTATTAATCTGTATTTACGATTTCTTGACCTCACTTAAAATGACTAGGGCTCTTCATGTGCATGCTCTTTTGACGGTTGACGGTGAACCGGCTACCTATCAAGAGGCACTCAGTGGGCCCAATGGTGCAGCATGGAAAGCCGCAATAGAAAGTGAGTATAATTCTTTGCTTTTAAAATCATACTTGGGATTTAGTCTCACTTCCTCCTAGTTGTAAACTCATCCTAGGCAAGTGGGTATTTAAAAAGAATTTTAAATGTTGATGGTTCTGTTGAACGTTATAAAGCTCGACTTGTTGTTAAAGGTTATAGCGTCACGTAGATTATCAAGAGACTTTTGCCCGTAGTCAAGACCCAATCCTTGAGGGTTCTCTTAGCCTTAGCCTTAGAGTTGAATTTAGACATCCATCAAATGGATGTTTGCACCGCCTTTATGGGGAACTTAAGGAGGAAATATGTATGCACATGAGGGCTATGAAGATGCCAATCGAGCTTGTTTGTAAGTTGCTCACGATAAAATAGCTTACTATTAGGGCACTCTTCACTAGGGCACCTAGGACTTAATGATTAATTTAGTCCTTAGGGCACTAAGTAGTTTCTTCTAGTAGTTATTTAATTGGTTAGTTGTTACAACCACTTAACGGTTACAACAACCTTGCCTACATAAAGGCATGTACTTTCTATTATGAACTATCTTCAAACAGAGGTGGAGTATGGAGCAATGACACAGGCTGCCAAGGAAATTTTGTGGATTCGAAGTTTCCTCAAAGGTTTGAAACAGCTGCAGCCACGACCCATGCAACTGTGGTATGATAACCAATCTGCTATTGCCTTGTCAAAGAATCTTGTATTTCATGCCCGTTCCAAATATATCGAAATCTCTCATCACTTTTATAAGGCAAGTTGTGGAGAACAATGAGGTAAGTGTCTCTTATGTGCCCACTAGTGAAAACACTACTGATTTTCTCACAAAAGCTTTACCTAGGCTAGTTCATGAGAAGCATACACTAGCAGCAGGAGTGCTAGAAATTCCAGCGGCAGAGTTAAAAGGCATACCCCACTAGTCTCTATCCGTTTACTAACTAAGTGGGAGCTTTTTTGTTCAGACACAGAGCCTTCAACCTCTCTACAGATACAGATACAGATAGAGATACGGATACGGATACGGATACGGATACAGATATAGATACAGATACAAATACAAATACAGATACAGATACGAGATACGATACGATACGATACGGTCTGAGATCTGATACGAGATACTGAGATAGATACAGATACAGATACGATACAGACATGATACGATACATAGATACGAATACGAATACGGTCTGAATACGAGATACGGTCTGAGATCTGAGATACGAGATACGGTCTGAGATCTGAGATACGATACATAGATACAGATACGAATCTGATACGAATCTGATACGATACGGTCTGATACAGATACGAATCTGATACGAGATACGGATACAGATACGTATACAGATACGGTCACAGATACAGATACGAGATACGAGATACGGTCTGATCTGATACAGATCTGAGATACAGATACGAGATACGATACGGTCTGAGATACATGAGATACGAATCTGATACGAGATACGGTCTGAGATCTGATACGATACGGTCTGAGATACGATACAGATACGATACGGTCTGATACGAGATACGAATACAGATATGATACGATACGATACGGTCTGATACGATACAGATATGTATAGATACGGTCTGAGATCTGAGATACGATATGATACGAGATACGAATCTGAGATACGGTCTGATACAGATACAGATACAGATACGAATCTGATACAAATACGATACGATACGAGATACGAGATACAGACATGATATGAGATACGAATACGATACGATACTGAGATACATACCTGACGATCGATTTTGACTCTAATAACTACATACGAGGGAAGCCAGCATGCCCGTGTGAACTGGGACGATCGATTTTGACTCCAATGACCATACGCCCAGGTGAACTGGGGCGATCGATTTCGACTCTAATGACCATACGCCCAGGTGAATTGGGGCGATCGATTTAGACTCTATTAAAATAGTTACCCAGCCGGGCTTGAATGAATGAAAGATTGTGGAAGAATGGTTCCCCATCCCAGCATTGATCCGCCATACGGGGTGCTTCACGTTGTGATATCATCTAGTGTATGTGCACCCCAATTTTTGGGCACCCCAATCAATGAAGACATCCTCAAGTGAATCTCTTTTCTCATTCCTCGTGTGCTCACCGACTCGCGCTTAGATCCTTTTCTTAGCAGCGATGCCCTTGGTGAGATGAATCCTGCCTTTAAGTTCTTTAGTCCACAAGCTCAACACCAGTCCACAACCTGAACCGTGAACGAGTTTTTTACAATCTATACCCGTGTATGCATTGGGGCCCCCAGACCCTCGGCCTCAGCACAGCAACAGATCAGGAGTGGAAGCAGCACAGTAGGCATGACATAATATAACGGCTGCCGCTGCATCAAACCCGATACGTACGGATGCACAAATACGCATTGCAGCGCTAGGCTAACACACGCGGAACACACCACTCTCTGCGGAGCACACAGAGACAAGAGCAAGGCAGAAACAGGCAGGAACAGAGCATCGAACGGAGTTCACCTCAGAGGAAGGAAGCATCTCGACGTGAAGGCTGCAGAAAGGCTGGCTACGGGCTTGCTGTGGAGGCGCGGCCATTCATACAAGCGGGATCTCGAGCCGACATCCACAGCAACCGCCTTGAGAAGGCGGCGTCAACCTCCGCAGCCCAGCAGTGCTGGCTGCAAACCGGAACTGCTGCAGCAAGAGGCGCAACCGTAGGCCTGCTCACAAGTCCGTCGTCCAAGGCAGAGCGGGGAAGAACAGCGAGCTCCACAGAGGAGAATGGTTTTGCACAGCAATCCAAAGGCAGCTTCAGGAATAGCGAGAGCTCAAGGAGAGGGTTTTCGCATTCTGCTTGCAAGCTAGCGGGGCTGCAGATTAATGTAAGGCGGGCCGAAGTATGGAAGACAAGATGGGGAGGTGCCCGCGGTAGGGCACGGACGATTCTGAGCGTGTGACAAACGTGTACTCTGAGAGCCCACTACAGTCCATCACAGAAGGGTTCCAACAAAAATGTGACGCCCGTCCAGAATGTAGAGCACTCTGTTGGGTGCTCTGAAACTTCTGCACAATAAATCAAATTTGTGATGGGACCCTCCTCTCATGCACTCTTGCGGGTTCTACAAGGTCTGATTGCTAAATAGCATTCGCTAACCACAAGCAAGGGTGACCCATTTTTTCTCCACGATGGCCGGACATCAGCCTGTTGTCATCTCGCGAAAACAAAAGAACATCTGGCCTCTGTGACTATGACGGCCTCTGTGACGATGACGGCGAAGACGTCATTTGTGTGGTGACAGCAAGCAATAAGATAGTTATCGCATATGCCTTAAAAAACACACCTGAGGAGAAGTTGGAGAACCCAGCGAGGATGCGTGAGCTGACAGAGCCGATCTGGCAGCGATGTGTCCAACCCCTGAAACAGCCTTCCACAGTGAAACAGGGTTAGCAGTCCTGCAAGTGTGATAGACTATGTGCTTGAAGTGGACATGCTTGGGTACTGCAGCAGACTGGTTCCCAAGAAGAAAAAAGGATCCTGAGCACCCCATCAGCAGTTACTTGTCCGGGTCCATACATGCATGCAAGTTCAAGGCAAGGTTTGCAGCTAAAGCTGTTCCCAAGCTTGCGCAAACCACAATTCCTTCGGTATATGTATACAGCTGATCATCAGGAAGGTGAAGACGGCTTATTGATGATCAATCCAACCATGAAATACCTGGTTGGATTGACCAGCGAGCAGCCTTCCTGAAGTTTACTAGATCTACGGCAGAGCAGGCCTGGCCAAGCAGTTAACTAGATCTACAGCAAAGCAGGCCTGGCTAGTAAACAGTCCGAGAGCAAAAATCGGCTTCTGCTTCCTATACCTTAAGAGGACTAACCTAGCCAGCTCACATAAAATAAAATGTGCTCTGCCCCAAAACTCCCTCCGCACCTCACAATGCTCACCCCGGGATACTATGAACTCATGTAAAATGGAGCATATTCTATTTTCACATCAGTTCGCAGTATGTCGGTGCTTATAGTTGTTGCAGTGGTAGGACGAGGAGCGGAAGCTGCGATCTGAGCCTGCATCAAGTTCTGGTCCGGCAGGGGTTACGTAGCCTCCGGGTCAGGTTTCCTCAACCCGGGTCTTGAGGGCCTGCAGCATGGTGTCAGGCTTATGCTACATGAGTCGAACCACATCAATGACTGTCTGGCCTCGACAGACTCCTCAATGTCATAAGCCACCGCTCCTTCTTCTGTGTAAACCGCACAATATTGTTAACCTGGCGGAGAACCTTCAAGCTCAAGCTGGCGAGCACGTCGGATTGTTGGGAGAAAGAGGACCATATCGAGCCCACGAGTTCTTCTGCCGATCCGAGCGAGTCTGCCACTGCTATAAGAGTCTTATCCATGCTCTCAGTATCACCGCATTTTTATTACCACTAGCAGCTCCAGCTCCTGCAGTATCACCGCCGCATTTTCGAGCACCACCAGCAGCCCCAGCTCCTGCAGTATCGATATCACAGCAGCATTTTGGAATACTACCAGCAGCTCCAGAGCTCCAGCTCTGCCGCCGCAGCGTCTGTGGACCCAGGAGCGTCCTGTGGCTGAAGATGCGGAGCTGCAGCGTCTTTGTCCGGCCGGGAGCGTAGTATGGCTGAAGATGCGGAGTTCGAGCGGGACCTGAACCTGGGGCGATGGACTGACGAGGAACGCATGATGGGCGAGAAGGATGCTGAGTCGAATCGACGAGGACGGCAGCTACGGATCTTGATCCGTAGCGGGCGCCGCCTCAGCCAGGCAGGGTGGGCTGGAGCTTCCACCCGGGTGCGTACTGGAGCACTCCATCCCTGGACTTCGTTGCAACACCTCCACTTTGCGCCGCATGTTGCTGCAAGACTGTCAGCCGCTCCAGCCATGCCCCACAGGCTGGTAGTCGCATTTGTGCAAGACATCTTCCGCCCAATCCGCGGGCTGCAATATTTGTGGGGCCATGGAAGCTTTCATCTTCCTCCTCCCAGAGCCCGCACAATCTGTCTTCTGCACACATGCACGGGAAACATCTTTTAGCTAAAAGACTGCCGGGCGCACCATAACGCAACAAGCTGTCAACCTTGCAATCAAGTGCTGCACAAAACCCTGCAAACAACAGTCTTGTGTTCTTCTCCATGTGATCAAATCAAGACATGAGCAAGATGACACCATATTCAAGTCTGTGAGCAAGAAGAAGGAAGAAAGCTACATATTACTCTGACACCTGTGACCTGTGTATAAAACACGTCTGCAAGTCCACAAAACTCAACACCAATCCACAACGTGACTCGTGAACGATTGTTACAAACTATGTGCATCCGTGTACGACATAGAGCTACCAGGCCCATGGCCGCATGCGCAGCACAGCAACAAATAAATCACGAGTGCGAATAGCAGCCCAGCAGGCATGGCATAACAGCACAGCCGCCGCCGCATCAAATCCTCTACGGATGCGAGTTCACGCATTGCAGCGCTACGCTACACAGGCACAGCACAAACACACCACTCCTGCGGAGCTACAAAAAAAGAGCACGGCAGAAACAGGCGGGGCACAACATGGAACGGACCTCACCTCAGAGGAAGGAAGCATCTGGACGTGGAGGCTGCAGATAGCCCTACGGGCCTGCGGTGGAGGCGCGGTCATTGATGCAAGCGGGATGTCGAGCTAACAGCCACAGCAGCCGCCTCAAGCAGCAGGCGGGGACATCCTCGGCATGCCCAGCAGTGCTGGATGCAAACCGGAACCGCTGCGGCAAGCGCTTGCAAGGTTCCGTAGGCTCGCTTACAAGACCAACGTCCAAGGTAGACCAGGAATCAACAGCCAGGTCCACAGAGGGAACTCTTTTTGCACAGCAAGGCAAGGGATAGCTTCACCACAGCGCTAGCTAAGCCGCTTGCAAGCTAGCGAGGACACCGCGGTTGCAGATTAACACAAGGCGAGGTGTTGGCTGGTGGAAGGAGGCTTCAAGGAGGAGTATGGAAATAGATTTGGCGAGGCAATCGACTAGGGCACGGACTACTCTGACTCAACACGTCACTAATCCTCTCACGATAGTAGTGTCGCACGGAGGAACTCTCACCCATTCCCACTCGGTCTCCGACACGATAGTAGTCTCGCGCGGAAGAACTCTCACCCACTCCCACTCGGTCTCCTGACAGGAAACAAGGTATGTACTCTCCCCCCAAAGCAAAACGTGGTCTCCCGCCCAAGAACTCCCACCGACCCCACTTGGCATTCACAACAGTTATGTCAGCGGCAGCCAGCTGGAACTTTCTTAGCGACCCCACTTGGCATTCACAACTGTTCTCCGCGGGAGGAGCCAGCTGGAACTTCAATAGCGAGTTTGAGAATAGAACGAGATATATCTTGAGAGTAGCTCCGTAGGACATTTTATAGCGGGCGGTCACGTAGGCCTGTGATCCGACTCAAGGGTGTTTGATCGTGAAGTTCTAATGAACTAGATGTCACTCCTTTAAAAAAAGGGAGGACTTCGTAGCGAGTTTTGTGTCTAAATGGTTGTAAAGAGTAGAAGAAAAGTTTTATTTTAATTTATATATTATTAAAATATAATCTAATATATATTTTGTTATTACTTTTTAAAGAGTGATCATTAATCATTAAAGTGAACAGCAATTATAATGATCTAGTGTAGAATCATCTTTAAAAAATGTATTTGTATGATTATAATAATGACAATGCAATGTATTAAGTTGGAAGATATGCATGTGCGGAAGGGGGGGCAATATGGAATACCGAAGTCGTCACAGAGCCACAAAGGGTTTTATCAAGGGTGACATAAGAAGTTTTCCCATCTGGCGGAAAACTTCTTATGTCACACACTTGACGACATCGCCGTGGGTGCGCACCGTACCTCGATGTCATCGAAGGTGTATCAAGATTCCTTTTAGGGTGCGATACACATGGTTTCTTTCTTAGGGTTGTCAGAACATCGGCCCTCGCAGATCCTCGCAAGCGCCCATCTGGCCATCAGTATGCCGTCAACAAATCGTCACCAGGACTTTGAGGCAAATAGCCTGGAGTAGCCATCCAGGCCTCATGCAACTGCAAAGCCAGATTGCTTTACGGATGGAGACTTCACGGGAGGATTACTTCAAAGCCAGATTGCTTTACGGATGAAGACTTCACAGGAGGATTACTTCACGCACGGCTTGAACGTCTTCACTTGAATGTCTTACATATGCACATTCGGGGCCTTCGCGCGGCATGTTCGACATATATGTCCATGTGTGGTCCAGGCGAACCCTAAACATGTGTATGTATCACAGATACAGATACAGAAGGGGTAATCTCGCGCAGAGACCACACACGAGAGAGGCCAACGCGCCCAGGTAAACTGAGGCAATTTTGAATCTAATCTAGGACTCTTTAATCTAGGACTTCTAATCCTACTCTTCGTCTTACATTGGGCTCTAAGCTATGGGGCCGCATATTTAGGTTTTTAGTTTGTTTAGAGTCCATAATCATGGCGCTACGTTGTCTTCCTAAGGTGCTATGTCTTTCTAAGGTGCTGTCATTTACGTTGCTCTTGTGGTGTTTAGTGACGCTTTTATGTTGTGGACCTCCTGCTCTCCCTAGTTCTGACATACTTCGGCATTCGGGGATTTTATTCCCACAGTTGAGGTCCACCATAACCCCCTTGTGGATGGGGACAAACTCTATCCATACCCTTTATTCACAATTCTCTTAGTGGCCACTAGGAATTTACCCAACAATAACTTGGTCTTTGTGCCGATTTGGTCCTTCGCAATCATTGCCACAAATAGCTGGTGGTGGTCGATCTTGCTTTCTCCGTGCTGGTGCACTCAAAGAGGAAGTGGGTTTCATCACCTACCCGTCTTTGGTCGCATCTTCTGCACAAACGTTGCTCTCTTGGCACTTGCCCTCTGCCTTTGATGATTTGAAGGTTTGAGGACCTCAATCGAAATCGAGCCAACTCTCGAACCATGTTGGCTGGAAGCGAAGTCTGCAGGTATTCTTGTGTGGTGTACTCATCCCCTTTGTGCACGCAGCTCACATAGTGCCTCATGTCTGTTGTCAATGTGGTGGGTGACCACACCTTTTTCAGATAAGCATTATGAACATTGTCTTTAGAGATCTTCGCGTCCATAGCTGTGGGCAAATCCCACCTTGATAGCCACCCTTTCATGTCCTTGAACCATCCTCGGCCTTTCAATAGGCTGGTTTCCCTTGACATCGCCATTGCAATTTTCGGTAGTCTGGACATGTCCATTTGCATGATCCTAGATCTGAAGTTAACAGCTTGCTGCAAGGCATGGATTTCCAGCGGGAATGCCCCAACTTCTGCTTATATATTTGCTCGGCACATTTGCTTGCAGATTCCCAAGTGCCATCGAAATCCATCCATGCGGTTTCAATGTCCTTCCACCGGTTTTGTGTGCATCCGGTCCCAGTTTTCTGACAAGATTGGGACAATGCAAGCGTTGAACACTGCAGAACATAGTTCTGTGAGACTTATGCTCCTTTTCCTCAGCTTGTTTCTCAAGGCACAGAGCCTACCTAATGCCTTTTGTGCCAACTCCACTCTGTTTACTCGTAGAAGCTTTGCTCTATGGATGTTGATTCCTAGGTATCTGTAGATAGGGACTGCTCCCAATTCATCTGTTCCATATTTCAACGGGATCCACCCTTTGAGTTTAGCGGTAAATGAAATGGTCTTCGTCTTGGCTATGTTCACCTTCAAGTACCTTTCTTCACAGAATTCATGAAGTGTGCTGAGCAATTTTCTCATCCCAATTTTTTTAGTAGATAGTAATGTCGTGAAAGCGCCCACGGGAGGAAAAAGACTGGGTGAAGGGACTCTCACCGGCGTCCGGGACTCTCCCGATCCGGCGTCAGGACTCTCGATCCGGCGTCCGGGACTCTCCCGATCCGGCGTCGGGACTCTCCCGATCCGGCGTCGGGACTCTCCCGATCCGGCGTCCGGGATCGCCTTTTGTGGCAGCCAAGTCTTGGCTGCTGGCACTTAGTCTCTCAGCCACTAGCTGGTTGAGGTTTTGCTAGTTCAAGTTCTTAAGTCTCTTTTTACATGTCTAGTTTCAAAATAGCTTATGTTAGTTGTTTCATAGGCTGATTGGCGGATTTCACACTGGAGGAGATGGCAGCGCTTGTGAGGCTAAGAGGAGGGCTAGGGCAGAGAACAGCAGTTGTTGAAGTCGCGCCCTAGCAGCGCTGTGTCCAGGAGAGTTCTCCTGCAATCCCTTTGAGAACATTATCAAATCTGAATGGAATCTTGTGATTTGAGTGTTTGAGGGTGTGGGGATTGATGGGCGCAGCTGATTGCGTGATTTCTAACTCCTAGCCAGGCAAACTGCCTGGCCCCTCACGTTTTTGAGCAGCATGCAATCCGCAATGTGGCTCAAATCATCTGGGGTAGGGAAGATGTTCATTTTGCTGCATCTGCTGATTTGGTTTTGGCTGAGTCCGCTAATTTTGTGCTTTCGAAATCCGGTGCTAATGAGGCAGCTTTGTGTTGTGATAATTTGCAATGTGCTGTTCAGGTTGGTGCAACCCTCAACACTCATGTAAGTGGTTCAAGTCTAGAGAAATCAGACCTGTATGAATGTGTGTGTGATTGGGGACTTCCAGGACTGTCCCAGTCCCAGCAGTCCCATATGTGCAGGTGGCTAACACTCTCAGCGCCCCAAATACTTGGGACTCCCGGGACATGCCTCTACAGGGTGGCAGCCCTGTCATAAATGGCAGGCCATCCACGACTAAATTAGTCCCGAGTGTCCCAGCCATGAGGGACTCTAGCAATCCCGGTGCCCCAAAGACTCGGGACACTTTCTTTGCCTTCACCTCGCATGACAGTAATACCAGATCGTCTGCAAAGAGTAAGCATTTGATAAGGGTATCTTGGACTTGCGCTGGGTGAGTTCCTTTGGTGCTCTCGATGCATTGTTGGAGCCCTTATATGTACAGAAAAAACAAGAGTGGGCTGAGGGGGCACCCTTGTTTCACACCAGCCACGCTTTGAATAGCTCTAGTTCTCTTGCCACCCACCTCTATCCGAACCTCATTGTATTGGTATGCCAACTGGGAAGCCCTTATCATTTGCTTTGATACCCCTACTTGCTTGGGCACCTCCCATAGCATGTTCCTTGGCACTGTGTCGAATGCCTTGTGGAAAGCTACAAAGCAAAGGTGGAGTACTCTTTTGCTTGCCTTGTGTTTGTCAATGATTGACTGCAGGGTCATTATGTGGTCCTGGCGGCTCATACCCTCTCTGAACCCTGCTTGGCATGTATTCGGCCCCTCTAATTTTTCTTCTCGAATCCTCACTTCGCAACACATGGAGTAAACCTTATAGAACAGGTTGTTTATGACTATCAACCTGTAGTTGTTCGTAATCATCCTGTCTCCTTTTTTGTGTATGGGCCTTGCTGATGATTTACCCCAAGCAGTTGGAAGCACTCCGGTATGGAAGATTTTTGTGAAAAGCATTGCCAGCAGCTATGGTAGCTGTGTGTCCAGTAGTGCCTTCGCAACCTCTGCAGTTAGGCCCGCCCTGTCAGCTGCCTTGCCGTTTTACAGTCTATTGACTGTTGATTTCACTTCGTCTGCTGTGAATCTGAAACCTGGGTCGGCTGGGACTAGGTCACACGCAGTAGCGTGCTGGACATCCGTTGATTCAAACAGCAGCTTGCCATATTTCATCCATTCATCCATGTCTGTTAACGGGCACACTGCTTTCCTCCCTCTTATCACTTGCCAGAATTTTCTTGGGCTCCTTTTCATATGCTTCAGCATGGCGCAGTTGTGATTCATAATGAATGCTTGTCTACGCCTCCTGCACAAGTATTTGTACTTCTTCTTTGCTTGTAGTACCCTGTGTGCTGATGAGTCCTCTTATTGTAGGAGTTGTTCCCATTCGTCTCTTGCATGTTTATAGTCCATAGAGAACCACAGTGGCAGCCCCAAGGATAGTGGCAGTCCATTCATTTTACCTCTTATGCATTTCCTCATGGAGGCTCTGAAAGCTTATTGGAGGTCTTCTGCATCCGCGTTTGTTGATCTTCCCTCAAATCCTATTCTCCTTATGATATGCTTAATTCTCCCTTCTATGTTGCTGGCTAGCCTCAACTTTGTTGAATTTGTTATTTTGAGCGCTCTTCGTCTCTTCCTTGTTTTTTTCCTCTTCCTCTCCTATTTCACCGTTGATTGTACCCATGCAATGAGCGGCCTATGGTCGGATTTTGGGATTGAGTGGCCAACTTGGAAATCTGCAATCGCGTCACAGTGTGCAGGCTTGATGCACAAGTAATCGACTGTGTTGTTCTTGTCCATGATTGCTCTTGTCTGCTCTCCCTTAGCCCTATTTTTCTTTTTTCGCTCATTTTGTTGATGGAACGTGAACTTGCCAGTTCCCGGAAATAATCCAACGCCGTTACATATCACCATCTCCAGTGCTTCTAGCATTGCCATGAATTCTGAATTGTGCCCTCCGCTTTTTGTGTCCTTACTGACCCTCTTCCATTTGCCATCGGGGTCTCCAGACCTGTGGTCTATGTCCACTTGCATACTGCTTGTTCTTGTGTTGCTATCCAGGAATAGACATGTGTTCCCTTTCTGTTGGTAGTTTGAGATGTGCTCTCCCAGAGTATAGAAGAGTTCTCTAGGCTCGTGGGTATTGTCTCGTGTAATATACTTAAATAGATCACTTTTATATCACGATGTACGATATTCGAAGACTACTTGTAGCTTGAGTCCGGCTTCCGGTGGTTGAGGTTACACACCACTTGTATTCCATCCTCGCTCGATTTGGGAGTTCACGTTTTGCAGAAGATGGAGCATCCCGTTCATACGGCGTGACCCCATACTATAATTGCTAGTCAAACTGTGGCTCACTAGACCCCAGGGATCCCTTCTTATCATCTGCTGGAATAGCCATTCTTGGTAAGGGAGATCTCTCTCCACTGTCAACGACCTTCTTGATTTCTCTCCTATGATTGGTCCAAGTCCTAGAATCATTTTTGCTTGCTCTACTGTGCGCATTTTGATAACCATAGGTCTAGGAAAACAATACCCGTCCTGAGGGGGAGGTACAGGCTTGTTCTTGTTGTGGAGCCTTGGCCACCTTCTTCTTCCAATGGGGGTTCTCCAGACTCCAAAAATCAGAACTCGAGGTCCAACACCGGAGCAAAGAACATGCGACGCGTTCACGGGACTTCAATGTAAGAATGAATGGGTTCTGGGAACCCGTCAGCGAGGAGCATAACCCATGCATGGTTGTTGGCGAGGTAAAGAAGTGGTTAGAGACAAATCTGGGCATATTGGGAGCCTTTATAGATGGTAAGAGTTGAACCCGATGATGAGAAAAACATCCACCATGGAGGTCAGGGCTCGGATGGCAGAGTCAACTCACTCTCCCCGCCTAGGGAGTATACCAACATGGTCCCTTGGAGCTCCCCCGCTCTACAGAGACCACCGGCAATTACATATCAACCAACAGCTGTACCAACGTGGCACCTTTTCCACCGTTGATTGGAGTTTCCCAATTCCTCTTATACTAAGATGCTATTTCCCCCTAGTTTCCTAACGGCCCAATCTAGCTTCTAATTTCCTATTCTGACCCATTTATCTAGTCCACTAAAGTCTACATATATAGCTATCATACCCTGCCTTAATCCTATGCTTCCTACTTTGGTTAGTTGTCATATATGCTACCTACTTGCCTCACCACAAGGCCGTTTTGACCCGTTTCTTCTTCCCTAAATATCCTACCTACCATCCTAACAGTATCCTACAACTTCAGCTTCAAAAGAATCGAAAAAGCTTTGGCATGTTTCCTCAAAACCATTTCTAACCAAAAAAATTCGGACCTGTTCCAAAACAAACCAACTTAAACCAGTGGCCCAAACTTTTGCTTTCCACATCTGAGTTCGGCGAAAGCAAACGTATCCAATGTTGGACACCAGAGGAGGATGAGCCTTGTATACAAGAGCAGAACCCAATTTTTGAGATGGGCCAAGGAGAGGAGCACGGGAACCTGGAACTCAAGTTCGACAATGCTGTCACTGCTAGAGCAGATGCCTACATAATTGAGAGCACAATCCCCCAGGTAACTAACTGCAAGCTTGCCCTATTTACAAGCAACAAAGATTTCACGAGTATAATGTGATGCTATCATGTGGACCACCAGCTAATATGCCACTTTGCATGTAACAGCTGTGGAGGCAGCTTTGGCCTCATTGATAGCACAAATAGAAGCTCGGCTCACAGAACACAAACAAAAGATAGTGAAGCATGAAGGCAGGCTGCTAGAACAGGAGGAACAAATGAAGGCCATGGCAGCACAGATAAAAGCGGATCTGGCCAGAAAGAAAAAGGACAGGGATGAATTCTTAGAGGCCTTGGACCTCCGCGACTCGATGGCGGTGGCACTAAAGAAGGAAGTGGCTGGTCTTACAAACAAGGTGAAAGAAATGGAAAATCGATTCTGCGGACCAAATAGAGTGAGGTCAACGGTGTTGCCATGGGCCTTAACAAGAAGATGGATGACATGACAGCGAACATGGGGCAAGAGGACAACAACATGCAGCAGTTGAGGGATACCACTTGGGCACTAAAGGCATCATCCAACCAACAAGCAAGCCACTTCAAGTCAATATTAGCAAAGTTTTCAGAGGGATCTTCCACCTCCTCGTCCACAGTTTGATGTATACAGGGCCTGTTGCTTGCCTGTACGCCTGTGGCTGCTCCTGCTGGCTTCCTCTTGGATCATAGAGCTAACAAGCTCTGAAAATGACATATCTGGCATTTCCACACCCTGTTTCTTGGCTGACAGTGTAGCCTGGGCTTGTGCAGCAATATGTAATGTCACGAAATGTGACCAAGATTCAGGAAGTGAGAGGAGGAGTCGCATGACCAGTTCTTCATCCTTCATGATGATTTTTGAGGCACCTTCCAGCTTTGAAGCGATGGTCCTGAAGGTGCTGATGTGTTTCTGCACGGAATCCCCATCTTTCATTCTGTAGTTCTGGAAGTTACGCATTGCTGTCATTGTACTGACCACATTGGATCCTGCATAGAGATCTGAGAGACGGGTCCAAATCTCGGCCGAAGTCTTTGCCCCACGAGTCTGCCTCAACATCTCGGATGTTAGGCCACTGCCTATGAGGTATTTGGCTGCGGTGTCTTTAGCTAACCATTCTTCGCCAGATTTACCCTCTCCAGGGTGCTCTATCTTTTCGGTTGCATATTTCAGCAGGTTCCTCACTTCGAGGATACCCTCCATCCGGATTACCCAATTGTCGTAATCAGTGCCATTGACCCTGTCCTTCTCCTTGAAGGAATCACCAGCAACGCCAGAGGATGATGCTGTATCACCCAATTTGTGGTTTTTGTGTTTCCTCTAGAACAAATTCGTCCTCCACTGTTTCTGTGGTTTCCTAATCACTGTCTACTGCGTCCATATGACTAACTTACAGTGCATGTTGGTTGTGGTGCTGCAGGGTTTGATCCCAAACAGCCCTACGAGCTGCAATTCTAGAGCTTCTCATCTCAAACTTGTTATATGCATAAGTTAAGCATGAAGGGCAAGAGTTGGGTGAGTCAAATTTCCTTTCGTGATTGGTTTTGCTCACGTGCTTGCAGTCTGTATTTTTGAATGCTGGATGACTAACCAGTTCAGGTTTCAATAGCATCACTAGCTTGTAATCTATATGAACAAGTTGTTCCTTCAAGTCTTGGAGATCAATACTGGTTGTGGAAACATGGCCAGTAATTTGATTGCATCTCGTTTCAACATTCCTGTTGTTAGCCTCAAGATGTTGAACAAGTGTGTTTACACTGATTTGTGATGCAGCGCCAGTTGTGAGGAAGCGGCGGTGGTGATCATTTTCAGCAAATGGTTGTACCATGTGCGCTTCAGATTGTTGTTGCCTTGGGGGAAGTGTGAACGTCAGATCAAGCTCTTGTGGAAACAACACTTCAACAATTGTGTTGAATGCTTCTTTCAACCCTTCAATTTGTAGCGGTTGAGTTCGGTGTCTGTGGCTCCATTCTTGGACGCGCACATGTAGCTGATTAGCTAAAGTTAGCCTATCAAGGACTCTGTACCGATTCTGCCTATGGATCTGATTATTGGCACGCCTAGCAGCTTCTGCAGGCTCTAGGATATTTGCCATGGCTTTGAGCCAGGATTGATGTAACTAGGATGCAGGCGTTGTGCATCTTAGAAATTCTTTTATAAAACTATATACAATTTTGCCTATTAGGCAGTTGTTCTAGTGCATCTGCATGGAATTGTAAAAATTGACAATTTCAATGAAGGTGCATTAGAAAATCTGCTTGATACAGCACGAATTTGTATATGATTTTCTTAAAAGAAAACGTCAGAAACTATTTTCTTGATCATCTTCTAGTTTCTTTCTTTTGACTTCATTTTTCAAAATAAGAAAATAACAGAAGATAAATTCATGCACATCTTCTAGTGCAGAATTTTTATGTGCATCTTCTTAGATGCTTTCTATATAGTATCCTGCTCTGATACCATGAAGATTTACATGGATTATGTAGAACAATTACAACATTAAGTAATTACATATACATTGATAATCAAGAAAGAGTTAAAGTGCTTATGAGAAAAGACAACTTAAACTAAATCTAAATGATGTGTCTATCCATATAGAGTCGCAACCCTAATGAAATGGCACTTAACCTAACTCAACATAACTTAGGATTATTTATCAACCAAACCCTTAAACCCTTAGTCATGATATCAACATAATATCAATAGGAATTCCCATCATTTGATGGGTGGCTGAGGGAGAGGCACCCCGTCACCCTACCATAGTAGGCGGTCGTCTGTGGTAGGCCCCACCGCAGTAGGGAAGCCTGGCCCGGTAGGCGGGCAGCCAGTAGGAAAGGAAAGGAGGCGTAGCAGCTGCCCAGCTCAGGCGCCAAGGGCGCCAAGGGCGCCAAGGGCGCCAAGGCGGAGGCGAGGCGGAGGCGGCAGTGCGGGGTCTACCCCATCGCAGTGGCTGTGGAGGTCACCAACGCAATGCTACGGCTGTGGACGCCCCCAGCCAAGGCAAGAGGCCGGAGGGTCCAAGGGCGGAGGGGTTTGGATTGGGACCTCTAGGAGAATTGCTAAGTGTCTGTGAGACACTTAGTCGGGTGGATTTGAAGAAGGCAAGGGAAATGGCAGCCTCCCTCCTGGCATGTCAAGAGGAAGTCAGGGCGAATAAGGCCCGGGAGATGGAGGAAAGACAAGCAGGGACCCGATGGCAACTTTAAGCCATGGAGTTCGACGAGAAAGCTGTGAAGTTGGAGAAGATCGTGGAGAAGCTCCAATAAGACATCTTGGATCACAAGCAGACAGAGAAGACCCTGGAAGGGAAGCTGTCCCAATTGGAAGAGAGGGCCCTCCGATCCACCAATCATAGAGATACATGGCGGCAGAAGGCGCAGGACCATTATGCCCAACTGGAGCAGGAGCGACGAGTGAAATCCGAGGCTCTAGGGCACCTACGGTGGACTCCTTACCACTGAGGCATGGCCTGCAATTGTGTTGTGTCGTTGTAGGTCTGGAGTTGGTAAATTTTCGGAGCAATGCAAAACACGATAATTTTGCAAGGGGGGGAATATACAAACCCTCTTCTTTTGGGGTCGGACCCTCTTGACCAAACACTGCCCAGTCCAAAAATAGCCTTTTTACGTCAGGTTAAAAATATCACCCCCATTCCTGGGGTACATACACTTACACACCAAATGTTTACCAATTGCCTCCACTACAATGACCCATCGGGCGCCCGGCGGCGCCCCTGTCTATCACAACACTCAAGCCTTGTGCTATTTTGTGGGGAACTACTGGTGGACTATCTATACCACAAAAAAAATGGATCTTTCACCGTCAATCCAATGTTTTGAGTCTATCTACTTTAGAATGGAGGAATATGACGGGGGCTACGTTGTGACTCATCCGGTGCCTGAGCGGATACTGAATCCAACACCATTGCTAAATTACGCATTCGTTCCACCAACACCATAATTATGGAAGATCCCCTTCGTGAAATTGACACAGTCCTTAAAAGAGGATTTAAACCCTAGGTCTTCAAAATGACATTAGCCTCTTTATTCCATCCACAATCAGAAAGTCTGCATTCTTTCCATTGACATGATAGAGAGCCTATCTAGGGCGCCGACCGGCCAGCGCCCTCCGTGATGTGTTCATGGACACCATTCAATAAATTCATATCAAAACTAAACATGGTTATACTTTGGAAAGAAACAAAACCGAAAGTTGTGTGTGAACGCCGACATGGCGGCGTCCACAACGACTGGGACAAAAACGGTAAACTTTAAAACGAGCACATGCAAGCGGCTACGCCGGGAATGGTCCCTCATGGGGACCAATCTGTAACTCATACGGGCCTTGAGCCAACACTGAATGTATGACCACTTCTAAGTTCCACATGCGCTCCACTTCTGGGTCATCAAAACCATTGTTCTTGCCCATGGACTTGGCGTTTTCGTTCTCCCCAACTCCTGCCTCATCAAGCACTTGCGTAAGCGTGTGGCAGCTGTGGTCGTAGCCTATGCCGTTTTGGTTTACGAGGACGTTCACGTCTGCCTGGGTTTTGGCTTTCACGGGTTTGAATCATTGCCTTTATCAAACAAGTAACACATTCCCTCAACCATTTGAATGTATGTTTCAAATTGAATGAGCAAAATATGACATCTTTCACATGTCAAATCACAATGTACAGCCTTGGTCGATCGCAAAGATGGTGTCCAGGATCACATGCCGTGAGCTATGACCTCTGCAATACAATGTCGCGGCCTTCAATGAGCTCCATAAAACGGAAGAAACTTGAGTGAGCCGTAGCTCTCTTCACCATTTTGATTCTTTTATAATTTGAGACCATTAATATAATATTACAAGTAATTTTAAACTCGCAATCAACGATTGAAAGATATTTGCTATGATTTTGGGTTTAAAACTACAAATTCTTAACTATGCTGGCCAAAATAAGGACTCGTGAATGCGTCCTTAAGGACAGAATCCTTTAATTTAAAGGATGCCCTTAAAAATCAAGGAAGTTGGTGTCCATGTGGAGTAGAGGAATTGACCTCACGATCTACTACCTACTAAACTTTCTATCCAACCACTTGAGTAACCACCCCAAGCCACAAATCAATTGAACCGCTAATTATTTATTTTATCAAAGGCAGCCCATGGGGAGGGCGTGCATGGGGAGGGCGTGCATGGGGAGGCGCCGGCCGGCGCCCATGGGGCGTGCATGGGAGGCGCCGGCCGGCGCCCATGGGAGGGCGCATGGGGAGGCGCCGGCCGGCGCCCATGGGAGGGCGCATGGGGAGGCGCGCATGGGAGGCGCCGGCCGGCGCCCATGGGAGGGCGTGCATGGGAGGCGCCGGCGGCCGGCGCCCATGGGAGGGCGTGCATGGGAGGCGCCGGCCAGATCCTCTTTATGGATGCTTATTTTGAAATTCTTCTCTCATGCCACGATTGCACCCATTTTCGAAAAACCTATGAACTTACTTTCATTAATTCAGATCAGACAATGTGCAACTTCGCTCAAGAATATATGGGCATGTTCAGGTACCCGCCAAAATGTGGAACATAACATTACTTTGAGGTTTGGGCCGTGGTTTTGAGGGGAACTAATCCCACTTACTCTATATATTTTAAAGCAACAGCTCCTGATTTGGTTAACTTGTATGGTATTGAAATAGTGTGCATGAAGTACAAGGCCTTTGTGTTCCCCACAGAGGGCGGTCATTTGCTTTGAAGGACTTCACGCCACCTCGGATCGATGTAGTGGAATGCAAATGGAAACATGACCTTGTGACAAGGGCTTGCGGCATTCGGTTGCTGGTGACAACCATGTGGGCGGCTGTAAAAAAATCAGAATGAAGGTGCTTGCTGAAGAGGGTTCCATTTGCATATCAATCTGGAATCCGATGTCGTCATATACTCTATCACATACGCGAAGGACATTGTCTGTGCGTGGGAAGTGAGAACGACGACTAGGAACTTTGACCTAAACCCCAAACTCTCCGGAGGTATGCAGGGAAAGGGCGCCGGCCGGCGCCCTTTCCCTGCACACTCAGGTATATGCCCAAAG
Source organism: Anthoceros angustus (assembly GCA_010909165.1). Taxonomy (NCBI): domain Eukaryota; kingdom Viridiplantae; phylum Streptophyta; class Anthocerotopsida; order Anthocerotales; family Anthocerotaceae; genus Anthoceros; species Anthoceros angustus. The sequence continues at coordinate 510,675 of MU008163.1, forward strand.
TGTAGTATACAAACGACTACTCTGGGTCTTCTTTTGGTGTTTTTACATAGTGCCTTAGTTGAAAGGCAATATTTATGTGCGTAACACCGCCAAGAATGGTCAACCACGTGGGTTCAATTATGCCGGAAATCGATGTGTTGTGGAAAGCCTAAACCCTTCACATGCCTCAGCTGCTCATGAAAACAATGCAACCAATGGTGTGACACCATGATTTTGTGATAAATTTTTAGAGCATGCCATGACAGGCTAGTTTTAGACCCATCAGAAACCCTCTTCGAAGGATAAAAGCCAGTAAACCCCCATCGGGTATATTCCCCCCCTTGCAAAATTATCGTGTTGCAAGTGGTGCAGCTGCCGTAGAGGGAAAGTTAGAGGGCTCCTTGCCTGTTTGGGGGGGGCTGATGTTGTGCGTAGGTGTAGGCAGTGACCGACTTCCCAAAGATTCGGCTGTCCACACAAGTCTCATGGGACGAAACCCAATGTGCTAAGTGACAGTGGGATAAGTGTGGCCTGGCTACTAGAGGGTGAATCTCGGAAGCCCTGGGATTTTCCTCCCACAGCTAGCCCCCCTGGCTCTTGGCCCTTTAGTGGGTTGTCCCCCCTCGGTTCGGGGTACATAGGTTTTCCCATCTCTTCCTTTTAATAAAGTCTCTATTGGTAAAATTACTCTCTTTCCTCTTTTAAGGCACTATCTTTGTCAACTTATAAAATATAATATTAGATTTTATGTTTTAATGCATTTGTAAGTATGACTTTTAAACCCTAATATTTTATATTGAAATTAAATATATTTTACATATATAATTATTTAATATTTAAAATAATAAAAATAATAAAATATTGAAACAACAGAACTCTAAACTAGTTCTTTGAGAACTCTAAACTAGTTCTTTGAAATATAATGAACACCATCTTCAGCAAGTTCTCTGCATCCTCAAGTAAGGCACTAGAATACTGGTGATATTTGCAATTATAATTAAGCTATAACAATTCTACTCAACGCATTAGGCGAGACTCAATCCCTCAGCTAAGAAAAAAACTTCATGTCACATAGGTAGCAACTTAATAGTTACATGTGCTCAATCGGGCGTTGGATGCACATGCCGCTTGAACTTAGCGGGGGTCGACGAGAGTTCTTAGCGCGGGAGACAAGCTTTTGAAGGGACGAGAACCTTGTATTCAGTCGCGAGAACAAGTGGGGTCGGTGAGGGTTCTTTCGCGCGAGACTAGGTACATATCGTTGAGAAACGTGTCCGACTCAAAATCGTCCGTGCCCTACCTGGCGGCTCCCCAAGTGTCCTCCATATTCCGCCTTCCACCAGCCAGCCATCGGCCAGCCTGTGTTAATCTGCAGCCTCGCTGTCCTCGCTGGCTTGCCAGCGGAATGCGCTACCTCCTTGAGCTCGCGCTGCGACTGAAGCCATGCCTTGCCTTGCTGCGTAGAAACATTCCCTCTGTGGACCTCGCTGTTGGTTCCTCGGTCTGCCTTGGATGTTGGACTTGTAAGCGAGCTGGAGCGCCCGGAACCTTGCAAGCGCTTGCCGCAGCGGTTCTGTAAATTTGTATCCAGCACGGACATGCGGAGGTTCTCCCCGCCTGCTTGAGGCGGCTACTCTCGCTGTTCCCGCTTATATTCATGACGGCGCCTCCACCGCAGGCTTGTAGGCCTGTCTGCAGACTTCACGTCCAGATGCTTCCTTCCTCCGAGGTGAGTTCCGTTGAGTTCCGTTCCATGCTCTGCTCTGCCTGTTTCTGCCTTGCTCTCGTCTTGTGTGCTCCGCAGAGAGTGATGTGTTGTGCCTTTGTAGCCTAGTGCTGCAATGCGCATACTCGCCGGCGGCGGTTATGTTTTCTCATGCCTGCTAGGCTGTTGTTTGCACTCTTTGATTTGTTGCTTTGCTGTGGCGGCTCGAGGCCGAGAATCGGGTTGCCCCACATCGTTCACGGATATAGTTTGAAACAATGATCGTTCGCGAGTCAGGCTGTGGACTGGTGTTGAGTTTGTGGGCGTCCTGAACTTTTACACACAGGTGTCGAAGAATATGTAGCTTTCTTCCTTGCTCACAAACTTGAATATGATGTTATCTTGCTGATGTTTTGATTTGATCACATGGAGAAGAAAACATAGAGCGTTGTTTGCAGGGTTCGCGCAACACTTGCTCGCAAGCTTGATAGCTTGTTGTGCCGTGGTGCGCCCGAAAATCGTTAAGCTAAAACATATTTCTCGTCCGTGTTTTTGTGCAGAAGGCAGATTGTGCGGGCTGTGCGGAGGAGCAAGATAAAAGCTTCCATGGCCCCACAAAGATCACAGCCCGTGGATTGGGCGGAAGATGTCTTGCACAAATATTCGATGGTCAGCCTGCCACCAGCCGGCTATGGACATGGCTGGAGCGGCGGACAGACTTGCGACAGCAGCAGCCGAAAAGTCGCTGTTGCAACAAAGTAGAGGGATGGAGGTGCTCTAGGCTGTGGGGAGAACACGCAGGGAGAAGAAGATGCAGCTCAACTTCGTCATCGTGGTCCAGCAGGATCAGGAGCAGTAGTTCGCACCGTGGTGGCAACCAGCCTGGACAGTCGGGACATAGTCGTAAAGGCGATGATCGGCTTGAGGGCGAGGATGAGCACCGAGCACGGTGGTCACTGGGGATGTGCAGAATTTTCACTACCTCAGGTGCAAAGAAGCCGAAGAACGGTCCCACGAGAGAAGCCGAAGAACAGCTCCCAGGAATTGCCTTCCCTTTCTTTAGACTGTTATCAAGAACGTCGGGTAGGAAATCTTCTTCCACCTTTCCGGTTCCTAGCTTTAACAATTTTCCATGTTAAAAGAATGTCTTTAACAGTTTTCCGTCTTAAGAATGGCTTTAACAAATTTCCATCTCTTTCAAGTGCTCTTTTCCTCTTCATTTTGCTGTCTGCACTATAGCTTTTCCAGGCCAGGCTAGGTTGAGCCTTGGCTTCACGTTCATAAGGCAAACGGTGCTTCTTTGTGGTTGCAGTGACGCAGAGGTTCCATTTCCGAAGTGCGACTTGCAAGCTGCATATCGTCTTTCACAATCACCGCTGAAGCTGCTGGAGGTCTTCACTTCATTTAATTGTGTGCGGTAACCCGACAAGCCTTGCAACGGCAGCAAAGTCGAGGGATGAGTGCCCCATACTTCAGAAGACATAAGAAATGCGTGTGCATCCAGCTGTGCGCACAGGCACATCGTGGAGTAAGCGAAATTCGACTAAAGCGCTGTAAGTAATTGTCAGGATCACAGCGCCGTAAGTGTGGAACTGCTGACGGGACCTCAACGCTCTAAGTGTGGAGCTGCTGACGGAATGGAACTGCTCTTGGAACCACAGCGCTGTATTTGTGGAACTGCTGACGGTGATGGTGTACTTCCACAAGGCCAGCTCCTTAGCCATTCTTATGTCTAATGATTACAAAGACGCAGAGTACATCGACCGTGCCCTGACAGCCAGGAAGATGCAGTTCAACTCCGTCATCGCGTTGGAACATGTCCGAAAAGCTGGATTCGACATGGTGGTCGCAACCAGCAGTCGGACATATATGGCTGTGCAGCCCAGTCATCGGCTTGAGGGCGAATCTGAGTACCAAGGGGAGACCTTCGGGGATGCTGGCAAGTTCAGTCTAACAATGCCGGAGATTGTGCGGGAAATGGAGGTTGTGAGGGAGGTCGGCAATTGTGGGCATGCTGAATTCCGGTGCTTGCAGCTGCTCCATTTTGACATGGGATCGCAGATCCCAAGGTTCTGCGTTGTGAGGGAGGGGGATGGTGAAGCAGCTCACCTTTCCATTTTCGCGAGGCAGCTTTGATAGGAGCTCCCATGAGTTGAGCATCATCGACGTGGTAGGGGGCTCGGGGTGGACTAGGACGGTTCTCATAACGAGATCGGTTCTCATCACGAGCTTTTGATGGTGGGAAAGTGAGGGCCGGCTTCCGGGCATCTACATCTCTAGTAGGTGGTGGAGTGCTCTACGTACTGAAGGTCGCCTAAGCGCAAGGGGTCCGCCAGGCCTGCCAAGATCCAGGAGCTGCGGCGCCCAGCTCCGAGGATGCGACGGCAGCTACAACTCAGGCTGGCAACTCGAGCTTTATAGGAGCAGCAGGTGCGCCAATGCCTCGTCGCCGTCGCGGTGGTCCAAAGGGGTGGAGGAAGGAACCTACACCGTTGGATTCCGCAGCTAATCCTGGAGTTGCAGAGCAAGAACAGCTGCAGGTGGATCTGAAGGGGAGGCCAGAGCAGCTCTCGAGCAGAAGAATTCCAAACAAGTATATGTCAAGCGTCGACGTGGTCGCCCCAAACCATTTAAGGACTTGTAAGCCCAAAGAAACAGGGGACAGGCCTAGATCTCAACTTTAGCTCCTCAACCTACCTCTGCAACGACCATGTAAGCACCCGGATACAGCGCACAGATGTGAAAACGGAGTATGCTCCACTTTTACATCGGTTCGCACCCAAGGTGAGCATTGTGAGGTGCGGAGGGAGTTTTGAGGCGGCGCATTGTATGTGAGCTGGCTAGGTCAGGCCTCTTATTCTAGCAAGCAGAAGCCAGCGAACTTTGCAGACTTCGACTGTTCACTTGGACGGGTCTGCTTTGCTGTAGATCTAGTTAACTGCCGGAAGGCTCCTGGCTGATCAATCCAACCACGTATTTAGTCTAGTGGTTGGATTGATCAGCAATCAGCCGTCTTCAGCTTCCTGATAACCTGCATATACTGTAGGAATTTGAGCTTGCTTGGTAGAAGCTTTAGTTGCAAACCTTGCCTTGAACTTGCGTGCATACATCCGCAGCACCCAATTATGTTCATCAATCAGGAGTGACAAGTGTGGGGTAAGGAAACAATGGACTTCAAACTATCAAAGCTGCCTCGCGAAAACCTTGGGGTTCGGTACTAGGGCTCCACTCTGGACAGGCCTAGATCTCAACTTTAGCTCCTCGACCTACCTCTGCAACGACCATGTAAGCACCCGGATACGGCTCTACAGATGTGAAAACGGAGTATGCTCCACTTTTACATCGGTTCGCACCGCCCCAAGGTGAGCATTGTGAGGTGCGGAGGGAGTTTTGAGGCGGCGCATTGTATGTGAGCTGGCTAGGTCAGACTCTTATTCTAGCAAGCAGAAGCCAGCGAACTTTTGCAGACTTGGACTGTTCACTTGGACAGGTCTGCTTTGCTGTAGATCTAGTTAACTGCCGGAAGGCTCCTGGCTGATCAATCCAACCACGTATTTAGTTTAGTGGTTGGATTGATCAGCAATCAGCCGTCTTCAGCTTCCTGATAACCTGCATATACTGTAGGAATTTGAGCTTGCTTGGTAGAAGCTTTAGTTGCAAACCTTGCCTTGACCTTGCGTGCATACATCCGCAGAACCCAATTATGTTCATCAATCAGGAGTGACAAGTGTGGGGTAAGGGAAACAATGGCCGTCAGACGATCAAAGCTGCCTTGCGAAAACCTTGGGGTTCTTCTTCTTCTTCTTCTTGGGGTTCGGTATGAACCCCAAGGTGAGTGGAGGTTGCCATGGGATTTGTCACGGGTGACACTCAAAGTATGGGAATTAGGGATGCTTACAAGAAAAAGTTGTTAGGGCAGGCATTTGACATGTTTTGCATGAGATGGCTTGTGAGTATAGGACTGGCAGTGTAGCTGGCCCTTTGCAAAGGGCGCAAACGCAGCTGGTTACATATTGCTGACATAGATGAGGATATTCACCAGTTCTAGACAAGAAAAACTTGCAGACCTACAGTGGCGAGATGGCTATGGAGGTAAAAAGCAAGACGGTGACCAAGATTGTCCATGTATGGAAGATATCCGGCGATATCAGCGAGGAAGATCAAGTCAAGATCAGGGAAATGCTGAATCAAAACCGGGGGCTCTTGCATTCAACTGGAATGCAAGAGCCCCCGGTTCAAGTTCAAGATCGCGACCACCACCCAGGAGCCCATCTTCCGAAGACGTCACAGGTTGAGTCCTCTTGAGTGGGATGTGGTAGAGAAGCGGTATAAGGAATTGCATGATGCAGGACTGATCAGGAAGTCGGACTCGCAATATGCAGCTACCAGAGTCGTACCTTTAAAGAAGGATGAGAATGGTGAGTGGAAAGTTCACAGGATGTGTGGGGACTATCGGCCCTTGAATGAGGTGACACCGATGAAAAGGTACTCGATGCCGACGCCAAATGAAATTTTCGATCAGGAAGTCGGACTCGCATTATGCAGCTACCACAGTCGTACCTTTAAAGAAGGATGAGAATGGTGAGTGGAAAGTTCACAGGATGTGTGGGGACTATCGGCCCTTGAATGAGGTGACACCGATGGAAAGGTACTCGATGCCGACGCCAAATGAAATTTTCGACTTCATTGTCAAGGTTAAATATTTTACCACACTCGACTTTCGCTCAGGATTCAATCAAATTATCATAGAAGATGCAAACAAGTGCAAGACGGCATTTTGGGGGATCAAATTATCATAGAAGATGCAAACAAGTGCAAGACGGCATTTTGGGGCAGGATCAAATTATCATAGAAGATGCAAACAAGTGCAAGACGGCATTTTGGGGCAGGATCAAATTATCATAGAAGATGCAAACAAGTGCAAGACGGCATTTTGGGGCAGAAGATTGGTAGTGTGAGAGTTGTTTGACATTGCCCAGTTAGATGTGTTTAGGCTTGGGGGCTACCATGTGAAGAGTGCCAGGCAGTTGCTCCCGAGCCTGGACAAGGCGTAGTCATAGGGGAGAGACAAAGGGGCGTCATTTGGTGAACATGCACATATCAAGATGCATGTCAAGTTGGCAACTCGCTCCACGCCCTACCACATTGATGAGGTGATTGTCCAGGATGGTGATCTGGACTCAGACAGCACCATCTCGTCGGGTGAATCGATGGAGATCAAGCCCGAACCAATGTCTGACGACGAGGAAGATGATCTGCATCCTCCTCCCTCACCAATCTCTGAGACCAGCATCTCCAACCAATTTGCTTCTCGGTGGTTTGGTTTTTAATCGCTCTAGGTGCAAACTCTAGTTCCTTTGCTAATGTTTGCTCACCAGATTTTGCAGGGGCTGTTCACGGGATTAGGATTTTATTAGTTCTAGTTCTTCTATTTGTTTTGTGGCTTAGTTAGCCGCAGTTTTATTTTACAGGCTTATAAGTATATGTTTAAGTGATAAGCCTATTTTGGAGGCTTATCCAAACCCAAGCTTAGTACTTCAAAGATCGAGACCCGCCAGAATCCTAATATGGCCATGGACAACTATGCTCTTCATGCATTACTCCAGCAGACAGAGATGGTCCCTAGATAGAAGGCCAATGGTCTATTAGGTTAGGTGAATAACCTCAATATTATAGTATATAAATTAATAATTTATAGATAGTTTTGTAATATATATATATTCCCTTGAAATAATATAAGAATATCTCAATCAAGGTGATGATGATTTATTGAGGTGAAAAGAACGATGGAAAAACCATCTAGGAGGGACAACAAATGGGGACCCGGGGTCAGAGTGAAGAGGAGCAACTGAGCTCCCTACCTAAAGTGACCAACTGCACCCACAATGTCATATGCAGGTAGAATAAACGGCCTGCAGACCACGGAGGAAGAGGAAAAGGCATATCCCAATCAAGGTATATCTTCATACTCTAACAAATGGCCGACACCCGGCGGGCGGAAAATTGTTTTACTTTTGCGCGGACACTACTTCTGCTTTTGCGCGGAGAGCACTTGTAGCCTTGTATGCCATAGGGGAGACAGAAGTGCGCCAATGCCTCGTCGCCGTCGCGGTGGTCCAAAGGGGTGGAGGAAGGAACCTACACCGTTGGATTCCGCAGCTAATCCTGGAGTTGCAGAGCAAGAACAGCTGCAGGTGGATCTGAAGGGAGGCCAGAGCAGCTCTCGAGCAGAAGAATTCCAAACAAGTATATGTCAAGCGTCGACGTGGTCGCCCCAAACCATTTAAGGACTTGTAAGCCCAAAGAAACAGGGGACAGGCCTAGATCTCAACTTTAGCTCCTCAACCTACCTCTGCAACGACCATGTAAGCACCCGGATACAGCGCACAGATGTGAAAACGGAGTATGCTCCACTTTTACATCGGTTCGCACCGCCCCAAGGGTGAGCATTGTGAGGTGCGGAGGGAGTTTTTGAGGCGGCGCGCATTGTATGTGAGCTGGCTAGGTCAGGCCTCTTATTCTAGCAAGCAGAAGCCAGCGAACTTTTGCAGACTTCGACTGTTCACTTGGACGGGTCTGCTTTGCTGTAGATCTAGTTAACTGCCGGAAGGCTCCTGGCTGATCAATCCAACCACGTATTTAGTCTAGTGGTTGGATTGATCAGCAATCAGCCGTCTTCAGCTTCCTGATAACCTGCATATACTGTAGGAATTTGAGCTTGCTTGGTAGAAGCTTTAGTTGCAAACCTTGCCTTGAACTTGCGTGCATACATCCGCAGCACCCAATTATGTTCATCAATCAGGAGTGACAAGTGTGGGGTAAGGAAACAATGGACTTCAAACTATCAAAGCTGCCTCATGAAAACCTTGGGGTTCGGTACTAGGGCTCCACTCTGGACAGGCCTAGATCTCAACTTTAGCTCCTCGACCTACCTCTGCAACGACCATGTAAGCACCCGGATACGGCTCTACAGATGTGAAAACGGAGTATGCTCCACTTTTACATCGGTTCGCACCGCCCCAAGGGTGAGCATTGTGAGGTGCGGAGGGAGTTTTGAGGCGGCGCGCATTGTATGTGAGCTGGCTAGGTCAGACTCTTATTCTAGCAAGCAGAAGCCAGCGAACTTTGCAGACTTCGACTGTTCACTTGGACAGGTCTGCTTTGCTGTAGATCTAGTTAACTGCCGGAAGGCTCCTGGCTGATCAATCCAACCACGTATTTAGTTTAGTGGTTGGATTGATCAGCAATCAGCCGTCTTCAGCTTCCTGATAACCTGCATATACTGTAGGAATTTGAGCTTGCTTGGTAGAAGCTTTAGTTGCAAACCTTGCCTTGACCTTGCGTGCATACATCCGCAGAACCCAATTATGTTCATCAATCAGGAGTGACAAGTGTGGGGTAAGGAAACAATGGCCGTCAGACGATCAAAGCTGCCTTGCGAAAACCTTGGGGTTCTTCTTCTTCTTCTTCTTGGGGTTCGGTATGAACCCCAAGGTGAGTGGAGGTTGCCATGGGATTTGTCACGGTGACACTCAAAGTATGGGAATTAGGGATGCTTACAAGAAAAAGTTGTTAGGGCAGGCATTTGACATGTTTTGCATGAGATGGCTTGTGAGTATAGGACTGGCAGTGTAGCTGGCCCTTTGCAAAGGGCGCAAACGCAGCTGGTTACATATTGCTGACATAGATGAGGATATTCACCAGTTCTAGACAAGAAAACTTGCAGACCCACGGTGGCGAGATGGCTATGGAGGTAAAAGCAAGACGGTGACCAAGATTGTCCATGTATGGAAGATATCCGGCGATATCAGCGAGGAAGATCAAGTCAAGATCGAATGTGAATCAAAGCGGGGCTCTTGCATTCAACCGGAATGCAAGAGCCCCGTCAAGATCAAGTCAAGATCGCGACCACCACCCAGAGCCCATCTTCCAAGACGCGTACGTTGAGTCCTCTTGAGTGGGATGTGGTAGAGAAGCGGTATAAGGAATTGCATGATGCGGGTGATCGAAGTCGGACTCGCAATGCGCTACAGTCGTACCTTTAAAGAAGGATGAGAATGGTGAGTGGAAAGTTCACAGGATGTGTGGGGACTATCGGCCCTTGAATGAGGTGACACCGATGGAAAGGTACTGATGCCGACGCCAAATGAAATTTTCGATCAGAAGTCGGACTCGCATGCATTCTACATGTACCTTTAAAGAAGGATGAGAATGGTGAGTGGAAAGTTCACAGGATGTGTGGGGACTATCGGCCCTTGAATGAGGTGACACCGATGGAAAGGTACTCGATGCCGACGCCAAATGAAATTTTCGACTTCATTGTCAAGGTTAAATATTTTACCACACTCGACTTTCGCTCAGGATTCAATCAAATTATCATAGAAGATGCAAACAAGTGCAAGACGGCATTTTGGGGCAGGATCAAATTATCATAGAAGATGCAAACAAGTGCAAGACGGCATTTTGGGGCGGATCAAATTATCATAGAAGATGCAAACAAGTGCAAGACGGCAGGATCAAATTATCATAGAAGATGCAAACAAGTGCAAGACGGCATTTTGGGGCGTAAGATTGGTAGTGTGAGAGTTGTTTGACATTGCCCGCTTAGATGTGTTTAGGCTTGGGGCTACCATGTGAAGAGTGCTGGGCTTGCTCAGCCGACAAGGCGTAGTCATAGGGGAGAGACAAGGCGTCATTTGGTGAACATGCACATATCAAGATGCATGTCAAGTTGGCAACTCGCCCACGCCCCTACCACATTGATGAGGTGATTGTCCGTGATGGTGATCCGGACTCGACACCATCTCGTCGGGTGAATCGATGGAGATCAAGCCAACCAATGTCGGCGGAAGATGATCCGCCTCCTCCTCACCAATCTCGAGACCAAAGATCTCCAACCAATTTGCTTCTCGGTGGTTTGGTTTTTAATCGCTCTAGGTGCAAACTCTAGTTCCTTTGCTAATGTTTGCTCACCAGATTTTGCAGGGGCTGTTCACGGGATTAGGATTTTATTAGTTCTAGTTCTTCTATTTGTTTTGTGGCTTCGGTAGTTAGCCAGTAAGCCTATTTTACAGGCTTATAAGTATATGTTTAAGTGATAAGCCTATTTTGGAGGCTTATCCAAACCCTGAAGCTTAGTACTTCAAAGACTGAGACCTCTGCCGTAACCTAATATGGCCATGGACAACTATGCTCTTCATGCATTACTCCAGCAGACAGAGATGGTCCCTAGATAGAAGGCCAATGGTCTATTAGGTTAGGTGAATAACCTCAATATTATAGTATATAAATTAATAATTTATAGATAGTTTTGTAATATATATATATTCCCTTGAAATAATATAAGAATATCTCAATCAAGGTGATGATGATTTATTGAGGTGAAAAGAACGATGGAAAAAAACCATCTAGGAGGGGACAACAAATGGGGACCCGGGGGTCAGAGTGAAGAGGAGCAACTGAGCTCCCTACCTAAAGTGACCAACTGCACCCACAATGTCATATGCAGGTAGAATAAACGGCCTGCAGACCACGGAGGAAGAGGAAAAGGCATATCCCAATCAAGGTATATCTTCATACTCTAACAAATGGCCGACACCCGGCGGGCGGAAAATTGTTTTTACTTTTGCGCGGACACTACTTCTGCTTTTGCGCGGGAGAGCACTTGTAGCCTTGTATGCCATAGGGAGACAGAAGTGAGAGTTCTTCCGCGCGACACTACCCTTGTACATATCCTGTCCGAGGCCGATACGGTTGGCGGCGCGTTCAGAATTGTCCGTGCCCTAGCCGGCTGCCTTCCCTAATCAATCCTCCATAGGCCTCCTTCCACAGCGATCGGCCCGCCTTGTGTTGATGTGCATCTCGCTCGCTTGCAAGCGGCTTCTCCTTGAGCTCGCTCTGTCATGAAGCAATGCCTTGCCTTGCTGTGCAGAAACGTTCCCTGTGTGGACCTGGCTGGTAGTTCCTCGGTCTGCATCGATGTCGGTTTTGTAAGCGATCCTGCTGAGCCTTGCAAGCACTTGCCGCAGCGGCACCGGTTTGTATCCAGCACAGCACTGCTGGGCATGCCGAGGATGTCCCCGCCTGCTTGAGGCGGCTGCTGTGGCTGTTAGCTTGAAATCCCGCTTGCATCAATGTCCGCGCCTCCATCGCAGGCCCGTAGGCCTGTCTGCAGCCTTTACGTCCAGAAGCTTGAACTCGCACTCGTTTTTGCTGCGGCGGCTCGAGGCCGAGGGCCGGGTAGCCCCGTGTCCTACACGGATGTAGTTTGTAACAGTGGACTGGTGTTGAGTTTCTGGACTTGAAGAAGTTTTACACACAGGTGTCGGAGAATATGTAGGTGTAGGTTTATTCCCTTCTTCTAGCTCACAGACTTGGAATATGGGTGTTATCTTGGTTGCAGTTGCTCGTGTTTTGATTTAATCACGTCGAGCAGAAAACAAGAACGTTGTTTGCATCCTTCTTCTAGCTCACAGACTTGAATATGATGTGCAGTTGCTCATGTTTTGATTTAATCACTTCCAGTAGAAAACAAGAACGTTGTCTGCAGGGTTTGTGATTCGCTTGCTTGCAAGCTTGACAGCTTGTTCGTCCCCCGACAAGCTCTGCAACAGCAGCAAAGTCGAGGGATAGGCGCCCACACTGGACAATAAATGACATGGGGCATATGCGTGTGCAGCCTCATGGCCAGGACACACGCAGGCAGGAGAGACGACTGACCTCCGGGAGTCCGGGACCAGCTGGTGGGCAGGAGCCCTCGGATCGGTTAGCGCCTCCTCATCCCGTTCCTCCTCCTCATGACCATGGAACTTTTGACGCTGATGTCGTAGCTCCCCAAGGCCAGCCACCGAGAGAATTTTTCTGTATTTTTCTGTAATGGTTATACAAAGAAGCAGAGCACATGGCCGTTGGCCTGACAGCCCGGAAGATGGAGTTCAATTCCGTTACGGGTACCATGCTGGAAGAGGTGGAGGAGCTGGTTTCGAACATGGTGGTTGCAACCAGCACTCCGACATGGATGTGAAGGCCAGTCATCGGCTTACCGAGCACGGCGGGCACTGAGGAGACCTCCGGCGGTGATGGCAGTGTGACATTGCCGGAGATAGTGCGGGAAGTGGAGGTTGTCAGAGAGTTGGACATGTTGCATGTACTTGCGGGCAACATGAGGGGATCAGGTGTCCACAGAGGTATTGCTGGGTTTACTAAGTGAACCCATCTCTTCAGCACCGGAGCTGTCAACCTGCAGGTTTGGAGGAAGTGATTGCAGCCGTAAGCAGGGCCGAGGTGCTGGGTTTTTTCTTCTCCTTTTTGTTCTCCGGCAGAGCTAGAGCTGGGTTGCTGTGGAGCTTGTGGGAAGTGAGGGCGCGCTTCTGGGCATCTCATCTGCAGTGGGTGGTGGAGAGCTCTACGTACTGAATGCCCCTGAGGCGAGGTCCGCCAGGCCTGCCAAGATCCAGGAGCTGCGGCGCCCAGCTCCGAGGATGCGACGGCAGCTGGAGCTCAGGCTAGCAACACGAGCTCTACAGGAGCCGCAGATGTGCCAATGCTTCGTCGCTGTCGCGGTCGTCCAAAGTGGTGGAGGAAGGAACCTACACCGTTGGATTTCGCAGCTAATCCTCGAATTGCAAGAGCAGGGACAGCTGCAGGTGGATCTGAAAGGGAGGCCAGAACAGCTCTCGAGCAGGAGGATTCGAAACAAGTATGTGGTAAGCGTCGACGTGGTCGTTCCAAACGATCTAAGAACAACCTCAAAGAACTAGGGGACGGAGCAAAGCCAGGGGCAGACCAGGACTTGGCTTGGCTCCGTCCCCTAATTCCTTGGACTTGTTTTTAGATCCTTTGGGTTGACATCCGCTCTGGCCTGAGGTTGGCCACCAAAATCCCCTACCTATGCTGTGTGGGTTTCAAAGATGTCGTGGACGGCATCTTGAAGTGTTCGTGGCAGCTGAGGTCGAACTGGAGCATACCTCGTCCAGCTCGACTCTGGAGCCCCCACTCACAATGCAACCTATATTCACATCAACCCGAGTGTGTTCAGATCTTTGCCAGACTACTGGGCTCGGGGGCAGCTGTTCCCGATTGTGCCCCTGCAGCGGCTGGAGGAGGTGCCCACCACTCACGCCATCCTGTGCTGTGTGACCTCACCTGTGATAGTGATGGCAAGGTGTGCAAGTTCATGGGGAAGGACGTGTGTGGCAAGCGAAAACAGTATCTGGTAGTTGGTCCCAAGGCTTATATAGAGATTACAGTGAAACGCTTGTATGTGGATGGGAGCTTCACTGCTGTTTACTTGGCCAGGCCTGCTTTGATGGACATCTAGGCTGCTCGCTGGTCAATCCAACCACGTATTTAGTTTAGTGGTACTTGGATTGATCAGCAATCAGCCGCCGTCTTCAGCTTCCTGATAAGCTGTGTATACTGTAGGAATGATGGCTTGCTTGAAAACAGCTTTAGTTGCGAACCTTGCCTCGAACTTGCGTGCATACATCTGGTCCGCAAAAAATGCAATTTCGATGTTGTATCCAGGAAGTACACTGATGTCTGTTCCAGCTCGGGACTTGTTGCTGTGCAGACGGATATCTAGAATAGTCTGATTATTGTTCCCCGGCCAGGCCAGATGCCTGAAGCTGATGAGCGCTGGTTCCATCCATGATTCTTTCCTGGCTACGGCTACGCTCAAGACTGCTGATGGTAGTGCTCAGGATCCTTGTTTATTTCTTGGGACCCAGACGGTTAGGAGAACAGTTCATAACTTCGTTATCTTACGGCCTACCTAATTTCAGACTCGGAAAATAAGAAATTGAACCCTCCAGGAAACGCCTCCTGCTGTTGTCCAAAACACCTGGCCATCTGGCATGACAAGTGATACAGTTGCAGGGTTGCATCCCTGTTTACCATGCGCAGACCGCATGGTGTTGCACCCACTTCAAACACATATGTCCATCACGACTTGCAGGACTGCTAACCTTGTCTCTCTGTGGAACGTCGTTTTAGGGTTGGAGACCTTGCTGCCAGATCGGCTGTGTCAGCTCACGCTTCCTCGATGGGTTCTCCATCTGCTCAGGTGTGCTATTGAGGGATGCCCATCTTATTGCTTGCTTTCGCCACACAAATGACGTCTTCTCCATGTTACAGAGGCCAGATGTTTCTTCGTTTTTGCGAGATGACATGAGGCTAGGTGTGGCCATCGTGGAGAACATCTGTTTCACCCTTGCTTGTGGTTAATAGCGCATGCTATTTTGCAATCAGACTTTGCAGAGCCTGCAAGAGTGCATGAGAGGATACATGTCATTCTAGATAAAGTCTTTGTAGTCCGCTGAAAAAACGAGTGCATGAGAGGAGGGTCCCATCACAGATGTGATTTCTTATGCAGAAATTTCAGAGCATCCAACAGAGTGCTGCGGATGTATGCTGTTCATGAAAGAAGGTTGAAAGAAGCTATTTGAGTGTTCAGCATGGTGGACAAGCCAGATGCCTTCATGTGGTCGTCCATAATTTCTGCCTTCATGTGGTCTTCCATAAAGATTCTGCGCATGTTCGGCAAGGACGATATATAAGCAGGCGGTAAGACTTCATGAGCAGATGCCCAGGTCAAATGCTGAAGCCGAATGGCCATGTTTGCGTAGCGTGCCACAGACTCGAAAAACTGGGCAGGACGTGCATGCTGATGTGTTGGCCAGTGCCGTTGAGCCTCGTTTGTTCGTCTGGAATTGCTTGGTGGACAAGTATGCAAAGTGTGGGAGGTTCGAAGATGCTCAAACAATGTTCCACGGATTTGGTGAAAAAGATGTGGTGACATGGAATGCCATGATATATAGATAGGAGGGTATTCTCAGCAGGGCATGGGCCATGAAGCCCTCAGTCTTAACCTTGTGATGCAAGAGGAAGGCAAGGTTGGACCAGATGCTGTGACAATTGTTGGCGTACTTGATGCATGTGCAAATGTGGCACCTTTGCATATGGGCAAGCAGCTTGGTGCACAAATTAAGGACCGAGGTCTTCGACTTGATCTGCTTGGAGCCATCAGCTTGATAAACAAAGTCAGGGGGTATGGTTGATGCACAATTGGTGATTGCCCGAAAAGAGAGTTTGTCACTTGGAGTGCACTGATTGCAAGGTACACCCGTCAAGGAGACAGTGAAGAGGTCTTCGACTTGGTTCAGAAAATGAGAAGGGAGGGCATACAGCCCGACGGCATCACTTTCTTGAGTGGCATACACCGGCTCCCAGATGTGGCAGTAGGCACAGGAGATGCAGGAAACAAGAGCAAGAGTTGGGACTCGGAAGCAGCCGGGCCAGAGCTGGTGGACACACATGGAAGGACTGGTGCATAAGTTTTCGGTTAGGGGTAGGATTTCTTCCGAGAGCGAGCTTTTCTCGAATATGCGCCACATCCAGATTTTTTCAATGGCAGATCCACCTGATGATGGAAAGGAGATCATTTGTGGGGGTGGTAAGTTAAGAATTCAAGTTCTTTTCATGCGCGTGAAGGTTCATTTCAGGCGCTTGTGTACTTAGCTGTCATGGCAGTCCATGTCACCACATCCTTTGCAGAAACCGTCAAACACCCTTTGAGTGTCTTCCAAGCTGCCGCACTTTGCATACATGTCCACCAAGAAACTACTGACAACGCATCAGCATGTCCCTGCTGTCCAGATTAAAAGTCTGCTCCCCTTTCATTCTCATGACTTGCATCACACACTTGTTATCATTTGGCCAATGTTTAGAATTAATCGGCAGTAAAAATTGCTTGTATTCGCCATTTGTCTTGGGGAACTCGGCTAGCTAGGGTCAGCCTCTTCTCTTGACTTTCTCTTGACTGAAAGTGACAGCAATGTTGGGCTAGCAACAATGTCAGCTGCTCCATACGAGCCAACCAAAGCTGCTCCATACGAGCCAACCAAACATAACATCTGCTGGGTATCCTACGTTGTCGTTCCGCAGAGTTGAGCCGCCCATGAATTATTTGGAGTCCCGCAGCAATGTCCCCCCGCCCTCGGCATCTCGCAGGCCACCGCCGTCGCGCCGTCCATAAGCCCAACCGACATCCTGTAGGCTGCCGCCCTCCAAGCTCTCGCCGCCCTCCACGCCCCCCGCCCGCGAGGACCTGGAGGGCTGCGAGGGGGGTGAGCGCGGCGGCCAGGAGACCGGCGAGGGCTTCCAAAGACGGGGGAAACTTCGTAGCCTCGATCAAAGAAATGTCGTAGTTGAAGAAGAAGAGGAAGATTCAAAGTATTCGAGAGAGACAACCAATCTTAAGAAGATCAATGAGACAATGGAAACCTTCACAGAAGATCTTGGAATCCATGAATGCATGTGTGTATGAGGAGGCATGGTTGGCAGATATCGACGAACCACAAAGCCTAAGGGAAGCATTGGAAGGGCCAAAGGCAAAGGAGTGGAAAGAAGCCATGGACATTGAATGTAACTCCCTTCTCAAGAACAAAACTTGGGCAATCACTCCTCTACCTCACGGAAGGAAGAGCATTGGATCAAAGTGAACATTCAAGATTAAGCGCAAGGCTGATGGAAGCATAGAGCGCTACAAGGCAAGGCTGGTGGGGAAAGGATTCACACAAGTCCCAAGCATGGATTATTCTGACACCTTCTCCCCTGTCGCAAAGATAGCATCTATCCGAGCTCTCCTAGCTATCGCAGCCGCTTTCGACATGGAGATACATCATATGGGTGTTCTGACTACTTTCCTGAATGGAGATCTGGATGAAGAGATCTGCATGGACCAACCAGAGGGATACGAAATACCAGGACACGAGGGAGAGGTATGTAGGCTGATAAAGGCTCAGATGGTCTTAAGCAACCGCCTTGCTTGGTATCGTAAGGTTGATGTGTTTTTCCGCCTAGAGGTTTCAAGAAAACCAATGCCGATTGGAATATCTATGTGAAGAGAGTGGGAGAATCCATAATTATCATTGCTATCTATGTGGACGATCTGATTATTGCTAGCAATGACATGGAACTCTAAACTCAGCAAAGAAAAGCATTAATGCAAGCTTTGACATGAGAGATTTGGGTGAGCTTCACTATTTCCTAGGAATAAAGATGGAAAGGAATAGGGCTAACAAACAGATCTCTTCGAGCCAACAAACGTATGTGGAGACCATATTGAGCGCGCATGCAAGATTGCAAACCCATGAAGACGCCAATGATC
Source organism: Anthoceros angustus (assembly GCA_010909165.1). Taxonomy (NCBI): domain Eukaryota; kingdom Viridiplantae; phylum Streptophyta; class Anthocerotopsida; order Anthocerotales; family Anthocerotaceae; genus Anthoceros; species Anthoceros angustus. The sequence continues at coordinate 528,527 of MU008163.1, forward strand.
TTCAATGAGAAGCTATCGCAGGAGATGAGCCCTACAACGAAAAGGAGAAAGAGAAGATAGATAAGACTCTCTATCAACGTGCCGTTGGCTGTCTTACATATTTGGCAACAGGACAAGGCCCGACATTGCAGGCAAGTGGGAGTTGTGAGTCGATTCTTGGCCAACCTCGACAACAAGATTATCAAGCGATCAAGAGGATATTCGACATTGCGCCACAAAACATTGGAAGTTGAAATACCAAAAGGATCGACATGAAAGCCTGTGGGATGATTAATGGAGATGTCGCCGCAAGTCTACCATGTGATATGTGTTTATGCTATTTGGGGAGCCATTTCATGGAGTAGTAGGCGCCACCATCGTGGCTTTGTCCTCTGAGCGGAGTACATGGCAATATCTCGCAACAATGGAAGCAATATGGCTACGACGATTGCTCAAGAAATGGGATTTAAGGTATGGTGCAACAACCATCTTCAACGACAATCAAGGTTGCATTTACTTAGCAAAGAATGCTACTTTTCACGCGAGGACGAAACACATTGAAATAAAGCATCACTTCATTAGAGAGAAAGTTCAATCCAAGGAGATAGAGCTAGCGTATTGTCCCACTGGACATGCTGCGGATGTTTTGACCAAAAGGGTTGACTTTAGAGAAGCACGTTAAGTTTAGCAAGATGTTAGGCTTAAAGAGTAGCACCGATGTGTTGAGTGGGAGTGTTAGAAATCTATAGGATTGGTGCAACACATCACATATTAGAGTTATGAGAATAAGTCCTAGAAGTATATAGGACAATCCTGTGAGCGAGATAGGGTTTCATACTATCGAGAGTACGTAGAGAAGCTAGCAACGCTTGTACACCGGAGGCTCCAGCCAACAAACATATGTGGAGACCATATTGGGCGTTTTGCAAGATTGCAAACCCATGAAGACGCCAATGATCTTCAATGAGAAGCTATCGCAGGAGATGAGCCCTACAACTGAAAAGGAGAAAGAGAAGGTAGATAAGACTCTCTACTAACGTGCCGTTGGCTGTCTTACATATTTGGCAACAGGGATAAGGCCCGACATTGTAGCGATAGTGGGAGTTGTGAGTCGATTCTTGGCCAACCTCGACAACAAAGATTATCAAGCGATCAAGAGGATATTCGGATACGCGGCTTAAAACATGGGAAGTTGAAATACCAAAAGGATCGACATGAAGCCGGTGGTTGGATTGATTTGGAGATGTCGATGGCATAAGTCTACCACAGGATATGTGTTTATGCTATTTGGGGAGCCATTTCATGGAGTAGTAGGCGCCACCATCGTGGCTTTGTCCTCTGAGCGGAGTACATGGCAATATCTCGCAACAATGGAAGCAATATGGCTACGACGATTGCTCGAAGAAATGGGATTTAAGCAGAAGGGTGCAACAACCATCTTCAACGACAATCAGGGTTGCATTTACTTAGCGAATAATGCTACTTTTCACGCGAGGACGAAACACATTGAAATAAAGCATCACTTCATTAGAGAGAAAGTTCAATCCAAGGAGATAGAGCTAGCGTATTGTCCCACTGTGGACATGCCTACAGATGTTTTGACCAAAGGATTGACTTTAGACAAGCACGTTAAGTTTAGCAAGATGTTAGGCTTAAAAGAGTAGTACTGATGTGTTGAGTGGGAAAGTTAGAAATCTATAGGATTGGTGCAACACATCACATATTAGAGTTATGAGAATAAGTCCTAGAAGTATATAGGACAATCCCAGGAGCGAGATAGGGTTTCATACTATCGAGAGTACGACCGTAGGAGAAAGCTAGCAACGCTTGTACACCTGGAGGCTCCAGCCAACAAACACCTTGATTAGGGGTGTCAGTTGAGAGCTTGAAGGCTTACAAGCTTGCAGGCTATGGCCTTTGGTGCAACTTGAAATCTGCGCCTTGAAGCTTCACTGTGATCCTGAGCACGCTCTCTCTCGAGTTGGGATGAGAGAATCAAGGTAGCACGCTACTACAGGTTGAACTGCAGACATTGAAGCAGGTTGATCTTGATGAGTCAATCTTGCAACACTCTCAGATAAGAATTGCAGCTCTCTTGAAAGAAGATCAAGTCGTCCAGAAACTTCAGTGAAACAAACAGATTGCTGAGAGGAATATCCATGCTAATCCTCAAATGTCTCTGCCCAGGGCTTATAAATCTGAATGAGAATTCCTCAACGAGTGGTGCTATCTTTCCAAGTTCCGGATTGAGTGCTCAGGTATCTGTGAGTCGCCTGTATTCATCAGATTAAATGCATCCATTAGAGATGAAGCGTCCCCTGTTGGTCAAATGGAGCTTGTTCAAAAAACAGATTCGACCGCCTGATTGGTAAGGGATTCGACCGCCTGGCCTAATCCCTTAGTTCACTTGAAGGGTTTGACTGATGCCTCCACGATGTGTTGCAGGAGTTCGCCCAAGTCGTGCGAGGTCGACCCCAGCGAGGCATCTTCAAACTGTATGCCTAAATCAAGTGTATAAGCATTATAAGCTAGATTACAGGTCATTCTAAAAAAATGACAGTACATCCTAGTTTCACTAGGCTGACATGTTGTATGCGAGTGGCGGAACGAGGATTCCAACATAGCTCAGCCTTTATCTAAAGATGAAGACTGAATTTTTGTTGAAATCTCCGTTTCGCTAGTTGCGTACAATCATTCAGCTAGTATCTAGCATGGATTATGCAGCGGAAGTCTCAGAGTATCGTTTTTATGCTCTGATACCATGTAAATATACAAATAGACCTTGAGACACTTAGAGAAAACAAAGTGTACATTGTCAAGAGAAAATTAATTAAATGAAGAACAAAATTGGTCTTATATACAAAAATCATTGTATTAACCCTGAGTTGATTATTAACCGAGTCAGGTTAACTGTAAGGGTTACTAAAATAACCCGTAACACTACGACTACTTACCCGTGTCCGTGCTCACATCCTCACCATCCAACTGCCTGAATGACTTCCGCATTCTTGGTTGGTCACGCGGCTCTGCCATCTTCTCACTGATTCCTACACCAAGGTCAACTGTGGCCTTCTTGCATGTCCCAATTGCCCTCCTAGCTGCTAAGGCATACAACTCTTCTTCAGAGTCAGATTCTTCCTTGGGTGCCTCACTGAGCGCACAATCATGCTTCGAGCCAGCTCCTTTTGCAGTTGTTGCATCTGGCTCATGAGCGCCTTCCTTGTAGGTTTGCTCTTTGTCTTTGGCTAATCTGTGTCTCCAACAGATTGCTTTGGACGAAGCTCTAGATGAGCTTGCCAACAAGCCACCTCGGTGTGACCCCACCTGTTACACGCCTTGCAATTCTCCTTGCTCTGTCACCGCACCTCAAGACCCTACCAGACACCATGCACCCACACGTTATGCATGCAGCTCACTTTTTGAGGCGCATAGGATGAGAGCAAGACATGACATTTTATTATGGGAGTTCCTCCCCTTCTTATAGGAACTCCCCAACCCTAGCGATAATTAAGTTCGGGGTGGGTGATCCCCCTTCTCTCCGTCCTTCTGGCTCAGAAGGAGGCCACGTGGTAGAAAGAGCACGAGGCCTGGGAGCGGAAGGTGAAGGCCGGCAGTGACAGGAGAAGAACTGTTGGAGTGGGAGTACTACCGCCAAAACCGGAATATGGTCCGGGAGGAGGCCAGTGTGGCCAAGAATAGGCTACAGGAAGTGGAGAAGAAGCTCTCCGACATGAGGAGAGATAGAGAGCCCCTAGAGCAGGCCGGGCGATGTATCTTAACGATATGCATGAAAGGCTGGCGAAGTTGGCAGAGCTCCGAATCAGTAAACAGAAGGCGGACGAGGCCCGATAGGCCGCATTGGCGGAGGGAGAAGTTATGAACCTAAGGCTTTAGACTAAAGAGCAGGAGGTAAGCGCCCTGCAAGAGGAGGTCCGGTCACTCGGCTTGGAGGTGACGACCCTGAAGCAAACTGCCAGGGGGAGGGAGGCAAGGAGGCTAGAGGACCAGGTCCGCCTCCTTGTCTCAATGAAATTGAAGCTCTCAAGACGAAGCAAGAGACAGAGAGAGTGTTGAAGTGAATATAAGTGCTGACCATTTACGATACAGTTGATAATAATTACCTAGGGTAGTACATAGGGTAGATTAATCAATAGTCATACCTTTTCATTAGGGTTGTGTCCCTAGGTTGAATAGACATAGCTTTTGGGTTTAAGTTTAGTTGTCTTTTCATAATTAATTAATTAACTCTTTCTTTCTTGATTGATACAATGTAATTATTCATTTATATGTTTAATTGATCTACATAGTCCTATTAAATCGTTATGGTATCATAGCAAACTATGTAGGTTGCATCTATGAAGATGCACATAATTTTGTGCATTAGAAGATGTGCAGAAAAATATAAGTTTTGTTGTTTCTTGATTGGAAATCAGTTCTAATTTCAAGAAAACAAAATAAAAATCAAGAATATGAACTTTCTGCTGTTTTCTTAAAACATATATATCAAATCTGCAGAATCAGGAAGAGATTCTAGTGCACTCCACTTGGATTGCTGTTTCTAAGCAATTCCAATGGGAATACACTAGGACAACTGCCTGATCGGCAGATAGCATATAGAATTATAGAAGGAAATCAGAATGCAAAACATTTGCATTCAAATAGCAAAATTTCAAGCCAAATGACATGGCCAATGTAGATGGCCAGCAGTGGCAACCTCACCCTACTGAGCTCATCCCAAATAGGCAAAGTAGACGCAGGAATGTTGATAGGCTATCTACTGCAGATCATTTGCATCGTAGAATCTATGAACGGAGTCATAGAAATCAGGATCAAGCTATGCAAATAGCAGATCTAAAAGAAGCCTTTAACACAATAATAGAACTTGTCTTCCCTCAAGACATAGGGCTCACATTTTCCCTTCTTCCCTGAAATCCATAGAACTTGCCAGAATTGCGCGTCCAGAGAGCTTTCGACGGAAATGGATAGCTAGGTGGTTTCCTCACAACACAAATAACACCAAACCCTAATGTTAGTACAGTTGTGGAAAGACTGGAGGCAACAAAAGCGAACTGTAGACCGGCGCTGTGAAAACGTTTCCAGAAGCGTTGCTACAATTAGCGTGGATATCCAGGATATGCGAGAACAAATCAATCATTTGGATTACAAACTAATTACCTTGTTGCAGCCCGCTTTGCTGAATAATCCTGCCTGTAGAGGAATAGCCTAGAAAAGCATTCGCAGAACAGATGGTAAACGCAAGTTTGATGCTCCAAATTCTTGCCCTTCCTACACAACTTACGCCTGTAACCGGTAGGAAATGAGGCACACAAGGATCTCAGAGAGGCACGAACTCTCAGCTCCAAATGTGGAGCCCAATCTTCCTCACATATTGTAGAATCGCTGCATGGCAGCAACGATATTTGGAGGACTCTTCAATAACGACGAAGAAGAATCAAAGACATCTTCAGAAGGCGTACACAAGCCTGCATCAAACATGGCAGATACGTCAAGTGTTGCTGAAGATGGGTTCAAGGAGAAAGATAGGTTCGGAGGAACCAACTCCGACATCTGGGTCATGAGGATGCAAGGTGATCTTCAAAACTGCAAGTTGTGGAGAATCACAAATGGTGATGAGACCAAACCTACGGGAGCTTTCGGATGCTGCTGAAGCATGGTCAGTCAAGAACGATGCAGCCATGTACCTTATACGCAGTGGCCTAACATCTGACATGTTGAGGCAGACTGGTGGGGCTAAGTCAGCAGCAGAGATTTGGAAACGGTTGAAGGGCCTGTATGCAGCACACAATCATATGAGCGTGATGGCTACGTAGAGACACTTCCAGAATTATAGGATGAAGGAAGGTGACTCAATTGAAAAACATGTCGGAGTGTTCAAAACTTTGGCTTCAAAGGTCGAAGGATCTTCAGGAGATCTTTTGTCTGAAGCGGAGTTGACTGTTAGACTCCTTATCTCCTTACCAGAATCGTGGTCACATTTTGTGACATTCCACACAGCTGCGCAAACACAAGCAAAATATAGCTAGCTGATACTTACTGTAGATGCTCCCAACATGTCCCTTATAGATTTTGCGTGAGGAACTGCGTGGCCTTCATGAGGAGCTCGGGCATAAGGCACCTGCATATAGGAGTTCTGGTGCTTCACCGTCCTGACTCACTATTTGTGTCTCGCACTGCTCGCAGTTCGTGAACTTGCAGTTTGGAGGTGAAGACTCATTATCAGAATAGGCAAAGTCATGTGTAATGAACCTTCTGCTAGCAGCAGCAGCCTTGGCTGCGTCCTTATCTTGCTGGGCTGCAGGTGCCTATCTTGAAGGACCGCCCATGCTAGCCGCCTAAGCCTCTCTCCTTGCCCTAAGGACAGCGTTGGTGGTTCCCCTAGTGCGCCCGCCCTCCTAAGAGCCTCTGGATTTGTCACAATAGCCGGAGCTGCAGCCAACTCAGGACATGAGGCAATTGTCCTTGTTGGGAACACTGCTCTTCTTGCAAACCGACCAAGGTGATCCCTGAAGTGCTGGCGCTTGGGCAGCTGACTCTCTGAAGAGGACGACATGGTGAGGGTGAGCCTACGCTCGAAAGACTCCCTCGCTATGGCACACAGCAGAAAAACGATGCTCAGGAGCGCCGCACACCTGACCGGTAATGGTCTCCTGCTGGCCTGACCCGTTAAGTACCGAAGGGTAGTGCCATGGGGCATAGCGCAGCTGAGCGCAATGCACTGGCAATCTGAATCGGTAAGCATCGCAGCTGGCGAAAGAAAGGACTTAAGCTCACTCTCACATGCTGAAATGATCGACAAGTGGGAGTATTGAAGTGAATATAAGTGCTGACCATTTACAGCACAGTTGATAATAACTATCTAGGGTAGTACATAGGGTAGATTAATCAATAGTCATACCTTTTCATTAGGGTTATGTCCCTGGATTGAATAGACATAGCTTTTGGGTTTAAGTTATGTTGTCTTTTCATGTTTAATTAATTAACTCTTTCTTTCTTGATTGATACAATGTCATTTACATGTATAATTGATCTACATAGTCCTATTAAATCGTTAGAGAGCAAACGAGCGGCAAAAGCTCAAAGAGCTGGCGGAGGTCTCCTTGAGTGCCTATAAGGACACCGCCCAAACTAAGCTTGGGGAGCTTAAGGCCAAGACGGAACTGATGGCCTCAGCCCATGCTAGGCTGCCGGAACACCAATGGAGGAGGGAGTACCGGGTGTTGTGCGGGCATGTGGAGGAGGTCATCCAACAGGTGGACTCGAACTTGATCGCGTATTATCACGCGGAGTTGTTGAAGGTCGTCAGCGTTGTGCACAGGCTTGCAGAGACTTTGAGATCGGAGCAGGGGTCCGAAGAGCCGACGGAGGAGGGAGAAAGGGAAGAAGGACCTCGACGCCCTGGTCGAGGAAGGAGGCACCGGAGAGGCAAAACACTCGGGGGCGGCCGAACAAAGGGAAGAATGGGAGGTGCAAGGCTCTCCAACAACCGAGGAGTACGCCGGGCCTGACCTACCCCGCATCCGCTTGATCCGCGTCGTAGTTTGGTGGGAGTGAAGCAAAGAGGGTAGACGTTTGGGCTCCTGGGTCGGTGGGAACCATGCCATTGGACCTAGAAGAGGTGGAGCTGGAGGAAGAAGAAGACCGACTCCAGGAGCAGGAGAGTCAAGAGGTGGAGATGTTGACCCACCTCTCACAGGAGCAGGCGGGCATGGCGGAGAGTGACAGGCAAGGGGGAAATCCCAAGAACCCTGTACTACTGTCAGCGGACGCCGAGGACGATGCGGTGGTCAGATCACCCATCAAAGTGGGTCCAAAAGGGGGACCCAATTTTAGGGAGGTAAAGGCTCAGGCTCCTGCCGGCAGGGGTCAAGAATAATCCGCCTGGGCAACCCTTCGGGGTTGGGAAGGGGTGCGAGGCCCGACAAGGGGGACTGGCCGAGGTCCACGCCCCAGTCACCATCGGCGGAGGTAGTTAGTTGCGTGCGAAGGTGATCCGGTATCCCTCCGCGCGTGGGTAGTAATGAGTAATAAGTAGTTAGGTTAGGTGATAATAGGTAGCTGACAGTGCTAGCTATGAGAGTCATAAAGGCACAGCCTTCGGAGCTGTATAAGAAGGGAGGTTGCCGCTCCTGTAATTTGATTCCTTTTTGAGTCTGAATCTGTGTTCGCAACTTTCCTTTGTCTTGCGGAGTGTGGACGCATTGCCTGTGTCACCGAGCGGGCGGACTGACGTAGAGAAGGAAATCCTAGCTCTGGTGACGAGCCCGCTAACACGTGGTGTGTGGCATAGGTTCCAGAGAGCGCAGGACTGGGCTCCTCGCAGGTTAAGAGCTGGAGCGGCGCACGCCCTAAGAGGTCGCTGGAAGAAGGCAGAATTGACATGTGGACGACCCCGTCCCCGCCCAACGTGGAGGTGGACCTTGGAAGAGCAGTGGAAGAATTGCACACCCCAAAGTGTCGCGTACCAAGCTAACAAGAACCCTAAGTGGAAGGAGCAAAGGATTGAGGATTGGAGATCGTGTGGTGAAGATTGGGTGGAAAAGGGCTAGTGGAGTCTAGCTGGCGGACTTAGATGAGTCCCTAAATGTCTGGGTGCGTTGGATCTCAACTGGTGGTGTCTGCCCTTGGCGGACAGTGCGGTACATGAGTACGGATTAAGTGCACACAAAGGACCTGGGGTGGACTAAATTCGCGACGAGGGGGTATAACCTTAGGCGGCTGGTACTCCGGCGAGAGGCGGCTGGTACTCCGGCATAAAGGGAATTTAGTGGCCCGTGCCCATTTGCGGCTCCTGATGGCTTGAATCGATTGGTGAGAGATTCGGGTCGCTCGAGGTGAATGCCTAAGCAGGTAAGAGGAATCCCGCTCCGACGGGTGCTTGTCCGATGGACCACTTGACGTTCGGTGATGCAAGTGGCGCGTGCGTACGTACCCCTGCGGAATTTCCAACGGGTGATCCAGGAGCGGCGTTGGTTGTTGGAAACCATCCGACACCTCGAGAACTTCCTTGGGCAGGAGTTCTAAAGGCTAGGGTTTGGTCCAACAGCCTCGGAGACCGAAATGGGTCTGGCGGCGAAGGGATTTGATTTGTCGAGATTTTACTCAGAATAGGTAGGATAAAATAAATTAGACGCAGGGTGGCACGAACTATTCCCTTGGGATCGAACCAACGACTGTGCGGTAACGGGTTGTAAGTGTGCACCCGGCTACCCCGCTAGCAAAAGTTGTTTGACACGCAGCGTAGAAGCATTCCATTCCAATCCATACGTCGAGGACATATATTTTGATCTAAATCCTAGAAATTCAATCGTCTATGAACAAAAATTTACATCCCATAAATGGGGCTAGCTAAAGTGATAAAGTTCCACTTTCACAGCAGGTAGAATCGACCTGGATTCTTTTAGGCTAACGGCCACTTGGGTTGAACGCCGCTGGACTTGCTCTGATCAGCTCCAACCCAAAACTAAGTTCGGAAGTTGTGTCAACCTTCTTCGCTGTTGTCAAGTTGGTGACTCCGGTTACTATCTGGGAAGGCGTGCCTTCCGAAACTAGTGAGCCTGGACGGTCCAGCACTGTAAGCCAGTAGCGCTCAAGATTGTACATGTCGTACATCTTTGATGTCAGTTGCATTGCAATCCGGTGCTTCTCTTGATGTAGAGCAGCTTTTGCTGATTCTTGAGAGTCCCATATGCACATGGCCAAGCACTCCCGCCTTTCGTTCAGTGTGCCATACCAGTACTGCAAAAGCGGATACCATTGGCCACCATTGGTCAGCGTTAAAGAGAGATGATTTGGAGAAAGTGTGTGAAACAAATATCAAAGTCTTGAATTGTCCTGGCATTACCTTTAGCAATCCTCCGCTTGCCCGCGCCTCAACTTGAGCCTCGGCATCAGCTTTGTACAGCAATTCGTCATCTGCATGCACTCCTCTAACCGATCTAAACACCACCACATAGAACCGAGACGTGTTCAACAAATGGCGCAGAATTTTGCTGCGCTTGCGAGGCAGATAGTCAGCCACCTGCGAGCCTTCGAAGTCCTCGAAGCCGAACAGTTTGGCCAGCACATTTGACCAGTGAAAACATTGTGAGATTGGAGTGGTCAGAGGAGCAGAGTGAGCTGCTTCAGTAGGCTCCAGCTCCCGGAACAAAGACTGCAGATTCGGCACCACGGGAATTGAGGAGCCTCCAGCTGGCTGAAAGCTCAGGTCACCAGAAACAGGCGCAGGCTCTACGGTCAGAACTTCCGGCATTGTACTGAATTCAGTCTCTCAGCAGGTCCGTCCCCCTTAAAGACGCGTAGCAATCCAGACTCAAACGATCGTGGAGTTCTCAGACCGCCACCGGAGAATGCTGGTGGACAGATGCCTGCAAGAAATGCTTCCTCCGCAATGCGCACTCGGGATCGCCACTTGTTCCACCCGCGGCAATCAAATAACCTGTAGGCACAATCCAACTTCCTCCCAACGCTGGATGCTGCAAGCACTCCACAGCAATGCGGACAAAGCACAAATAAAGGAGCAAACCACTGGGAGAACAGGAGCAATCTCCGTTCAGACGCAAGTGGCACAAAGCCTCGATCACAACAGGGATGTTAAGTAAGAGTATGCATAACGCACATGATATATGCCCGATACAGTGTACAGAACAGGAAACTGACCAGATACACTGCTTCTGCAGCTTCCTGAACAGACGTTCCCGTTGGGAGTCTGGGAACTACAAATCCGGGGATGTTGGACTGTGTCAATTTCCGCAACAGCCAGCGGGATCCTTGCCTCTGCCCTCTGCAGCGGCGTCTGCGAAAGCAGCCGTTTTCTACAATGTGCTTCAACCTTCCGTCTCCTCAGGGCTGGTGGAACGCGGAATTTGAGACGTCTTCCGCATGGTTACGTCTTGAACGCTTACTCGTAGGCTAGATGCCAGCCATAACATTCTCGGTGCAACCATGTGTAAAAGCTCAAAATCGAGGGTGTTTCCATGTTCCATATTCCATTTCGCAAAGTGAAGGAAGCAGCGCCACCGCTGATGCACCTTTGCGTCTCATCACACAAACACCACACCCTAAACCCTAAACTGGTACAAGCAGTTGAACACAACGCCATTGCCCTGAAATGGAGGAGGTTCCAAGACGCCATTCGGTATCCTCCGGCAGAAATCCGTGTGTGCATTCTCACACGCAAGGCACTGGTGACCTGCCGCCTTGCAGTCGGCGCAGCAGTTGGAAGGGTTTCACGTCGCTCACAATTCGCGATGTAGGTTGCAGAATTCGCGTTTCAGGTTGCAGTATTCGCGTTTCAGCTTGCAGAATTCGCGTTTCACGTTGCAGAATTCGCGTTTCAGGTCGCAGAATTCGCGTTTCAGGCCGCAGAATTCGCGTTTGACGTTTGATAAGTTCATAACAAAACCTCTACCGTGCCAGGACCGGTTACCAATGATTATTTTATTGGAGCAATAAAATCCGCACGAAGCATTATCTTGGAGCTCCTGGAAGAGGATATTCGGGCGCCCGAAATATCGGTGGTCTGACCGGCTCGACTGTCCGTGACTGTCCTGAACGATGGACGCTGCTGCGAGTGCGAATGCTTGAAATGCAGCTAGCGCGGGCGGATCATCACACGGCAAGCTCAAGCGCGGGCGCGGGCATGGTGCGTCACGTGCCGGGCAGCAAATGCGAGCTGTAATCCAGAGAACGGCGCTGGTATCATGACTGTGGCTTCGACTTTGGCCTGCGGGCCCCCTCTTCAAATGCTGCATTCAGGTACTGCCTGCTTCGCTTGTCTTAGCTCAGGAATGCGGAGTCTCAGCTGAGGAGCTTGCTGAATGCATTCCCCCAGTAGTTTGAAGTTTCAATGTCATTCTGGTTCGTCTTCATCTAGCTAGGCAGCTGAGAAAGAAGTCATGAGATGCTGGTGTTGTTGCATTTTTGCTGTACCAGAATGTAAAGATTTGTGTGCTCAGTTTTCTGGTGGCTCCTTCTGGTTTTTGGCACAGCAGAGGCTGGATGGAGAGCTCTGGGAGGTAAAGGTACTAGCATGACCAGCTTGGTAGCTGACGTGCAACATAAACGCTTTAAGCGAAAAATGACAGGCTCAGGGCAGCTTAGATTTGGAAAGGAGCATTATGAGCTCTTGGAGCGAGTTATGTCATCCAGATTTTGCAGCAGCAGCAATAGCGGCAAGTTTAAGGAGTGCATTGCGGGGATTGGAGGCATTCGAAGGAGGTTGACAGTCAGAGGCTGGGCCACCACGGTTGCCTTGAAGTTTGATCCTCTATCTCAGCCATGGAAGAAGGTAAAGTTAAAGTGCAGGGGACAGAAACCGGGGTCAGAGAATATGGGAGTCGGGGGATTTCAGCTTGATGGAGCTGGACCAGGTGCAGAGCCAGAGAGCTTGGCTCAGACTCCCATCAATGTGAATGGCCATGCGAAGATAGTTCCCATCGATGCAGATATCGACGGATTGGTTAGTGAGGGCACTGTTGCAGCTGCTGCAGCGTCTGGATTTCCAGACATTCGTCAACTCCCAAAAAGACTCGTCATCATCATCTTGTGCTTCTTCGCTTTCCTTCTCTGCAACATGGACCGTGTGAGTTTTCTTACATTTGCTAAGGCGTTGCTTCGTGCTTTACAAGTGTTGGATGGACTTGCTGGTTAGGTCGAGGGAAAGTTTTGTTGCAGTGGAGAAATATGGTTCTTGTTCAGTGTGGGCAACAGACGGTTGCTTCGTTGAGGTGTTGCAGCACATGGTAACGATGTCTTGGTTGCACTGAGGGCTGTCTGAACTGAAAGTCTTTCCACTTCTCCAGGTAAATATGAGCATAGCGATTCTCCCAATGTCAGCTGAGTTTCAATGGAGTCCTACAACCGTAGGACTCGTACAATCATCATTCTTCTGGGGTTACCTCCTTACGCAGGTACAGGGATCCAAATACCTCCTCTGCGGTTTCGTGCTTGTGAGCAGTTTCTTACGATTGTCAGGAATTCAGAGAAGGTTGAATTCTTGCCTTTTCAGATTGCAGGAGGCATCTGGGCAGATAGTATCGGGGGAAAACAAGTGCTTGGATTCGGCGTTGTGTGGTGGTCACTTGCCACGATGGCAACTCCTTTTGCTGCACGACTTGGTTTGCCCTTTCTTCTGTTTGTGAGGGCTTGTATGGGTATTGGAGAGGTTTGTGACAGCCTCCCCGGTTTGCATTGGAAGGCGATCATTATTTTCTGTTTGTGAGATTAGGCTATGAACTCCTGCAACTTTTATCTCAGGGAGTGGCCATGCCAGCTATGAACAATCTACTTTCTAAGTGGGTTCCAGTGGGAGAAAGAAGCAGATCGCTGGCATTTGTGTACAGCGGAATGTATCTTGGCTCAGTCACCGGGTTGGCATTTTCGCCGAGCCTGATCCACAGATTCAGCTGGCCTTCAGTTTTCATATCGTTCGGGTCATTAGGAGCTCTTTGGTTTGCTGCTTGGCAGCGCAGTGTGAGTGACACGTCCAGGCCTTCCTTGTCGATTGAACGCCGTTGAATGTGTCAATGTTTGCTGGAATAGATGGGGAATGAGGTGCAGTTTGGACCTGTATGTCGGCAGGCTCATAGCTCACCAGCAGAGGATCCAGACATTAGTCCGGAGGAGATCAAACTAATACTTGGGGACGGTGAAGTGCGAAAGCCAGTTGACAAGATTCCTTGGAAACTGCTGCTCTCAAAAGCTCCCGTTTGGGCTTTGATAGTCTGCCATTTCTGCCACAACTGGGGTACTTTTATTCTACTCACCTGGATGCCTACCTATTATTGCCAGGTCTGTTCCCTTGCATCCCGATTCCCTTTTTGAGCTAGTGAATGTCAAGCTCCAGCATCCAAGCATGTCCACCTGCCATTCGCTTCCACACCACCTCAATAGCTTACGTGATGTGTTCCACAGGTTTTAGGTTTTAATCTGATGGAATCAGGACTGTTCTCCGTGCTTCCATGGTTGACGATGGCTTTATCGGCTAATGTTGGAGGGTGGATAGCTGACACTCTTGTAAGCCGAGGGGTGTCCATAACTGCTGTGAGAAAGGTAAAACGGTTATTTGGGCCAGCGTTGTGATATGTTGTTCTGCTTTCTTTCGTTTCAAGCAGTGATGGGTTGGCAACTCGCTCTTGTGAAAAATATTTCGTATGCTTACACTTGTTCTTGTCGTTTGCTCTGGTAACAGATCATGCAATCAATTGGTTTTCTGGGTCCTGCATTTTTCTTGACCCAGCTGAGCCACATCAGCTCGCCATTTTGGGCTGTCCTGTGTATGATGGGGTCGCAAGTACGTTATGGTTCCATGCGTCCTCAATCTTTTCTTTCTCGCATTTGTGAGGCTTCGTGATCATTAGACTCTGTACTCATGAGTGCAGGGAACGGACGCATTTTCTCAATCTGGCCTGTATTCTAATCATCAAGACATCGGCCCTCGCTACTCGGTGAGTTGTAAATCTCTCCATTCTGGTCACTTCATGGTCATAAATTGCGCAGAAGAAAAGATTTATTCTGGAGAAACCGCTTATAGCACCACTAAGGCATTCTACCCGGAGGGATATCACACACGATTGATTGACAAACGCTTGTGGATGTATCAGGGCGTGCTGTTGGGCTTGTCAAACACCGCAGGTGTTCTGGCCGGTGTTCTTGGCACGGCTGCAACAGGATACATCTTACAGCATGGTACCACCGATTTGCTTACTGCCTGAAACGTGCTGTCTCATGTTACTGCCTTGGAACCCCGCTCATCTGTACTTCCCTGATATGTACTTGTATGATGGGCAGGATCGTGGGATGATGTTTTCAAGGTGGCGGTCGGTCTGTATATTTTCGGTACCATAATATGGAACATATTTGCGTCAGGGGAGAAAATTTTCGACTAAGTCGGATTCTTCCTGTGGCCGTGGCGCGTAACTGGTATTAATCAGCTGTGTGTTGAGATCCCGTCTTTCTTGCGGGAGCTGGCGCCACAGACGAAAAGACACTTGGCTTTTGCCATATTGGTGATGTGAGTACAGTACGTCCCCTTCATGCTTGGCTGCTCTTTGCACAGATGTGCAAGTGAATGATATACTGAAACTTGTGGTATGCAGTGGTTCGTCAACTTTGTGGTTCACGCTGCAGAGAAAAGTTCCCAATTTAGTGGATGGACAGGACATACCACTACCCATTTTTCTAGAAATTTCTTGTGTTTCGACGAGTCTGTCGACGTCATTTGACGCCACAGAGCTGGCCACGGCGCCAAAGATCGCAGCACTAGCAGCAGAGAATTACCGTCTACGCCGATATTTGTCTCACTGTCTCACTATTGCTTTGAGAAATCTTAACCGATAACTGAGGTTCAGAGTGCTTTGTTACAGTTTCTACGCTTACTTTAGCGTTGATTGAAGGTCCGAAACCTCTGCCGGCGATGAAGTTTATACTTTCACGTCGAGGCCGCAGAGGAAGTAGACCAGGGCCTGGAGGTAGAGATACAGTCTGAGAGGCCGGTAGGCTCTGGAAGGAGGAGCAAGGGAGGAACAGATGAAGAGGTACAGGCCGACGAGAAGCTCCGGAATGAACATGGTTGCCGGTCTGGACACGGACTCGTCAGAAGCAGGTTCACGTAATAATTTGCAGCGCAGGGCAGGATTAAGTAGCGGAATCAGTTTTCCTTTACCTGGATTGTTTCTTGGACTTTTGGCCATCCCCTCCCTTCTCTGTCACAACCCATTCGGTGGTGAAGCCGAAGCAGGCGATAACGGAGTCTTTGGCTCTTACAAATCCCCGCACATTCTCGAAGAGAATCCAAAGCAACGACAGGTGCACATACCTGCCAGAAAAGACAAGACTTACTTACAGTCGGTTTCTTGTTTCTGACAGCAGATGCAAAGGGATGGTGTAGGTCAATCACCTGGGCGTCGTGATGGCGATTTTTAGGGTCTGGACCAGGAACGGAGACAGCAAGATAATCTTGGAAGCTTGAATCTCTGGGAAGTGGAGTAGCACTGGACATGCGACGCAGGAGAGGAGCACTGCGGCGATGTGCTCGTAAATCATGAGGTTGAAGAAGGAGACTGCGAGGAAGTACTTTGAGGCGGGATCTAAGACCTGGAGCACAGCAGAGAGCACGAATGCGCCATCAGCTGTGGTTTCTTCAAGAAGGAAGCTCGCGTCGGAGAGGCTGAGGCTTTAACCTTGCTGTTGAGGATGTCACGAATGTGAATCTTGTAGAGATTCATCACTCCATTGGCCAGCCGATTGCATTGCAGGCGGAATCCCTTGTACGAGTGTGCCAGCTCCGCGACAGACTGCGCAAGGAAAACATGGCGGAAGATCCATCATGAGACGTACAAGGCCAGGACGGTGACGGTGACGGTGGCAGTACAGAGACCGAGACAGGAGGCGTCAAGCCTGCAGGCGTGACAGTAGCGGGGGCAGAGAACGAGCCTACAATACATACATACATGTAAGTCATTCAGGTAGACGGATTTCCACCCCTTGAGCAGCACGGAGATGCTTAAGTCGACATCCTCCACGAGAACTCGGCTTTTCCAGCCGCCCGCGTCCTGGATGGCCGCCATCCGCCATAGGCCGCCGCTGCCGAAGAAGTTGGCATAGCCAAAGAAAGCGGATCCTACAGGGTCCAGCAAACCGAAGTAATTGGCGAAAAAGATGACCTGGAACCGGGTTAGGAGGCCCGCAGTCTCATTCCCTGCAGCGTGCAAGAAAAACGAATGTCAGCATCCGCATCGCAATAAAGCAATCTGCCGCTGCTGGGGAAATGCAAGCCGATTTCAGCTTCCAACCACACCACAGGAGCCGTACTGAATGACCAGTTGGTGATGACGGAGCCGAGCTCCCGGTTGTGCACAAGGAATGGCACTGTGCGCTCCAGGAAATCGGACGGAGGCTGGAAATCCGCGTCAAAGAGTGCTACAAATTCGCATTCCTGAGCATCAGATTGCGTCAGCCCGTGCGCAAGATTGCCCGCCTTGTAGCCTGACCTGCCGGTCCGGGTCACGCGCTTGATGTTCACGCCTCTCCCGCGCCAGGCCTCGCACTCCTTCCTGATCAGCTCCTGCAGGTTGCAACAAATCCAGCAACATCAGCATTCGCATTTAGGAGCACCTCGGCTGTGAGAGCAATTTGCAAAAAGATTTCATTTTCTCGAGCACCTTTGCGGCATCCTCGGTGGAATCATCCAGCACTTGGATGAGCAGCTTGTCTCTCGGCCAGGCCAGTCCGCAGGCGGCACCGATGGAGATCTTGTACACCTGCAACAAGAGCAACAATGAAGGGAAAGGGAGCTGCGTTTTCCACAGTCGAGATGCGAAGCTCACGATTCCGAACAGGGAAGTCTCTCTCACACCTCCTTCTCATTGTACATCGGCAACTGCACTAGGACCCTGGGGAAGGCGGAGCCGGCATCCTCGTTCTTCAGCGGGTGGAATTTGCACAGCTTTTCTGCTCTTCTGCCCGGCCTCTTCGAGAACAGCAGCAGTATCACCAGCCACAGCCTGTCTAAGTAAACGAGGCCGATGTAGACGGAGCAGATGGTGACCAACGCCTGCAGCACTGGGACGGTCCATGCCAGAGCTGCCATGACCCCGCGGACACAGCCGACAGCTGTGGCGTGGGCGGACAGCCAGGCTGCAGGATTGAACGCCATAGCTGCATTCAGCAAGCGAACAACCATTCCGCTTACAGCCCTGAAAGGATGTTGTGGGGGATATAAATTATCCCACATTGGGGAGGCTGTCACCTCTTGTTTATGTACATACGACCTTCTACCATTCATGGGTCGGAAGGCTCCTGTAGGTGCTTGACAACGCGTGGGTGTAAGTTATCTTGCACCCAGAACCCTAAACCCCAGGTCCTCGAGGCCCACACTAAGATGTGTTGAACGCCAATTGGTTACCGGGGGTTTCTTCCACGTCTTCCCCCTGTCAGAAAAAAGCTGTGATGCCTTGTCTCGTACCTGCACGGTTTGTTGAATTCATAGCGCAAGCGGGGAGGAGCTCGTGGTTCGCCGCCTGCTTCTCGAGTCCCTTGCGCACATCCCTTCCGTTTTGAAGGATTTCTGGAGGAGAGAGAATTCGGTGTTTCTGATGGAGTGCTTGCTGAGTGGGAATGAGATCAAGTCCCTGCACCGGAGTGTAGCTTGCCTAACTCGGATTGGGCACGAGCTGCTGTTCGAGGCTTTTCCTGACAAGGTTGGTGGTGATGCTTTGCCGGTGGGTTTTGGTTTTGTCTTGCTCAGTGAGGCCCTAATCGTGGTGCTGCTTGTAGCTCAGGCTTGAAACGATCAACACTGCAAAGTCTGCTTCCCTGACTGTGTCGTTCAGGGCTCAGTTTTTTGACGTTTATCAGGTGTCCGGCCCGGTTGCGAAATGTCGAGTTTTGTTGAAGGTGAGGATCTTGTGTTTCGTCCTCTTCCTTCGAGGATACACTCGAAGACAGAGGCTGAATTGGGTTGTTTGTCAGTCCGTGTGTTCGGTGTTTCGAACGCCTCCAGGCAGTATGGGGAGGCTGTCCATCAGCCTCCCGGAGCAGGATGCAAACAAGTTACAGTGGACTGTGGAGTGTTACAATGGTAAGGGTCCTCGAGTAGCCTGGCTTTTCTCGAGCATGTTTTGTTCTGTGGAGGTGAAGAGAATTGACGCGTTTGTTATGTTGACTGGAATGATTGCAGGCTTGAGGAAAACCTACTGGATATCGTGTCAAGAGGACACCACCAACCAGCATGTGGCAGTTGATCGCAACAGCCTTCCTAGCTACCTTGTGGTGAGACCGAAGGATCTCAACCGGTTGCTTGGAAATTTTCAATCCTCGCTTCAGGAGCTGACATTGATTGCGACGGAGCCCTCTGACACGCCCTCGGAGTCGGGTGCTGGAGCAGAGACGAAGGCGATTGAACTGAGGAGCTACACAGACCTTGTTAAAGGTGAGTAGATGTATGCACTTAGGAGTAGCGTGCGAATAGAGTACAAGTCTGTTAGCTGACTTTCATTTCGCATGGCTGGGGTTGCAGAGTCGACAGACGGTGGGGCATTGCATACGCAACTTTGGATAGACCCTGCAGAGGAGCTTCAGACATATTCTCACGTGGGAGTTGCAGTAGATGTCACCTTCAGTCTAAAGGAACTGAAGGTATGTTACAGTGGACCTTTAAATGTCTTTCGTAGCCACTGGGTAGCCACTTTCATGTCTGGAGACGGGGTCTCTTCAAACTCGGAATCCTATGTCTCATCAGTAGGTTCATGACATGCAGGCTTTTCTGGCATTCTGTGAAGGATCTGAGGCCGATATGCAATTTAACTTCGAGAAGGCCGGCAGGTATCTATCGTGGCCTTGCGCACCTTGTACTTGTCATAACCAGCAGATGCAGTGATGGCAAGCCCCTGGTGTTCTGTACTTGTTTGTAGGCCTATTTTACTGTCACCGAAGTTGGGCATGGATAATGCTCATGTGGATTTTGATGCATCGCTAGTCTTGGCGACCATGCTTTCTTCTCAACTTCACACAGAAGCTAGCCAAGATCAAATTGGAAATGCAGCGGGTGATTTGCGGAGAGCACCACAGGGAAATGGACAAAGGAACACAGCATCGAACAACATTGGTCACAGGGATGCTTCATCTACACCAGGCTCTGGAGAGAGAAGTGACCATACTGCTGTCTGGTCAGAGCTATCTGGTAAGAAACGCATATCGCCCGCAATGGTGACTTGCGCTAGTAAGAAACATATCCTGACTTCCACCAGTTTGAATCGGGTTGCAGGAAGTGGGGCTCGAACCAGCACGGGTGGTGTCCGACAGCATCGAAGGGTCAACCCTCAGATGTCGGCTAACGGTGATGCTAGCGAAGATGGACACAGGGCCTTCAATGCCCACTCAGGTTCAGCAAGAGCCTGTGAACCGTATCCTCCTGCTGCGCTTGTGTGTGTGTGCGAGGCACTGTTGGGATGATTCGTCACGACCGGTTGTTGGATTTTGTTTTTGTACTCTCCTTATTGTCTGCAATTTACAGCCAACATTCCTCCCAAGGTGATCGTCCCCATCAACAGGAGGACGCAATCCCTGCAGTCGCTGAATATCCTGTCCCAGGTAAGTGTGCTGGAAACTCTGCTATTCGAAACTCAATGTTGCATTGTGTGGCTTGGATGCTTTTCTTGAACATCGCTCTGCCTAAGCGCTGAACTTTGTGGGTCGTCTTGATACTTTTGGTGCAGCCGGACGATGGCAACATGACGCCCCAGAACTGCACATGGACGTCGCGAACCAACATTTTGGGAATCAGGGTGCTGAGGACGAGGGTGAGTTCTGTATACGGTCGACTCCACCGGATAAGAGACACGAATATGATTAACCCGATGTTGAAACTTGTATTTCATTACTGGGTTCTCCAAATTGTTTCATCATATTCCCACGAATCTGATTTAGAATCTTTTCGCCAGGTGGCTCCTGTCACAGGACGACGGATCCATCTGGCGAATTTTCTGGACACGTCCAAAACCAGCGTTTCTTCTTAGCTCTAACGCGTCCGACACATGTACAAGCTGTGGTTAACGCAGTGCCGGGTTCCACGGGCGAAGCCCCATCTCTATTGGCCAGTACATTGAGCAGGGAGTGGCTGCCGTGGTGGGGCCGCTGCTCTAACTAGAGAGCCCGTTACTTTACCAGCTTTCGCCTCGGGAACCGGGCGCCACCAGGCACGCTGGTGCAAAACGCAGTCTGGTACGCGGTTGTCGCCGCCGAATTCTGAGACGCGCGCATTTCGCGTCTCAACGAGTCCTTGCGTTGCCCTTCCCTTGTTTGAAGCTTCTTTTCGTTTCTTTGGCACTTCAATGGCGAATCTTTGCCAATTGTCCAGCACTCTTTTCATCGATTCAAACGTGAGACGTGCAGCAGGTGAAGATGCAGCTCGAGAAGGTGGTGTGGCTGTCGAGTTATTTGGCCTAAAAATTAGATTAAAAATAAAATTCGTCAGGAAGGACTCGATTTGAGGCTCTCCGTTGTCCTGGGGTTAACCTTACGAAACGAAGGTACGAACGAAGGTATGGAATACGTAATAGGGCGTGTGATTGTTGAGTTTTTTAGTTATGGAATACGTAATAGGGCGTGTCATTGTTGAGTTTTTTAATAGGATTTACTTAGCCCGAAACAAAGTAAATACTTAAGTATTCTTGAAATACTTAGCGTATTGGATTTAAACAAATCCATTTGGATACTCCCTAGTACATTTGCGGATCCACGATCCGCTGTGGCGCGATGCTTCTCCCCTCCTTCACAACCACCATGTGCCCAAGGGCATCCTTGGTATGTCTTCATCGCCCGCCCTTCTCCTCTCTTTTGGCCACTACAGCTTTGTTTGCCTATCCTTGTTCTTGCCACGCCACGGCAACGGTGGCAATAGCTTTAGCAGATTTCGGTGAGCAACGCACCGAAAATAGGAGGGACAACCCGATGATGATCCAGCTGGTAGAAGAATATTGCAGTAGTTTTCACAAGTAAAGAAAGACAGAATTCAAGATAAATATACACAATGTTGCAGCTTGCGGGTCCCGATCCGGAGTATAGGCCTTTCAAGCAACAGCTAGGCAACGGTGCCAACTCGCAAGCCAGAAATTCAGATCTCCGGATTTGATCTAGCCAAGATCGGTGGCCAAGAATTCGAAGGCCAAGGATTCCAAAGAAGTTTTAGTCGCCATGCCTTATTTTTCCCACAGAGAACAGTTTCTTCTAGATCTAGAAAAGATATTGGCATTTGCAAGCATGTTGAGCGACACCTCTGATGAAGAGGACTCATTAGCTTCAGAGGAAGAAGGTCTTGCTGAATTGTACATGCTTGCTCAAGCTTCAAGGTTTGTAAATGCAAAGGCCAAGCGACATCGGCCTATATACTATTGGTGGTCCACTTTATCTAACACGCATCCACATGAGTTTACGCAGCTACTTCATACTTGTGGACAAGGGAAGAACGTTAGACTCCCCCTTATGAAGGTAAATAAGAGTTTTTTTTTTGTGTTTGGTGTGAAGAATAAGGCGATATACAAGGAAAATAATGTTGAACTGGCCTAGCCGCGGAAAAACGGGGAAGGTCCGGGGTAAGGGCCTCGCTAGGCAATGTCGGGAACTCCTTAGTAACTTCAGAGTGACTCCGGAGCGACTTCGGAGCGACCCCGAAGGAGCTCCGGCACAGACCTGAGTGAAGTCCGGAGGAAGGAGAGGCCTTTGGGTTGGGCGTAGGGGTGTAATTTGGTAAGAACGACACGTGGACAGTGACGAGTGAATGACTGTGATTTTTCTTTTGGGGTTGATGCCGCGTTGTACATTCATGCTCCTGAGAGTCAAGTGTTAGCACGAGTCCCGAGTCACCGGTGGGCGGACTACTCCGGAGAGAACTATCCAAGTTCTGGTCACAAACCCCCTAACGTGTGGAGGTGATTGCAGGTGTGGAGAAGCCACGACCCTTGCTCTTCAAGGGCAGGACATCGATGGCGATGGGAGGCGGGTGAAGGCGATCACGAGAGGGTGTATAGAGCCCGGCGGGCGGACGCGAACGCGAAGGCGATCACGAGAGGGTGTATAGAGCCCAGGCCCGGATGGACAGCGAACACGAACGCGAAGGCGATCACGAAGAGGTGTATAGAGCCCGAACTGGATGAACCGGCGCGAACAGCGGAGGCTGCAACACAGCCTCACCGGACGCTGGCGCTAAACCGAGCACCGTAAGGTGCAGGCAAGATGACAAAGTAGACGCGAGAAAGTCCCTGGGCGAGAGAGACAACCGACGGAACGATCCTTAAACGTTCGGCCATACCGGGCCTGTATGGCAGTGTAATTGTGGAACATGAGGGAAGGTGAGCGGAGGTTACAAAGTAGGCGATACGGGCGGTGGTATGGTTGGCTCCGGGGCTATAACCTTCGAGCGCTGATGATACAAAGGGTGGTACGTACTCCGGTCCGGTTTGTTGGAAGGGTAGATCGATACCTTGAGTGCCGTCTCTAGTCCTACGCTCGGGCATTCCGGCGCTCTCCCTAATAGCGTCCGAGCGAAGGGTCATGGCTTCGTGAATCGTTTTCCCCCTCCCGTAAGCGTGGAACTGCTGTAAGAGTTTCCGGTTGCAGTAGGAAGAGGGTAAGTTAGGAGTCCAGAGTAGGGAAATAGTAAGCAAACGGAAGGATCATTCCCTTGGGACCAAACCCCGTACTACACGACACGCGATTAGTGCACGCCCGGCTGGTCGTCAGCGAAAGTTCCACCACAATACTCCACATCGGGGATTCACATCACTCTGCAACATTCTATGTCACAACCAAGTGTTCTTTGACAACTCCAATTGCTCCCAAAGTCAAGGTACTTGGCAACTAGCAGTGACATTATGCAGGTTGCGTGCTGCAAGAAATGGAGCAAGCATTGCTAAGATAAACCTTCAGATTGTATATGATGTCGACAAGCGCATTATATCTCTACATTTTGGATGTCCAGGATCTAATCATGATGCTAATGCATATCAAAGAATGCATGTCTACAAGAATCTTGCCTCACACTTTTGTGGAAGGTAATATATTTTGGGTGATTCGACATATTCTTTATTACAGTTTTGTGTTCTAGCTTATAGAGCTCTGGCATGTCGAGAGAATGTAGAGTTCAATTATTGTTTGTCTAAAAGCAGAGTACGAAATGCGTATTGCATTGGAATTTTGAGGTCTAGATGGGGTTCATTACGGGATCTTTGACGCCAAGTGAAACAAGCAGAAAATATCAAACGGATTGGAGGATGGGTTGTAGCATGTCGCACAACATGCTTGCCAACCTTGGAGATGCATGGTTAGAATTGCATCTAGATGAGGAATATGAGTTACTGGTATTAAATAACTCAGACGACCACTCAAATATTACAGTACACAACTTTAGAGAAATTCTAAAAGACAAAGTCTTATACTAGAATTATCATACAGGTGGACTTCTTTTCACACGATTGTAATCAAGTTGTAGTTTCGGAAGTAATTCTAGATTCAAAAACCATTATAGACATATGGTGGTGTAGAGCTCACCGAGCAGAACTCAATGGAATATAGCACATTCTTAGACATTGAGCAGTTTGTGACTGAATAAGTGTTAAAGCTCTATGAAACCTTCATTGAACATATGGACTTGGATGCCCATGTTGAAAATAAAATTAACTTGGATGCTTTCACTCAAAGTGCATGCAGGCCTGCTGGACATAGTGTGCATGCACGGACTAAACGAAAGATGTCTACCTTACCATCTTCAACCTCCGCTCACAAAACTAAGACAACCACTGCCACAAAAGATAATAGACGAACACCTTCAAAGCTTGATGCAGGGTCTAATGCGCGGGATGCTAGGACCACAAACTCCTTTGGGAATGCCTTCCACCTAGCCACCAAGGTTAAAGCTGAGAGTAATGTATGCTATCCAATACATGTATGAATTTTTTCTCCAGTTTGTGTCACAACTTTTTGTTCCTAGTGTTTGGATAGGTCGACAAGCAACTGCGCAAAAAAAAAAATTGCATAAGAGAAAGAATGATTTGAGCTGAAGCAAGCCACATTGTGTGAGGAAAGACAAGCCAAGCACCACGAATTTGAGCTGCAACATGCTGCTCTAAGAGAAGAGCGACAAATGAGGTTAGAAATTGCCAAAGAGAAAACATCACAAAGTTAGAAATAAAACGAATGGACCTTTGGAAGTCCAATTTTAGATGTAAAATTAGAAACAAAGGACCTTAAAGACATCATTGAAAAGGTGGAGAAAAACTTTAGCTATGATGTTGTTAAATCTGATGAGGGTGGATAAGCTCTTCCTCAACAACCACACGGCTTGAACCCTCCAAATTGATGAGCTCTTGGGTTGGCTGTGGAATGTCTTCCTCCTAAAATTCTATGTTTATAGGCTCACCATGCAAACGTGAGGTGAAGTCATCATCAAGTGACATTTGCAGTTGTCCTCCAGATGTGCCCTCTATGCCATGCTCGTACTCAAAATGGGGTTGCACATTTGCCCTTGTTGTCTAGTCGAAAAAGTACGAACATAAGAGTTTCACCTTCTCCGGCGCATAAATTCCCTTTGCTCTATCAATGTCATCTATGTCAAAACCTGTATCCCCATCGGTGCCTTTTTCTTCAGATACTTCTTTTTGTAAGTCTTCAATCTTTCCCTCGTAGCCTTGTGATCCAAGACAAGGCATCCCTTGGCTTATGTGACATGTTTTGCCATTTTTTTGTAGCCTGTTATGGATGTTGGATGGTTATGACCAAAAGATATCTTACCTTCCTCTCCTCATATCATAGCTGTGTTTGTAGGATTTTCCATCCAAGTAATAATGGTGTCTCAGTCTGCTAGGGTTAGATGTGTTTTTTTTTTTGTTGTAGGGTGCAATATCTTTAGAGGCAGGCAGCCCCTTTTTCCTTTTACCTCGTGACGAATATACAGAAGTTGTAGTGCTCTCCATGGTATAGCTCTGCAAAATCATACGTCACTCATAAGAAAGTGAGACCAAAAACCTAATTATCGTTGCCAATTAGAAGTTGAACCTACCAAATTAGTTGAGGATGAAGGTGATATAAGTCATACTTGCTAAGGCGACAATGAGTGGCCAATCCATTTCATCGAGCGCCCTATCACCTCGCTTGCCCAGGCCATGCTCTGGCCGATCCATTACATCGGGCGCCCTACCGCCTCGCTTGCCCAGGCCGCGTTGCTACCACTACGCACTACCTCCTCGCTCGCCCATGCCGTGCTCCTACCACTATGCACTACCGTCTTGCTCCTACCGCATGCGCTGCACCTCGAGTCACCCGACCACCGCGCAAGATTGCTCATACTGATCTTCATGAAAGTTAATATGCTGAGGTGGCTTGGTCTGATGCGCCGCATTGCATTTAACGCTGGAAAACCCTCCCAAACACAAATACATTGTATGTAATAAGCATTGAATCTCAACAATGACATAAGCGTCGAATCTCAACAATGACACCCTAATAAATATAAAAGGTATCATATTCCTCAGGTGTATATATGACGATGATGAGGATTGAACTCGCATCAAGTAAGTAATAGCTAAAATTACTTTATAAAAGGTATCATATTCCTCAGGTGTATATATGACGATGATGAGGATTGAACTCGCATCAAGTAAGTAATAGCTAAAATTACTTTCTACCAAACTACGAGGGCACAGCACAGCACAACTGGAACGAGCTCAACTGAAAATTCAACAATCCATACATAAGCTTTTAAGCCCGATACCCGGGCATGGGCATAGATCGCAACACGGGCATTGGAAAGAAGCTATGGCATGGACTTGTTGAGGAGCCCATATGTACACCGGAACGAAGAGCGCCCGCCTCGGCCAATGGTGGGCCCCTTTGTTTAGGGGGCGTCCGTATTGAGTTTGAGTTGGTAAGGCATAGCTGTCGATGTACCCATTGGACAGTATGTACCTATCTGTATCTCTTCTGCGCGCATCTTCGTTGCAGAACCCATTTTGCCTTTTACCCCTCCAAGAAAACGGGTCACTTGGAACATGCCATCTTCGCTTCTGCCGAGGTGCCAGTCAGATGCACATGCATCCAACACCGTAAGCCATCAGAGCCATCTTATGCGAAAATGTGGCATTCCAACAAGCTGCATTACCCTAATGGGGGCACAGTAATGTGATCGCTTTCCACCAATTGATATTCCGAGATGGCGGCATCGGCATACATGTTGCTCCCAATTCAGAGCAACGCCGAACCCTTTCTTCTCATTCATCTGTTCAGATTCCGCAAGCCCCTCCAGTTGCCTGGGACAGCCGCTTGGGGCCTCACCTACTTCAGCACTATCCTATGGGCCTCACTTTCATGGATATTTGCTACAAATGCCCTTCATCCCTTCCATTATCAGATACACTCTGCAACAGATGCGGCAAATAACCTTCTTTCCTCAATTGGGGAAGAAGCTGTTCCAGCTTTGCATATATCTCGTCGCTGTCGGGATGCTTTGAATCCCCAACCACAAAACTATGCACCAGCCCGTTCATGCCTGTCCACCAGCTCTGGCCCGGCTGTTTCCATGCCCCAACTGCTTTTCTCCTGGTCTGCATTTCCTCTGCCTGCTCCCACATCTGGGCACCGGTAAATATGTTCGACATCAGGACATATGGTGCAGAATCTTTTTCATCTAGCTTCACTGCTTCCTCAAAAGCAAGGCGTCCCACCTCAACGTTGCTCCATTTTAAACAAGCTGCCAAGAGAGTGCGCCAGACTGCACTATTAGGCTGTTCAGGCATGGTCCTAATTAGTGCTAGTGCCTCCTCAAGTTGCCCCGCACGACCCAGGAGATCTACGATGCATGAGTAGTGCTCCGCAGTAGGATTGATCCCATCCTGTCCTCTCATAGCCTCAAAGTACTCCTGCCCTTTGGTCACTAGCCCTGCATGACTGCATACTGTTAGTACACTAAGGAATGTGATTCCGTCTGGCAGTATGCCCTCCTCTCGCATTCTTCCAACCAGGTCGAAAACCACTTCACTGTTTCCTTGACGGGTGTATCCTGTAATCAGTGTATTCCAGGCAACAATGTCTTTTTTGGGCAATGCGTTGAACACATCCTCTGCTTCAACCATGCTCCCAGACTTTGCATACATGTTTATCAAACTGATGGCCACAAAGACGTCAGCTTGAAGCCCTTGTTCTTCAATCTCAGAATGAAGCTGCCGTCCAGGAAGCAAAGCTGCTACATTTGCACATGCCTGCAGGAGGCACACAAATGTCACAGAATCGGGTGCGGCGGCACCTTCGTTTCTCATAGCACTGTATAGACGGAGGGCTTCCTGTGCCTTAGCCTCCTGGGAATATCCTGCTATCATGGCGTTCCAAGTAACCACATCTTTTTTACCAAGTCCGTTAAACACCTTTTGGGCATCCTCCAGGCTGCCACACTTTGCATACATGTTTACCAGGCTGTTGGCTACAGAAACATCAGCTTGGAGGCCTTGTTCTTCAATTTCAGCATGTACCTGCTTCCCCCTCTCCAAAGCCGCTGTACCCAGACTTGCACATGCCTGCAGGACGCACACAAATGTGACAGGATCAGGTGGAGCACCGCCGTCTTCTCTCAAAGCACTGTATATGCAAAGGGCTTCGTGACCCCTGCCTTGCTGGGAATATCCTGCTATCATGGCATTCCATGTCACCCCATCCTTCTGACTAAGGCCGTCAAATAAGCCTTGGGCATCCTCTACGCTGCCACACTTGGCATACATGTTCACCAAACTGTTGGCTACAACCACGTCAGCCTGAAGCCCCTTTCCTTCGATCTCAGCATGCAGCTGCTTCCCCTGCTCTAAACCTGGGGTACCCACACTTGCACATGCCTGCAGGAGGCAAGCAAATGTCACAGAATCGGGTGGAACGACACCTTCCTCTCTCATAGCACTGTAGAGATGAAGCGCTTCCGGGCCCATGCCTTGCTGGGAATATCCTGCCATCAGAGCAGTCCATGTCACCACATCTTTTTGACCGAGTCCATCAAATACGTCCTGGGCATCCTTTAGGCTGCCACACTTTGCATACATATATATCAAGCTGTTGACTACAAACACATCAGCTTGAAGCCCCCGGCATGCAATCTGTGCATGAAGCTGCTTCCCCCTCTCCAAAGCTAGGGTACCCACTGAAGCACATGCCTGCAAGAGGCACACAAAGGTCACAGAATCAGGAGCTGCGACACCCTCGTCTTGCATAGCACTGTAGAGACAGAGCGCTTCCTGGCCCATGCCCTGCTGGGAATATCCTCTTATCATAGCAGTCCAAGTCACCACATCTTTTCGAGGAAGTCGGTCAAACACGCGTTGAGCGTCTTTCAGGCTGCCACATTTCGCATACATATCAACCAAGCCACTACAAACAAACAAATCTGGCTCGACCCCGCTGTCCAATACATCGGCATGCACCTGCTGCCCACTTTTCAAGTCTGCTTCCCTTGCACAAGCCTGAAGAGCTGCTACAAACACATGGCCATCAGGCTTGACACTTGACCTGCTCATTTGACAATACAACTGTAAGGCCTGCTTCGCTTGTCCATGTTTCGCATGCGCAGAGATTATGGAAGACCACAAGAAGGCATCTGGCTTGGCAACGACGGAGAACACATCCATCGCTTCTTGCAACCTGCCATGAGAAGAATACATTCGCAGGATGTGGTTGCACAGAAACGTGTCCCCATCATAGCCCTGTTTCACCGTCAAAGCATGAATTCGACGACCCAGAACCAGATCCTTGTGAACCACGCACTGTTTTAGGACAGCCCAAAAGAGAGACCTGGAAACACGATAATCTCTCTGCACCAGACCTCCCAGAGCTTCAGCAGCCTCACTGACCTGCCCCTGCTGAGATAGTTTGCTCACGATTTCAGCCGTTATGCCTCCTTGATATCTTGCAGGGTCTGTAGCATTCGGCAAGCCCGCACCCGGAAGATCTCTTGGACAGGCAGGGTTCATTGCAAGGCAGTAAGATCTTTCTTGACGAGCTGCTATCCCCCCACTTTGCCTTTGTCGGGCACAGGAAAGCTGTTGCCACAGGAAGTTCTGCTGCCCTCTGTGTGCATGAAGCCACGCAGCCATGATTCTCAGAAACATTCGCTGAACCCATGGAGTTGAGCCTGAGTGCAAAACCCGGCTCGAGGAGACAGGTGGGCTAATTCCGCAAGTGATGTCTACTCTCTTCAGCCATCCAGGCCAAACGGAAGATACGAGCTAGCGTACTCGTCGCCGTCACGTACGACCACGTCAAAGCTTCTCCTGCTTGGAATGTCCCTTGTGCTTTCTTCTCATGGGATTGCAGAAGCTGTGCAGATCTTGCTCGCCATGCCGACAAAGCTTGCGTGTATGCCACCTACGAACTTCATACTGGTATTAGCTGTCAGTTTCCTTCTCGATCATGCTGCTCCCTGGTCCCTCCTTCTGCCATGAGGAACTCGCAGGTTCATCACACAGGCAGAATCCCCTTGTCGGCATTCCATCTGAGGATTTGACATACACCAAACTGTGTAACAGTCAGAGACAGCATACAAACCTGTAGCCAAGCGCCCTTACTCGGCATTCTCCAAAGGCAATGGAAATGCTTATACAATTGCATAAGCCAGTTCATGCATAACGAAGGAATTGAAAGTCGAGTCCAGTTTGCCTCAGGAAGTTGCTTGGGAGAGTGTAGGGCTCAATCTAGCTAGTAGGCTTGTAAGAGGCACAAAGGTGAAGTCAGAGTGCAGAAGGAGGATCATTGAAGAGTCTTTATTTCACAGTCCACCCACAATGCTATGAGTGCAGATGCACCGAAAGGTCGAGAGACAGTCCAGAACAGCGAGAATGCTCCATCTGCAGCATGACAAGGCCAATTCCCAAAGGACCAAAACCGGAGACAAAAGGGTCAGGTGAAGACCTCAGCTAGCCCATAAGCGTCCAGAAAATTGCTCAGACTGCGTGAAGCGCAAATCCAACGACATGGAAAGTTGTCTGCCCTCATGCCTCATCGAGCCAGAAACAACATACGTCAACATGGCCAGGAAGGGCTCCATGCCTATCATGTGCTCCGACTCCGGATAGATGTTGGCAGCCTCGGCCCGCTACCATTGTAGATGATCTCACAATCTCTAAGTGCCGATCCCAGACCCAGACCCGCGCCAAAAGCCACAGAGGCCCATCTGGTTGAAGGGCTCCTGAAGAGCAGCAAAGCGCCGAAGGTCCCTGCCACGGTTGAATACACAACGCGGCGCAGTGTGAGATCGATGCAAGCATCCCACTTGTCCTCGAAGACCAACTCCGACGGTCTCTCTTTCACATCTTCCATCCCTTCACGCCGAGCTTCCTGAAAGCATGACAATCCCACAAATTATCAGCTGCAGGGACAAGCGCAGCGAGCTCTGCTAGTGCAATGAGGCCTGCATCCGACCTTACCCGTACCACACTCTCCGCTTCCGCTTGTACGTCAGTGAATGTCCGGCAAATGCACAGCAACCGGAACTTTGCTCTTCGCTCCGTTTAGGGCTTCCGAAGATGAAGTTAGCGAATGGACACCTATACAACTACGAAATCTATCGACACGCGACACACAGTGGAGCTAGGCAGCGTCTTTGCGGATTTTCATGTCATCGACAAGTAGGTTCAACATGTACTAGTTTATCGTGTGCTGAATGCACACCCTTCAACATGTGAAGTTTTTATTAAGAAAAGAGGAGATTGGACGTGAACCCTCCACTAAAGGCCATCATAAGGAGAGCCCAAGGGTTACACTATGTGAGCAGCCAAAATCAACATGGGCCATTCGTCCTGCAAGTTTGTCAGCAGTGTGGATTCCAGTCTCTCACTCTTTGTGAGAGTCGCGCAAGCCTTGAATTGAAGAAGCCAGAATCGCCGCAATATGCAGACGAAAAGGGCGGGCCGGCTCTGCCACTTTGATGAAGCTTTGAGGTGGATCTTTTTCTTGAAGCACTTAGAGCACAAATCGTAATCGGACCTACTGCTTTCAAGAGCAAATGAAGCTGTCAGAAAGAAAGTAGCACAACTTGGACAAGCCAATAGAGAAAGTCACGTACAGCGTCTACAATATCATAACTAGGGAGATTAAATGACCTACATATTCTTGACCTAGTTGAGGATGCATCTCGAGCCGTCTCTGCTATCCATAAGATAGCCCCAGCAAGTGCCCTTTGGAGGGCAATGGATACACGCTGCCAAAAGAATGAAATAGGAGAGAGGTAGGCCCGCTCCATATCTCCTTACATGGTATGCTTTCGCACAAAACTTGATAAATAATTATCAAAGTCTTTAGCCAACGCCCCATAAGTCTCTAAGGCAAGCGGGATGAAGAGGTGGCTTGCCTGCATTCCCCTACTTAGTAACCTTGAAAGTCGTCGCTCTAGCTGCCACCCAACCTAGACGGTTTAGGATAACCAGTTCAGAGGTGGGTTCAGGGTCATGAAACTTAGTCACCTCGAGCGAGGTACAAGTCAACTCTGACCATCTGACCCTATACATAAAGCATATCAATGCTCCCTCCAAGCCATATAACCACTTGCGTGAGCCATTGCAAACATAACATCACGAATGCCATTATGGCTAGCAATACATTGACCCCCATGAGGACAACAAGCAAGGTGTGTACCACCTGCATCCGGGGCAAAGCCACATTCACAGGTGACAAGTAAGGAAGCGACAAATGTGCCTGCCTCGCTCAACTCCCACTATCATGATAGCAAATTACATAGCTCACGCCAAATTCTCGAATCACACTTAGTCTAGCACTGAATTCAGCAGAGCGTCATTTTGTCCTGGTCCAAACTGTCATTGATGTGCTTGGAAAACCTGAACAGCTAGATGTCAAACCCCGATGGTCGGCTAAGCAACTCGCACCGTTCTGGCTGTTTGCTTTTGCTAAGACCCAGCAAATGGCTTTGTCTGTACTCGCATATCAAGACAGATAAGTGCCTGAACGACCAGCTCTTGGCATGAGCATGCCCACTTAGGTCACAACGTGTTGGCCAATTTGTCGCGACTTGACAATCTTGCTGCTAACTCAAAATTGTGGAGAGATTTTGACCCATCTTTGCTTACCCATAAACTCTGCACTTCAAGTTTGCATATCACAATTATAGCACTTGGAATTCCGCCTAACTACAAGCCTGATCATACACAGCGCTCTTGTCTTGCAGTCGTGCTTTAGACTTCACAGCTCCAAGACTCCTATTATCTGCGAATTCTATTCGCACTCACACTCTTCTTGAGTACGAAAGAAATCCTCGTTCTGTTTGCCACAAGATGGACCAGAGTCTGCAAGCAACTGTTAGTCTTATCCAGCAGAGCACCATGAAACGTGATCCTAGCTGGTCATGCTCGCAAACAAGATGCTAGATTTCTGCCCATTGATTAATTGTGGCCAATTACAGAATTGTAGATGAGAGTGCACATTCAGAAACTCGCGGCTATCTAATGTATTTGAATTGCTCAAATAAAGAACAACAACACACATTCCAGCAGGGGTACAAGCAGAACTTTGAAGACAGCCACAGAAGATAGGAAGAACCCTATTGAAGAAGGGAAGGATATGCCTTAAGACCCATCGACTCCATGTGAAGGTGGTGCTTATGAGAAGGCACGAATTTTGTAAGCACATTTAAAGTGTTGAGATCAGTGTGAACATATTCAATCTTGACGTGCCTTTGTTTGTTGATTATCAGCTGAAGTCTAAGAGCAGATGAAGCCACACTTGTATGCTCATAAATGTAATTAATAAAAGTGAGTACAAAATTGTTTATATACAATGTTCATAGGGGCAACCCTAAACAGGTGTGACCCTTGGATAAATAACCAAGCAGGTTAAATCCTAATTAACCCTAACACTCCCTCTTAACCTGCGAGGGTTACCGAGCGAAGGCCAGGAAATGATGACTGAGCATGGAACAAAGGAATCTCTCGTCGCCTCCTCGTGCCGGCTTCAACCGCCATGATGAACACAACATCAACCTTCGGAGCATGGCGGGGTCACAGCCATCGTCCTTCTGGTGATACTTGCTATGGAGGATATGGCGCGCTCAAGAAACAGCGCTTTGTCAAGCCAGAAGAGACCTTGGTCAACATCAAAGCAGAGGATTGGAGTACACAGCAGCCTCGCAGAGAGTAGCATCACGTCTCAGGAGTTGGAGACTAGCTCGAGCAGCAGCATAAGGAAGACAAAGCCGCCGCCCGACAAGAAACTTGCCGCCATACCGACTCCCTCTGCTCCAGCATCTGAAGAACAGCCATGGTGGCCAACTCAAGCAGACAGGGACTTGCTGTGACATCTGCATAGAACATTGGAGAAGTGTGACGAACTGAAGGACCTGCTCAACTCTCCGCAAGCAAGGACTCGGGAGCTAGAAGAGCTACTGGCAAGCAAACCTATCAAACCGGCGATGTCCCATCCCCTGACCTCTACAGAATGTCAAGCGGTGGTGAGGGAACTGGAGAGCTTGGGTTACATCTACCGCCCAGCAAGCTAACAAGTTAACAGGTGAGTCCTTTGTATTCTAAGCTGTGACGCATCTCACGATTGAATTATGAACATATGCTTCATCCATTGAGTGCATCACATGACCTACTGTGTATAGGACAGAAACAGGCAAGCCCAATTTTGTATAGAGTAGTTACAGCAAGGCCAAGTGAGGACTGCTGCATCAACTGGGCAAGCTGCTGTCCTGAGACTTTTACATAGGTAGGTCATGTACTAGAAGTGGGCATAGTGAATGCCCTGATCCCTAGTGCTACTAGGTGCTTGTAATGTTTTTCCTTGGAAAGACCCTTAGTAAAGATGTCGGCTGTATTGTCATTCGTACTGATGTACTGCACTTTCACCATGCCCCTTGCAGCCACATCACGAATGTAGTGATGGTGAAGCTCAATGTGCTTGGTTCTAGCGTGAAACCTAGGGTTCGAGACAAGTGCAATAGTCGACAAGTTGTCGCATAGAAGAGTAGTAAGGCCATCCTCACGTAAGTGTACTGCATCCAAAAATTGTCTTTCCCACTCTAACTCTTTACATGCGTCTGTTAGGGCCTTATATTCAGCTTCGATGGACGAAAACGCCACGGAAAGTTAGAAATGCCATGCGGAAGCGTCTTGCATCAAGCAGATGCTTTACTAAGAATGATAAACAATCAATTGAGGTTTAGGTTCATAGGTGGGCTTTTAAAGGGTTACGAAGGGTTGTGTCCTTTCGCTAGCCTGCTAGTTAACTAACTACATTTAAAGCTAAGGCCTAGTTAGACTAACCAACGTGGTACAGAACCAACGTGGTCTGCTTTTTCTTCTAACTCTCCCTCTCAGACACGTTGAAGGTTGCTATTATCTAAGAGCTCCATGTAAACAAAAGGAGATCACTCTTGTTGTAGTCAAGCTTCCAGCCTTGCTCAATTCGGCTATCATCTAGAGTCAGTTGAACTGCCTCGCGGTGAGCCTGTAGTGTACAGCAACTCGTGGAGAAGAACACCATTCTTGTGGCCAGAAAAGAGTAAGCTTTCTGCAACGACTTACAACTCCTAGTGACGGAACAAAAATGGATAGCCCCACCAAATGAGCGACCTAAATCATGCAGCATCATACAGTATCTACAGTCTACCATTCCAATGACCACTTTTCTGAGAAAGCCAAATAATCATATTTATCACCGATTGCCAACAACTCCACTCAGCTACTTCAGGATTGTAACCCTTTGGAAGCGTAAGTAGAACTACCTCTGCAGCAGAGATAATCTGCATATCTTCAGACGTAGTGAAGTCGGCTTGTTGAACTCCTTTTTTCTATTCCATAGGTGCCTTGGGAACGCCATGAACATGTGTCTGTGGCTACAGTTGTGCACTAACGCCGCAAAAGCAATTAGCCACAGATCCCGTAAATAGAAACCACCAAACACACAGTTAGAGCACGAGGTCGG
This sequence comes from Anthoceros angustus, assembly GCA_010909165.1. Taxonomy (NCBI): domain Eukaryota; kingdom Viridiplantae; phylum Streptophyta; class Anthocerotopsida; order Anthocerotales; family Anthocerotaceae; genus Anthoceros; species Anthoceros angustus. The sequence goes on from MU008163.1 coordinate 563,981, forward strand.
TGATCTAAATCTTGGGTCTTGGCCTTGAGGCAGCGGCATTCTCCATCCTTGGCTCTGGCGGCCTCACCAGCCTGTTTCTTCCGACACTCTCTCTCCCAATGGCCAGGTATCTGGCACCAATGACATGTCCTCTCTCGCTTAGGAGACTTGGAAGAACCCGAAGATCCCTGAGAGCTCCTGTTCTTATTCTGTTGTGACCTACCGTTGGTCACGAACATGACCCTTTCTCCCCCGTGTTGAGATGTGCCAGTATTGAACCTAGCGGCCTCCTCTTGAAGGAGAGCCCCAGCGATCTCTGACACAGTGATATTCGGGACCATGCCCGACTGGACAGCCCGTTGAGCATTTCTCACCGTCTGGTTCTGGGAAGAGACAAAGGTTTGATAGCTAGCCGGAAGACTAGCTAAGAGTTGGACTGCAGCATCAAATTCAGAAATTACCGTCCCAAGAGCTGTAAGCTGAGCTCTCAGATACCTAAACTTACTCACGTGTACAGCAACACTGTCGTTAGGTTGCATGCGTAGGGAGTAGAACTCCAATCACACCGTGACAAGTGTCATCACGTTAGTAGATTGATAAATATCGGTGATCTGCTTTCATGCTTCAGCAGCAGTGTTGGCTCCGTCTGTGTGGTGAAGTGTAACTTCATCCAAACCAGAGACTATCATCTGCATAGCCTGACGATCTTGCTGGACCCATGCATCTATAGATGGTTGATTGGTTCCTTGAGCATTGAGGGTTGGTTTCAAGCTAGTACCTTCGACAATCGGGAGAAGATCCCGAGTGTTCAAGGCACACTTCATTCGACGTGACCATACCTCAAACTTCGTACCATCAAAGCGATCCTTCTCCTTGAAGTCAGTGTTAACATTTGTAATGAAAAATGTAGGTGTCGAAGGTTGAGTAGCCATCCTTAACAGATTTCACTCAAGAGCAAATGGTCGAGATGTTGTGACACTTCGACCAGATCGCACGTTAGAGAGAAATCCGTCTTCAAAGATTAGCGAAACAATTTGCAGATACCAGTGTCGATCTTGCTGACTTGGACCTGCGCACAAGAACTGGTTTTGGTCTGCAACCTACTTTTGGTCTTGCGGACTTGAACCTCCAGCGCACATAGCTCGTTGTAATTATCTTCAGACAGGAAGAAGGATTAATTTCCCTGATATTGTAGGTTTCTCTTCACATGTGAAGAGCAATGTGCCTTGAAATTACAGCAGAGCCTGTGTCAACTTGCTAGAATCGAGATTTCCATGGGCCTTAATTAAAGGCAAGATAAGTGAAATCATCAAAAGATGTTTTACAAAACATTATTATGAAGGCGAATGGTTTATTTAGGGAAGGGAAGTTTTGAAATGTCGCGTCGTTTCGGGCGGCACCGTTTCGAGGTGCCCCTCCTCCTCCCCCTTACCAACTTGCCTCCGTTGGGATGGGTATGGAATCTGACCACCTCGGTGCCATTTCTTCAAGAGATTTTAACCATCTGCCACCACAAGAGGAGCTCCACTGCTGCACGAGCCTAGAGCTTCTATGCCAGGCCGTCGCGCTCTCAAAATATTGAAAGATTGCATGAGAAAGGAGCACGAAAGTAGCACCTCACGAAATTGCAGGTTGGAAATTGAAGGCGTTGTAAGGAAAGAGAAGGCGAGATCTGGGCCAAGCGCCTCCTTGAGAGGTCGCTCCCCCTACACGCCTGCAGATTGGGGGAAATTGAGCCAGTTTAGGGATACTATGATCAACCGAGCTCCAATCCCACTCTTCCCCAATCAGGCCTCAATCAGCAATTTCTAGTGAGTTGAGGCGCCTAGATCTTAGCAAAGGAAGGGCGCCCCGTAGGCGCAACCAGCCCTGGCTTGAAATCGCTGTGAACGGGGCATCGGCGCCTCCGATCGGTGTGCCCAAAGATCCTCCTTTTTTTTCTTCTCCATGAGAATGTATATGAGAAAACCGTGTCTACATATCCTCGTGGTAGGGGCTTGTAAGGGTCAATACACTGGACTCCATCGAAACTCCGCGATGAAACGGCCACGGGTCGGATTAGTACTAGACAATCTAGATGGGTTACCAGACACTAGATGATTTTGCTGGATTTTCCAATTGCACATTCCGTTTCTATAGTTTAAAGTTCCTAAATTAGGCTAGTTCATGTAACTACCTAAGAGGAAGAATCTGAATAAGCAAACTTTCTTTTCTATTAGATTTGCTTTCTTGTTTTTAGTGCATATTTTATGCATCTTAGAGGTTCTATAAAAGGTTTTTTTTTTTTTAAACAAGATACACATCTAGAGCTCTTGCAGCCCGTCGTACTCTCCAGAAACTCTTCTTTCTAAATGTAGAATATTCACAACCACCTAAGACTCATATCTTGAATTCTTAAAAAAAAAAACCCTCAATGATCTTGTGAAGTGAATTTTCTTCCATATTTTCTAATGATTTCTAAGAACGTAGTCTCGGACCATTGGAGCCCATCATACTCTTCAGAAACACTACAAATCTAATATGATATGCTATCTACTTTGCTCTTTATCAACAGAAGCAAAGAAGAGATAGCAAGCAAGTCCATGGCGGATCATTGCTCTAATACCAAGTTAACTAACTACATTTAAAGCTAAGGCCTAGTTAGACTAACCAACGTGGTCTGCTTTTTCTTCTAACTCGGAAGTCTGCTTCTTACAAAACCAATTCACAACACATGTTGATAGAAGGAAGACATGGGCTGAAAGACTCTTCCGAGAGTCAGCATCGGACGCCCAGTCGGCATCAGCAAAGGCAGAAAGTGTGAACTCCCTCTGACCACTGGCAACATAGTATAAACCCAAGGTCAGTGTGCCCTTCAAGTATCTGTACATCCTTTTAACAGCCGACTAGTGTACTTTGCCAGGGTTCGTGAGAAATTGGGACACAATGCTGATAGAGTAAGAAACATCAGGGCGTGTCCAGTTAGCAAGAAAAATCAAGCACCCGACGGCTTCAGCATATGGTACAGTCGACATGGCTTGCTGCTCCTCATCATCTAATGGAGGCTGTTGGGTGTGAGCATGGTAAAGTGACCACTAATTTAGGAAACGGGTGAAACCGTCTCTAAGTGGTGTTTTGCATTACGTTCATATTTTTTAACAATTGAAATTATGCCCATTTTGACCGATATTTTTAGGGCTATTCGTTTTTAACTTCATAGATATATTACAATTTTTATGTTTGGAAAATTAATTTATTTGATATATTAGTAGATTAATTCTTGCTATATATGCTAGGGACAATTTATTATCCAAACTCGTAAGTGACCGACGGGCGGGAAGCAAGAGGCGGAAACGAGTGGGATGCTCGTTGACTTTTTTAGGGTGATAATGAGGTTATCCACTTCCATTAGTCGTGCTCCTAATGTTGAGACTCACAAGCATTGTTTTTGTGCATGCATCACGCTGAACTGCGAGCTCAAACTTGGACGGCAGGCGGTGAGGATGGTTGGCAGCCATGGGGAGTCCCTACATGGTTTCTGCTAGAGCTATGTTGTGCGGGCAATAGGTGGTGTGACGGCAGGCGGTGATTGTGCGCAGAAGCTGCTTGGAGTCGGAACTAGGTTCTTACGGCCGGATTTTGGAGCTTGGTGGTGCAGGTTGTAGGCGGTGGCTTTGTGCAGCAGGCGTTTGGGTTCATCAGCCGTGCGGCAGGCTTTTCTTGGAACGAGGAGCTTTGTGGTGCGGCCAAAAGGTAGTGAATGCTGTTAGGGTTTATAGGAGGATCATCTTGATTTGGATCAGGAATGACAACTGGTGGTGGATCAGGTACTAATACAAAAGGAGGAGGAGGTGGCTGGTCAACTGGCTGACCTACGTGCGCATCGTCTTCATCCTCATCCATGGGGAAATGGGCAATATCATCCTCTGGAGCAGGTAAAATCTCTCCCTCTGTCGCAGGTTGTGGTCTGTCGAGTTCCAAGAAGGTAACAGAACGAGCTAACACGACACGCTGATGTGCAGGATCAAAGAGTTTGTAAGCTTTCGATTGTTCACTATACCCGATGAAGATGAGGGCTTGAGCTCTCGGATCTAGTTTCTTCCTCTTCTCCTCTGGGATGAGAGCAAAAGCACGAGAACCAAATACTCGTAAATGCAGTAAGCTAGGTTTGCGTTTCCAAAATGCTTCATAGGGTGTCTTCGAAGGAACTGAACTTGTAAACAGTCTGTTCAATATGTATGTTGCAGCAACAATAGCTTCGGCCCAATACTCTTGAGGTAGGTTAGCCCATAGCAACATACTGCGTGTCATAGCTAGCAAAGTTTGGTTTTTCCTTTCTGCCACGCCATTCTGCTGTGGGGTATACGGGACTGTAAGCTGACGTTGAATCCCCCTCTCTTGCAGGAAGTTATCAAACGCCAGGTTTACAAATTCCGTCCCATTATCTGTCCGGAGGTACTTTACAGATTGGCCTGTCTGCTTCTCAGCAATCAACAACCAAACTTGGAAGAGCTCCAGAGTGTCACTCTTTAATTTCATGGGGAATGTCCATGTATAACGAGAGTAGTCATCCGTGATGCAGAGGTAATAGAGAGATCCACCCAAAGAGGGGACATGGATCTTCCCTGAGATATCTGCATGCAATAGCTCGAGAACTGTGGTAGCTCTGTAGGAAGCTGAGACAGGAAACGGGTGTGCCTTCTGTTTCGCAACAATACATGCTTCACAGGTTGGTAAGTCCTTAAAAACCTGAGGCAGTGGTTCAAGATGACATTTTTGTAATGACATATCTACCAGTTTCCTCTTATTAACATGCCCGAGCCTTGCATGCCACAGGACAGCAAGGTGTTGGGCCTGCTTCGATACAAGGCTTGCCTTATGACGGAGAGTACAAATATCAAGCCTGTAGAGGTCATGATCTAATGTACCTCTGAACGCCAGCATAGATGGTTCTGTTTTCATATAGAAAAAACAGGTATCTTCACTAGCTTTCATATCATATATGCGCAGTTGCATCAACTTACTGAGAGAGACCAGATTTTTAGCCATGGAGGGCACATATAGAACGCCATCCAGGGTAAGAATTGACCCATCATGAAGTGTGAACTTGCATGTGCCACAGCCGAGGATCTGGAGACTAGATTGCTTCCTTTCATCTCCCAACAAGACTCTTTCTGATACACGATCAGTCTTTAATATGTAAAACTGATCTTTACTTCTACAGATGTGCGAGGTTGCACCAGAGTCTAAGTACCACCCATCTTCATCACGCATAGATCGGGCAAGACATACTGTAAGTATCTTCACCACTGGTTTGGTGTCACCTATAGTCTTCTCCTTAATTGCAACAGTTGCAGTATTTTTAGGAGTTCGTTTAGGTTCCCCTGCCTTCTTTTTCTTGCATTCTCGAGCCCAGTGTCCAGCTATACCGCACCAGTTGCAATTGCCTGGACGCTTAGATGGGCCAGCAGAATCTGAATTTTGACTGGGTTTACCTCCTGTCTTGCCTTTGCCTTTGAATATCCTGTGATTAGCCACTAATGCTCTCTCCGTTTTACTCTTAGGAGTTCCTGAAGAAAACAATCGACTCTGCTCTTCCTGATACAAGGCGCCTATCACCTCCTCAAGGGTGATGTTCACAGCACCTCCAGCAGCAACAGCAGCATTTGCAGTGCGCAAAGGACCATTCTGGCTAGTGATAAAAGACTGGTATGACGAAGGAAGTCGTGTGAGGAGCTCAGCTACAGCATCCACTTCCTCCATCTTGGTTCCGATTAAAGCCATCAGGCTTTGGTGTGAAAATTTACTTGTGAAAATTGCCACCTTATCTCCCTCTTTCATTCTTAGGTTGTAGAACTCATGTTTAACTGCACAGAGTGTTAATACATTTGTAACCTTGTATGTTTTCTCCAGCTGTGTCCAGATTTCAGAAGCATTCTCGATGAACTCAACTTCCGGTATAAGATCAGCATCCAGGCCTCCTATCAGGAGGGCAATTGCAATGCCATTCAGTTCATCCCATTCAGCATTCTGATCTGGTGACGGGGCTGGATTTGAGTTTGGATCTGGTTTCTTAATGGTTCCATCCACGATCTTCCACACACGTCGAGCTATCAAAGTAGCCTTCATGCGGATACGCCAGATAAGGTATTTTGTACCATTAAAGCGGTCTTTCTCCTTCAGTTCTGACGTATATGTTGGCTTGGTTGCTGCGACAGCCATAGCTATAGGTAGGTTTGTAGTAACTACAGGTTGCTTGAGGCTAAGGGCCTGAAATGACACAATCAATGCGTCTAGTGACCCTGTGGACATAAATACTTACAAAAGGAAGCATACAGGAGCTATGGCTCTGACGATCCAGGTAAGTGTTTATGCAAACAGGTCAATTATGATTGCTAACTGTGGCATGTAGGGAAGGCCTAATGGGGGGGCTTAGCTTGGAGGGCTACGGGTACAGTGCACCTGGGGCTGTTCATGCTAACCTCCCCGTCAAGGTCTTCTCTGTATGCTCAGGTCTCCAGAAGACACACTTAAGACGAAACGTCATGCTAGTTAACAACGTTTCGTTTACATGCCTCCTAACTTTTTTTATTTAAAAAATGAAACCCTAACTGTCATGCCACCTTCTCGTGAACAGATATGTCTGTTGGTCTGACCAATGACATACAGAATGGAACACAGGGAGGAAAAGGCATACAAGTGTTTATGCCTCTTCAGATCTGGCACGTAACTCGTGCCTGTGCCTGGCGCAGCTAGCTTTCTGACAGCGGAAGCAATTTAGATTGGTGAATTACAATTCAAGGCATGTCCTCTTTCCATGTCCTGGATCTTCAAATTCAGGCTTTGTAGAAGATCAGATACTCTTCTAATGTCATGTTTGATGTCCAGGGTTGTGGATTGGAGAACTTGCTCAGTCGTCTGTTCCAGGTCTTCCACTCTGTTTCTGATAAGTACTTGATCTGAGATGACACAAGACAACGTTTTCTCTACCCTGATAGCAGTAGCCAAAGATTTATGCGCAATCTTTGCATTTGCTACTTGGTGAGAAATTAATGGTCGCTTGTTTGGAAATTGCGTGTGTAGGCAATAGGTGGTGGGCACTCGGCGTCGTATATGCCGTCGGGGTTTCTTCCCTCTTCTCCGACGAGCTCACGAATTGCTGGCAGCGATTCGGTCGGTCTTTGAGAAGATGGTCTCACTAGTCCACACCTAGAATGCTTGTCTACAAATTTCCTTAGCGAGATTAGCGTAGTGCAGCTGTGTGACTAGCTTTCGGCAGTGAAGCAATTTAGATTGGTGAATTACAATTCAAGGCATGTCCTCTTTCCATGTCACGGATCTTCAAATTCGAGCTTTGTAGAAGATCAGATACTCTTCTAATGTCATGTTTGATGTCCAGGGTTGTGGATTGGAGAACTTGCTCGATCGTCATTCGGTCTTCCACTGTTTTACGATAAGTACTTGATCTGAGATGACACAAGACAACGTTTTCTCTACCCTGATAGCAGTAGCCAAAGATTTGTCTGCAATGCTGCGACTGCTACTTGGTGAGAAATTAATGGCTGCTTGTTTGGAAATTGCACGTGTGTAGGCAATAGGTGGTGGGCACTCCTGGCGCTCGTATATGAAGCCGTCAGGTTTCTTCCCTCTTCTCCGAGCGAGCTGATCCGGCTGGTGAGCGATTCGGTCGGTCTTGAGAAGATGGTCTCACTAGTCCACACCTAGAATGCTTGTCTACAAATTTCCTTAGCCAGAGATTAGCGTAATTCTGCTTGTAGAGATCTGTAGCTTCTTCAAGAGAACAGTGTCGTGGTTGGTATTGAGGGAGACCTCCTCCACGACCACGGCCTCTGCCACTAAGATCTCTAGCAGGATTGCGGGATCTCGGCATTCTCAAAGTACTTGATCAGATGGTATCGAGGCCCTCGCTGCGCCATCGATCAAGTGCTGAGAATGCCGAGATCCGCAATCACAGAGATCTGGTTTCTTAATGGTTCCATCCACGATCTTCCACACACGTCGAGCTATCAAAGTAGCCTTCATGCGGATCCGCAATCTGCTAAGGAAATTTGTAGACAAGCATTCTAGGTGTGGACTAGAGACCTCGACACCCAGCCGTCGATTGAATTAACGATTTTGGAGCTTGGTGGTGCACCTTGTAGGCGGTGGCTTTGCGTGACGTTTGGGTTCATCAGCCGTGCGGCAGGCTTTTCTTGGAACGAGGAGCTTTGTGGTGCGGCCAAAAGGTAGTGAATGCGCTGTGAGGCCACGATGGACGGTGAGGTTTTTGTGTGAGCGTGTGTGAGGGAAGGCGTGTGCGACTATTGCTATTGCACCGTGAGGTGCGGACACTTCTTGAAACTGTTTGGTTTGTTTGGGCTGTCTTTGGGTTCCTTTGTAAGGCTCCTTAACTGCTCAACGTTTACAGTATGACTCCCGGACCAATCCGACGGTTTGACAACAAGCTAAGATTCTTCACATAGGTGAGGAGGAAGGCTGTCAGTGAGGGAGGAAGGCTGTCAGTGAGGGAGGAAGTCCGTGAGGAGGAAGCAGTTCTGGAAAACCCATCATTTGTTCTATTCCCTTTCTTTCTAGTTAGTATTGAGTCTGACGGCTGTCTCTGCACTCATTTTTCCTCTGTACAAACGCAAGCACATGACTGATTTGTGTGTGCTTGTGGATGTTTGTCTTTCCTGTATTGCTGTCATCATGGGGAGGTGGTGGCACTGCTCGTTTACGCTCTTGGACTGTTGATCTGTCTACTCGATATTCTGTCAATGAGCATGTGATCCTCAACCCTCCGGGATGGGTGGCGGAGGGATGTGCCACGGCGCAAGTTCGTAAGTACTTTGCTATGCAGCAGGGGCACGCCTTCATCGCCCTCGCCATCGAGATCCATGAGGCCATGGGCAAGGCCTTTGCTAGGTTCCTTAAGACCTGTGCCAGGGAGTACCATAGCCGCAGGAATGGGGTTGGCCTCCCTCTTTCATGTATCGTGGCTTACAGCTGACGGTGTCCATTGTCTGGGGGCATTGGCCAGCGGTGTATGGGGCGGCAGCAGCGGGGTAGGCGGTTTCTTCGGCACCGGTAGTGGGTAGGCCCTTTCATATCCCTGATTTTGATATCCTTGGCGCGGTAGGCAGTTACAAGATTGGCGACAATGAGGATTAGTCCCCATGGTCTGGTGTCCTCTTAAGGGTTTCTTCCCTTCTCTTGGGGTAGATGGTTTTCCCTTATTTTTTCATAATAAAGTCTCCAGGATAGTGTGACCCTAGGAAAGGGGCTTTTTGCGAGCACCGCGTTTTTTGGAATGTAGGAAACGCAGTTTGGGGCAAGCGGCTTTTCGAACGGACAAAGTGTTGCCACTGCAAAAAGTACAAATCGGTATGTACGTTGGCTCTCTTGTAGGTTCCGACAACACGCGTGCCGTGAGAGGAAAGTCGCTAAAGCGCGTGAAGAAAATTGGGCAAGGAAAAGAAAGAAAACGGGAATGGCTTCCGGCGGTGGGGAAATGGAAATCGTTGGGGTGGCCATGTGGCTTGCCTTCAAATCCAAAGCTGGCAGGAAGAAGCATCCCTTCTCCTTCCAGTCCATTTTACGCTGTGTTCACGCCCCGCGCATCCGCCGGCAGGGCCATGACATTCGCTTGCTGCCGCCTGGCTTTGCGCTCCTCTTGGGCGACTCCACCTGCCGCCCCGTTCGTCTGACACGGCATGCTCGCACCTAGTGCTGCCCGCTGCCTCCCCAGTCTCTCTCCGCTCGGCTGGCTTGTCCCGGGAGCAGGAGATAGCCTAGCTCTGCCTCAGGATTGGGAGATTCGCACTCGGATCGTGAGAAATCGCGCTGGAGGGAGCTCTGGATCGGGCGAGGGCGAGGGCGGGGTCGGGGTCGGGATGGGATCCTCCGGGAGCGTTTGCTGGAGGCGGCGGAGGGTATGCCTGGCGCTGCTGATTCTGGCGCTGCTGGGTTTGCACGGCCTTGTGCTGGTTAGGGCGGAGGGGGAAAAGCGGTCGCTGTACAGCGCGTTGGGAGGGGAGTCTGGCGCCGGGGTGCTGTCCTTGCGGCATAAGTATGCGGATCGGGAGGGGTCCAGTTTTAAAGGCAGGGGGAAGGGCATGACGCGGGAGCACTTTGAGTTGCTCCGGGAGCACGATCGGGCTCGGCGGCGACGCTTTCTTGCGGAGGTTGCCGAGTTTCCGCTTGGTGGTAAACCTGATCCAGATGCTGATGGGTGAGATATTTTGTCATAATCTATCGAAGCGTGCTTGTTTTGTTGTTTTGTTTGTTTGTTTGCCTTTTTGTTCTTTTTGAGGCTGGGGGATCGTGTTTTGTTGTGAGTGTTGGTGGTTGATGGTCTTGACTCTGGTCTTAGATTGATGGGTTTCGTAGAATTCATTTGGATGCATTAGCTGGAGTCTGAGAGGTTCGGAGGCGAAGTCGCGTAGCCTTGTACAGGTTGTAGAAAACAGGGGTTCCCTGGGTTTCGGTCCTGAAGAGCTTTCGTCGTTTCCACTTGGTGCTTGAGGGATGGGAGCTCGCCATTTTTTGGGAGAAGTGGATTCGTCCGTTTTACCCTGCATCAGTAGTTGTAGCGAGCAGGTGTTAGGGGTTCTCTGATGTGTGTCAACAGTCTTTTTGCCACTCCTGTCCTTTTGTGGATCTGCTTCTGTTCAGTCTGCAAGTCTGAATCAGAAAGATCATACTCTGACACTGGCAGTAATCGTTGGGGTCAAGCAGGTGTGTGCACGAAAATAAATCCTCGAAAGCAGAGCAAGCGCTGAGGCAAATTAGACTTGTTTCGCTGCTGCAAGTTATGGCGGCCAAATTTTCTTGTGCACTTGCCCAAGGCAGCATCTATGCTCATTGTCTACTATGATTGTGTCGGCTGCTATCAGCAGTGAATTCCTGTCTGGTGAATTTGGCATTGCAATTAGGTTTGCCTACGTTTCAGTTGAATTTGTGGTGATCCATGCTTGTGGGTGCCTTCCTTTATCGTTCTCTGCCTCTTGTACACTGCAACACCTGACATCGGGTCTGTGACTGCAGAGTACAGTATTACGTGCCAGACTTAGTCTGTAGATTGTTGCTGACACAATCTCCCTGTGTGCAGGCTCTACTACACCAGCCTCTCCTTAGGCTCACCTCCTCAAAAATTCTTTCTCCAAGTAGATACAGGCAGTGACCTGATGTGGGTTTATTGTCATCCATGCAACAGATGTCCATCAGGAGCAAGTAGCCTCGGGGTATGCTGCATCCTGTTGCTTCGTATTTACGTTGATCGTGCTTCTGGTGCTAGGGCAACTTGTTCTAACCATTAACATCGCTGGTGTATCTTCTTCAGTTTGAGATCCAGCAATACGACCCAAGTCGTTCTTCAAATAGTAGTATTGTTGGCTGTACAGATGTGATGTGCAAGAACCTTCTTAGGAATCCGAGCTGTGATGTCAATGAGTGTGACTACCAATTGGTATATGCGGATGGGAGCCAGACATCTGGCAGATTGATTAGGGATACGTTGACCTACACACAGCTGCTCAACTCCGCTCCGCAGAATGCAGCAGCAAGTATTGTTTTTGGGTATTCCTCTTCTCCTGTTGTTGTACTTTGATGTCTTTGGCTTGTTTCTGCCAGTTTCGTTTGTTGAGCTGGTTTATCAGCTATGAAGTATCAGCTTGCCTCAGTTTGCAATGTAGTGGTGGGACTTACTGGAGGCTCTTAATTAGGTGTGGTTATGATCAGACAGGCGATCTGGCCTCCTCGAATAGGGCAGTGGATGGTATCATCGGTTTTGGACAGGCTGCCATCTCTGTCCCGTCACAGCTGTATGCCGAAGGACAAACCCCCAACACCTTTGCACATTGTTTGGAGGGAGAAGGAAATGGAGGTGGGGTGATGGTGCTTGGTGCTGTGGATGATTCGGATCTTGTGTTTACTCCGATGGTGCCCAGGCAGTAAGTTTTACCACCACAAGCTTTCCACACAACAATTCATAAAACAAAATTCCATCACTCCAAATATCTACCTTGGTATCATGGGGCTTCTGAAGCTGAATATTTGGTGGCACATGCACTGATTTGTTCTATGACTCCAATTTGCAGGCCTCATTACAATGTCTACTTGCAGTCAATCGCCGTGGGTGGTGTGAACCTGTCTATTCCCGGGAGTGCATTTGCTACGGACTCAAGCAGTGGCGCAGGCACTATATTTGATAGTGGAACTACTCTCGCCCTGTTTTCAACACCATCATACAACCCAACTTACAGTGCGGTGAGAATTATCCTTGATTTGCACCCCATGGATGCTTATTGTCGGTGTCGTTTCTGAAGAGTATGTGCAACCAACCTCAGTAAGTTGGGTAGGATGGCTTCCTACTTGAAGAGGAACTGGTCCAAGTCTAGATTGAGTTTGACTGGAGATTTGATTCATTCCAGGAAATGTGCAGTAAGTTATTCGGATATTTGGATGACCAACGAGTCTAGTTGTTTGTGATCCTAAAGTTGTGGGGTTCTTGATGCAGATCCTTGAGCAGATGAGTGATAGCGTGAGGCGGCAACCTTTCGAATCGTTTGACTGCTTTTTTGTGCCTTCAGGCGGGTGTGGCCCTCTCTGCGATCCCTGTTTATGTTCTACAAGAATTTAATGTCTCTGAAGGGTTGGTTCTGATCCCTTGGATGTTGTTCTGCAGGTCAATTAATGACTACTTCCCCAATGTAACGCTCTACTTTAGTGGTGCTGCGATGCAGCTTACGCCCGACAATTATCTCTTTAAATTTGATAACATAGTAAGTGCTGATTTCTGTAGTTTGTAGTTTCAAAAGAGTCACCTCGTTATACAGGTGGCTGTGTTTTGGCATGCTGGATGAATGGCCATGTCTTCTTAAATCGTTTTGCTGAGGATGTTGTTTTGGCACTTTTAGGGGAGGAGTAATTTCTGGTGCTGGGGGTGGACAACATCTTCTGATGAACCGGGCCTGACGATCCTTGGAGGTATGGCAAACTGACTTGTTGATGTTGATGTTGATGCGCCACGTTTTGTCCACTCAAACTCTTGGTTAGGGCGCTGTGTTTCATCAGAGTTGAGTGATTTATGTCGCCTCCGCAGATATTGTACTCAAGGATAGGCTAGTAGTGTATGATAATGTCAACAAGCGTATTGGATGGGCTGACTACAATTGTAAGTCTTCACTCGCTTGTACGATTGATCTTTTCAAGAGATGCTGTTCACCGTACGATGTGCTTACATTACGCGTCTGACATGCTTGGTGCCCTGAACAGGTTCCGGCCCAGTCACTGCATCAGCAGACCAGGGACCGGAGACAGTGGTTCCGTCACCTTTGACGGACAGGAATTGGGGTATCCAACTGTCTGCAGGGCTAATGGGTACGTGGATTAGTATGATCATTGCAGGATATTTCGCCCTGCTCCATTGACATGCATGACGGACCGTCGCAAATGGTAGCATGTTTGTAACATGATTTAATGCAGCCTGGAATTTATTTCAGGCGTCTAGCATTCTTTTTAAGGCAGGTTTTCCCAGGAGGTAATTGGATGTGCATGGGAGGATTATTGTACTATGTACCATGGTATAAATCATCTGTTGGCCTGGCGGATCGTTTCTTTTTTGAGGGAAAGTGTGGTCTTCTTCAAGAGTCCATCCATTGTATTGAAGTGGAGCAGCATTTTAGCTTGTCACTATGTCACGGTGCGCAAGTTAAAACCCTCAATCCGGCTACTTGCATGCACCCATCCAGACCTGTACCAAGCCGTGGAAGTCTCGGAAAAAACTATCAAAACAAGGTTTTCGACAGTGAAATGCAAGCGCGAAACTTCCCCCGTGCACAATTAAATCCTGGGAAATCCTGAAGCTTGCTGTGCGCCATACGCTCGTTTTCTTATTGCATCGTTGTTGCGACATTTAACCTTCGGCACCTCACTTATGGATGTAGGACAGATGAAACCTGTACACCTACACACCAATCCCCAAATTATAAAATATTGTCGCCTCACACCGTTTCGTGGAGGTCCCCGAAGCGTCTCAACGTTCAAGCGCCACCGCTAAAATCGACCGTTGCCTCGCACAAAGCCAGCCTATGCGCTACCCTGAAGTCTCCTCCTCCAGCTAGTTTGTGACACAACCAAAGCACAGGTTAGTCATGTCGGACAGTCTGCACACTACGATACCCCTTGGGCCCCTGGTATCACTTTGCTGGCTCATGCGCACTATTTCGGTCGCCAGAGACATGCGATTCCTCCAAGTCCAACACGGTTGCCATCCATCGCACGACAATATTTGTCTCCAGACCTGTGCACGAAACAGCAGGCCAGGCTTTCTGATTGACGTGCAACATCGCACCGGACAAACATTGCAGGCAACGGGTGCACGATTAGCTTTCCACAAATTCCTGCACCAGAATCAACAATCTAAATTTGCCTCCTGAGGTGTGTGAAGCGAAAATGAACGCCGCCGCTGCCGCAAGGGAGAAGGAAGAGGTCAAGAGGGCGGCTGCCAAGGAAAACGCAGCAAAGGTGGCTGCCGAGAAGGAGAAGGCCGCACAGGAAAAAGAAGCCGCACGGAAGGCCAAGGAGCAAGCGGCCTTGCAGAAGGCAGCGGCTGAGAAAGCCGCTGCCAAGAAGGCGGCCGAGGACAGACAATTGGCTCAGAAGGAGCAGGCTGAGAAAGCCAAGCAAAAGCGAGAAGAAGCAGAGAAGGCCAAGCAAGCTGAAGCCGACAAAATCAACGCCGAGAGGGCGAAGAAGCAGGATAAAGCCGAGCAGTCCGAGGCTAATCAAGCAAGGAAGGCAGGCAGGGGTGCATAGGCATTTCTCCATTTCTCTCCGCCTATGCTAATCGCCTGCTATTAACTAGTAAATTTGTTTGATAAAAATGTGCATCTTCATTGCCCGTTCGATGGACTATATGTAAACAAGTCTGGACGGCCTCAAGTGTAGCTGGCGGCGCTCAGCCCGTTGCTTGTTGCGTCTTTAGGCATTGTCTCTCAGCCTCGTGCATGCTTCTTCTTGCATGTTGCATATGCCCATGGCTTGCTTCTTCTTGGTGTTGTTCCTCTCCAAGAATCACCAACTAACCCAAAAAAACATTTCAAGAATGGCCCCAAATTAAACAGTCCAAAGGAGAATCAAAAACCATATTCCGTAGCCGGGACTCGAACCCGGGTCGCCTGGGTGAAAGCCAGGTATCCTAACCATCTAGACTACTACGGATAACATGACAACGCTTTGTCAATTAAATATTATAATTAAAAAAAATTATCTTAGGTGAAGTAATATTCACCATGCTTCTACCAAAGCAAGTCTGAGGGCGGGTGTTTTGAGAACCCAGCGTGTATCATCTTTACCTCTGGGCAGCTTCGAATTTGTCGGCTTGAGCTTGCTTGGCAATTCTCCGCCTTTGTTGCTTCCTTCTCTCGTGCGGCTTGCGGCAGCGCTGATTTTGGGTATGGCAACTCGACCGGCGGTGGTGATTGACAATGGCACGGGGTAGGATGTTCTGGATCTCTGTCTGTGGATTGGATTCTGCCACCTTGTTGCCGGAAGTGTCTGAATTTTGCAATGTGTGTGAAGGTACACGAAGATGGGGTTCGCTGGGAACGTGGAGCCTTGCTTCATCATCCCGACTGTTGTTGCGGTGAATGAGTCCTTCCTCGGGCAGACGAGCAGTCAGGGAAAAGGATGGACTGCGCAGCACACTGCAGGGGTGATGGCGGATCTGGATTTTTATATCGGTGACGAAGCGTTGGCCCGTACACATTCCAGCACGTATGCCATGAGTTATCCAATCCGGCATGGCCAGGTTGGGGCTCTGGTGCTCCTGATCAGTTTGATCTGTTTTGGATGCGGGGTTAGGAGAGGGTGAGCTGAGGATCTTGGTTTTTGTGGGGTTCAGGTTGAGAACTGGGACACCATGGAGAGGTATTGGCAACAGTGTATCTTTAGCTATCTGCGGTGTGATCCAGAGGACCACTACTTTCTTCTGACCGAGAGCCCGCTTACAGCACCGGAGAGTAGGGAGTACACTGGCGAAATCATGTTTGAAACGTTTAACGTGCCTGGGCTCTACATTGCAGTCCAAGCTGTGCTTGCACTAGCTGCTGGCTACACCACCACGAAGGTCTGTTTTCCTTCCCATTTGCATCTTGTGCACTGGATGCATTTGAACCCTGTAGTTAGAGGGTGAGTGGTGTCAGTCAGCCCTGAACAGACTGGAATATTGCAGTGTGAAATGACCGGAGTGGTGGTGGATGCTGGAGATGGGGTGACACACATCGTTCCTGTTGCTGATGGGTACGTCATGGGCGGCAGCATCAAATCAATTCCTATTGCTGGAAAGGATCTCACAATGTTCATTCAGAAAATGATGCGAGTAAGTCATATGTTTGGATTATTCTACCCGCATTGTAGTGACAGGATGTGCTGCTCCCACCGCAGCCAGGTTGGTCTGCATGAATACCTTCGGATGCATGTTACTCTTCCTGCTGACCATCGTTTTTGTCCCAAATGATGGCCTAATGCAGGAACGTGGAGAGCCCATACCGCCTGAGGATTCCTTGGATGTTTCTCGACGTATTAAGGAGGCATACTGCTACACCTGTGCTGACATGTCGAAGGTAGATAATTTGGAAGAATTTTGCATGCGCAGTTCAGTCTTTCGTCTCGTAACTGCTTGCCCAAAGAGTTGTTTTCCTTCCTCCTTTACCTAAGCTGCAGTAACCGTTTCACACCATCCTGAAAGCACAGATTACTGTTGTTGACCTACTATTGCCACCTGAATCATGGCAATTCTAACAACTGATGCATCTTTCCTGTATGTGGGGTTTACCTTTGACTGATGCTGTCATGCAGCGGATATGTTTTATCAATGTATGATGGCAGGAGTATGTAAAACACAACAAGGACCCAGCGAAATATGTGAAGCACTGGACAAGTACAAACTCAAAGACAGGGGCGCCGTACACCTGTCAGATTGGCTATGAAAGATTTCTTGCTCCTGAGGTTGGATGTTTACTGCCTCAAAGAGTTCAAACCTTGGATCCTCCCTGTTCAAACCTTTCAAACCTTACACCTTGTTTCACCTGACGCAGGTCTTTTTCCAACCGGATATATATAGCACTGAGTTTACAACACCTTTGCCGGAGGTAGTTGACAAGGTCATTCAGACGTCCCCGATTGACACACGTCGTGCACTGTACAAGGTACTTCATGCTAACCTTGTACAGGTTGGAGTTTCAGATATCTTCCTGACCTTGACAGAGATACATGCTCGAGAACACTAAAATCTCCTGCCTGTCGGCACCAGAATATCGTGCTCTCTGGAGGTTCTACAATGTTCAAAGACTTTCCTAGGAGACTTCAACGAGACATCAAGAAGATAGTGGATAACCGCAGGCATGGTGGGGAGCTGAAGGTACACTTAACTCCCACATCACCTATCGTTGGGTGTGGTTTCCATTATCCTTGCAAAGCCCCCCAACAATGTGATCTGTGTTTCGTGAACAGGGGCAGGCAATTGATGTGAACGTGGTGGGCCACCACATGCAGCGATTTGCAGTCTGGTTTGGAGGATCAGTCCTGGCCTCAACTCCTGAATTCTTTGCGGTAAAGTCGAAACTTGCCGTCTATCGTAAGTAGTCTAGAAACCCACGTTTCCCTTTGTTCCTAATTTCGACGTATGCTGCAGGCCTGCCACACGAAAGCGGATTACGAGGAGTATGGACCCAGCATTTGCCGCACAAATCCGGTTTTCAAAGGGATGTTTTGATACTGAAATATGGCATATTGCCTCATCACTGAACATATCTATATCACGTTCCCGCAAATTCAGAAACTGTGACCAAACCCTGACCACCGTGCTAACAACAGAACTGTCACAAAGGAAGTGCGAACCTGCACATAAAATCTCACCGACGACTGGCATTTATTTCACCAGGTTTTTTGAGTAACGTGGCATTCATTTCTTTAGACCGCTGCTGTACGACGGCGACCGGAGCTTGGCGAACCCCCAGATGCATTCATGGTGGATGGTCGATGATAACGTCTGGACGCTTTGCGGGTCAGCTTCACACATGCGTTCAAAGAGCTGGATCCAGGCTTGCTGACGAACGGACCTATGTGTTGTACACGTCCTTGTGCACAGGACTCGTGGCGAGACGTCGGCTCCGGGTTAGGTAGGCACCATAGGCTTGTGACCAATGTGGTCGCATCCTGACACAAACTGACTCTCCGAGGGTACCTGATTTCGATATGGAGGAGAAAGGGAATCAGGAGGAGATCCTCCTCGCTTCAACGAGCAAGGCAGTGAGCTGCAGCCAAGGCAAGGACGGCAGAACCGAAGAAGGAGAAAACCTGTAAACTGAACACCGAGACGAAAGTGGAATAATGTTTGGCTTGACTGGTATAGTACAAGTGCATCTGCTTGCAGAATATTTCCGAAATGGTCACAAAACTCTGGCGGAACAAAAGTGAGTAAGCCACACCTCTTAAGAAAACAGGAGGTTCGGGGTTAACGCCACCATCTATGACGGCAAATTACAGCTAACTATTGAGACAAGGCTAACGCAAGCCAAAACAAGGGGCCTAGGTCTACATACTCCATGCTGACTGGGACATGGAAAGGGTGAGAGGACAGACCACCATTGTTCCCTATACAAGCCTTTTATCTACTCCTCCTACAGGTGAACCACTGCTGCAAGTCAAGCTTACGTATGCTGGCAGGAGCTGACCTTGCCACACTTGAGTGACACCAGCCAAGGATTAGGAAGAACTCAATCTGGGCTGGATCAATCCCTGACAACTCTCTCCACCTTCAACATGCACTTGGGACAGGGATTGTACCAGAGGCTTACAAAACTAACCCATGACCAGATGCAACCTAGAGGTAAAGCCAAATTATTTTAGTTTAGCTCATACTAATACGACATCTACGCGAACAAGTATCCCACAAAGATACCCAGCAGGATACCCAATAGCACCACAAAAAGTGAAAAACCGGACTGCTTCTGTGCAACAGCCAGGGAAGACTGAGTCCCATCTCCAGATCCTTTGCTTGCATGCTTTCTCGAGTCCATATTAGCCACCATTTGTGTCTGTGCAATACAACCCCCAAAAGTGAATTGAGTGACCTTCGAGTAGAAGAAAAACACCAAGAATGCCAGCAAGCCTGTACCATTTCCTGCTGCAAGCGCTGGGTCAGCTGCACGGCAGCATTTCTCTCCTCGGACAGAGAAGTCAGTGCAGCCCTTGCCTGAAGGAACATCAACATGCCGATTGTTTCATGTCAAACCCGTGGGCTTATCCATGGGGAAGTACCAAACAAGCATAGCAAGGAAATATCACAAACCTCTGTCAACTTTGCTTTGATCTCAATGTAATCCTTGGGTGTCTGTCACAGAAGATAAAAAGTGACTTCCATCTCTGAACTATTGAGAAACCGATGCGGACTTCATAAGAAAGCTCACAATCTGACCAACATCACAAATATCAAGAGTACTCACCACCTCGTTCACAGAAAAACTGTTAAAATCCCCATTGTCCTGCGTGATACCGGCCTTTGGTGACAACCCTTCCTCTGCTGACTCTGCTACTGGAGAAGGTGGTTGTGGTGGTGATACATAGACAACCCTCAGCTTTGCCTCATGGACCTCCTTTCCAGCTTCTTTGTTGAACTGAAAGATGACGCGGTCACGATAGAGTAACTACTCCATTGCAAGGGTGCCAATGCTCTCACCACTACAGACGTGCAATGCTATTTCAGGCTTACCAGCTCTTGGTTCACGTCTTTGGAATGCATGCCACTAGGGGCTACGACGCTCTGGACAAGGAACTTGTCCTTGCATAGCATGTCTGGGGGAACCTCCCTCTGAGCTTGCATTGTGACTGCAGACAGCACAGGCATATCAGCACACGACAGTAAGAAGAGGCCTCGCACTTTGCAAACTGTAGCTGGTTTCAAATTTCAAAGTACCCTCGGCAAGGAAATACCTGTGACATCCGCACTCGCCTGCGGTAACACGATGCCCGTGTTTGGACGTACGCAGTACTTCTTGGGAGAAGTTGTTTTGACCTGAGATGCAAAGCAAGGTGAACCTCTTGCAGGACAAGCTAATGTACAGCTGACAACCACATCAGCGAAAGGTATCCAACCTTAAACGCCACATAGTGGTCAGTCGCATTGACCAGGCGAAGCGAGCAGGATATCTGCTTCTTCACCTCAACTGTTCACCCCATTGAGCATCACATCAGAAGAACAAACATCTTAATGCAAAACCACGCCTCCATGCCAAGAACATCCTACTACACCGGCTACCGACATCTAACTAAGACGCCACCGCCGGCCACGGCCACGATTCGGCCACAATTCCACCCTCACGATCACCTCCGATTAACGCCACCTCAACAGAAACAAGGCTACCCTAAGTTGCCGGCCGTCCTACCAATTTGACCGACAACCAGCACAACTCACACCACGGGGATCAAACAAGCTGTTGCAGACGCAGCACGTCCCAAACCCATGTGCACGCAACACAAAACGCCACAAACTCACAAGGAAATTTCAGCTCCCCCGGCTGGATATGAAGCAGTTCGCTGGGCATGGCTGCTGCTTCCGGTCCTTCTCCTCTGCTTCCTTCCACACACCTCCTCCTCAGGCTTCCAAACCGGCCCTACCTCTCCCGCCGGGCCACTCCCAATGCTCGACGCTACCAATACCACACGGAAGCCTAATATTTACACAGCGGCCACGCCGGGGGAATTCCCTACAGCCGTCTCAGGAACAGCTGGCCACATCCACAGATCTGAGGCGCATGCTTCATCCGAGTGCACCAGCCTGGCACCGTACCACACAGTACCGATTGCACCACCCGAGCTCACGTACACTCACCAACTCAACTCAGCTCCCCACGGCTCCACTCCCGAGACCGTTGCCTCCTTCCCTGCACGGCGGATCCGGCCGTCGCAGCCGCGCAGGCCAAGACGACTGCTGCACAGCGGAATCCCGCAGCAAGGCCGGGCAGCCTCAAATCCCGCGTTTCCGAGGCCGCCAAGACGGCGCTGAGGCGGAATTAGGCTCCGGAAGGCGGGAATTGCAGAGCAGCATGCAGCACAGCGGGCGGCTCAGAGCAAAGCGGGCGGGCGCGGGGGCTGAAGAGGACGAAGCGAGGGAGACGGGAGGGCAAGGCGACCGAAGCGCGGGTGGAGCGGGGCAGGCGTCCGCGGTCGACCAGCAGCTCTTGAGGAAGGAGGCGAAGAAGAAAGGAGGCGTCGAGAGAGAGAGAGAGAGAGTCGGAATAGGAAGAAGGGGGAGGCGGGGTGGTGGAGGAGAGAGGAGAGAGGAGAGAGAAGAGTGGTGCAGTGCACTGCTTCTGCACTGCACAGCACTCCTTTGATGGGGCCTTTTGGTGGATCTGGGATCGGGGGCGGCCGGGCCCTTCGTCGTCGCCAGGTGCCCGACTTCCCGACGAAACTGGCCCCCTCGCTCTACGTTAACGTCATTTTATTCAAATGCGGAAGCCAAGTTTTGTGGGAGAGTCGGCCGAGTACAGCACTATGGCAGCAAATGCTTTGGTGACAAGCTGAACATGGGCCTTGTATGTCCATTCCGCGCACAAAGCCTGGTGGGGTTCTCGCCTGCGCCCTCCACTCACCCTTTTTTTAACAGCAAACAAAGCAACATAGGTGTCTCCTTTCCTTACATTGTCGGACCTTCTTGTATATCTTCCCTTCCACCAAACTTGTCTCTCTTACCTTGCCTGCTTGCCTTCCACACATGTAGTCTCCAAACTCCTTTGTTGCATCCAGCTTTACTCTTGTCCAACCCATTTCTGTGCACCCATCTCCAGCGCGCTCGTAGTTTACAGGACTCAGCAATCGTGTGAAGTTTGTGGTACTATGAAGTGACTTTAGGTCCTCCCTTCCTAGATTAATTTTCTCTTCTTCCTCCAGGTTTTATCTCTCACTCCAGTGTGTTGACGAATATTTTCACTATTATTTTTCATACACTAGTTAATGTATGGAGTACATGAAACCTTGACAATATAGCTCAAAGAAGAAGCTCGTCCTAGCCCGTTCGGCTAGTGCTTCGGTTTCCATGTGAGAGCACTTCGGTTTCCATGTGAGAGCACTTCGGTTTCCATGTGAGAGATCGTGACGTGCAAACACATGGTACCTTGACAACGTGATTCCAAGAAAAAAGTTTTGATACAGACAGGAGCCTCAAATATCCATATCCTATTCCACTCCAACATTTTCTTCTCACACATTGGTTAGTTTGTGGAGCACATGAAACCTTGACAATGTAGTACAAAGAAGAAGGTTTGTCCTCACAATCTAGCCAGAGCGGAGACCTCCAAAGTGAGAAACCCTAAGGTGCGAAGTTGTACGTGCTACCTTGACAACGTGATTCAAAGAATTGACAATGCACGTCGCTCAAAAAAGAAGGGTTCCTCCGCGGTCGCTCAAAAAAGAAGGGTTCCTCCGCGGAATTGACAATGCACGTCGCTCAAAAAAGAAGGGTTCCTCCGTGGTCGCTCAAAAAAGAAGGGTTCCTCCGCGGGCTCTAGCCAACGCAGCCGCTACGCACAAGATAAACCCTAATGCGAGAATTTATACAGGCTACCTTTACAATATGATTCAAAGAAAAAAAGTTTTGAAACAAAGTAAGCTTCAAATATACATAATCTATTGCACTCCAACACTCTCTTTGCGTACTTTAGTTAGTCTATGGAGCACATGAAACCTTGACAATGTACCTCCAAGAACGAAGGATAATAAGTCTAGCCATCTGGATAGTGCGTTGGTTTCACATGTGAGAGACAGTTTCCGAGGTGCGAATACATGGTACCTTGATGACGTGCTTCGAAAGAAGAAATTATTGTGGGACGATCAGGAGTACCGGCCCTATTCCACTATGAGTATCTTGCTCCACTCCGAGTATCCTATTCCACTCCGGCATTCTCTTCTCTTGAATTCGCTAGCTTGTGGAGGACATCAAACCTTGACACTGTAATTCAAAGACGAAGGGTAAGTCTGCACAAGTTCCTAAGAGAGCGACCCTGCCGGGGTTTTGCTCTGCAATGAGTTCTTGCCGTGCAGTTTAGCTGCAACCTTGATTAAGTAGTAGTTCGAAGAAAGTAGTAGTTCAGATACATGAATCTATGTGGATCCTCATTCAGACATCTTCTTGTCCTGCGCGCGATCTGACGAAGACATGTGTCCTTGACATGATCTTCAATTTACACCATATCCTATTTTACTCCGATATTCTCTTGTCCATCGTCGATGTACATACTCAATCCAATGTTGTAGTCCTTCCAATATACATACATAAAATATCTTTCACAATATGATGTAAAAAAATTACACTTATTGCAAGATCGCATGAATAAGGGACACAGCCTACCAAATATGAAACAAGAGCACACATAATCACTAAAGCTTAAATCAAGAATACCTACATACTGCCTGTAATGGGTTGATCCACGTGGATTGATCACAATTATATAATTATGTATGATGGACTAATATCCCATCTGTTTAAACTCAATAAACCTCACTCTTTTAGTTATTGGGATATAAGTGTTCAGTTTTTGTTGGAAGTGAAGGATGAAAAGTACAGAGATAGGAGGGAAAGGCCACGGGTTTGTCCATAGCAATCATTTACCTACAGTAAACACCATGCTCATTAATCGTAGGTTATACGTAGCATAACCTAGTAAAGCCATCCAGTTACGGGAGACATTGGGCTCAGTTTCATGAATTCTCCAGTCCAAGAGGAGCCAGGAACGTAGGCTACGACGGAGAACCTCAAGGTGTAGCTGTTGAACTCCCTTCGCTCCAGAGGTCTTGACCAAACTTGTCCGTCACGACTTGCTCACGAGGTGACGACAACTTAAACCGATGTTTACATCTGTAGCATGTCATTTGCTGTGACGTTTGGTGGCAGATGCCCTTCCTCATCAAGTCTGGTGGCTATGTCTTTCTCTCAAAGGGAGGCTTGTTCAATGCCGATCCCCACATGAGCAGAACCCATTAACGAAATGGTGGACACGGTGTGCATCTCTGACTATGATCTCTCGTTTCTCAATCCTGGACATGGTCTTGGTGCCATTGTGGCAGTCGTTGCACATGCGGAGGTTCTTGGTCACCAGCAAAGGTGTGCCATCTGGAGTGTTGAGCAGACCATAGGCCAAAGCGAGTTTCTCAGCATGCCCACACAGAGAATCTTCTTTGTGTGTGTCAGACAATGGCTGCAAGACCAACTCTGTGTGGGACTTCTGGGTGTCATCTCCTAAGACGAGATTCACACTTTTCAACTTCCAGGAAAGGTCGTCCCTTTCTTCCCCGACGTTGAATGCGTGAACCCTGTTGTCTACCTCAATCCAGGCACTTGCAGGCTTCTTGCAAGCACCTGCAGACTTTCTCAGGCTTTCGATCTTGTCTGCATCCCTCCACCTGCCAGCATTTGTGTAGATACTGCCCAACATCGCATATGCAGATGCATTCTGAGGCTCAAGTTTGATTACGTGATCGAAGCAACGCTGTCCTCGCTCGACGTCACCATGGCTCTTGCAGGCACTCAGCAAGGATGTCCACCCTGTGACGCCATCCTCGAATGGCATGCTTAGAAGTAGGTCTTCTGCTTCCTGCAGATAGCCTGCCCGCCCGAGCAGGTCGGCCATGCAAGTGAAGTGAGACACTGTCGGGGAGATGCCATGGTCTTCCACCATCGTCTTGAAGTACTGGCGACCCTTGTCCACCAGGCCTCCATGGCTGCATGCCACAAGAAGACAGAGAAAAGTGGCATCATTGGGCATGATACCTTGCTGCTTCATCTCTTCAAAGCACTGCATAGCCTTATGGCACTCATTGTGTAGGGCATAGGCATTCATCAGCGCTGTCCATGTCACCACATCCTTCTTGGGCAGTCTGTTGAAGACACCACAAGCAGCCGGTAAGCTGCCACATTTGGCGTACATGTCCACCAAGCTGTTGCCGAGAACCACATCGTTTTGCAGCCCTCTCGACTGAATCTGGGAATGGAGCTGTTCCCCTTGTTGTATAGCTCCCACACTAGCACACGCTTTCAGGAGGCACACAAATGTGAACTCGTCAGCACCAGTCTTGCCCTCCTCTTGCATAGCTGCATAGAGAGCAAGTGCTTCGCGGCCAAGCCCTTGCTGAGCATATCCTGCGATCATGGCAGTCCACGTAACCACATCTTTGGTAGGCAATCTCTCGAAAATTGCACGGGCATCCTCTAAGCTCCTGCATTTTGCATACATGTCCACCAAGCAGTTCCCGACAATTGCATCAGCTTCAAGCCCTTTTGCCTGAATCTGGATATGAAGCTGCTTCCCCTGACCTAAATCTCCAACACTAGCACATGCTTTCAGAAGGCACACAAACAGAATATGATCAGGCGGACTCTTGCCGTCCTGTTGCATACTCGCATAGAGAGCGAGTGCTTCCCGACCGAGGCCATGCTCTGCATATCCTGCAATCATGGAGGTCCATGTCACAATGTCTTTCGTCTGCAGACTGTCAAAAACCTTGCGGGCATCCACTAAGCTCCCACATTTGGCATACATGTCCACCAGGCAGTTGCCAACAAACACATCAGGCTTGAAGGAGCTCCCCAGAACATCAGCATGCACTCGCTTTCCGGTAGCCAGGTCAGCTGCGGTGGCACAGGCCTTGAGAACAGCCACAAATGTGTGGTTGTCCGGCCTCACAGCTGCCTCTCGCATCTGTCCATAGAGTTTGATGGCCTCCGTTGGCTGCCCATATTCACCATGTGCCAAGATCACAAAGAACCACGAAAAAATGTCTGGTGCAGCCAGTCTAGAAAAGACTTCCTTCGCTTCCTCCAGCATTCCTTGAAAAGCATACATGCGGATAATGTGGTTGACCAGAAATGTGTTTGCCTCATATCCACGTCCGACAGCCAGAGCATGAACACGCTTGCCAGCAACCACATCCTTCCTTGCAATGCACCTCTTGAGGACACGATACAAGAGTGAGTCAGGAACATAAGATCCTGTACTGATCAACAACTCCAGCAACCCCACAGCTTCGCTGAGTGGCCCATGTTCGAATACATTGCTCCAGGTTTCAACCTCACACCTGCCAGGATATAGCATTTGTCAGACCAGACATCATCGTTTCTCCTTCCCATACTTCCAATCCTCAGAACAGGCAAAAGGGATCAACTCTTGGAAGCATCAGAGTGGAAATAACTTGGACCTCCTAGCGTCCTTACGGTCAGGTCCCTCGTGCAATCCAGGCTGGCAATAGCCTGCTCTCCACGGACCACGAGTCTGTACTGGTTGCAATTCCCTGTCGACCCATCCATGCTGTGAATCGACCCACAAGACTTTCGTGGTTGCGCTGTGCACAAAGTCTGGATGATTGTCGTGTGCCTGCACACATCCGTAACGTTGGAAAGCGCCATCAACACCTGGGCCCAAAACAGACCGCAGCTTCAAATTGCTCGACCTGCAATTACCTTGCTCGATCTGTTGTCCCACCATTGTGAAGGATCTACTAGAAAGCCGTCCCACAATGCCTGCCGTTCTCCTGCCACTCCTGCAAACGCAACGCAAGAACTAAGACCCCCCTTCAGGTCCAACCCGCAAAGATGCTCCTCACACCTTCTCTGAAGCAAAAATTACATGAAGAAGCTTTTACCACCGATAGGTGCCACCCGCAAAGATGACAGCAACCTGCAGCGTTCTTGCCAGATTCTTCGGGTTCTGGGATTGTTCCTAATTAGGCACAAATCCACCAGCCGGCTGCCTAATCCGGCTCCGTTCTTCATTGGCCGCACCAGCGGGCGGCGAGAAATAACTATCCACCGCGAATCCGACTGCGGCTCATAACATCCATACCCTGATCCTTGCATGCACCGGTTTTAGAGCGAGAAAGTCGACAGGTGGATTCTTTTGCAGGCTCGCCACTTGGCACTACCAGTATGAGAGGACAAGGAGCACCGCTTCCCTGGTGATGGGCACCAATGTACTAGCCTTGCTCTCAGCCAGGCACAGTGAGAGGTGCAATTTGCTGCTGCTGCTGCTGCTGCTGCTGCTGCTGCTGCTACAGGACAGGACAGGATGTGGCGAGCTGTGGTGATAGGAGTGGGGACATGGGGTGCCTGGAAGGCAGGCAAGGCTGCAGTCGGGAAGATGCAGGAACATGCAACCAGCAGAAATGCGGAGGGCAATCCTATGCAGATCATTGCCAAAGGGGCTACATGTCTGCAATCCCAGATTGGTCCGTGGGGTATTCAGGACCTCACTCTGGGTCTGGCATGCATGGCCAAGGTGTGAGCTAGTTTTTCTTGTCCCTGCTGGAGATGTGAAATGATGAGGATTTTGGTACGCAGTTGTGGTGACATTCTGTTGCTGTTGTTGTTTCTTCCTTCCTTCCAGGTGAATGAGAAAAAGCCTCCCCAGGCTCCAGGCCAGCCAGCCAAGGAGGAGTCCCAGGATGCACAGTTTCTCAAAGAAGCTCAGCACTGGCGTTCCATGGCAGAGGCTGTGTACGTGCCGGATTCCGGCTCTTTCTCGATCCTTTCCCACCTGCCAGAGTCAGCCATTGTTGGGTCGCAGTGGGAGCCGGATTCGGACTCTCTCAGGCCTGCGTACGCGGTGTGCGTAGATGCAGCCTACGGAGCAGTTGTTCTTGCTGTGAGAGGGACTTCGCATGTGTTGGACATGCTGCTCAACTCTGGTGCTCAGCCGGAGGATTTTCATGGAGGCATTGCTCATGGAGGATTTGCACATGCGTCAGAGGTGCTTTGCAAGGAAGTTCAGCCCCTCATCGACAAGGCGTTTGAGGAGCATGGCCGACATCAGAAGGATGTGAAGCTTGTGATTGTAGGGCACAGCATGGGTGCGGCTGTGGGTATCATGTCCGGGCTCAAGCTCAGAGAGAGGTACAAGGATCTGGAATGCT
Organism: Anthoceros angustus; assembly: GCA_010909165.1. Taxonomy (NCBI): domain Eukaryota; kingdom Viridiplantae; phylum Streptophyta; class Anthocerotopsida; order Anthocerotales; family Anthocerotaceae; genus Anthoceros; species Anthoceros angustus. The sequence goes on from MU008163.1 coordinate 591,902, forward strand.
GGGGCTACGCTCCCCCAGCTTGCCTCAGCCTGGAGCTGGCCGAGGAGTGCGCCAGCTTCTCCACTTGTTTTCTAGGGGCACACGACTTGGTTCCTCGCTTCTCCATTGCTGCCGTGGAGAAGCTCCGGCAGCAGGTCTGCAGCTTCGACTGGGACGAAGCAGAGAAGGTTGCCCACGACGACGAGGACTGGAAGAACCTGAAAAAGGCCATCGAAGCCATGCGAGGATTCCAGAGAACCCAAAAAGACGTGGGCAAGAAGGCTCAACAGGCTCAGGACGGAGTGAACAGGACCATGAAAGAGGCACACCAAAATGTCTGCGAGGCTCTGCCTGGACAAGCAAAAGACGACAAAGAGAAATCCGAGGGACAGCAGAACGGAGATGCAGGAGATGACCATGATGCAGAGAAGAAGTCCGACGAGAGAAGCAACCAGGGGGACGAGAAGAAGGACCCTCCAAGGCTGTACGCTCCAGGAAAACTATACGTCCTGGCCTGTGATCCTGTCGGATGTGGGAAGAAGCCGGAACAAAGGTCTAATGCCCCTGAGCTGAGGAACTACGGGGCATATCCTACCTTCGACGAAATCCAGAGGGCAAAATGGGTCTTGCACAGGGCCCAGCAGGAGGACTTGAACAGCATACTAGTATCCCCATGGTGCGTATCAGACCACATGCTGGGAACGATACAAGAAGGAATATACTACCTGCAGAGGCACTGCAAGCCCGCCGTGGCCAAATCCTCCACCTCCTCTTCTTGAACCACCCTTGCCAGAGTAGACAGTTCTCGTAAACACCATGATGTGTAGCATCCATGTACTACATGTCATGGAATTATCAAAAGTCACTGTAGGCAACCCGTTGTTCTGCTATTGGTCACTCATCTTCCAATGACCGTCATTATCCAGACTTCCACAACTTCTTCACATCTGATTGCATTTTTGTACCACACTCTCCGCTTCTGGCCTTCAGTAGAAGCAGAGCACACTACAACGGGCTACCCATCAATCATCCTACATGGAACCAATTCCCCACCTTCCCCTACCGCTGCTCCAACACAGCTCCAGTGTGGTTAAACCCACAAGAAATCTGAATCCCCGTAAGACCCCCACAATCCAACTTCGTGGGCTCGAGGTAATCAAACTCGTTCCGATGCCCCAGCTGCCCTCCGGAAGACTGCCCACTAGCAGCATACGTGCCCTGTGAACCTCCCCACCCCCAAGTGAAAATCTGCCCTTCATCCGTGATGGCAGCCGAGTGCTTCCACCCGCACACCACGCTCTCCACGGTCAGCTCCCCAAGCCCAAGCCCCACCCGCACCGGGACCCGGCTGTGCCCGCCATACCCGACCCCCAAGCATCCATACTCATTCGACCCCCACATGTACAGGTCCCCGCTCCTGGACACGGCACCCGTGTGGTACCCGCCACAGGCAACCTCCGCCATAGCCGAGCCCAAACCCAACACGGCCTTTGGACTCTGCTGGTCCCCATCCTCCCTTTGCCCAAGCTGCGAGAACCTCCCCTGCCCGAAGGTGAACACCACGCCCTCCTCGTCCACGCACGCAGAATGCATCAACCCGGCTGAAACCCGCACCACCTTCCCCAGCCCCGTGGCCTTCACCAGCCGCGGGCTCCAGCAGGCCCGCTTTTGGAACAGCCGGAAGATGGCCCGGTGGGCATGCACATCCTCCCCGTGACCCAGCTGTCCGCTCCGCCCAGATCCCCAGGCCAGCAGCTCCCCGGAGGCTGCAAGGCAGAGGGAGTGCTCCCCACCGAGCGCCACAGCCCGGATCTCCACGCCCACCAAGCCCTCGACCTTGGCAGGCCGCTCCAAAGCAGAGGGCGCCTTCGATCCCAGCCCCAGCTGCCCCTGCCCGTTCGCGCCCCAGACGAAGAGCTCCCCGGAGTCCGAGACAGCCGCGGAGTGATGGCTCCCTGCCGCCACCTGCACGCAGCCCTCGGGCAGGCCCGGAACCCGGATCGGCGATGGCGAGAAGGGCACGTCCAGGGAGACCCCGAGCTGCCCGCAGTCGTTGAGCCCGGTGGAGAAGACGGCGCCCTGGTCTGTGAGGATCAGAGTGTGCGCCCCCCCGCAGGCCACTGCCCGGGGGCGGCAGTCCTGCAATTCCGAGCACACGGAAGGCTCCAGCCGCGAGTCTTGATGCGCCAGGCCCAGCCGCCCGAAGTCGCCGTTCCCCCACAGCGCCACAACCCGATCGTGAATCGCGCGAGACGCGTATAGAGACGTGAATCGTGGGATGGTGCGGGAGCGGAGATGGCGTGCGAGCATTTCTGAGGAAGGATATGGAGGAGGAGGAGGGGAAGAGAACCCATGTGTCGGGAACGACGGAAGGATCAAACGGGGTGGCGAGTTAACCCGGGAGAAGGGTCAAAGGAACCCGGGGCGAGGGTTAGTGGACGGAATTTTGGTCGCTTATGTTGGTGTAATGTAAGAGGAGGAGGGAGCGAGAGGGGAGGTGGAGGTGGAAGGTTGTCGGGAGTTGGGAGTCGCGATTCGCATTTATTTCTTGCTGCCGTGCCGCGTTTCCCTGTCCGCGCTGGTTTGGGGTGGCCGGCGGGGAAAAGATGGCGGCGGGCGGCGTGGGTGGAGTGTGATGGAGTAGGATTGCGCGTCTTCCTGCGGCTCGATCGACGCTTGCGGGTATGGAATTGCGGTGGTGTGGGAGATGGAGGAGCGTGGTGGACGGGATGGGGTTTGCGGGATGGAGTGGGAAGGAGGAAAGGGAGGGAGGAAGGAAGGAAGGAAGGACAGGAGGGATTGTTTTGTGTGGCAGCAGCTAGGTTTGATGAGGTGTGGGGAGTGGGGGAGGTTGGTGGAGAGGGGTTTGGCGATGTGGTGTGAGTGAAGGAGGGAATTGGTAGTGGCTGGAGGTTGGGAAGGGCGGGAGGAGAGCAGGCGGGTTTGGGATTTAGTATGGAGGGAGGGAGGGGCAGAGGGAGGGAATAGGTGCTGTAGGGTTTCAGGTTTTGGTGGGAGAGGTTGGATGGATATCTTGTCTTAAGGTGATTTGTGGTGTTGTGTGTGGGTCGCGCTTATGGCAGTGTTGATCAGCTGAAGCTCCAGGATGGGAGTCAAGTCAGGGCCACGGCAAAATGGAGATGGACCGGAGTCCTCGGCCGGGCACCATGAGTCGGCTTCAGGGTCTGGGGCGCCAGCTGCGGGCTCCAGAGCTTTGGAGAGAAGTGGTTCGCGGCGGAAAGGGATGGAGAAGAGCATTTTGGATGATATTATGGGGGACCCTGAGGATTTCAAGGACTTTGCAGGCTCTGATGCTGGGTCGGAAAGTGATGGGGGACGATGGGAAGATGCAGTTAGAGCGGCGTAAGTGAATGAGGCACCTTTGCCACGCCGATGATGCTATTATGCGTTGCCCACTTTGGCTCCGGATGTCCTCATTCGATGTAGGCTACGTGTATGATATGGTGGTGACTACAAGTCTCAGTTCTTGCTTTTACCAGACATTTTGTATGCCGGACAGACCTCTCGTAGGTTACAGCCATGTCCGCTCTAAGATTTGTAACGGTCGTGGCAATCCAGTTTTGAGAGTGGGTTGACCCTCTGTTTTAGGGTGGGATAGGCTCTCTCTGTTCTTGATACAGAGGATGGATCACGCACTGTTATGGATTTTTCAAATTTGGTCCTGACGGTGTTTGGAAATGTCTCCACAGGACAAATATGGGGTAGGTTTAGGCCAGACTTTATTGTGACATCGTTGAGATTTGCTGATGGTTGCAAAAGGAACTTAACTTTTCTCTAGCTTCATCCAGATAAAGGAAACCATGTTTTTCTTTCTTCTGGGTCTTGGTTCTCACATGACTCCAAATTTACGGATGGGCCTTGTTGCTGAGCCTTAGTCAGGATGTTGATTGGTTAGGTTTCAGCTTGTGTGCTCCAGTCCCCTTTCCTGTTTCCTTTGGAAACGGGATTTGTGGTCTGTGTCACCAACGTTTCTGCCAACAGACCATGCTAGTTGTTAGGTGTGGCCATCATTCGAACAGAGGGTTGCATGATGACTTGCCAAATCCACCTAATCCGCACATTTGTTCTTGGAGAGAGTTCATGACTTCCTGCATTGGCACCTAAATTATTCCATCTCTGATTTTTAGCTGTTTAGAAGAGTGAAAGTAGCTCGGATTGTGACATGCTGCTCATGTTTTTGGTTGCTACATAGGTCCAGCCCATGTAGGTTCTGGTAGGGTTTGAATTGGATCACCACGGTGGAATGCAAAGCATGATGTCAGGGCTGGTTTTCAATGTTTCCTGAGCGTCCTGGCAGAAGCGGATTAAGTTGATGGGTGGTGTGTTGTCTTGTGATTTAAGAGTCCTGTGGTTTCTCGTAGACCTAGGAAATGGAAGTTGTCATAGGTTTTAGTAGTAGTTCCCTTTGAATGATTCAGTCTGTGTTTTGGCAACTTCTTTGTCCAACATTAATTCTGGACTCGGCAGTCTTAAGAATGAGGATGCTGCGATAGGAGCACGTCGTAAGGAGCAAAAGGGAACTGAGGTACAGTTTTCTTCATACCACACCACTCTCTTGTTCCTCTGTGTGCTCACAGGATTTTCGTTACTGCAGACTGAGAATGTGATGTTTGGTTCGTCAGGCATCTGCATCTTGGCATCGAAAGAGTGTGTGAGGACGCCTCCTTTGTCCCGTACGGGAGTCTCAGAGCAGTGTGTTACTTGCCTCTTGTAAATTTGCAGAACAGGACCAAGTCGTCTGGAGAGAGGGGATCGAAGAAGATTGAAGCCTCCTTTGATCGCTTGCCCAAGGATGGATCACATGCACCAAGCTCCTCTTCTGGAGATCATGGTTAGCGCTGAAGTCATTTCACTAACTTGTCGGGATCGTCTTGATCGCTTTCATTCAGATACTCATCAAGGTAGGGCTGATCTTGTGGTTGTGAAGGTCCTCTCAACGGGAGGAATAGTCCACGGGCCAACCATGGGAGGGGTTCGTATGGTCCATCAGCAAATGGGACTTCGGGGCGACACAAAGAGTACGAAAGAAGATATTTTATCATCAAGAGCCTGAATCATCATAACATTGCCAAGTCCATTGAGAATGGAATCTGGGCCACACAGGCTATGAATGAACCCGTTTTGAATGAAGCATTTGAGGTATGTTGGCTGCAAGCTTTCTCTGTGTAACTTTAAGATAGACCTCAGATTTGCATAGAGTCACTGCAAGTTGTGCATTGATGAAGAGCCTTTGTTTTGTGTAGACGGCCAACAGAGTTATTCTGGTGTTTAGTGTCAACATGAGCGGCCACTTTCAAGGCTATGCACAAATGGTGTCTCCTATTGGTCGGAGAAGGGCAAATGTCTGGAGTGAAGCCAATGATGGTGCTAATCCTTGGGGCGGGTCCTTCAGTGTTGAATGGCTGCGCCTCTATGACTTGCCATTCCTGAAGACTGTTCACCTGAAGAACCCTTTAAACTGCATGAAGCCAGTCAAAATTAGTAGAGATTGTCAGGTATGATCACATGATTGTGACTTTTGTTCTTGTTCATTAGTACAGCCATTTGCATTGGGCTGATAGATCTTGCTATGCAGGAGCTGACAGAAGAATTGGGTGATGCCTTATGTGCTTTGATTGATGAAGGGGCTGATCGAGAGGGAAGGCCTAAGAGGTGCGCAGCTAACTCCCCTCCTGGTCACTGTGATTGTGTTTCATTCGATGCCTAGCTTGGAAGCTCATCATTTACCTCTGGATGTGATTGAAGCAGAAAACTCGATGGCCCAGACACGAATTTCCAAGGATCGAAAAGAGCTTTTTTGGAGCCGATGGGAGGACACCCAGATATGCCTCACAGACCCAGATTGCCACCACCAACTGGTTCCGGCGTACGCTTGCCTATGATGTATGGTGGCCCGCCCTTGCCTCCAGGAGTGCCACACGATCCTTATATGCTCCCAGGATCGGGTAACAGGCCAATGAGTAGCCATGCAAGTAAATCGCTCCACCCGGAGCCAGTGAGGATATCAAAATCAAGGTCGCCACATCCCACATCTTCAGAGAAAGCTGAGGACCGCGAGAGGGATAGAGACAAGGATCGGGAGCAGGAAAAGCCCAGACCTCTGGAGAGGAATGGGGATAAGGGTAGATCCCGAAATGGAAATGGCGGTAAAGTTGCCGGTGATGACGACTTGCTGGACATGGTATGTAGAAACGGCAAGACCCTTGCTGCGGTCCTACTGTTTGTCATCCACGTCGAATTTAGGAAGTATAGCCCTCGCGTGTCAATATGCATTTCAATTGGACTGAGTTGTCTTGCGCCCTCCCTGAACTTCTCATCTGCCTGCTGCGTAGACCTATGAGGAATATCTTCAGCGACATGGCCATGCAAGAGACTATGGTGGTTACCAACAGGTGAGGAATGCACGCTCTCCCAAATTCGGCACCAGGGCAAGGCTTCTTGTGTGTATTGCAAACTAAGTCGGGATGCTCTCTCAGGGATTCGTGCTATCCAAACCCAGACTGAAATCAGGGGGAGCCTTCTAATTTCCGTTTTTGCAGGGTGGTCGGTTTCCGGGTTACCCTCCTGCTGGGGCCTATGGTCGAGGATGGATGGGTGGTGGTCCTAGAATGAACTACTCTGATGACGAGTAAGTTCCATGCTGGCCAGTCAGCTTCAGGAATTTCTACTGTACCATTGGCCTTTTTGCGACGCTTTCTTTATCAGTCATTCATGTGTATGATTTGTGCTGGATCAGATATGTGAACTACATTGCGAACTGGTATGGAAGGCAAGGCCCCATGATGGGTGGGGAAGGGTTCTATGGAAATCACAGCATGGGCTACCCAGGAATGCGTGCCATGGATCCCTTTTGGCATGGTAAACCAGGTGACATGCCTCCACCTAGGCGAGCCCCACGAGCTTCAGAAGGCAAATCATGTGGTAATGGTGGACCTATAGAGGAAAGTGTTCGAGCTCCTCAACAGCAGCACTGAAGGCTGTATGTTTCGGGCCTAGTGTAATTATTTGTAGGCACTGGGAAGCGAGGTAGCGATGCTCTTGTTTGTTCATTGTTTCTGGCAGTGAACTTGTATATTTCAGTTCTGTTCGTCGGCAGGTTCAAGTAGGTACAAATAGATAGATCCCTTTACAAGTAGATACATCCCTTTTCTCCAATTTTTAGGCTTGAGACACGGAGCTCCTTGAGAAATGATTTTTGTCCGACTACATTGAAATGGTTATCCAAGAAAGCGAGAGGTTTGTGCCCACTAGGATGCTTCATATCCCAGTCATCCCATGCAGTGCATGCTACACTGCACTTGATTCTGTATTTTTAATATTCTGAAGCTCTTGGGTACACGTGAATGGCCGACTGTACATTACATTAGATTGGACTGGACATTATTGATTTTGACTCATTGTTTACTTCGGGGCTTGTGGACTATATACAATGTTGATGCCCCTCCATCGGGTAGAGCAAAGGTTGGCAACAAGCAGTGCTTGGCCAGCTGGTCCCTAGGGATGAAATTGCTCTGTACATTTGAGAGAGCAGTTTTGCTTGTGTGTTATCAGCGCGAGGCTCGAGCCAATGTATGTTATAAACCTGTAAATTAATCAGTGCATGTGCATCACACCTGCTGTTCCTTACGTTCCTTCCTGGCCAATGAAAGTTTTCACTTTGCTGTTTTAGCAACGTTCCTTGCTGGGTGTTCCTTCCTGTCCGACGAGCGTTAGGAAAAAGCTAGAAGTACACATAGTCAGAATCCTGTAGAAATGAAGCTGCTTCCTCTGAGATCCATCTCGACCGTGTGAAGACAATGTCGCTTGCAGAGCCAGCGGTGACTGAGACAAGAATCATCCCCGTACCGGCATGGTCTGGAGGCTGACAGGAGGGGCTTTCTCGGATGCACGGCGAGTCTACTCTTTTCACCAGCTGTTGGCAGAAGTGACTGCTGTAGGAAGCACAGCCTTTTCTGTGGGGAAGCAAAGGTGCTTGTGAGTCATCCATCCGGTGCTTCATCAGGCTGCAGGGGAGGCAGAGATGGTATAGAAATCGGACTTCTGTCAGATCGATCCCGACTGTGTGAGGACGACGCTAGAATTTGGCCTGAGGGATGGAGTTGCTGGTGACTGCTGATGGGACAAGAAATTTCACTGCACTCCACATGACTTGGAAGGTCTTCCAGGGGCGACGGACACAGAGTCACAGACAAGCGAGGCTTACGGCGACTCTTTTCAACAGCAGCAGCCAGCAGGCCTGTGTGATGACCGTCTGGAGCACGCGGGGCCTCTCCCCTCGTGAACTCTCTTTGTCGCCATGGTTACAGGTTGGCCCTTTCTGCCCAAAACCGTCTGGTTGGTGGAAAGCACTTCCGTCCATACCCACTGTACTTCGTAACCAGCTATGGCTGCTTCAATCACCCTTACAGTTCATGCCTGCCTGGTGTCACTCCTTCCATGCTAACCACCTAGCTCAGGACTGCATGATCACGCGGAATTTATAACAACAAATCGGGAGTGAAAAGGTTGGTAACTAGGCACCTGCCAGTGAATTGCAGGCAAAAGGACACGTCCATGCCTTATGGAGCACCTGCCTGGAGGCCTTCCTCTCCAAGGAAGATCTACTCTGTGTGTGGGCATCATTCATGTCGGTAGGCTGCGGTGGGAAACATTTACCAACTCTGGACAGAGACCTCTCATCCTTTGTCTTTCTCCTACTGTGCACCTTTCTGATCATCTCAGACAGGCCCTATCAACGTCAATCTCGTGCTTGGGATGAGGATGAAGCTGGCTGGCTCACTGATGATGGCCTTCAAGGTCTTTCTCACAGTCTCCCTCAACCTGGAGACTGATGCATCTGGTACAGGTGGCCTTCTGAATCCCACATCTCTCTTCCCCTCTCTCCCCCCGTGCATTGATGAGCCATGAGGCTTGGCTGTCAAGATTCCCGTCTGCTCTGACTGCACATACTTAGTCCTCGGCCCATAAATACACAGGAGCTTGTATCATTCTTCACGGCTCCGAGCTCCTAGCTCCATTCCCCGCACAGTCCTTTCGTCACACTTTGTGAAGCGAGCTGCAGTCTCATTGCAAGCGTGTTCTATTGATTGCTGGACTCGGCCTCAGACTGTGTTCTGCTCCTGCAGATCCCGCTGGCACTGACACTCATCCGACTCCCTCACTCGACGATTACTGAGGGCAGTTGCCTAAAAAATGGCACAATTTGAGATTCTGCCTCTCCTTTCCGTGCTGGTCACCCTCGTGATGCTCAGAGTGGATGCCTCATATACTCCATCGCCATCATCGTCTTCCAGTCGAGCTCCAGCATTCTTCATATTTGGGGACTCGACAGTGGACACCGGAAATCAGAATTTCCTCGCCAGCGTGATCAAATCCAACTTCCCGCCGTATGGCAGGGATTTTGTTCCTCCTGGCCCGACTGGCCGCTTTTCCAATGGCAAGCTAGCGAATGACTACATCGGTCAGTTCCTCACTGCCCATGAACAGCTCGCAGCCTGGCTTGCAAACACATTAAAGTGAAGTATATCATTTGCATTGTTTGCCGCGATCGTGACGATCTGTTCCATCCTGACGTCTTGCTTCTCTGCGCAGCTGAATTTTTGGGTCTCCCATCGCCTCCGAACTCCTTGGATCCTCGAACGAGAGGAACCAAGGTCCTCAAAGGCGTTAACTTCGCATCTTCCGGTTCAGGATTCCTCAACATCACCGGAGTCGTGTATGTAAGCCCCTTCGCATTTGCAGATCAGAGTGTCAAATGTTTTGCAGCCTCGCGTGGGTCTGGCCGAATCCTCGACTCAGACTTCCGCCCATGTTCAGGGAGTCATCACCCTGCAGCAACAGCTGAAGAAATTTAACCGCTTGCAATCCGAAATCACCACTATCATCGGTCCCGCCAAGACAGCAAAGCTGACGGCTGACGCATTCTACCTGATCAGCACAGGCAGCAATGACTACATCAACAGCTACAACCTCAATCCTGTTCTACAGGAGGCCTACAATCCCGAGCAGTACCGGAATCTCCTTCTATCCACCATTTCAGCGTTTATCACGGTAAGGAAATCAGATCACAGATTCCTCTTGTTGCGGCTTAGGAAAGCTCGTGGGGTTGATTTTGTCTGTTTTGGTTTGGCAGGAGCTGTACCACAGTGGGGCTCGTTACATCGGAATCGACTCACTGGCACCACTAGGATGCGCTCCTCAGCAGGTCTTTTATTTTGGAGAAGGAAAATGTGCCGAGAGAGTGAATGCCCCTGTTGTTGCATTCAACAAAGGCCTGCGGCTGTCGCTTGAACGATTGAGGTCCTCCCTTCCTGGTGTTCACCTGCTTTACAGCAACGTGTACGATGTTCTTCTCGGAGCCCTTCGAGATCCTGCTGCTTTTGGTAAGGGCAAGAGCTCGCTTATGCTTCAGTTTCGCATGTCCAACTGACAAAGAAAGCTCACCTGATAACGAACTGCACCTGTTCCCCGTCATCTTCTGCCCAGGGTTTAAGCATTCCACAGATGCTTGTTGTGGGTTGGGGAACAACGGCGGGGCAGGGCCATGCTCCACCCTCGGTGATGTCTGCAAGGATGCCGACGACTACATCTTCTGGGACTTGTTCCACCCCAGCCAGGCAATGTACAAGATAATAGCTGATGGAGTTATCTCGGGATCAGAGGACACAATTTACCCAACAAATCTAAAGACGTTATTCCAGGCAAAATCTTGAAACGCAAGCCTCTCCAATATGCAGCTCCCAACGCACTCGAATTTTGTGTTATACCGTTCAACGTCACCACGTGCCGAGCAGTTCCAACTTTCCTGCAATTGGTCAGAGTAAACGCTTGACTGTGTCACTTGCACTGTCGTCCAGCAGCCAAATCCTGGGACATCGCAACATCATAGCACCTTCCATGTTGTATGGTCTTCCATTCAACTCCTTCAACTCAGTTGCCAAGACTACCGATGCGTCTAGAACATTGTTGCAATAGGAATAGGTCACTTACATGGGATTGAACATACTTTTAGCCCCTCATTCAGGGAAAGTATTCAGCATCTCGAGCACTTGTTGCTCTTCACATAGAATCTGTTTGAGATAGAACTGTGCAAGTAAGCAATAACTTCGAGAACGGTGCATTCGCAAAATGCTAGAAGGGAGGGGAAATACCTTTCTGCACTGCTGCCATGCCGGCAAGTTGCTACCTCATCAGCTGGCCATCGTGCATTGAATGTCTAAGAAGCAAACGATTTCACCTGATTGATCTCCCGAGCAATGTCTGCCATTTCTGGTTTATCTTCCATCTTGCGAAGTAGCTCGTCAATGATGCTGGTGGTTCTTGCGTCTGGAACACAGCCCGCACCTTGCATCTGATGCAAAAGCTGCAGCGAACTAGCACAATCTGCCCCTTCCAAGTATCCAACCAGGAGAGAATTGAAAGTGAGCACGTCTGGGTTGCAACCATCAGTTGCCATTGATTCAAATAGCTGAATTGCCTTATCCATGTCTCCACTCCTAACTAGCACGTCAATCATTGTGTTGTAGGTGATAACATCTCTCTGGATTTTCCTCCTTCTCATTTCTCCAAAGAGAACACCAGCCTCATGCACACTGCCGAGTTTGCCCAGAACACCAATAATGATGTTGTAGCTCACTACATTTGGCTCCACCCCTTTTGTTGTTTCCATGATCTCAAACAGACAACAAGCTTTCCCACTCTCTCCATTCTTGCTCAGACCATCAATCAGAGTGTTAAAGCTGATGACATCGGGGTTACAGCCAGATCTCTTCATTTCCTCCCACAGCTCAAAAGCTCTCTCAATATCACCCGCTTTGCACACAGCTTTTAAAAGAGAGTTATACACTACAAGATTAACCTCTGCTCGCTGTTCGTCGCCCTTAGGTAACCTCATCTCTTGGAACAAGCTGTACGCTTCATTGAGACGTCCCTCTTTCCCGAGACAATCTATAAGTGTAGAGTACGTGACAGCAGTCGGCATTGCCTGCTTGAGCTTCATTTCTTCGAAGAGCTGGAGAGCAAGATCAAACTTTCTTGCTTTTGCAAGGCCGCACGTGAGTGTGTTGTATGCGACTGGGTCAGGATGCCACCCTTTGTTCTTCAAATCAACAAAAAGGATGAGAGATTCCTGCACCTGCCCCACATCACTGTAAGCCTTCAGGATAATATTGTATGTGATGAAATCAGGAGGCAACCCAAATTCCCCCATCTCAGCGAACAGATCCAAAGCATCTTGCAATTGGCCTGCCTTTGCCAGCGCATCAATCAATGTGTTGTATGCACTTGCATTCAGTCTCACTCCTCTTGCCTTCAGAACTGCAAAAACCTTCAAAGCATCCTTGGTGAAACCTGCTTTGGTGAGTCCAGCAAGGACTATGGTAGAAGTGTACACATCCGGAGCGCATCCTGTACTAGTCATGTGATTGAAGAGCTCAGATGCCTCGTCTGCCTTCCCTGTTTTACAAAGCCCATCCATCAGAGTATTGTACGTGGTTGCATCTGGGGATATGTTCATCTCCTTCATCTCTTCCAGCAATGCCAGCGCCTTGTCCATTTCACCGGCTTTCCCAAACCCATCACAGAGGATATTATAGGCCCTTGTGTTTGGACGCACACCCTCCTTCTTCATAGCCGTGAAAACACGGGATGCCTTGTCCATTCTCCCAACCTTGGCCAGCCCTTGCATTAGCACTGAGGTGGAGTACACATCCATTGTGTAGCCACACCTCTTAGTCTCCCTCCACAGCTTCAGAGCCTTGTCCAATTCATTCTCTCTAGCAAATCCACAAATTAGAGCACCATAAGTCAACTCGTTTGGAACAAGACCCTCTCTTAGCATCTCCCTGAAGGTATCCCAAGCTTCGTCAATTGCCCTGCTCTTCACAAGACTTGATATCACACATGTGTAGGTGTACGCATTCCTATCACACCCATCCTGCACCAATTGCCTATACACCTGGTGCACACCTTCATGATCCTCCGCCTTTGCAAACAGATTAAGCAGACAGTTGTAGATACCCCTGTTCGGTTTCCAGCTGAACTGCTCCAACCAGTTAAAAACAACCTTGCACTCCTCCAACCTGGCGTGACCACACCCAGACAAAATCGTCGTCCACGTAGCAGTAGTGATTAGGCACCCCTCCATTTCCATACTTTTCAACACCTTCCAGATCTCGGAGAGAGAACTCACATTAAGCAGCAGAGCATTGTAGGTGAGTGTACTGTGGCTGAAACCTCTCTCCTTCGCAACCCAGTCGAAAAACCTCCGTGCCTGAACTCCATCCTCAATGTTCCTTAAAAACTCGCTCACAATCACAGGCTCGAAGGAGTCATGCTGCAACTCCGCTAAAGCTTTCTGCACTCCTGAATCCCATCTGCCCGTTCTCAAAGCGGCAAGTACTTTAGCAGAGGTTAAACCAGAAAATGTGACACTCGCATTCGCCTCCAACCTCCTGCTGCTCAAACTGGGACCCTGTGAGTCCTGTAAGGCGGACCTTGGTGCACCCAATTTTGCAGCAGAATGCACAGCCCTGGCCGACGACCCCAATATCCGCCCCTGCAAACTACGTCCGGAGACTTTGGCCATCGTTAAGGATAAACAGTCCGTCAGATGACTCGAGTTGTCTCCATCGGACCTGGTCAGTGATGTCAGCTGTGCAAATACCCATGGCGCTGCAGCTGCACCATCGGCAACAGCCTATGATATGATGAAGGTATAGTCCTTTTCCTTCCTACTCTACATTGCTACAAAGCAATACTATTTTGAAGCTATAACTTTTTGTTATGAATATCGTCCAGAGTTTTCACGCGTTTTTAAATATATTTTCATAAAACTATTTTCATTTCTTACCATCCAGAGTTTTCACGCATTTTTTATTTTCATAAAATTATTTTTAAATATTTTCATTTTTATTCATATTTTACAAAATTATAATAGTTCAATCATTTGCTCATTAGCACCCCTCGTAAGGCAAAGTTAAACCCATACAAACTACCATCGTACTAATGAACCAAATAAAACCATGAATTAAAGACTTAACACTACAATAAAACATAAATTGAAACTATTAAAATTTATTCTTGTTAGTGAAGAGTCAAAACACCTACGTAAGTAAGCTAAAGAGGCTAAGTATGATGTCATACTTTAGCATGATATGATCCAAATGCATTCCATTGGTATTTTGTCATCATAAACCAAAGTCAAAACCTGAAGTGGCTAGGTATGATGTCATACTTTGAGAACGGGATATGATCATGCTGATCAATAATCCGAATGGATCCTTTGGGCACTTTGTGATCGTAAACCAAAGTCAAAACTTGAAAAGTAATTCTCGTTGTCGGAATCGAATCCGGGTCGTAGTTGAACCCCGTATCGTGGTGGTCCAACCTCCGTATTTAAACCACTATACTACAAACCAAAGTCAAAACTTGAAAAGTAATTCTCGTTGCCGGGATTCGAACCCGGGTTGTAGTTGAACCCCGTGTCGTGGTGGTCCAAGCTCCGTACTTAAACCACTATACTACAACGAGTTTGGTGTTCACAGTGTATGTTTACTAAGTATCTACTTATGTAGTATCGACAGTAAAGCAAATGAAACATATTTTGTTAGGTATGATGTCATACTTTGAGAATGATATGATCATGCTATGAATAATCCGAATGGATCCTTTGGGCACTTTATCATCGTTAACCAAAGTCAAAACTTGAAAAATAATTCTCGTTGCCAGGAATCGAACCCGGGTCGTAGTTGAACCCCGCGTCATGGTGGTCTAAGCTTCGTACTTAAACCACTATACTACAAACCAAAGTCAAAACTTGAAAAATAATTCTCGTTGCTGGGAATCGAACCCGGGTCGTAGTTGAATGTCGTGGCGGCCCAAGCTCCGTACTTAAACCAATATACTACAGCGAGTTTGGTGTTCACAGTGTATGTTTACTAAGTATCTACTTATGTAGTATCGACAGTAAAGCAAATGAAACATATTTTGTTAGGTATGATGTCATACTTTGAGAATGATATGATCATGCTATGAATAATCCGGATGGATCCTTTGGGCACTTTGTCATCGTTAACCAAAGTCAAAACTTGAAAAATAATTCTCGTTGCCAGGAATCGAACCCGGGTCGTAGTTGAAACCACTATACTACAAACCAAAGTCAAAACTTGAAAAATAATTCTCGTTGCCGGGAATCGAACCCGGGTCGTAGTTGAACCCCGTGTCGTGGCGGCCCAAGCTCCGTACTTAAACCACTATACTACAACGAGTTTGGTGTTCACAGTGTATGTTTACTAAGTATCTACTTATGTAGTATCGACAGTAAAGCAAATGAAACATATTTTGTTAGGTATGATGTCATACTTTGCAAACGGTATGATCATGCTGATCAATAATTCGAATGGATCCTTTGGGCACTTTGTCATTGTTAACCAAAGTAAAAACTTGAAAAGTAATTCGTTGCGAATCGAACGGTCGTAGTTGAACCCGTGTCGTGGTGGTCCAAGCTGCATTTAAACCACTATACTACAACGAGTTTGGTGTTCACGGTGTATGTTTACTAAGTATCTACTTATGTAGTATCGATAAAACAAATGAAACATATTTTGTTAGGTATGATGTCATACTTTGCAAGCGGTATGATCATCGATCAATAATTCGAATGGATCCTTTGGGCACTTTGTCATTGTTAACCAAAGTCAAAACTTGAAAAGTAATTCGTTGCGGAATCGAACCGGGTCGAGTTGAAACCACTATACTACAAACCAAAGTCAAAACTTGAAAAATAATTCTCGTTCGGAATCGAACCCGGTCGAGTTGAACCCGTGTCGTGGCGGCCCAAGCTCACTTAAACCACTATACTACAACGAGTTTGGTGTTCACGGTGTATGTTTACTAAGTATCTACTTATGTAGTATCGACGAAAGCAAATGAAACATATTTTGTTAGGTATGATGTCATACTTTGTAAAGCGGTATGATCATGCCGATCAATAATTCGAATGGATCCTTTGGGCACTTTGTCATTGTTAACCAAAGTAAAACTTGAAAAGTAATTCGTTGCCGAATCCGGGTCGTGGTTGAACCCGTGTCGTGGTGGTCCAAGCTCCGTGAAACCACTATACTACAACGAGTTTGGTGTTCACGTGTATGTTTACTAAGTATCTACTTATGTAGTATCGACGAAAGCAAATGAAACATATTTTGTTAGGTATGATGTCATACTTTGTAAAGCGGTATGATCATCGATCAATAATTCGAATGGATCCTTTGGGCACTTTGTCATTGTTAACCAAAGTCAAAACTTGAAAAGTAATTCTATTGAATGGATCCTTTGGGCACTTTGTCATTGTTAACCAAAGTCAAAACTTGAAAAGTAATTCTGTCGGAATCGAACCGGTCGAGTTGAACCCGTGTCGTGGTGGTCCAAGCTCCGTACTTAAACCACTATACTACAACGAGTTCGTGTTCATAATGTATGTTTACTAAGTATCCACTTATGTAGTTTCTGATGAAAGCAAATGAAACATATTTTCATTATCATACAACATGATGATTTTTCACAAAACAAAATAATTCTCATTGTCGGAATTGAACCTTGTTGATAGTTGAACCCGTGTCGTGGCCCAAGCTCACTTAAACCACTATATGTACTACAATGAACCAGTCGAGTTGAACCCGTGTAGTGGCGGTCGAGCTCGTGCTTAAACCACCATACTACAATGAGCCGGGTCGTAGAAGAAGAAGAAGAATTTTATTTAAGTCCACTAAGGACGGATTTATATGGGACGGATAAACAAAGAGACTATAATGAAATTTAAGCGCTATTCGAGTGCGTGAGAATAGTGTGAGGCATAATCAAATATCCGCAAGTTGAGAAGTTCAAGTTGGTTGGTCCTCATTTCCACATTTGTTTCAAGCAAACTCCTACAATAATAGGGTCGAAAATTGAAAAATCACAGTGAAGATCGAGCTCGTAAATAGATTGATAAATGTATGTATGATATCTTCATATATGGGACACGGAAAACAAAGTGTTCCTCGGTCCTAGTTGAACCCGTGTCGTGGCGGTCCGAGCTACATGCTTAACCCACTATACTACAACGAGTTTGGTGCGTGTTACTAGGTATCTGCGTATCTAGTACCAACAAGAAACCAAATGAAACCTATGTAACCTAATTTGCCATCACACAATAGGATCATGCTTCAAAAATAAAGTGAAAGTGTTATGAGTAAATCTAGTTGCCGGAATTGAAGCGGGTCGTAGTTGACCCCATGTCGTGGCGATGCAGGCTGCAGACTTAAACCATTATACTACTACAACAACAACAACAATGACACACCACACATACACACACACACATATATGATCTTTTGTCCACTTAGAGTGGAAGGACCACCATGGGATAGAAAAGGTATAGGCGAAAGGTGAAAAAAGACCTACATCGTGCGTCGAACTAGAGAGACAAGCAACATGCATATCTATGAACCAGAGAGACAGGCGATGCAAGCAAGAAGGCAATCGAGACGATCAATCAACAGTGTCATAAAAAGGTCGAGGACAAAATAACCAAATGATCACCACGAAAAAAGGGTACCTAACCCAAGGCATGAGCAGTCTTAAAAGCAGACAATTTCTCCTTCTTATTTTGCCACTGCAAAGGGATAAGGCCCTCGTTCAATATGCAAGATTGTTTGTTGTTTCTCATGAAGAAGTCCTATGTCATTGATATATATTCAGTATATGTATTGTGAACATGAAACTACAATGAGTTTGATGTTCACGTGTATGTTTACTAAGTATCTACTTATGTAGTATCGACGAAAGCAAATGAAACATATTTTGTTAGGTATGATGTCATACTTTGAGAATGATATGATCATGCTATGAATAATCCGAATGGATCCTTTGGGCACTTTATCATCGTTAACCAAAGTCAAAACTTGAAAAATAATTCTCGTTGCGGGAATCGAACCGGTCGTAGTTGAACCCAGCGTCATGGTGGTCTAAGCTTATTTAAACCACTATACTACAAACCAAAGTCAAAACTTGAAAAATAATTCGTTCTTTGGGAATCGAACCCGGTCGTAGTTGAATGTCGTGGCCCAAGCTCACTTAAACCAATATACTACAACGAGTTTGGTGTTCACGGTGTATGTTTACTAAGTATCTACTTATGTAGTATCGACAGTAAAGCAAATGAAACATATTTTGTTAGGTATGATGTCATACTTTGAGAATGATATGATCATGCTATGAATAATCCGGATGGATCCTTTGGGCACTTTGTCATCGTTAACCAAAGTCAAAACTTGAAAAATAATTCTCGTTGCCAGGAATCGAACCCGGGTCGTAGTTGAAACCACTATACTACAAACCAAAGTCAAAACTTGAAAAATAATTCTCGTTCGGAATCGAACCGGTCGTAGTTGAACCCGTGTCGTGGCCCAAGCTCCGTGCCAAACCACTATACTACAACGAGTTTGGTGTTCACGTGTATGTTTACTAAGTATCTACTTATGTAGTATCGATAAACAAATGAAACATATTTTGTTAGGTATGATGTCATACTTTGCAAGCGGTATGATCATCGATCAATAATTCGAATGGATCCTTTGGGCACTTTGTCATTGTTAACCAAAGTAAAACTTGAAAAGTAATTCGTTGCGAATCGAACCGGTCGTAGTTGAACCCGTGTCGTGGTGGTCCAAGCTCCGTGCCAAACCACTATACTACAACGAGTTTGGTGTTCACGGTGTATGTTTACTAAGTATCTACTTATGTAGTATCGACAAAGCAAATGAAACATATTTTGTTAGGTATGATGTCATACTTTGCAAACGGTATGATCATGCTGATCAATAATTCGAATGGATCCTTTGGGCACTTTGTCATTGTTAACCAAAGTCAAAACTTGAAAAGTAATTCTCGTTGCCGGGAATGGATCCTTTGGGCACTTTGTCATTGTTAACCAAAGTCAAAACTTGAAAAGTAATTCTCGTTGCCGGGAATCGAACCCGGGTCGTAGTTGAACCCCGTGTCGTGGTGGTCCAAGCTCCGTACTTAAACCACTATACTACAACGAGTTCGGTGTTCATAATGTATGTTTACTAAGTATCCACTTATGTAGTTTCTACAGTAAAGCAAATGAAACATATTTCATTATCATACAACATGATGATTTTTCACAAAACAAAATAATTCTCATTGTCGGGAATTGAACCTTGTTGATAGTTGAACCCCGTGTCGTGGCTGTTCGAGCTCTGAACTTAAACCACTATATGTACTACAATGAACCAGGTCGTAGTTGAACCCCGTGTAGTGGCGGTCTGAGCTCCGTGCTTAAACCACCATACTACAATGAGCCGGGTCGTAGAAGAAGAAGAAGAATTTTATTTAAGTCCACTAAGGACGGATTTCCGTCATGGGACTGATCCGACGGATAAACAAAGAGACTATAATGAAATTTAACTGCTATTCTGAGTCTGGCGTAGAGAATAGTGCTGTGAGGCATAATCAAATATCCGGCAAGTTGAGAAGTTCAAGTTGGTTGGTCCTCATTTCCCACATTTGTTTCAAGCAAACTCCTACAATAATAGGGTCAGGAAAATTGAAAAAATCCCTGAGTGAAGATCGAGCTACTGTAAATAGATTGATAAATGTATGTATGATATCTTCATATATGGGACACAGGAAAACAAAGTGTTCCTCAGTCCTAGTTGAACCCCGTGTCGTGGCGGTCCGAGCTCTGTACTTAACCCACTATACTACAACGAGTTTGGTGCGTATTTACTAGGTATCTGCGTATCTAGTACCAACAGTAAACCAAATGAAACCTATGTAACCTAATTTGCCATCACACAATAGGATCATGCTTCAAAAAATAAAGTGAAAGTGTTATGAGTAAATCTAGTTGCCGGGAATTGAAGCCGGGTCGTAGTTGACCCCATGTCGTGGCGGTACGAGCTCTGTACTTAAACCATTATACTACTACAACAACAACAACAATGACACACCCACACATACACACACACACACACATATATGATCTTTTGTCCACTTAGAGTGGAAGGACCACCATGGGATAGAAAAGGTATAGCTGAAAGGTGAAAAAAAAGACCTACATACGTACGTCTGAACTAGAGAGACAGCAACATGCATATCTATGAACCAGAGAGACAGGCGATGCAAGCAAGAAGGCAATCGAGACGATCAATCAACAGTGTCATAAAAAGGTCGAGGACAAAATAACCAAATGATCACCACGAAAAAAGGGTACCTAACCCAAGGCATGAGCAGTCTTAAAAGCAGACAATTTCTCCTTCTTATTTTGCCACTGCAAAGGGATAAGGCCCTCGTTCAATATGCAAGATTGTTTGTTGTTTCTCATGAAGAAGTCCTATGTCATTGATATATATTCAGTATATGTATTGTGAACATGAAACTACAATGAGTTTGATGTTCACAGTACATGTACTTATTGAATACCAAGAGTAAAGCAAATTGAAACTCATTTGGTCATTGCACACAAAATGATATACTTCACAAAACAAACTGGTCTTAACTGAACCTTGCATCGTCACTCTTGCATTTTGGGATATTATTTGAGCAAAAGTTTATGGAAATTAATTTTGACTTTGTGAGACTCAAATTTAATGATTCTAAATTTTGAAAAAAAAAGAGATCCATGTTCTCAAAATTGGGACCACGGACCACGAACAAGACATCATCGAATAGCCCTGCTCACGCTCTGTGCCTAACACGATGACCACGGGGAACGATTGAAAACAACGTCCAAAACAGGCGATCTGAACGCCAAAATCCTCCACATGCCCGCACTTTGCATACATATCAATCAGAGTGCTGGCGATGTAGATGTTTGACTCAAAACCGCCCTGGGTGATAGTGCATGAAGAAGCTTGGCCTGCCTTAAGGATGCTAGCAAGAGTCATCTTGTCAGGCCGCACGCCCTCCACTTGCATTAGCCGGAAAAGGTGGAATGCCTCCAGGCCAAATCCGTGCTGGACATAGCAGGCCTGCGATCATGGCTGCATTCCATGTCACTGCATCTCTTGTAGGCAGTCTTTCAAATATGATGCGCGCATCCTGCAGCCTCCCACACATATGCCATACATGTCAATCAGTGTGTTGCCAACGTTACGAGAGCATGTGATATATTCACACCCATGTTCTCTTCTCGATTGTGGGCATGAACTAGTCTGCCAAATGCCAAGGCTAGCTTGTGAGCCTGTGGCATCAGCACCTGCTTTGAGCTGTGCAGCCACAAACACAAAATGTAGGCATCAGGCTATGCATTGGATGGTATGTAGAACTGAATAGCCAGCTGATCATGAGGCCAGCCGTGGTTGTCAGGTGCGGAGAGGTGTCATCTCATGCTGGATCATGGCGGTTCCAGGAGCATGGGGAACTGGAAGGTGTTTAGCTTTTCTTTTTTACAGACCAGACCTGTGTAAAGTGTATGGACAAATGGAGCAGGCTAGGAGGGCGTGAGTGGGCGGATCATGTTCCTTTTGCATACAGGTCTGACGACATGTGCAAGCTTAGCGCTGGCCTTGGTGCATTTAAGTCACAAATAGGCAGGCAGGCCTAGGTACGCACTCTCATATTGTGAAAAAGGGGACAGCTAGCTGGCTAGCACCATGGCCAGGACAGTGAGGTACCATATGCATCCTGGAGAGCCATGTTTCACAGCCCAGCCCGCTGCTCTTCAGGAGCTCAGAAAACATGGAGGCCAAAGTCATTATATATTCCATCTGTTTTTGAGACTTACTCCCATACCCCCGGGCCCCTAGTAGACAAAACCCTACACCTGGTGGCTGGAGTAACGCAGCCAAAAAAGCAGGGAGATGCGACGTCGACGCACCAGCTAAGTCCGAGCTTGCGTACAGACCCTGTAGACTATCCATCTCTGGCCTGCAGCCTGCTCAAGTGTTGAAGGGGATGAGAGCCAACCCGGCGGGCGCTCTGAGAACCTTCTCGAAACACATCCCAAGCTCACAGTCCAAGAGCATGAGATGAGCAGGCAGCACAGTGATTGACGACTACGGGTGTCCACTGTCCAGCTCTAAGTGAGCGAGCCTGAAAAAAGAGCTTTTCTGCTGGCAGACTGGCCACTGATTTGTTGTCTCTCCAATTGCGCACGGAGACGTTTGAGCGATTTGTGCCCTAGGTCAAGCTGCACATTGTAAGATTCTCACCGCAAGAAACAGACTCGAGGAAGACCCTCAATTCCCTCCTCGAGTGCTCGCAAGATTCCTTTCGATACCCTCCGACCCGAGCCATGATGCCTGGTCCGACCTAGGCAGCCGTAGGTGCCGGCCCGAGTGGCTGGCTGTGGGCGGTCACGCGAAGGGCGGTAGTACATGGCCTTGCGTCGGCACCTTCGCATAAATTCATAGGGTAGGTATACCTAGTTGTTGTATGTTGGGGCCCATTTTCTGCAAGGAACAAAATGGTTGTGTTCTCGGTATAAAATGATTTCATGACGGAAATCCATGACGGAATCCCATGACGGAAATCATGATGTCCCATGATTTCCGTCATGGGACTGAAATATGATAACTACATAGATTGCGGTAAAATGATCTGGAAGAATGTAAAGATAAAATTCAAACAAGAGAAATAATCTTCAATCAATCAACAGTGTCGATGAAATAGCGTGAACGAGGGCCAAACACAACCAATTCATCCCCACGAAAGAAAGCCACTTGACCTGTAGTGCGAGCTGCTCTGAAAGCGGGTAACTTCTCCCTCTTAGTCTTCCATTGTAATGGTGTAAGATTCTCATTGATATGTAACTGAGTTGTCCGTAACATAGACCCAGCCTTCATAACCTAGAGGCAATCATCCATAGAGTGAAAAGTCATAATCAATATGGGCTCCCTACCAGGATCCTTTCCAAGCCAGAAGGCTTGAGGAACGGTTTGTAGATGAGGATAGAAAATTAGATATTTTTATCGACCTAGAAAATCTTGAAAATAGCCCGGTGACTTAAACGTTACATTATATGATAGGTTTGTTTGTGTCTTCTCCTTTGGTATGAATATGGAAGTGCTAGGGATGCTTGGGGATACTCTATTCGACTCCAGAATTTGGCCCACCAGTATCTAGGTAGGTGACCCTAGCAACTGATCCTAATGGGGTCACAGATGGCTCAACAAAGGTGGTTCTTGGCAGCTGACCCCAATGCGGTCACAAATGGCTCAAGGAAGGTGGTTCTTGGTAGCTGACCCTTATGTGGTCACAAATGGCTCAATGAAGGCGGTTCTTAGCAGCTGACCCTAATCCGGTCACAAACGGCTCAAGGAAGGTGGTTCTTGGCAGCTGACCCTAATGCGGTCACAAATGGCTCAACGAAGGTGGTTCTTGGCCCGTGGTACACTCTGATGGCGGAGGTCAAATATTTGGAAGGGGATGAGTTGGATTTGATGACCACGACGGTGCAAGGCATCAATGCGATAGGTACCAACTTCATCGCCTCCGAGCTTGAAGGATTTTTCAAGCAGGTTATGCATACTAATTCAGTGTACATCCACTTGCTCAAAGATGGCTCCTTCTGGATCAAGCTAAACTCTGCCATTTGAGGTGGACAGGCTTCTTGCTTCTGACAAGCTGTTTTGGGATCGAGCACCATTAATCTTGGAATGATGTGACGTAAAAGTGGAATTCGATAGGAATGAGCTACCGTAGCCATAAACCTTCAAGAGGGGGAATATACAAACCCTCTTCGGTTGCTGGTGGACCCTCTTGACATAGATCACACCTTTCTCAAAACAATGTTTTTTTCACGTTTGTGACGTATGTCCACGCTTGTCCGATGGATCCCATGTTGGAAACAACGATTTCCAAGGCTTTGCAATACACATGGGCCTCCACGTCTTGGCGAGTCTTCCCGGGACATATATCGCCAAAGCAATGGTCCACAATGTAGGAAGGAAAATTAAAATTCCACCACTTGAAGACGGTTTTTTTACTCCAAACTATGCGAGTGGCCAACCTTGAACTGTATACCTCTATCCAACCACAAAACTTATCGTTAAATACCGTCAGACGAAATATAAGACGTCTACAATGGATCATTGGGATGGCTCAACTGCGACTCGTCTACTGCCTGTCCTGTCACAGAGTCTAAGACAACCGCTAGGTTTCTAATGCGCTCTACTTCTTCGTCTTCAAATTCGTCGTTTTCTTCCAAGGCCTTCTCGTCTTCGTTCACATCACACTTGGGGTCGTCGGAGGTGTCGCCACACATCATCCAACGCTTGCCCATCTTCCAAAAGTTCACTGTTGTCCTCTGCAACCTCCTGGCACTCAAAGAAACAACTTGTGCCTTGACTATCTTTTCCGATACATACCTCCTTTGCCTGAATGTGATGGTCCTCTGCGATGGGGTTGAAATGTAAGCTCTTCCTCTGATGGAAGGACCTCATAACCATGTATTCTGAGGAATGTACCGCACATCTCAACCTCAATCAATGCGCAGGCCCACTCAGATCGCAGCAAGTGTGGTGGTCCCACGCCGAACATGCATCAAGAACCCGCCCTTCCTTTGAGAAGGTCCTTATAAGTTTCATAAGAAGACCAAGTGGGCGTTGATAAGGGCATACCACAAGTTTGTCATTGGACAGTACACTGCTTTCTTCACCACGTGGCGTGTCCTATAACCGACCTCCCATTGTTGAACGTCCTGCATAGCATTCGAAGATAGGAGCTCTATCCTTTGTGCTTGTGTCTTTCGACACCATCCCACTGATGTACTCCAGCCTCAAACCCCGCCTCATCATTATGCATGTTGGTCTTATCCCATATGAAGGATACCAATCCGCCTTTCCACATCCATGTCCGCATGGATTCTCGACGGCAGTGGGCTTCTTGACCCCATGCATGACTATAATGCGGTAGTCTTCACTTGTTGTCTTTTCCTCAAAGCTCAAACACGTCGCATCATTGCCATGTCCACCCGCTTATCCATAGGGCCAATGTCAAACCCACGTGGAACGCCCATTACTAGAGCGTGTACCCCTCGTCCTCGAAACCCCGCATGTCAAGAATATTTCTTGCCTCCACCTGGTATTGAACCTGTTTGTCACTGGAAGGCACGTTAAATATGTTAAGACCTTCTTCCAGGTCCTTATCAGCCAAAGCCCTTTGCTCGTTTTCAAGACCTTTCCAGTTGTTGACTTCAAATATGAAATGGCGGAAGTCATCCGGCAGCTTCGCCAAAACCTCGACGTCCTTTAGTTGCTGCAAGTTAAAAACAAAACCACGTCGTAAGTGCCCCATGGACATAAGGAGG
Source organism: Anthoceros angustus (assembly GCA_010909165.1). NCBI lineage: Eukaryota > Viridiplantae > Streptophyta > Anthocerotopsida > Anthocerotales > Anthocerotaceae > Anthoceros > Anthoceros angustus. The sequence goes on from MU008163.1 coordinate 617,214, forward strand.
CGCCCTCCATCTTCACTTGTGTTGGTGGAGGCGCCGGCGGCGCCCGGCGCCCATCTTCACTTGTGTGGTGGGCGGCGCCCGCCGCCTTCACGAAGCTGCCGATGGAGGGCGCGGCCGGCGCCCACCGCTGTCATGGTGGGCGGCGCCCGGCCGGCGCCCATCTTCACTTGTGTTGGTGGAGGCGCCCGGCCGGCCGGCGCCCATCTTCACTTGTGTGGTGGGCGCGGCCGGCGCCCACCGCAGCTTCCCTTGTGGAGGCGCCCACACATTGAATAGAAAGTGTTTCTCACCTTTCCGCAAATCTTGAAACTGACAAGACACTATCTGTTGCATGATGGGGATACTCTTCCGCACCTCCTCGAACGATGAGCACCCAAGGTGTTTCGCCATCGCCACTTGGATGATGTGAAATTTCTTGGGAGGGTGATATCATCATCCATGCCCTTTAGGTCAATAAGCCTGCAAGAACCTTCTCCGTTCGATATTAGTATCATTGCGCATTCACTGATGGTATTCCTTGAAACGATTTCCAAGGCTTTGCAAGCATATCCTTGACTTCACATATGCGATCGATTTTCTTTGACTCTTGATGACCTTCCGCTTTCCTTTGCCTTTCTTGCTCGTGCCCACCGCGACATGTTTCTTTTGCTCAAGCTCCCGGCTTCCCACTTTGTAAAAATCTTATCCACATTCTCCCATACTCGCCTCCCGCTTTGCAATACACAAAATATGAGTCCTGTTGTCCACTTTGTTGCTTATATACATCGCCTTCTCGCCTCATCGCCGTCAATCAACCCTAGCGGTTTATGATTAAACTTCCATGCCATGGTCATGCACTCCGTTTTGCGATAATCGTTCGTCCCTCAAATATCGACTTGCTCAATGAAATTCATTTTCTTCCTCTGTCGGACAACACATTGTGATCTGTTGCAAGAATTCGCATTTCACACCCCCACAATACACATGGGCCTCCACATCGAAAGCGAGTCTTCCCGGGACATATATCGCCAGTGCTTCATTCGCATAGGTGTGGTTGCCTCCAAGAACCCCATGACGTATTTTTTGCCTGAACTTGTCCCAATCAAGTTTGCTCGGTCTTCACACTCTGGGTCAATCATACATAATAGAGGCAATCGCCTTCCTCAATCCGCCTTCAAATCACGCGTGCCAAGTAATTTGTCCATGCTTCGTCAACCCTCCGTATCTGAGCATGCGGTGTGAGGTGTGATGCTGGCCGAAGGTTCTCCAATTTCACCAAAACTGTCTCCAAAACAACCTTTTTTGAATAGGCCGATTCCCTGATGCGCGTTAGGGGGTCTTCATCCCGAATAGCATCTGCTAACCGCTCCTTGTCCGTTGATACATGGACAGATGGTATGTCCTCCAGCAACTCCTGCGCCTTTTGCATGCTATTGGTTTTTCTCCTGGTCCACTAGCTCCAAGCTCTGAACGACTCCTCTACTTTGATGCATGGCCCTCTCGCCTTCCTTTTCCTTTGCGCTCTTATTCCCACTCACATCCTGCATGGAGGGAAGGAGAGGCGCCCGGCCGGCGCCCCTCTTGATGATCACCATGATCTGCTTGCCCAGGCAGTGCTTCCAGAATGACCGCAGACCCGGCGCCTCATCGCCTTCTCGCCCCTCATCGCCTTCCTCAATCCGCCCTTGAGGTGCATCCATGGGCGCCCGGCCGGCGCCTCATCGCCTTCCTCCGGTCATACCTCCTACAACAGGCAGCCCTAAGGTCTCCACGATCGCGGATCTCGAACCTCTGCTGCGCATCCGATTGATCATCATCGTGCGAGAATATCGTGAATAGGGCCATCGTCTTCATCTTCGGTCCAAGCTCGCTTCCTTCTTCACAATCATCGAGTGAGATGTTCCTCCTCAACCACACCGTGCTCGAGTGCGCCTTAGGGACATGACTCTTACATGCTGAACAACCGATTGTGTGATTTACGCACATAGGGCCTGATGTATGCATTTCCAATTTGAGGCCCTGATTGACACAACATTTGTGGTTAGAGACCAAGCGAAAGCACGAAAAAACATACGAGGTCTCACTACCCCAAAATGCCTTCGAACAATTACCGCTTTGTTCTCGTCTACATTCGCGAAGATGCACTGACCTGGGCTCGCATTTCTTGATGATCGGTTGTTGAACACGAGATCAAATGCCTGTATAGCTCGGGCCCTTGTGGCACTTCATCAAACTGTGGCTTTGTTATACTGAGCGATTGCGCATGGGTCTCCTTGACACATATCGGTTCGCCCACACAACCCAACCTCGTCCGATTAGGCAAGGCATCCTTGTATCCCATGATCCACAACTTGAAGAGTGGTGTCCAAATACCTTCATCCTGGCTCCATTCTTGAACCAACATCCGGTCCTTATCCAAAAGAGGTGTGGAATCCATCCGGGCTCCAAGCCTTCGTATGTAGACAGCCTCAAAGGCGTAAGGGGATGGAATAGGCCGCGCTCTGCTTTGTCTCCCTTGTCACCAGTAGGAAGACCTTTGGTTGTGCTAGCCTTACCGGAAGTAAGGCTCCCGGATTTCGCCTGATTCGCAGCTCCTACCAATTGCGACCCAATCAAGGGGCCCAGCTTCCATCGCCATCGGGTCCCGACCTCCGCGCCCTTGAGGAGCATCCATGGGCGCCCCTGCGGCAGATGCCTTCCCCTTCCCTGGCGCTCTTGATCTCCTCACCTTCTGTAGGGGGTTAGGGGGATCAGGGATTCTATCGCCCTGGTCTTTTTTGCTCCTCCGACCCATTGCCATCTGCTGGAAGGCCACCAAAACCAAAGTTGAAGACCGCAATTCTTGCTCAGAGAGGTGGAAGATCGAAGAGCAAAACCCGTAATCTGACCTTTGTTTAGAGGATGTTGCCAAGGGAGGGCGTGGTGGCGCGATGGCGCAATTGCTCCGGCTTCACGGTGGCGGCGATAGTCCCGGCGATGCTGGCGAAAACGCCCGACCTTCACAAGCCGTCACAGACGCGAATGGGCGACTCTTCAGAAGTGTTCCCTTCGACGGTGTCTCGATGCACACCTCGACTTACAAACACCGATTTGCTCCAGTAAAAGAGATAATCCTGCTTTCTTCCTAGGGCAATAATAACCCCATCGACATTAGGGTTGAAAGGATGCTCAAACATCATGTCCAGCGTATCCACATGAAGGTACCAGCAAAACCTAACCTCGCTCGAAAACTCGTATGTATGGATGGGAGCAGGTAGAACTATTTTTCATTCGCAGCAAGTTCCACCAAACCAAAGTAGGAGTACCCACAAGTATCACCATCATGGTAATCAAAATCCCCATTGCGCCACAATCAGTCCATGTGGGATGCCGAGCATGAATGCAATGTAATTAAAGCTGCCGCCATTCCTTGTCCCAGCTAGCGGCGCCGCATATCTAAGCCGGATACGCTATTAACGTCCATTTTTCCCGAATGATTGACCCAAGTTTGCCTTAACCTTGCACGGCGGCCGCAAGGGTTTCAGGTTTGCCGGCCCGACACTTTAGTTCGTCTGCTCGTTTTCCAGCCAGCCTTCACAATCATGTTGAATGCTACTCATCCTTTGGATGGAGATGAGGTGTGGATTGTTTTGTTGTCAATTTGCCGATGTTTTGGGCTTCTGTAGATCTTTGACTCTATTCCATCCGTCGGGTGCATCGCCTCATGCATGTTTTGCGACGAAGCGCCGCAATTCAAGACAACGGCGCGGAGGATGTTGCCCAAAAGGAGGAGGATACTAAACGTGCCTCAAATACAGTCTCGGCATGTGGTGTGTGGACCTCTGCCTTCCCCAAAAGGGCAACGCATTCCCGAAGGTATAACCAGGAGAGAATCGAACTGGTCTGTTCCTACTTGCTTGAATTCCGTTCCTACATACCAATGCTTTGCTTGCATTTGCAGCTCGTTCCAGTGGTGGCCACAATGGGCGCCGCAGAAGTTCATCTTCACCATCTGTTCCGAGGGGTGTGCCTCGGACACCGAGAAACCTCAATTTGTATGCCGCCTTAGATAGGAGCCCGTCTGCTCGACTGCATGAGAATGCACAAAGTAGTGGAAACTGTTCCACCCGAGTAGGAGGGCCTCAAGCATTGAGGCGTGACTTATTTCCTACTATGGATGAGTGGGAAGGTATCCTCCGGAAAGGTGTCGGGCCGGCCGACGAGGAGGATGACGTCTTTCAAACACCAGGAGGTGGACATGCCCGCAATCATACCATCCCAAGCCATTGAGCGAAAGCTTGATAGCAACAAAGGCTCTTGTTTCAACTGGTCAAAAGACGCTACCGGTGCCGATGAGGAAATGCGGCGGAAGCTGCGTCTCTTGATTTCCGCAAGCCCTGTTGCAACCAAATGTGTGTTCAGATATTGACTATAGAAAGGTTGCGGGAGCGAGATACCGGTTTCTACGAATGGGCGAGCGGGAGACATTTGGAATCTCTTGTTCACGCCGATCGTAGCGGGCAGACAATGATAAAGTTGTGACTCATCTATGGGGTCGACGCGATGCGCCTCGAGCCTTCGCAGGTATATTGCATTGGCCATAGTAGGTATGAGGAGTGAAGAGAAGGGTTATTGCACATGCACCGTGGATGGCTTTAGAGCAAACCCTAAGCAGTCTACATATGCGCAGGTGCAATCGCGTGGATGGACAACATTCTGCTCATGGCGGAAAGGCTCCCCAATGTTGATGTGTTCAATCTTCCGGACACATTTACAAAGTTCAAATTTGGGCAAAATATAAGCGGCAATGTGAGGGTTCCGATCGGTTTGTCACCTATGCTTGGTTTTGAAACTTTGGAGGAGAACTTGGTGAAGATTCCAAAGTCCAACAGTTCTCCACGTGCTCGCTTTGCAGGATTAAAACGACAATTAGAAACACGATCGCTAAAGTCGACCAAGGTATTCTCCAATCCTTTCGTGAGTACATTATGTGTCCTTCTATGTCCTTTGTTCTGGCTGCACACTCTCCATGTCTCAGGTGGTTAGTACATCGTGTTCTCTGTAATTTGAGTGTGGCATGTTGAAAGGGACGTGCTCATTGAAGTAGGCTACCATGTCGTTCGACCAATGAGTGGGCGGCCGGTGGCGCCCACTCCTCTTAGCACCTCGGGTTTACGCAGCTTGTGCATTCTATGGAAGAGGCGTCCCGGTAGGGAAGAGGAGGAAGTGTCTTGGCCAACCTAGGAAGCTTTGGTGGGAAGGTAAAGGTGTCTCGGGAAGGTTAGGGTAGTAAGAAGGAACGTTTTCCATGCTCCTCATGGCATTGCACTCCATAGTAAGAGGTATGGCCGATGGAACATCACGGCTGTCGAGGCCTCCACGAGGGCGCCGCCGCCTCCTCTCCCACCAAGATGCAAATTCTACAATGGTAGGCGGTTTGCGGTGTTAGTGGATAGCCCGGATGAGGATGAGGATGACGCGGCCCTTTCACCAAAGTCCACTTTTGATTCCTTTGCCGTATCCGTTTATACGGTTTTGGTGGGCGCATCGCCTAAGGGTTGAACGCAGATTCTCATGTTGCGGATACGACGGGTTCCAAACCAGCAGTACTGGGTGTTCCATGATCTGCAATGATCCTATGTCTGCAATGCCTGTGAATGTCTAACGCGTGTAACACCAATTGTTTGCAGAGAAATATCAGCCTTAGATGCCCATCGAGATCGGCTCCACACTGAGCGAGCGAAGATGACAAAGCATCGCAGCAAGAGCTACGTGGAGCCCCACAAATATATGTTATTGGCCATCGATGGAATGGACCAGAAGAAGACAGAGCTTCCGCATTTCTTGCGGTGGCCGAAGAATTTGGATGAAGAATGTCGTATTTCAGTGCACGTTGTGGGGTGCATGATTCACAATTACACTCACAAAGCTAGGGCATATTTGCATTATGCCAACCTCCGCAATGACGCTAATTTGACTATAAACATCATTCAAGATGTTATCCACAATTATGATGGGTGCTGCCTAAAGTGTTGTACTTACAACCTGGACAACACTTGGGAGAACAAGAACCAACTACTCTTTGCGTATCTCAACATGTTGGTAGACATGGGAACATTTGAGAAAGTGAAGGTGGGCTTCGCTAGTTGGGCACACCCATGATCAAATTGATCGATGTTTTCATGCTTCTCTAAAAGCTTGAAACACAAGGAAGCGCACACCGCCCGCATTGGCAACTATTATCGAGGAGCGTACACTCCAAGGCGGAGGTGAAGAAGATCAAGTTCCCGACTTAAGTATGTATGGCCAATAAGACGGGGATGGGCGACGTATTCGGCATGTGAGTAAATTGAATAACTGCTCCAAAGATCAATTCAAGATAACACGCGAGGAGAAACCGAGCGGCCGGTGATGTAATCGAGTAAGCGACTCAACATGTTGTGGGAAGCGAAGGAGGCTTGGAGTTTTGAAGTTTGTGCCAGGAGGTCATAATCTGCTCCTTTGTTAGCCTTATGGCTAGAGATAAAAAGGCCGCTTGTCTCACGCAGAGAGGCGCTTACTTGAAGCGAGGGTTATCGAGCTCCCACGCTACGCGGAAGAGTACACATGGTGGGAGGAGTTGGGTTGACCAGGAAGAAATTGTCAGTAATTGTGGACAACCATATCGGGTTGGTTGCAACGCACCATGGAAGTGGTTTTCGAGTGGAGGCCGACGGAGTGCCCTTGTCATGCCCGATGCGGCTTTTGGAAGGCTACTGCGCGAACTTCCACAACGCGATATGTATTTGGGGCATATAGAAATTTGGGCAAGCAACAAGAAGATATGACACGCTTTGAATGGCGATATTGCGGAGATCAATAAAGGAATGTTCATAGCCCCGTGTTCTGAGACACACACAATGACCATTTTGGATTGGAAAGGTCATAGATGTGAAGTTGGAGTCGCCCAAACCTCACTTCCTCGTTCATTGGTATATGACCGAGCATACGGATGCATATGAGGGAAGATATGTTGAGGAATATATAATTCCGGAAGCGGTACGAACATGGCTTCAAGGTAGGGAAGAAAGGAAGCAAATCCTTGTATACCAAAAATATTCAACAGGTCTTTGTGAACGAAACGGTAATCCTTTATTATGGATTCGTCTTTGAATGCTCGAAAACATTTATATGTTGTTGACAAGAAAAGCGATAAAGGATAAGTTGAATGAATTGCGTGGGTTTATTCACCAAGATCCGAAAGTACCCACGAGGATAGTGATGACCATGGTGCGACGAGGGTCCGACGACGGCGGAGTGACCTCCGGAGATGAGTAAACGTGCTTCCATGGAGAAGGAATTGGGAGAGGAGGCAATGGTTCCGCATCTTGAGATAAATATAGGGTTCTAGCTTCACCCGGTCTAAATTCCAGTACTCCTTGTCCGAGCCTTTGTTAGGGTAAGCCTAGCGTGAATCATGTTTGGCTTTTGGTCCATTACCACCTCAATGCAATACAATACCGTGTATCCGTATATGTGGTTTGCACACACCAATAAATTAAGTATGTGTTTGGGCGGTTATCGTGCCCCAAGATTATAGTGGCGTGTTGTCCATAGCTGGACAAATTTGTCGAGGATGATAGATAGGAGCGTTGTTGCGCCATCCCAACCATCTTCGATCCGTAGGTGGTGTTTGTTCTGCAATTTGTGGTATCTGGAGAACCGAATACTGAGTGACCTCCATAGACAAGAGAGGGGCGCCGGCCGACCGGCGCCCCTGTCTCCACTAGCAAGGCCGCCAAGCATACGGTCAGTTTTGACCCAGTCTGGCATGACCTCTACCCTTTGCCAAACCCTTGACATCAACACGAATTTGCAGAAGGCTATGGTGTTTGCATGCCAACCGTACTTTCTTGCGTGACGGACCCAAATCCGGGTTCACTGGCATCCTTTCCCCGGCATTAACGGTCAGCACGGTGGGTCTTAATTTGCCTTCATCATATGGGTAAAGGATTTGAGCACCCTTCCACGTGTACCCATATTGTAAAGGGGACAACGTGTATGGGACACCTGCTTTTTGTGGTTCTTTCACCAAAACATGCTATTCGTCGTTTTGAGACCCATGTGTAACCCCCTTTGGCGCATATTTTCAAGAAAACCCCCATCATGTATATTCCCCCTCTTGAAGGTTTATGGTGTTTACGGAGGTTCTTTGTTTGGGTCTCCATGCCGGGATTGCCACCACAACTGTACATTATGGCTACCTCTATGGCTCAGCAAATTGGGCAAGTGATTGTGTCGCTTGACACAAATGCTGCTTATCATGTCAATCCACCATCCAAGTGGGGAGTCAAGGTGCAATTAGGGAAGGAGCTCCCAAAAGCTATCAAGGTGGTGAATCCAGAGGATCCAAAGAAAAGCTTATCTCATATTTATTATCAAGGAAAATTGCCTACATAATGAAGCTTTTAAGATTGGTGCTTTGGAAGATAAACTAATAGGTTAAACAAGGCATGACCAGACAACAAAAGAGAGAGAATAAGAGAGCGAATAATATTTATTTTATTTATTAAAATTAAAAATAAGCATTACAATGTTCATTGACTTAAACAGTTGATTTACGTTTTAAAAGAAGACCAAAGTCATAATTTCCCGATGGTTTAAGAAGACATGTCCTTGTCATTCTTGTCAATATCGTATTGACATCAAGTTTTGCTCCTACAGCTTTTGCTGCGGTTATTTCACTACTACATCCAAAATTTGTCGCAATAACTAACAAACTGTCAATCTCACTCTGAGTTTTGCGACTATCATACCTGTGTACATTTATTTAGAAAATAAAGTGAGGGAGGCTTCAATATTTAATCTTTATCTGGATATTTTTATTTTTATGTTAGGAAAAAATTGAAAATGAGGTCAATAAACCTTACCCCATTATACTTGCCGAAATATCATCTAGAGCAACTCGACCATCTGTGCCTTTCCCTTTGGTGAAGTTTTTCACAGCTTTTTGCAATCCATCGACATAATCCTGTTGTAGAAAAATACCTCCACTCATGATTAAGATGAGATCAAAGGTAATAGTAACAACTAAGCAACTGGTATAAACAAAATTCTCACCTTTATCTCATCAAGATGTTGATGACCTACAGTATCGGCAAAAATATCAGGAGGGTGGAAAGTTTGCTCAGGACCCTCTTCTGATCGATAATAGATGTTTTTCTAAGATCAAACAAACAACATTGATCAATACATTTTCAGCACTCACTAGTTAACTATTAAAACTAGAAATCATGAGCTTGAAAGTAAGTTTCTATAGCAGTTTACTGTGTCTTTAGATGATTCCTTAAGTGCACTCTGTAGAATCAAAATTTGCTTTGGTGGTTTTCGTGGAAAGATTTTCTCAAGCAAAGCAGATGCTTCAGAAATCTTTAACATTCTTCTCCCATCCTTCATCACTTTTCCTATAGGCCTTTGAACAGTGAGATATATCTCTATTTTCATATGCAAGTGATTTTGATAGTATGTGAGTCCATATGTATTAGAAAAGTAGCTCACCATTTAATGTATCAAAAACTTTAAACATTACTTTGAACATTCGAACTCTATCCCAGTAAGTCTCTTCACTTAGTTGACCAAGTAATATCTGTAAAACAATAATATTTAATATTTAACTATATATCATATTAACTAATATTTATGGATTAGCTAAATTTATGGATAAATATTCTAAAGATTGCTTATTATTGTTCTAGAAAACATACCAATTGAAACAACTCTACATCTGAAGGCCAAGGCCCAGAAGTCTTCTTCAATGTAAATTGCATGTTATACATAAATTCAACTACATCTATATGTTGTCCCATCTTCTTTAACAAATGTCCATATACAAAATCAAATAATGGAACAATAGTTGCCTGAAACCATGAATATAAAACTTTAGTAATTGTTCCTTTCTTCATATGTCTTACATTCATATTGATTGTTCTTCTTCCTACCTTTGTTTCTATTTGATCATGCCTTGCAGCCCAAGCATCCCATATGATTTTCTGTTGATTTGAAATAAATTTTTTATCTTAGTTTAAGAGCAGGTGATAAATATATGTAGATGAAACAAAAGATGAGCTTTCAACATATTATTGAAATATTACTTGGATTGCCTCCATTGTTAAATTCGTTATACGGATGAAATCATATGTGCATCGTAAGAATCGTGGAAGGTCCTCCCCCACTCCCATGGCCTTAACAACACATGAATAAAATTCCATAACATTCCCATAAGCATATCTACATGACTTGCAATGGTCAAATGTGATATATGTGATTTACCCTTATATTTCGATTTGCTGCCTCAGCTAGTGATGAAACAATGTCATTAGACAATACGAGAGGATCAGGTGGCAAAAGTCCTTCTATTTCTTTGAACTTCTCGGTAACCTGAATGAGTTGTTGCATGAAAAAAATGTTAACTTGAGTAGCATTTTAGCTCATTTTAAATAGCACAATCTACAAAAGATACCTCAGCAAGTGCTACTTTAGCAGCTGCAGTGTCAAGTCTGAGAGTAGTTAAACTTTCAGTAAGTTGTTCATTTGCTTTGCAAAGTTCTCTGGCTTGGTCTATAGTAGGAGCTCGATAGGCTGATGCTTTTCCTCTTAAATTCATCCAATTAGGTCTAGGTGTCATGCCACCACTTTTCAAATCCTTGGGAATGGAAAGAGCAAGTTTCCCTGTAAGCTCCACAATCTTGGCTTGAGCTTGGTCCAATTCACTTTTGGGTACTCTGTTACATTTATGCATACAACATTGGTGGAAATAACCTTTGGTTCTTTTCTATTGAAAATCAAGTCATGTTATAACACAATACCTATCTGAACACTCTTGTCTTGTAGTTTCCAAAGTCATTTGACAAGCTTGAAGTTCATGTACAAGTTGTGTGTGTAATATTTTTAATCTCTCAAACTTTTCTTTCTCAGCCAACTGAAAAAGGGAAGAAGATCAATTATGTTTCTCTTCAGTCATTGTTCAGCTCATGAGACCAAATACTTATATTGTTATGGTATTGAGAAGGGTGGGCGGTTGCGATAAAAATACTTGTTCAGCTGCTAACATGCGTGCTTTAGTCTCTTCAGCTCTAGATTTTGCCAACTCTTTCTTAAGCCTTTTCACCTTAAAAAAATGTTGAAGAACGTTAAAAGCTTTCAAATTCTGCAACCTTGATAAAATAATTATTCAAGAAAATCATCAACAAAAAAAAACTTCTAAAAGTACTCACTTGTGTTGTTGCTGTCTCTAGAGATTTTAATGTTGTTTGAAGTCGTTCTTCTAGGGCTTTTGTATGATTTTGTGATGCAAAAGCTTGTTCTTTGAGCTCCTGTAGATTTGAATAAAAATTCTTCAGAGGTGACCATCATTTAACCTTTATGATTCTTTGATTATGCATTTTAGCTTACAAAACCTCCATATGTTCTTCAATCCTATATATATCCTGTTGTCGTGCATGTATTGTTTCCTTCCATCGTTCTTGTTCATGTTCCATTTCCAGGTTTTTTTTTTCTAGTTTTCCCACGACTTCAAAATAAGGAATCTAAAATAAACAATTTTTTTTTCACTTTGTAGAGAAATGGATTTATACTTTCTCAGCTCTTTTGCTTGTTGCCTATAGAGATTATAATTTAGTAGAGACTAGTTTGGCTAAATAATTTAATACAAAGAAAGTAAGATGACCTGCTCAAAAGCAAGAGACCCATCATGTGGAAGAACATATGTTGAGTATATTGCACTTAATAGTTCATTTCGAATATGTCCTAAAACTCGAGAAAATGGCATACTCATTTCACATATTTCTCCCAATAGCTGAAATTTAAGAAATACGATGCTCGTATTTAGTTCGAGCTATCTATTTCTGCAACATGTGTGGATAATTTCATATCAGATTTTGTGTACATCTTCAAGAGAGAAAAAGTGTGATCATTGTGAATGTGAAATGTGGCTTGGAGGATACCTCACAGCAAATATTCGTGCGATAGATATCAGGTCCATTAGGAGCACTCAACTTTTTTCCTGAACGAGTGTGACTCTTGTGTTTATATTTATCTTTGTTTAACATCTCAGCTAATTTTACCTGTATTGATCAACAACAATTTAGCACTTATATCACTATGATTTATATAAAACTTGTGATCTTACAATATAAAAATTTTTAAACGAATTATGATAAAGATTCTTCTTCTTACTTCACAATAGATAGCAAATGATCTAAAATCTGAAGGTTTGTTGGTTGCTCTCGGATGAATTTTCCGTTTGGGATGCCCTTGAATATGATGTTGTTGTGCATCATTGCGAGTCATATAGTGTCGAACAATTCTCTCGGGTACATCAACAATTAGATTTTCATCTGAACTCATGTAAAGAAAGATCAAAGATTACATGAATATCAAAATGATAAATTACTCAAATTTTCTTGTAGAGAGTATACTGTATACCTATTATTAAATGAGATATACTTTACCATTTTCAGAATGAAGTGCATTAACCACTGCAGCATTAAAGTTTTTCTGTTGGAGTTGGTCGCATCTATAAGATGATATTGGACTACGTAGGTCGACATTTGCATCATATTCTTCTTCTGGAATGACATCTAAGTAATTACAAACCAAGGTTTGATAATAGACTTCCATGTTTGTAGCAAAAATATACTATATATACCTGTGCTACTTGTATTCCTCGAATTAATATTTCCGTTCTTAGGTTTGATTTCATGCAGCAAAGAGTGTTTTCGTGGTGGACTCTCATATTCCTTTGGGCGCAAATCGGGCACCAATGTTCCATCATTAAATTTAGCAAGATCCTTTGCAACTTTGCTATAAGCTGAAGCATGCGCACTTTTATTGGGATACTTCTTAGAAGGTTGGTGAGGAATAAAAGAACCAGGTATTCCATCAGATGACGTCACAGAAAGAATAGGAGATACTGAATGTGGAGAAGGAGAAGATGATTGATTTCCTCTCATTTTTACGTCTATATAAATATTTTTATACAACTTGTAGGTCAGCCCAAACAACTCATGGAGACTGCAAACAAAGTAAAGACTGACTACAATTAGGCTCTAGCATTATTTCCTTGATAAGCTGAAAAAGCTGAAACTCGTAGATTTTTTAAGTTTTTTCAAGCAAGAGTTTAATCGACTATGCTTTCCAACCATATTAACCACTTTCAGGTCAGCGACCACTGACTCTTTATCAAACTAATTTTTGTGTAAGTATCGGTTGAAACTATGTATCGTGAGTAGCAAGCAGGTCACTTTCAGACTCCCGGTTTATATTTGCTGGTGAGTTACAGGTCACTTTCTAACTCCCGATTCGACTGAATTTGCTGTTTCCCGTCCTAGGACTCTGTTGCCACGAGACCTTCTCTTTCACTGAATCTGCGGTTGCAAAGAGACTCTCCACTCGGTCTGGGTCTCGGTTTGCAACTGCAGTAAGACGCTTGCTGAAGGTAGAGAGTTGAAGCTTGGAATCAATCCTTTGACTATCTTTTTTTCCCAGAATTATAGGCCTGAATCTAAACACAGCTTAGAGGCTAGATGAAGCTAGTGTTGAGGAAGAACGGTTAGACGGACTGATTCTAAGGTGACGTAGATGATGGGGCGATGCGCTGTATGTGATGGTCATCCGGTGCAAGTCTTGGACTGCCCCGGGCCCCGGGCCCCGGGCGTAACGGAGCATCTTGGCGAAACTGGGGAAGACGCGGTCCCAAAACCGTGAACCCAGACCAAGGAGCAAGGGGTAGAGCGCGGCTTTCCGTTGCCCTTCCGCAAGCTGGGGAGGAAGTAGATCGAACGCCAAGCGGGCCCCGTCAACCCTGCAGGCGCTGCAGGAGGAAGGAAGGTGGCAGGCCTTGCTTTTGGCAATTGAGCCTGCAGCACGCACTGGAGGTTCCAATTCGTGGGCCTAGGTTGCTGGGATGAAGTCCACATCGCTTGCCGAGGGTGGTGCGTGGGATGAGAGGGAGCCTGTAGGGAGAGGTTGAGGAGCTGGGCTGGGCTGGGCTGGGAGGTGGTGGCAACGTGCTGGTGGGTTGGGAGGAGAGCGGGATTTAGGGTGGTGGGTCTTGCGCTGGTGGTGTACTAGTAGAGAGGGCGTTTGTGGGTTGGATGGATCTGGTGACATGGCTGCTGGAGGCGACGGGAGAGGTAGAATGCAAATGTGAGCTGGAGATCTGAGTGGCGGAGGGCGGGTGGCCTGGTGTTCGCCGTTTTGTAGGCTCTCTGGTAGCTGCCTCATTCTGGAGTGCTGGGAGTGTCTCCGCTGCCGGGAGTTATGCAGTTGTGGGAGTCTGTGCGGTCTGATACGGAATGAGATAGTACTGCAAATCGGACTGGAGGCGGGGTTTGGTGAGGATGTGGCTGTTTATTCTGGTGGATTAGAAGATGCCCTAGTGGTGATGCTGCTGATGGATGGCTGTGAGGTGAAGGGTGAAGGGTTTTTTTATCAACGTGGTGTGCTGGATGGGTGGTGTGCAGGCTCTGGAGATCTGGAAAATGTGACGGATGGGTGAGCTGTTGGAGGCTCAGCTGTGAATCGGAGGTGAGTAATTGGATGACGAAAGTTGATGTCTTTTGTATTAGTGGTGAGAAATTCTATGTTGATATGCTAATCGATTTCTTTCTAGGTTGGTGAGGTGAGCAATGGGAACATCGCAAGGCTCCCCACCTGTTTTGATAGTCAATGCATTAGAGCCTGCTGGGGTGCCTGCACCTCCGCCTCAGACTCTGGCTCCGGCTCCCGTGCCGAGTTCTGGCGGTGGATCCTTTCCTCCCCCTTCTGTCTCGGGGATTCCAGGACTTCCAGGACTTCCAGGACTTCCAGGACTCCGCACTCCCTCTCCTCCAACAAAGTCCAGCAGTCGTTTGACAGTGGGCGTCATTATAGGTATAACAATTGGCGTAGTTATCAGCTTGGTAGTTGCAAGCTGTGTATTCATTTTTCTTAGATATAGGAAGCGGGCTCCAGTTGTGGGTGGCAGCAGAGGTGTAACGGGAAGCAGGAGCCTAGGTAATATCGATAATGGAGTTTTGACCATACCTATGAGAGTAAATGGTGTGAATTCTAGTCATGTCATGTCACATATAGACAGCACAGAGGTGCCAGTTCGACGCAAAAGGCGAGGTTTGTTTGCACTATGGTGGGGGGGTGGAAGAGCAGTTCATTTACCTGGACATCCGGGTGTGACGAAGTTTGGCTACAAGTAAGTTGCTTTTGTATCTCGGGTGTCAGTTTGTCTTCTTCTCACATTAACTTTGTTGTTTTTCTCATTCTGCCTTTGCTTTGGCAGAGAATTGCAGAAGGCAACCAACAACTTCACAGCATTGTTGGGGGAAGGATCCTTTGGTCCTGTGTACAAAGCTATTCAGCCTTCGGGAGCAATTTTGGCTGTGAAAACCCTGTCGGTGGAGTCCAGACAAGGCGAGAGGGAGTTTGACACTGAGGTGACGAGTCTCCAATGGATTTGTGCATGGGGTAGTGCCAAATGTCCTCCTGGGGCATGGGGCATAAGGTTTTAGGGCTGCATGCCCATGTTTCTTGTCATCATCGCAGGTCACGCTTCTGGGAAGATTGCACCACAGGAATCTTGTCAATCTGGTGGGATATTGTGCGGATAGAGGTGAACGGATGTTAGTGTACGAGTACATGAGCAATGGGAGTCTTGCAGATTTTCTGTACAGTGAGTAATCCCAGAAGGCTTACCTCTTTTCGGCTTTAAGTTGCCTCCATGATCCCCTAGCATGGAACTTGTGGTGCTAGTCATTGGGTGTGTGTGGTAGATCTAATGCACTGTGAGGTTTCTTCCTGTGCAGATCGGGAAATTGAGCCCCTCAGTTGGGAGCAAAGGGTGCACATAGCGCAAGATATCTCAAGGGGCCTTGAGTATCTTCACGATGGGGTACATAGCTGTTGCTTTCTGGAGTCTTTGACTGATATATCCTGTGATTTGGTTTGCTATAACTTGGAGCAACCTTTTGGCTGGTTTTGACAGGCCATACCCTCTGTTGTTCATCGCGATATCAAGACAGCTAACATCTTGCTGGATGGTTCTATGACTGCCAGAGTACGCACTTTAATACTCTTTGCTTCGAATGCCGTCGCTTTGGAGCAGGTGGAGCATGCTCCCAGTTGAGTTGACAGGGCAAGTTGTGGAACTAGGTTGCAGATTTCGGCCTGTCGAAGGAGAACTCGACGAGTACGCCAGAACCTATCGTCTCTGGTGTGAAAGGGACATATGGCTATGTCGACCCCGAGTACATAGTAACAAACATGTTCACCGAGAAGAGCGATGTATACAGCTTTGGGGTTCTGCTATTCGAGATTATAACAGCCAGAAGCCCGCAACAAGGCTTAATGGAGTATGTGCATCTTGTAAGGAACCATCTCTTTCTCACACGTTGTGCCTCATCAGCAGTTCAGAAGCACCACTGACAGTGACATGCATCCGGTTGTGCAGGCTGCCTTGGGTGTGGAGGGGAAGAACGGGTGGGGAGAGCTGCTGGATCCAAGACTGAACGGAAAATGCAACATGGATTCCTTGGGCACAATGGCCTCGGTAGCCTACAAATGTGTGCAGAAGCTTCCCAAGGCACGTCCCAGGATGCGCACGGTAGCACAGGTCCTTTCCAAGCTTGGCAGGCGGCGACACAACTCCTCCATCGACCTGACCAACTTGCCTCCCCTCACGGAAGTTGCAGTGGAGCTTTCAGAACTGCATCCAAGCCATGCGGACTCCTCAACCATCGGGCCCGAACCATCTCCAACAACTGAATGAACACAACAATGAGGTAACTCCAACGTCTGCTTCACTGCACAGGGAGGAGGAATGAATCCACACAACATCCACCTGCCTTGCCTCACCACCGTGGGCTGAGAGGGAGGAAGGAGTTGTGCTGACGAGGAGGCAAGGGATGTGCAGTGTGCCAGGAAGGGAAGGAAAGGCTGAACACCCATGAATAAGCAGCGGCCTCCAGCAGCAGCCCGGTCATGAAAATTATAACGTTGGGAACGGACCCCCCCGCGGCGCCGTTTCGAACCCGTTTCGGAACCGTGTTGAAAGCGACGATTGCGTGCTTAGCTAGCTAGCTAGCTGTATGCCCTAAAGTGGTGTCAGTGGCCGGCCGGAGTCGTAATGTGCGTCTCAGACTGCTTTCTGCCCTGACCTGGTTTTGCGAGAGCCAGAAGCGCGTCACGGCGGTGCGACGAGACGTTTGAGACGCGCGGCGAGACGTTTTGAGACGCGTTTCCTGGCTTTGCTTCCTTGCTCGCACTGCGACGATCCCTGCGCATTGCGAGCTCGGAGATCGAGGATCGTAGGGTGTAGATCCGGTGCAGGGTGAGGTCCGGGGGGTGTGGGGCGAGGGGAAGGAAGGAAAGGGGAGGGAAGTGGAGGGAAGTGGAGGGAAGGGAGGGAAGGCAAAGCAAGGCAAGGCAAGGGAGGGGGAATCTTCGATTCGAATGCAGGGCCCGGGGATGTCGGCTCAGCAGAACCGGCAGCAGCTGAGTCGCAGGCCGAGGCGGTTGGTGTCACTGAGAAGAGACGACATCGTTACGGTTGATGTGAAGACAAAGACGTTGGTGCTCAAAGACGGGCTTACGATCAAGCTGAGCGGCGAGGATGTGGCGCGATGCATCCCTGGTTGCCCAGCGTTTGGGGTCCCTTTCGATGACGCCAGCACGGTGTACAGGAAGGACGGAGTGGTGAAAGCCCTGGGGCTGCCCCCGGGCTGTGGGACTCGCTGTGCTGAAGCGAGCATTCCGGACAGCGTGTTCAGGTCTTTGGTGAGCAGACGGAACTCCATGCTGCGAGGGGCAAAACCAGACGGCTATATGCCCTGGTATGTTGTGAGCGCCACCTTGGTTGAGTATTCTGGGACGGCGGTGAATTGGGCAGAGGAGGTTGCTCTTCGAATGATGGAGGCTCTGGCTGCGCTGAAGGATGGTGCGAAGAAGCTCAAGTTCGAGGCTGAAATTGTGAAGATGGTGAACCTCAAGGCGGAGGAGCAGGAGGCCCGCGCGGCAGCCGAGCTGGTGGTGCCGGGGGAGGAGCAGCTCCAGCTGCCCGAGGGAGTTCTCCCGGTGGATGGTACGGCTGGATTCGGCGAGGCGGGTGCTGGGGGTGGGGAGCCGGAGTTGGAGGGAGGCGTAGGGACGTACAAGAAGGAGTCGGTGGTTCGGAGGGACGTGGATGTTGTGGGAGAGGCACGATTGGGAGTGGTGGGAGGTATTGTTGGGAGTGCTTCCGGGGAGGGGAATGCTGTGGGTGCGTCCGGGGAGGGGAATGCGGTGGTGGGCGGATTGGGAATTGGGGGTACGGTGGGCGAGGATGCTGCTCGTACTGCGGGCGCAATGCTGTTGTTGAGCGGGGGGGAAGGAACGGGAGGGGGACTGGAAGTTGCTGGAAGTGGGCTCGCACTTGAGAAGGAGGCAGGCGGGGGTGTGTGGAGAGAAGTCTGCGTGGAAGAGAAGTCCAAGCTCAATCGGCATGACCTAACCCATGTCGTTGTGGAGCTGGCTTGTGGGGCGGCTTCCCCTGCCGTGCAAGTGGAAGGAAGACAGTTGAGGTCTCGAGAGATCAAGACAACCGTGGTGGAGAAGCTTTCCACCAGGAGTGTAGCCAAGGCTGCTGCCCAGGTGCTGGCGAAGGCTTTTTCCGAGATGGATACCCGGTGCAGGAAGAAAGAGGAACAATGCAAGCAGCTGGAAGGGGACGGCAGCGAGAGGCAGGTGGAGAAGTCGGTAACAGGGCAGGAGGAGGCTGAAGCGAAAGCCAAGGCTGATGCAGTGGCCAACGCCGAGGCTGATGCGCTGGCCAACGCTGAGGGTGATGCAGTGGCCAAGGCAGAAGCGGATGCAGCGGCCAAGGCGGAGGCGGAGGCGGATGCACTGGCCAAGGCAGAGGAAGAGGCTGAGGCCGAGGCCAAAGCAGAAGCAGAGGCCAAGGCCAAGGCCAAAGCAGAAGCAGAAGCTGAAGCTTTCAACGCTCTAATGCAGGCTGAGGAGGAAAAATTGGCCAAGGCCAGGGAGGAAAAGAACGGGCTCCTGAGGCGCTTCAACGAAATCGGGGCCAGGGAAGCAGTGGCGGAGCAGGAAAAACGAGGAGTCATCCGGCAGATTATCGAAAGCAGTGGCGCAGGCCGGAAGCTCATGGCAGACCGGGACAGCGTACTGGGAGAGGTCATGAGGGACATGAAGGCCATGCAAGAGGCGAGGCTGGTCAAGCTGGCTCAGATGCATGTCAAGAGGCGCAAGCTGGAAGAGGCGAATGCGTCCTACGACGAGATGACCAAGAGCCACACTGCCCACATCTGGGAGCTGGAGAAGGCAGTTGTGGACCAGGGCTACGGCATGGAGGCGATGCACGAGCAGTGGCAGCAGCATAACCTCAGGGTGGAGCAGCACAAGCTGGCCGAGGCCAAGTTGGAGGTGAGTTTGGCCAAGGCGGACGAGGCCAAGGCCGTGCTGGACGAAGAGAAGAACAAGCTGGTGGCGGAATTGCAGGAACAGCACGCCCGGATGAAGCACCTCCGGTCCAAGTTCATGCCGGAAGATAATATCCCTGACGTACTGGACATCAATACCATCGAAATCGAAGCTCTCCTGCTCGCTGCTGACGAGCGGGACACGGAGCCTTTTCCGGGGAATAACAAGAGGAAGCACTCGGACACGGATCGGGACTTCCGCCGGAAGCCCCAGGAGACCGAACGTGACGTGGGAGGTTTACGCCAGCGGGCCAGAAGCAGCGAGAATGGTGGGGGCAAGCGAGCTCTGAGAGGCTCGTCGGGCGTGGTCTGAGGACAACAGGTGAGCCGGGCTGTCGAGCATAAGCCGAAAAATCCATCAGTAACTTTTTGAAACAAGTCCGGGCGCGCGTCAGTTGCAACGCTGCAACGTGGGAAGGGAGAAGATCATGGGAGTAACTCGCTCCGCGGAAGAGTCATGACCTCACAAATTTTGGCGTTTGCGTTTAACAAACAAGGAAAATGGGTTCCCAGGGAGAAAGAAGGGCGGAGATGGTGAGAAGGGGGACGACCGTTCTATCAAGAGGAGGGCGGGATGGCGGCTGTCTTTCTGGGTCACAGCAGCACAAGGTGGTAGAACTGTGGAGAGGAAGAGGGGAATAAATTTGCATCAAGGGAAGGCGGCGGCGGCGGTTGTTTTTTTTGGGTTACGACTTGAAAGTGAGCGGCATAATATAGAACAGGTTGTAGGATAGAGGGAGATGGGAAGGGAAATGGGGTATGAGCTCTGTATCAAGGGGAAGGCGGTGGTGGCGGCAGTTGTTTGGGTTTACAGCGTGAAAATGAGCGCGTGTGAGAACTTTTTTGCTGTGAGACCTGTAGGATGAGGAATCTCCCATATCCATCTAGGTATGTGTGCTTCTTTTATGTGTTACAGCGTGAGAAGGTTTTGCGTGAGAATAGTGGAGAGGGAGGGAAAGGGGGGTTTGAACTTTGTGACAAGGGGAAGGCGGGGCTGCGTTTCAGGGTTACAGCTTGAGAAAGAGCGTTTGTTGGTAACCTTTTTGCTGTGAGACCTGAGGATGAGGAATCTCCCATATCAATCTAGGTCTGCTTGAGGGTGTAACATGGAACTGGTGGTCGAATGGTGGAGTGGGAGAAGGAGGTATGAATTTTCTATCGAAAGGAGGGATGGCGGCTACCTTTTTGTGTTACAGCGCGATCTGCGCTGTCAGACCTGGAGGATCCATGTCTATCTAGAGATGTGTGCTTCATATCTGGTTTGTCTCAAAACGATGCAAATAAATAAAAATATATTATTTATAATTGATTTCTCAGGAATTGCTCTGAAAACAAAGTGCCCCTTTTTGCCAAGCCGGGTCATCCCCCGTTTCCGTAAGCTCCCCGCATTCGACACGTCCCGTTTGAGAATTTATACCACTGGGTACCGTGCGGGTCTCAGAAGGTTCGGCTCTCGTTAGACGAACTTCGAGAAAGCGGGGATGTGAGGGAGCAATTGTGCACTTGCTCACTTGTCCTCGCAGTTGCAGAAGACTCTGTCCTTGCGCATCGTCCCCTCCCAAGTCCCGCATCCCTATCTGTAAGCCAGCCGAACGGTAGCGTCTATCGCACGCCATCACACTCTGCGGTGAGTAACAGTAAAGCCTGTCTCCATTTCCTAGGCTCCGATTATGGTGTTGTCCTGTTGCCACCCGATTTCGTACAGACCTAATTCTGCGCCATGTCGAACGTTTGTAACGCGTAAGTGTCGCGTTCATGGCTAGGACGTTTGATTCTGCGCGTTGGTCGCACGTTTGCGCGGTTGTGTGTCGCTCGGGCTGAGGAGCTCTACGTGTATCTGTTGTGTTAGCTGTGTACGGCATGTGGCAAGATCTCTTCACCGTGTGTGTAGGAGGTGAATTGTAGAGGTGTTTGGCGTAAGGGTTTGCGGCTCTCAGAAGGTTCGACTCCTGTCAGACGACCTTCGACAGAGCGGGGATGTGAGGGAGCAATTGTGCACTTGCTCACTTGTCCTTGCAGTTGCAGAAGACTCTGTTTTTGCGCATCGTCCCCTCCCAAGTCCCGCATCCCTATCTGTACGCCAGCCGAGCGGTAGCGTCTATCGCACGCCATCACACTCTGTGGTGAGTATCTCCATTTCCTAGGCTCTGATTATGGTATTTGTCCTGTTGCCACCCGATATCGTATAGACCTAATTCTGCGCCGTGTCGAACGTTTGTAACACGTCTGTGTCGCGTTCGTGGCTAGGACGTTTGATTCTGCGCGTTGGTCTCACGTTTGCGCGTTTGTGTGTCGCTTGGGCTGAGGAGCTCTACGTGTATTTGTTGTGTCAGCTGTATACGGCATGTGGCAAGGTCTCTTCACCGTGCGTGCAAGAGGTGAATTGTAGAGGTGTTTGGCGTGAGGGTTTGCATGTGTTTGTGCATGTCGCTCTTCCGCTACCAGTGCAGAATTCGAAACACCGGTCCCCCTAGCGGAAAGGAGTTGAGTTGGCATCTAATGACTACATGCTTATGTGACAACATTTACACCACAAGCTGTTGGGCCAGTGATGTAGAACCAAGTAGTTCATTCCCATTACTACGTGATTTTATGGAGTTCGTAGGCCACTTACAAGTTCACATTCTTACTCCACAAAGGGGGCATCTTGAAGACGAAGCTTCACATTATATTTACCTTGTTTGCGCCGAAATCCTATTTGTGCCTACATAGTTACTATACCTCCACCAAAAATATAAACCGGACTCTTTGAAATATCCAGTATAACATAATGATCCACCTAGAGTGACAATGGATATGCAGTTAGATCATACTAACACAAAAGTTGAATTAACAATCAATTAATATTAATAAAAAAATTGATATGAGTTAGCTAATTCATAGTTCAACGATACATTTATTTATTTATTGGATATGTAATATGATCTAGACATGATTTGAATTGTAAAAGAGAGAGAACAAATGAGCTCATATATTTCAAAATGAGCTCAAAATTGATAACAGATTAAAATCATGTCTAGATCATATTACTATCCAATAAATAAATAAATGTATCGTTGAACTATGAATTAGCTAACTCATTTTGAATTGTAAAAGAGAGAGAACAAATGAGCTCATATATTTCAAAATGAGCTCTTTATATTACAAAATGAGCTCTTTATACCGTCTTATTCCTTTCGTCGGCTCTTTAAGGTATGTAACCTAGCCGTCCGACAAGTCATTTAGGTTTACATATAAACACATTATTACATTACTCTTTCACTTACTGATTCAATGTTTCATGTTTTCTAAGCGCTTGCTCCAGCGTGCACCTCAACACAATGTCAAGCTGTCTTGACAATAAGCCAGCCCTTCCCATTTTTCTTATGGTATCAGAGCCATATACGCTGGCAATGATTTTATAGATGCAATGCCGAGGAACAGGTCTAACTACGGATCCGGAGGAGGTTTTGTGAAATCCTTCTCAAGGCCCGCCTGCAGATCACCTGTTCGCTCGCGTGCATACGGGCCTGGTGCTAATTTCCAATCTGAACGAGATACTGTGCATTCAGAAAGAGCTCTTTATGGGCGCAATAATAGGATTCCAACAACGTATTATACTACTGCTGTGAGACCCTGCGACACCTGTGGACACCTTTACAGACCTGATCAATCGTCTACCAGACGATCCTCCCCAGCGCCAGAGCCCTGCACAAGGAACATCGTTCCCCTGTCAACTTCACTTGAAACTTTGGAAGGTTTACTGAATGCAACAATTCAGAGACAGGAATCATTTGGAAGGCGATTGGACTCAATAAATCTGAAGATTCACAAATTCATCATCAGATTTTCTTCCGACATCAAAGAGTTGACCCACCAACTCCAGGTTTTCAATGACATTCTGCGCTCCTTTGCAGGGGAGCGCCTTGACTGATTCTTTCCTTCAGTCACTATCTAGGGATGGTGGGAGGATCTCACGCTGAATTTTCCTGTCTTCCTCACATTTGCTTCCGCTGGTAGAGACAGTTAGTAACCGTTTTTTTAGCTGAATCCTTCTTTGCCCTAGAAGACCCTTCAGCAGGTTAGTTTTCTTTTTATTGAGTCTGCTGAAACGTCATGACACCCTAACCGCTTACCTTTTCAGATGGTCGAGGACACCTGTTCATGTCAACAAGGGACTTCTTCTTCAAATACCCTGCTACACCACATCTGCGTCGTAGGTTAGATACCGAGTATGATGACTTAGCTTCCCCTCCACCTAGTCCTTCTGGTCCCACTCCAGATCCTCCACCAAACCCACCTAATCCTCCTGTCCCTCCTGTACCACCTCCTCCTAATCCACCCATACCACCACCAGTACCACCAAATCCGCTTGTCAATATGGCTTCTGCTTCAACACCTTCTTTTACAGCAGAGCTAAAGGAAAAAGACATGTTCAATGGTACCCAATATGAGGTGTGGCGTGTTCGCATGATGACCAATCTTCGCGCAAGAGGTGTGTGGGCAGTTGTAGATGGCTCATCCCCAATACCTGTCCTACCTGCTGCTGGTGCTGCTGCTCCAGCTGGAGGAAATCAGGTGACACAGGATGGTATCGACAAGTGGCACAACCTGAACAGTATCGCAGTTGCTATATTGATATCTGGCCTTGACGAGGTTCTAATACCTGAAGTAGAGTATTTGACGAAAGTTCATGAAATCTGGAAACAATTGGAAAATACATATGCTGTCAAGACTATGTTGACCTTATGTACAGCAAAGCAAGAATTTTATGCTTTAAGGATGCGAGAGGGTGAGAGTGTGGCTGCCCACACAAGTAAATTCCGTCACCTTCGCTCGCGCCTTGTCCAGCTGAATGCCACCATGACTGAAGAGGATGCAGTCTCGCAACTATTGCTCAGCCTGCCTGCCTCGTATCGGACTTTTGTTTCACTCCAGAATGTACCCCTCGCATTAGCAGGCCAGAACAGGTTAGCTGGTACCCCAGTTACTCTAACTCTGGAAGGTGTGATAGGTACACTTTACCAGGAGGAGCAGAGCCGACTTCGACTGAATCCAAGTGACTCTGGAGGGAAGACTCGAACGGATAGAGTTTTGTATACCTCGCGTCCGCGTGGAGGATATGGGCGAGGACGAGGCAGAGGTGGAGGCAGGTTCCCATCTTCTGGACGCCAACAACAACGTCCCTCTCCCAGTGTCCAGGGGTATTACACCAGTTGCAATTGCCAGGTTTCTTAGCAGAAGAAGAGCCTACGTGCGCCGTAAAAAGAAAGCAGGAGAACCTCGTCGTCCCAAGCCAGAAGTCAATTCTGTTACCAAGGAGAAACCTTCAAGTTCTGAGGGAGGCAAGGCTGTTGTCAAGATTTTTACTATCTGCCTTTCCTCCTCCTCCACCGACCCTGGAAGTTGGTATCTTGACTCTGGCGCCACTGCACATATCTGCAAAGACAAACGTATGTTCAGCAGTTATAAGGACATCCAGCATACGGATCAAGCAATTCTACTTGGCGATGAACAAAAATCAACGAGCTTACCGATTCAGGGTTATGGTACATGCCGTTTTGTTATGACTGACAACTCAGTTCTCCATGTTCTAGGCATCTTATATGTACCTGGTATGGCCAAGAATCTCCTTTCGATCAGATTGCTTGCTATTCACCATAATCTGGAAGTTCGTTTCTTCGGAACATCCTTTGAAGTCTTCATACGAGCTTCGAGTTCTTGTATTGGTAGAGGAGTTCCTGATGCCGATCTATATCGCTTGGACGCCATTTGTGAGACCCCCTCTACAATCTCTGTAGCTGCTACTGTCCCTTCAGCTCACCTGCCAAACACAGAACAAGCAAAGTTATGGCATGGTCGCCTTGGGCATGTAAACAAGAACTCATTGATCAAAATGTCGACTGGAGATTGCTATGCTGAGCCCCTGCCACCTTGCTTTAAAGACTTACCTCTTTGTGAAGCCTGTTTGATTTCTAAACAGAAAGAGAAGTCCTTTCCAAACTCTGGTTTTCGCTCTTCTGCAGTCCTGGATTTAATTCATATTGATATTTCTGGCAAGCTGCAGACCAAGTCCATTAGAGGCTCTCTATATTACCTGACTATTACTGATGATTTCAGTCGTTACACCTGGACCTACCCAATGGCTAAAAAGAGTGACACTTTTATCTGTTTCCAAGAGTGGCTTCCTATGGCACAGCGGCAATCTGGACGTTCTCTCAAGTGCATTCGTTCTGACAACGGGACAGAGTTCTGCAACAACTCTTTTGACCAATATCTCCAGGATCGCGGCATCATCCGGCAGCTCACAGTTCCATACACACCACAACAAAACGGAGTTGCTGAGCGTAAGAACCAAACACTTATGGGTATGACAAGTATGTGGCGGGCACGACTACCGCTTTCGATCTGGTGAGGCTATTGTGGCGACTTATATCGAATCGCTCACGACATCTCTTACAGGCAAGACTCCTTTCGAAATGTTTTGGGGTCGTAAGCCCAGTATCCTCCATCTTCGAGTTTTTGGCTCCACTGCCTTTGCCTACATCCCACAAGCAAAATGTCAGAAGCTAGATGATAGATCTAGGGCTTTAATGTTTGTAGGCTACAGTGAAGAAGCCAAGGCCTATAAGTTGATTGATCCACTTACCCTTGTTCCTACCCTTGCTCGCAGCGTTGTTTTTAAAGAGCTTTTAGAGCCAGGCCCCTATGGCAAACCGGGTGTTCATGATGATTCTGACTCCTCTGATGAGGAGGATACTCCTCCAGATACTTCTGATCTGGATCCTCAGCCTGTACAGTTTCCGCAAGGGGACCCTGGTCCTGCTCCACCTGCTCACATTGCTTTTCCACCACTAGATCTTGATCCTGATCCCGATATTGATCCTGATTTTGTTCTTGTCCCCGATCCTGTTGACCTAGAGGCTGATCTACCTGAGCCCGAGCCTGAGCCAGTGTTCCCAGCTCCAGAGGAGGTCCCTGCTGAACCTCCTGCAGCCGTTGTCCCTCCAGATGCTCCCCCTCGGCGTTATCCTCTTAGAACTCGTCTCCCTCCTTCTCAGTGGACTGAACCTCCTTATAAATCCATTGATTTTCGCCCTGCTGCTCATGCTGCCACTCCTGGCAGCTCCCCTCTTCTCCTTGACCCTGCTTCCATGGACGAAGCTCATTCTGGTCCAGACGCACACCATTGGCAAGCTGCAGTAGAGGAGGAATACCAATCTATCCTGAAGAATAAGACTTGGGTACTTACAGACTTGCCACCTGATAGAAAAGCTGTGACCTGTAAATGGGTTTTTAAAACTAAGCTTAACGCTGAAGGTGAAATTGCAAGGTATAAGGCCCGTCTCTATGCTTGAGGTTTTTCCCAAGTCCCCGGTTTGGATTACCAGGAGACTTTCTCACCTGTTGTCTGAGCACAATCTGTCAGGATACTTTTAGCTGCTGCTGCTGAGTTAAACCTCGAACTACATCAAATGGACGTTTGCACAGCATTTTTGCATGGAGAAATCGAGGAGGAAATATATATGGAGCAACCTCAAGGCTATGTGGACAAGCGTTTCCCTAACAAGGTCCTCAAACTTCTCAGGGCCCTATATGGCCTTAAGCAGAGTGCTATGCTATGGAATAAGAAACTTGACGAGGAACTCCAAGCTCTAGGTTTTGTGCAAAGTGCTGCTGACTCATCTGTTTACTATCTGGTCGACGGGGCAGCTTTCTGCATCCTCGCTGTATATGTGGATGACTGTATGTTTGCCTGCTCCGACTCTGACCTGCTCAACAAAATCAAGGGTCTTCTTAGCAGCAAGTTTGAGATGAAGGATGTGGGAGCTCTAAAATTTTGTCTTGGTGTTCAAGTACTAAGGAACAGAGATAAATGGCTTATTGTTATTCATCAGAAGAAGTACCTTACTGAAATTCTGAAGCATTTTGAGCTAGATCAGGCTAGGCCAGTCGGCACTCCAGGTTCTGTGGGAGCTAAACTTACCTCTGATCAGTGTGCCAGTACCCCTGAGGAGATAGTAGACATGGAAAAGGTTCCATACAGACATGCTATCGGTTGCCTGATTTTTATCTCGAATTGGACACGTCCTGACATAGCACACTATGTTAGTTGTGTATCCCAATTTCTGGAAAAACCTGGACGCATCCATTGGGCAGCTGTGAAACGAATTTATCGATATCTGAAGGGTACCTTGCATTTTGGCCTTTTCTATCAGTCGAATTCTCTTTCTGGACTAACTCTTTCAGCATACACAGATGCAGACTGGGCCTCCGACTCAGATTCACGCAAGAGTTTATCAACATACTGTTTTCTTCTAGCCGGAGGAGCTGTTAATTGGTCCTGCAAAAAGCAAACATCCATAGCTCTATCATCGACTGAAGCTGAGTACATTTCACTCACTGACTCAGCAAAGGAGGCTGAATGGGAGCGATCTTACCTGAAGGATATTCACCTTGAGCAGACACTCGCAAATCACTTTGGGCGGAAGCGGAAGGAGGTTCGGTTCACTTTCTGAGGTGTGATGGAAGTGGCTCGTAGGCCAGGAAAGTTTCAAACTGCTGGAGTCCCAGGACTGTCCGGGAGAATGGCGCCATGTGTGCTGTTCTTCTAACTGTTGCAGATAGGCGGAGGTTTGCGGAGGCTTAGAGCTGAAAGTTGGAATCGTCCCGCCACCTGCAGTACGGACAACAAGATGATCAGGGCACCGAACGTGATGTCCAACAATCTGAAGATGCTGTGCAAGCTTGGGAGTTGGAGGAGTGTGTCCAGAAATTGAAATTCACAGAAACACACGGGCCTGGGGATTCGTCCGCTTACCTGCGTCTTGACGAACCAGAGTTTGTAGGATGTGGTGCTGTCCACTTGGAGAGTTTCAGTTCCTGGCAATGGTGGGTCGTGACAGATAGTGATGGGTTCTCCCCCGCCCATTGATCCCGGGACATGGGAAGGGCGAGGACGGTGGCGGTTTACGCCCACCATTCTGCAGTTGCGCTCACGAGGGCTGGGCCCCTGGAGGGAGCTCGGAGGTGCGCACAAGCTTGGTTTGGGTCAAGCAGACTGCCCTGTGGGTCTGGCCCTTGGCTCCCTGACAGAGGGATGCAGTGCACGGAAATTGGATCTTCTCGGAAGCAGCGGAACGGCGAGCAGAGAGTCGCAGGGGCTGTGCTTGGAGGTGAGTGTGCGGTGTGAATACCAGGCCAGTGCCAGTCACTCTTTTGTTTTGGGGAGTTGAAAGTTGCAGCTTTGATCCTGGCTTTCAAGTGTGCAGGGTGGCGAGGAGGGAACGTTCTCCAAGTGCTGCTGCATGTGGGGAAGGAGTGGCTGACGAACTTGGAGCCGTAGAAGTGAAAGTTCAAGAGGGGACTCCTGTGACCACCAAGGTTTTCTACCGCATTTTGTGCAGGTGCATTTCACATAGTGATCTTGCAACAGGCAGGAAGGTGGACTCTCTCATCAGCAAAGGCGGGCTTGCAGACAACGCCTTTCTGGCAAGCCACCTGATACGGATGTATGCTTGTCTGGGGAGTTTGCAAGATGCCCATGATGTATTCAATAGATTGCCTGCACAAGATGAGATGTCGTGGGCAGCTATCATCTCGGCGTGCTGCAGGCAGGGGCAGGCTAAACAGGCCATAGCTCTGTACCACCAAATGCGGCAGACAACGGTGAAGCCAGACAGGAGCATCTTTGTGGCTGTTCTCAAAGCTTGTGCGAGTTGCGCATCTCTTGTACAAGGGAAGCTGATCCATGGCCACATCATTGAAAGCCGTTATCTGACGGATGCTAGTGTTAGCAGTGCAATTGTGGAGATGTATGCAAAATGCGGGAGCCTGGTGGATGCTCGCTCAGTGTTTGAGGGGCTGACCACAGCAGACGTTGTCACATGGACAGGAATGATCTCAGCATATTCCCAGTTTGGCGATGTCCAGAATGCTTTTGAGCTCTTTTGGCAGATGGTGAATGCCGGCCTGCATCCCGATACGGTTGCGCTTGTAACTGTCCTGAGAGCATGTTCCAGTACCGCAGCCCTAGATCAAGGCAGAGTGATACATGCTTACATCGTGGGTCGTGATTCTGCTACCGACAGGTTTCTTGGCAGCACGCTCATGGACATGTATGTAAAGTGTGGGAGTCAGGAGGATGCCCGTAAAGTGTTTGATAGCTTGCCATATGTAGATCTTGTGTCTTGGAACAACATCATCACTGCATACTCACAAAGTGAGTGTGCTCAAGACATGCTGCAACCCTTCCTGCAAATGCAGGAGGAGGGTGTGCAACCTGATCGTGTCACTTTCTTGATCATCCTGAAAGGATGTTCCACCTTGGCAGCATTGGAGCTGGGCAGGTTGATTCAGGTCCACATACAGGAGAGAGGGCTAGAGTCAGACCTATCTGTTGCAAATACTCTAATCAGCATGTTTGCCAAATGCAACAGCTTCGAGGATGCCAGAGGAGTATTTGATAGGATGGTTGTGAAAGACTTGGTTACCTGGACTGGGATGATCATGGGATATGCACAATCTGGTGATCGTCAAGTGGCTCTTGAACTCATTCAGCAAATGCAACGAGAAGATGTCCGGTTGGAAAAGGCGTCATTGCTGAGCATCCTGAAAGTGTGTTCCAACACCTCATCTCTGGCCGAGGGAAAGTTGATTCACGCTTGCACCACAAAGAGTGGACTTGAGTTA
The DNA here is from genome assembly GCA_010909165.1 of Anthoceros angustus. Taxonomy (NCBI): domain Eukaryota; kingdom Viridiplantae; phylum Streptophyta; class Anthocerotopsida; order Anthocerotales; family Anthocerotaceae; genus Anthoceros; species Anthoceros angustus. The sequence continues at coordinate 647,348 of MU008163.1, forward strand.
GATACATCCATCGGCAACTCTCTTATCGACATGTATTCCAAATGCGGGAGCCCTGCGGATGCGCGGGGGTTGTTTGAGAGATTGCCAGCAAGAAGTGTTGTCACATATAATGCCATGATCGCAGCATACTGTCTGGATGGAGACAGCGAGGAAGCCTTTCAACTTTTCCGACGGATGCGAACAGAGGGCCTTCAGGCGAGTAAGGTAACAGTTCTGAGCATGCTGAGAGCATGCTCCAATGTGGGAGCACTTCACCATGGCAAGGCCCTCCACTCGTATATTGTGGAAGTTGGTATGAAGTCAGATGCAGATGTCTTGTGTGCTCTCATCGACATGTATGCCAAGTGCGGGAGCTTGGAGGATGCTCGTACAGTGTTTGATAGATCAGACACGAGAGATCTGGTAATGTGGACTGCTATGATTTCAGGATGTGCTCAGCACGGTGCTGCTCAGGTGGCTCTGCAGCTCTTTCAGCAAATGCAACAGGAGGGCGTGCAACCCAACAATGTGACGTTCCTCTGCCTGCTGAATGCCTGTAGCCATGCTGGGTTGTGGGAGAAGGGCTTTCAAGTGTTCCTTTCCATGTCTCAGGACTTTGGTCTTACCCCTGAACTGGAGCACTATGCCTGCATGGTCGATCTTCTTGGTCGATTGGGGTATCTCGATGAGGCGAAGGAGTTCATCCACAGTCTTCCAGAACAGCCTGACCTGGTGTTGTGGATGTCTCTGTTGGGGGCCTGTCGAACACATGTGAATGTAGACATAGGATGGCGATCTTTTGAAGAAATTTTGAAGCTGGACATGCAGAACGCCGCTGCATATCGTCTCATGGCAGATGTCTATGCAATGGCTGGCATGCAGAGAAGTTCCATCAACCTGAGCAGGAAGATGATGGGTGCTGGGGCCAAGAAGGAACCTGGCCGCACATGGATGGAGTCTGGTAATGAGGTGCATACCTTCGCAGTGGAAGACGCTGGTCATCGTGAAAGAAGAGAGATATATCTTGAGCTGGAAAAACTTGTGGGGTCGGTTAGACAACAGACCCGTCTTTAGCCACAGAACATCCGTAGTGAAACCTGACAAAATATCACGAACACAAGCCAGAGTTGTTTCCTGCTGATGACAGGAGTGTGGTCAGTAGGACAGTCCACAGTTCTCTGGTGACGATCTGCCAGGCAAGCAACCAACATATTGTATTAATAAGTACTCTCGAACCATTGGTTCCTTGCGTACGGGAGGCCTGACACAGGGGGCGCACGACGCTGTGATGGCAGCAATTGGAGCATCCCGTGGCCGACAAGCCTCTTGCAGGATTCCGTGGCCGCCAAGCATCTTGGGCTCCTGCATTCGTGAGCTTCCTCTTCCGACACATGAGAGGCTTGGGAAGTCATTGCCCTGCCGTTCAGCTATAGCCTGGCCGTGTATCACAGACGGGAGCAGCCATGCCGACTCCGTATACAGTGGCCGAGCTCGTGCTGTATCCTGTCAAGTCATGCCGTGGTCTCTCGGTGCCCAAAGCTTGCGTCTCCTCATGGGGTAGGCAGTGGCTGGAATTAGCCATGATTCCTGGCTCATGATCTTCTTTCCCACAACCTCTGAATGCTCCCAACAATGCAGGTTTTCTGTACGACAGGGAGTGGATGGTGGTGACTGCAGAGAAGGGACGTTTGATAGCACAAGCCAGAGCTCCCAAGCTAGCGCTTGTACAGCCTTCACTTCCTCTTGGTCTGTTCGAAGGACAAGCAGTCCCCGGTGCTGCTGTTGTATGTAAGCTCTCCTCCAAGATCCTTTTTGCAAAGCTGGTTCGCCCCCGAAAATCTCACTGCTTCCATGGTCTGGCAGGCATGGACGCACCTGGAATGCCGACGCTCAAGGTCCCCCTGGAGCGACCAGTCCCAAGCTCTGCTCTGAAAAAGGGGCAGCGAGGAGCCATTGTGGATGTCGTGGTATGGACTTGGTCTGGCCACGGCATAGATGAAGGTCCGGAGGCCAGCAGCTGGTGGACTGAGTACCTGGGCATGCCTGCTCGTCTTGTCCGAGTTCCTGAAGGTGAGGTCAAGTCCTACCACTTCTGATCCAGCTTGTTCCTACCTTAACTCCTTGAACGAGAACGCGGTACCCGGACGTGCCACATGATACAGATCTGATGGACCGCCAAGTGGAATCTGCTCCTGATGGATTTGTGACCGGGTTCACCAACACAGGACAGTTCCTGTTTGCATCTGAGGTGCTCCTTTGAACCACGTCCATGATGGTGTCAGGTCGGCCTGTCTTCCCAATCTTCTCACTTCATAGAATCAGTCTTGTGCAGTCCTCACTGGAAGATCTGAACCAGCGTTTGGAGCATCCAATCCAGATGAACCGCTTCAGGCCAAAGTCTGCCAAGTCTCGCCTCTTTGAAGATGAACAAACAAACCTACAATAGATGCATGTCCTTCGTTCTGTCCAGAAATCGTTCTAGTTTTCCTAACCTGCAGTCGTGGATTCTTGCGGCAGTGTGGTGATTCGAGGACCAAGGCCATTTGAAGAGGACGAATGGCGTACCTTTGCAACTGTGCGTGGTGGTCAGAAGCTCCATTTCTCATACGCCATGCGCTGTGCTCGGTGCAAGGTATGTATGTTCACTCCTTCCAAATGCGAGCTCCACTGCAGGCTCTGTAAAGACAGGAGCCCATCAGGCCATCTTTTGTCCCCACTCGCAGGTTCCAAGCATCAACCAGGAGACTGCAGAAGGTCCTGCTTCCGAGCCTGGGAAGGTCTGAAGTTGCCTGCAAATCTGACATACATGCTACCTCTTCAATCTTTGCCCTTTCTTCCAAAAAAAGAACGCTCTCTCTTCCATCTGACTTTAGCCTTGCCTCGACACCTGCGCAGACTCTGGCCACTTACCGATCTGGAAAGTTGCTGGGCATGGATGCCAGGGACGCAAAGCAGGTGCGCATTGATTTCCTCACAGATCACACTGTCCTTGCCTCCTGCTCCTGGCAGCAACGCAACCTGGAACCTTCCTTTCTTACTCAGGCAAGTCGACTCCTCTCCTGCCAGGTTTTCTTCGGGACCTATTTCGTTTGCGACCGCACAACGCATCTGAAGAAAAGTGCGCTGGATGAACTCCCTGCCGTGGCAGTGGGAGATACTCTTGAAATTTTCACGTGGGCGCCGTCCTGATCGATTTTGGCATCGGCATGCGCTGCGCGGCCAGCAGAGCTCTGTACATACAGCATTTCACAACCGTTCTTCTTTTCTTTGAAGAAGTCCAGTCCTTCATCAGTTCGGCCAACTTCAAGATGAACGTTAGCCGGCCCGGCGTTATACATAGGTAACCCGAGGGGAGGCTAAGACCCGTCCCTTCCCCCTGGTCCGCCAGCAACTGTCGTCTGATCTGCGTCTGGTTTGAGCCAATTGCCAGTTGGTGATCAAGGAATTCAAGCAATTACATCAAGATTGAGGTCATAGGAGCGGTCCTGGCTTGCAACAAAGCCTTCAAGCAGCGTGAAATGACTCGGAAGCAAAGAGAGACGCAAATCGGAGTCTCCTGAACAGGATTTCGAGCCGCTCAGCGGCGCAATGCCGAAATCTACTGCTCCGCTCTCTGCTGGCTGGAGATCTTCGCCGCTGCCTTCAGGCAGCCAGCAGGCGGACAAGAGAAATGTCTCCGATTCACGGAACACCGGCCTGCAATTCGGGAGTCCCCTCGGCGTCGTGCCTCCGCCGCTTGATTGCATGTTCGGGCTCGCAGATCAGAAGCAACCAGACGCTGATGAGTCAAGGATTTGGAGCCGGTTTGCAAATGCTGGTGCGCTGAGCGAGTATTCGCTGAGAGAGAAGGATCGTGCTGTACTGATCTCTGGCTTGGCCGCCTTCGAGGCTGAGGTAGGCTCCGTTCTGCAGGCAGTCACAACTTCAATGACGCTTTCGCCTCCGTGAAGTTGCAGGCCTGTCTGGTCTGGATGGATCTTTTCCACAATTTTGGCTTTGTTGTGTTTCAGCTGCACGACTATCAGTACAACATGGGGCTTCTCCTGTTGGAACGGAAGGCTTTGGCTTCCGAATGTGCGACTTTGAGAATCGCAGTCGCAGAGGCCGAAGAGAAATTGAGAAGAGGAGATGGAGTGCATGCCCGCGAGTTGTCCGATGCTAAAAATCGAGAGAACCTGCTGAAGAAAGCGTTGGATATGGAGAGACAATGCTCAGCAGATGTAGGGATTGAGGAGATTTCAGTCTTGCTGCAGTTTGTAGAGGCTTCTGTTTGTTTACGGTCGGTTCGATGTTTGCTTGCCCGCAGCTGGAGAGAGCTTTGCGAGAGGCAATGAAAGAGGCGGGTGAAGGTCAAGCATCTGCTAATAGGAAACTTGCGCAAGTGGATGAGGCACTATTCCAAGCCGAAGAGAAAGAACTTTCGGCAAAATCCAAGCTGCATTCTGCCGAAGCCTTGTGTGCTGAAGCAAATCGCAAAAACGCGCAGCTGGAAACGAGGCTGCACGACATTGAAGCTCGTGAAGGGGCTTTGAGAAGGGATCGGCAAACTCTTGATCTTCAGTAAGCTGCGGTGTAAATCATTCCGTGACAAACGTCATCTTGTGAGCAGGTTCCCCTGACTTACTGCTCATGTTCCAGACTGGAGGCACGTACGGCTGAGGTAGTTCGCCAGGAGCAGAGTCTGCATAAATGGCAAAAGGGACTACAAGAAGGTCAAGACCGGTTGCTGCAAGGGGAGAGACTGTTAAACTCTCGTGAATGCTGCTTGAGTGACAGAGATGACTCATTAAGAGAGGCTGAGAGAGATTTGTTAGACCGAAGAAAGCTTCTAGAAGAGCAGCAAGCGTCATTGCACCAGGCGGAGGAGGAATTGAAAGCAAAGGTGGCCACGGAAAGGGCAAGGGAACAGGTATTAGTTGTAGAATCCCCTACAGAAAGCTGTGTTATAAGCAATGCTTGAAGATTTGACGCCGGTTACGTTTTTTCCGCGTCTTCCGATGGGGTCGGCGGGTTTTGCTTGAGCGACAGGCTTTGGTGGAACGGGAGGTCAATGTGATCCAGAAGGAGCAAGAGGGATTGGTGCGTCAGGAGCAACTGGCCAGCAAAGAGAAAGTAATTTGCCTCAAACCAGCTACTTATGCCATTGAGCTTACTGATTGAACCGCCTCAAGCATGTTGGTGACATCTGGCAGGAGTTTGAAAGGCGTGAATTAGACTTGACGGATACGAATGAACAACTACAAGCCCTGCAGATGACAATAAACATCAAGCAAGAAGACATCACCAAACAGAAAAAGGACCTGGTATGCCGCCCAACTCACTGCTTTTTCTTAGCTGTAGTAACCAAGTCTACCACTTGAGTTCAAACAGGTAGACATAGAACAAAGTTAGTTAAGTTGAGAAACATATATTTCAGAATCTGCGTAGCAAGAAGCTCGAGGAGGAACAGAGCAAACTGGAGGAGAAGAGAAAACGATATGAAGACACTGCTGTAGAGCTACAAGAACTTCACTGCTACCTGGAAACTGAGAAAGAAGCTTGCACAGAGGAACGAGAAACAATGCAGGCAACCATTGATGCACTGAAACATCGCTCACAAACACTATCCAAGAGAGAACAAGAAGCAGCCAAGCGAGAGGAGGCCCTGAAAAAGCATGAGAAGAAGACTGATTTGATCACAAAACAGAAGCAGATAGCCACAGAGAGTAGGAACGTGGATGACAGGGTGAGATCAGCAAGAGAGGACCTTCAGAAGATGGTTGACGCAATAGAGCACGGGAAGCTGAAGATTGTCAGGCAGCGGCAAAAGCTGCAGAGAGCAGACAACATACACCAGCAGCTACAAGATGAGATTGAAGCACTCAGAGCACAAAGACAGACAACCATAGCCAATGTCCAAGAACTCCGTGCAGAGCGAGCTAAGTATGCCAAGGAGAGGGATGCACTTGAGGCCAAAACAAACAGGATGAAATTGGAGCTGGAGAGAGAGAAGGAAGAGAGGAAATCAATGGCCATCTGGTTGCAGGATGAAGGGGAGAGATCGAAGAGAGAAAAACAAGAAGCTCTTGCCAAGTTTCAATTAGAGATAGACACTCTCAAGAGTGAAAAGGACCAGTGTGACAGAGACATTGCAAGCAAACGCTCTCAACTACTCTCTGGGCTACAAAACGACAGGCAGGACCTTGAAAGCAGCCTACAATCCAGAGAACAGGAACTCGAATGGAGACTCGAGAAAGAAAGAGAGGGCATTAGAACGTACTATCTGGAGATGGAAACAAAGCTGCTGAGGGAAGTGCGAGAAGAGAAGGAGGAGATTCGTGCATCTAGGGTGACCGTCATGCAAGCAATGGGGGAGATCAAGCTGGAAAGGAAAGCTCTGGACAAGGAGAGACTAGAACTCCTAAAACAGAAACAACAGTGCGGTAATGACGCGGGAGTCGTGAGTTCAGTGACAGAGAAACTGAAAAGGCAGCTGGAACCAGCTGATGATGAGAAGAGAGACGAGGATGATAACAGGTGTGCACAGGATGATAACGCCTGCACGTTGGAAGACCAGCGCGGCCTTGGAGACAGCAGCAGTCTAGGCTGCAGAGACACAGAATTCCCCACCGAAGCTCTCTTCATCAGGAGCACTGGGCCACATTGTCACAAGTCCGAAAGGACAGACACCTCCACCTGCGAAGTCGAAAACATTGCCACGTCATCAGAGAAGGGCAAGCAGAAGACCTTCAGCCCTGAGGACATTGAAGAACAGAACCTTTCAATACCTCATCACCAACAGGCACAACTTTCGTCAGACACTGTAAGCGGTCAAGCCCCAGAAGGAAACAGTGCCAACATCAGAAGGAAAGGTAGTTGCTCCAAAGCTGTTGTCACAACAAAACTGCTAGAAGAACTAAACGCTGTCCTCGATCTTGGAGAGGCCAACTCGAAGGACAAAGAAGATGGCAAGGAATCACCACCGCAGGAAGTAGAACCTTCGGAGAACCTTCACCGGAAGAGAAGACGCTCCCTTGAAATTCATTTGACGTGAAAACAGCTTCCATTTCTGCCACCTCCTCAACAGGGAAGCTGACATCCTCCTCCAACATTACTAGTTCCACGGTTGTCCGGCAAGATGGCGCTTCTCAGCAGAGAAAGCAGAGACTAAACACAAAGTTTGTAGCAACTGGTGACTGGCGAACTTACCAGACATGGTTTCGCGGTAAAGGTCGATGAGAGTCGGGAATGCGGGCCCGATCGCTACATGGACTGCAAAGCAAATTTAGTAGGAGTAGTGACTGCATGAACTTCAACTGGGTAACAATCCCGCACCTTTTCCTGACAGGCAATACACTTCATGCCTCGCACACGTTTGGACTTGTCACCAAGCTGCTCTGTTTCTGGAAAAATTAATCGTTCACTGTATTGCTAATCTGCAGGCAGCTGAAATCTCACATGCATGGGCACGCCCTCCTCTGAAGAGCTGTACCGCCCCCTGTAACGGTTGCACACAGTTCCGTGACATTTCTGGGCCCTCTACAGGCATGTACAAAAGTGTGGGCAACCCAGCTTTGGGTACGGGGAAGGAGCTTCATGTGCACCTGCTGAACATGGACATGGAGCTTATGCATTTGTTGCCAGCACTTGGTAACATTGTATCCAAAGTACTGTTAAGTCTGCTCACGACTAACGGGTGATACACATACATATGTACTCTCACACACTCATAGGCCAGTATACACATACCGGCTCGTACAAACGTCATATAGGTATCTGTGCAGTTCCGGCTGAAGAGTTATGGCAAATACACATGAGGCTTCGATGCTATAATGGACATGAAAATGTACTTCAGTGATCCAAGCAGATGGACATATGCATACACATACAGGGATCGACCTATGGTAAATCCGACAAGCAAGGAATCCGACAAGCAAGGAATCCGACAAGCAAGGGGCACAGCCATTCACATGGCTCCAAGGCCAGGGTGATGGGACTATTTGTGTGCTTTCATCAATAGCAACAATCGGTTTAGGTGTGTGAGGAGATGCCTCGGGCACACTAAAGACAGGTATTGTAATCAAAACTCTATGGCAATCTACTCAGAGCAAGCCAAGAGCCTGCCTTTCTAGTCCACTGTTGAGACCATACCCTGTACACACAGCCTTTTCTTTCTCTACCTGGGTACCCAGCTACAATCCCAAGGTTCCAGCACTATGTGAGAAACGCATAAAGAATCTTTGACTTCACACTACTAAAACCAAAGTAAAATAAATAAATACTACACTTCAAAATAACTAAAATTTATTAATGATTTGATAAATGACATAGAATTTTGAGGTTTTTTATCTGAAATTATGTATAACCCTTTACAAGGGCTAAAATCTTATATTTTCTTTCCTATTTGATTGCCAATATTCTCAAAGCTATACCAATGAAACTGTAAACTTCCATTTATAATGCTAGAACTCGTCATTCTCATGTTACGGGGAAATTAGCCCCTCATCACCTGGGCCTCCGTAATTCATCCATGTTTCATCCGAACTCTCCTCACCTCTATTATGGTACTGAATATCATATATTATAGGATTCTGTTGTTGGTGAACTTCTGGCCCAGTAATGAGATAAGTATTTAGAAGAACGTCCAAACGTGAATTGTCCATATCCACCATTGTTAAGTCTCTATGATATGCTCCATCGACAAAATTTCGGATTGCTGAAGCAAATTCCCCATTACCCATAACCATTGAGCTAGCCTCCACACCGTCTCTATCACGAACAACTTCTCCTCCAAACTGCAAGATATTAGCAAATTTGGATAACCCACCATCTCCAAATAGAGTCTTTGGCCAATATCCAACTCCTTGGTTGTTTACATACAACATCCAATCTCCATCTCTATCCTGTTCTACAGAAACTCTAAAATCCCTAGAACCGCTGTTGTCTTCGCTCAAAAGGTAACTTTGGTATCATTGGGCTCTCATTCATTCGAACAAACCCTGGACATAGAAAATTATAACATCCATCGGCATAGTCGCTTGACTGCATTGACAACACATTTCAAAATATGAGAACAAAATACTTCTGATTACCTTAAGTTTGGAGTTTGATTGAAAGAGTATGGAAGGAAACAATTACCGTCCAAAAAGTAAAAAAATGTGTTTTATCTTCATTTCCCGTACCTAAGTATAGATTTGGATAGACCTATCAAAAAACACAAGTGACACTCTAGAACACACTGATTATTCCAATTTAGACAAAAAATTAATCGACCCATACCACTTACGTGCCATCCAACTTCTATTGTTTGAGTGGTCTGATCATCGGTATTTCCAATCCACATTTGCCCCAATGAGAAATCACGATGATCATAAGATCTAACGACTGGTGGTTGAAAGACATTCATTGTTGAAGCTGCTCCAGTGGCTTTAGAATACTCTTCATCATTACGTCTCAACCAAATTACATCGCATGCCAAAGTCAAAGCAATTCATTACCCATAACCATTGAGCTAGCCTCCACACCGTCTCTATCACGAACAACTTCTCCTCCAAACTGCAAGATATTAGCAAATTTGGATAACCCACCATCTCCAAATAGAGTCTTTGGCCAATATCCAACTCCTTGGTTGTTTACATACAACATCCAATCTCCATCTCTATCCTGTTCTACAGAAACTCTAAAATCCCTAGAACCGTCAGTGTCTTCTGCTTCAAAAGGGTAACCTGGTATCATTGGGCTCTCATTCATTCGAACAAACCCTGGACATAGAAAATTATAACATCCATCGGCATAGTCGCTTGACTGCATTGACAACACATTTCAAAATATGAGAACAAAATACTTCTGATTACCTTAAGTTTGGAGTTTGATTGAAAGAGTATGGAAGGAAACAATTACCGTCCAAAAAGTAAAAAAATGTGTTTTATCTTCATTTCCCGTACCTAAGTATAGATTTGGATAGACCTATCAAAAAACACAAGTGACACTCTAGAACACACTGATTATTCCAATTTAGACAAAAAATTAATCGACCCATACCACTTACGTGCCATCCAACTTCTATTGTTTGAGTGGTCTGATCATCGGTATTTCCAATCCACATTTGCCCCAATGAGAAATCACGATGATCATAAGATCTAACGACTGGTTGAAAGACATTCATTGTTGAAGCTCCGGGCTTTAGAATACTCTTCATCATTACGTCTCAAATCCGAAATTACATCTGCATGCTGCCAAAGTCAGAAACAGTTAGCAATTCAATCTATTATTTATTTTAAAATATCAATATCAGTCCAAAATATTTCCTAAATTCATACATCCATCAATCAAGCATACTTACTCCCTCTCATAATTTATCAAAAAATATTTCAAGTATTTATATCTAACAATCTCTATGACAAAAAACATGAACAACTTTTCTTCATAGGTACTCAGTTCAGCAAACAAACCCAACGATCTGATGAAAATAAATCTAATATGGATTTGGAACCGTTGTTGAAATGAAAAGATCTCCGTTTAATAGAGCGCTCTCGTTCTAAATCAATTTGTTCTGGATTTATCACTCGTGCTATAGAGACACTTCCTTCAGGACAATGTCCAACCTCTTTTTGAAACATAGTAGATATAGTCACGTTCAAGTGTATATTTCCAAAACCTTTTGAAAGCAATGAAGTGCTATTCTTAGGCCCTTTCTTCTGTGTATACAACATTACATTGAAAAATATTAGAACATATGTGTGCACGATATTTAGACAAATCTTGGGTCAAAGAGGAAAGTATGTAAATAGCATAGATGATTCTAACCTCATAATCTTCCCTTAAGACAGGATCTTGGAAACTGAGTTGATCTTCAAATTTTATACAATCAATAATACTGCCATCTGAAAGCTGTCATAGAAATTATCATACAAAAAGCAACCAAAAAAAAAGTATGGACTCCCATCACTACCATTACCTCAACCAATATGCAACAAGGACAATGTCAACAAAGAGAGACATAAAATAAGAACAAAAACAATATGTCCATACTGTATAAGACTTCACAAATGGTCGATTGATAGCATGCATAACCCTGGGAAGATTTTCAAAAGATAAAACTTGTTTTCCTGAAATCTTGAAATTACTCCTATGATAATTATTAAAAAATAATAAAAATACTGATAATATGAAAAAGGAAGATATTATTGGCGCCAACCATGACGCCATGACTGAATTGGTGTTGAAAATTTGACCTCCTTTCCTTTTCTCAAAAAGAATAAGATATGTAAGATAACATTCAGAAAGACCATGCCTACATATATAGAGAAAACCATGAAGAACATCGAAGATAGATCTCGAGAACATAATATTAAGTAAAACTTTTACTTTAATTAAAATTATTTGATGATTCTAAAGTAAATTAAATAGTTATAAATTAAATATATCATTAAATATTCAATATTCAGAACTTTGGTTTAGAACTTCAGGAATTATGGCTGAGAACTCAATAATACTTTTTCTCAACACTCCATGAATTCCATCTAGCCAAAACACGGATAGGACACATAGCAATGCAACGTTGATTATGTGGTTCATCTAAGATCTGGATTTTGCCCAAAGACAAGAACTTAATAATACCTCAATATTAACTCAAGTCTCCTATTTTGTTTGTGACAACTACCTGTATGTGTGTTAACATAGGTACCATCAAGGTTCCAGCAACAACAACACAAACGATGCTTGCATACATCGTATCATGGCAAAGCAACTCTCGTTTTCCGAGGTCTTATGGATTTGGGGTTAGGGTTTATCTCGATTGTAAATGAACCAAAAAAAAGGGGTTTAGGGTTTAGGGTTTAGGGTCTTAGGTGTTGAGAGTTTAAGGGTTTAGGATTTGAACCTTTTCTAGAAAGTTATAATAGCCATTGGCACAATATTTTGACTATCATTTACACATTTCCAAATATGAGAACAAAAAGCCTACGATTCATAATTCAAGATTGGAGTTTGATGGAAAGAGCTAACGGATCAAATGACTTATCGTCATAAAAAATGTGGTTTATCTTCATTCCTGTACCATGATACATATAGAGAATACAGACTTAGAAATGCACTTATAAGATGAAAAGCAACACAAGATTTTATACTACATACATGCCATCTCACTTTGATTGTTGGAGGGTTCCCTCTATTATTATATGCGATCTACATATGTCCTAATGAATGATGTTGGAGATCATAAGATCTAACAAGTGGTGGTTGATATGCATTCATTGTTGTAGCTGTTTTAGTGCATTTTGAAAAGTTTTTCCCTATATTTTTTCTCACATCCGAAGGTGCAAGTGCATGCTATGAAAGTCAAAGCCTATAAGCGAGTCTATCCAGTATATATATATATATATTTAATGTTACTATAAGTTCATATGTTTCCTGAATCCATGTATCCATCAATGTGCCTATGTATCCAAGATAATTTTTTAAATATTACTATAAGTTCATTTGTTTAGTGAATCCATATATCCATCAATGTGTTTGTCTACATATTGAGCATTCCTACTCTCTCTGTTTCGAAATCTTGCCAAAAGCAAGGTATAGATATATAGTTACTACTCTTTCTACCAAAGAACATAAAAACCTTTTTACATAGGTATTTAGTTCAGAAAAAAAAACTCAACGATCTGCTGGATATTAACATGTTTGGAGGTTCGGGCACCCAGCTGGATATTAACATGTTTGGAGGTTCGGGCACCCAGCTGGATATTAACATGTTTGGAGGTTCGGGCACCCAGCTGGATATTAACATGTTTGGAGGTTCGGGCACCCAGCTGCAAACCGTAACAAAGGCATGAAAATTGTTATATGGAGGTTCAAGTGTGATATAAAAAATCGTAAAATCAGCACCCTATTTGTATTAGTTGCTTAGTGGAGGCAAGTAAATGCCACCCTATTTGTATTAGTGCTTAGTGAAGACGAGTAAATGCCTAGTTGACACCTGCATCGGCTTGAGCTCAAAACTTGAGATGGCTTTGATAGCATCTCTTTCCGAAGAGTCTTGACGACCTGGGTCATCCTACACAAACAAGTAGCCCTGGAATAAGGCAATCATGCGAAAAAGTCTAGACTATAAAGCTCCTTCCTCCAGCACATGCACTCGAGCTACAACAACAACACTGAAAAGCTTCAAGACTTGGTTTGCAGTCCTCAATGCTCGCAGCACTTGGATTATAAATTTATATGGATATTACTATATACTAGTCCAGGCAACTCTAGCAAATTTGGGAGGTCCACTAGGTGTTAATGAAGCGAACAAGATGGGTTTTATAGGGAACGATCATAGGTGAGAGTAATTGGTGGAATGTGATAGCTCCTGACATACTCACAAATCTGTTCAAAATGACTTAGATTAATTTATATTGATTAAAAATAATTAATATTAGTACTATTAATATTATATTATGATTGATAATAATAATATTATTGATATTAAATTCGTAGTATCGAGATTATGCCAAGTTTAGAGACTATATATGTAGTGCTCAGTGAGGCTAATATATTCAGATTTCTATGTAAGTGTTGTCTACTATTGTCTGTATTTGTATGTTTGCACTCTAAGTGTTTTGATTGGACATAGCTTTAGAGTCCATGTTTTTTATAACAAGGCCTCAACATCAACATAGACATATATGTTGAGTACTGCTGCATTGAGTCCGAGCCGTTGATGCTGATACATATGGTGGTGCTTCTTTGATTTGCGTTGTGCTTCAGTGATCACGCTTCCGGAGAAGCGCAAAGGAGGCCCGTGCACCGCATTCCAGCGTGCAAGCAGTCCAGTCCTGTAGTGTTTCGTTGATCTGTGCAGCTGCGACCATGGTTTGCTGTTTTGTTGCGATGCTGAGCCTGGGGATGTGGGTCGCGCTGCTCCTGGGTCTGCCGATGCTACTGTTCGCGGGAGTCTTCTTCTACTCCAGTTCCCTTCAGGCGAAGAGAACCCATGGCGAAGGCCGGGCGCCGCTTCCTGCCGGCAGGTTCTGGCAGATACCTATCGTGGGCGAAACCGTGGAATTCCTGAGTGGTCATCCCGACAGTTTCATGTTTCCTCGGATCCACAAGTGCGTTCTCCTTCTGCCATTCTGGTCCTAGATGTGCGGCGGATAAATACTCAGTTCTGTCGTAGCATTGCTGTTTGTGACACGAGTTGGTGTTGGTATGTGGTGTGCAGGTACGGGAAGAATTTCCGGACTCATCTGTTTGGGCGTCCCGCGGTGTGCGTCACCACCGTGGAGGCAACCAGGTTCGTGCTGCAGCACCCCGAGCTGTTCGCCCCCAATTACCCGGCGTCTCAGCACGAAATCATGGGCTCGGATGCCATCAGCCAGGTAGACGGGAATATGCACACCTTGTACCGGAAGTTCATCAGATCCCGGCTCACCACGAGTGGGCTCAAGTACATCGCAGCCCATGTCGATGAAGCTGCTAGGATGTGGGTTGCTGGCTTGTCGGAAAAGGAGCAGATCGAAACTGCCAAAGCGCTGAAAGAAGTAAGTGGTGCGGAGCTGGCATTGCTTGTTGCAGGGATTCATGATCATGTCTCTAAGAGCTAGGATTGATATCTATGCAGTTCACCTTCAACGTGGCCATCCGGTTCATGTGCGAGGACTTGGAACCCAGTGAGGAGTTGGATGCGTTCCGAGCGAACGCGGCTCTGCTGGAACATGCACTCATGGTGATTCCGCTCAGGATTCCCGGGAGTGCTTGGACCAAGGCTGTCGAGGTACCTGCTGCTTAGCACTTTCACTTTAGATGCATCTTGTACATACACTGCGTAAAGCATCATGAGTAGCTCAAAGTTGAAAGCACTGATATCCATGTGATCGATCGGATTCCCATTGTTCAGGGATCTGTGAAAGCCATGGGATATCTGCAACAGGTCCTGAACAAGAGACGTGCTGCAGCCGGTCTGGTGGAGCATCATGATCTGCTGGATGAAATGCTTAAAAGTGGATCATTGCTTACTGACAAACAGATCAGGGAGAACATTTTTGCGGTTTTGTTTGCAGCCCATGATACGACCACATGTACAATCATGTGGGTTCTGTACAACATGTGTCTCTACCCTGAGTATGCACAGAAAGTCAAGGTATGTACGCTGCTCACATCATGCATATAGGTGTTTCTTTTTTCTTCCAATGTCATCAAAGAGTTGCTGCACCGCGCGTGCAGGATGAACATGAAAAACTTGCGAGGAAGCGATCTCCAGATGATCCGATAAACTGGGAGGAAATCAGTGCTTCTCTTCCTTACTCCTCTCGGGTGCGCTGTTTTCCATTTGCAAGCTGGTTCCTGACTTGAACTTAGTTATAGACTGACACTGTCAAGAGAGCACAAGTACTTGCAGCATGGATGTTGTCCTGCATTTCAACTAAAACCTGGGGTGGAGTGTATAAATTCAATTGTTCCAGTTTCTGCAAGAGACTCTCAGGCTAGCAAACGTGGCAAATTTCAGTCCCAGAAAAGCCAGAGAAGACGTCGTGGTGGATGGTAAGTGATGCCTGACCAGCCCTCTGGAAATCTGCACTAGTTCGGTTCCGGATATCTGACGACTTGCGCTGTCCACTCACTGCAGGTATATTCATCCCCAAAAACTGGTCGGTGATTGCCTGGTACCGCTACTTCCATCTTGACCCAGAAGTGTACCCTGATCCTTGGACATTCGACCCCTCCCGATTTGAGGTACTTGGAAGCTGATCATGAACCTTTCCAGCCAATTGCGACCAATTGCGATGGATTCGTGAGCGCTAGCATTCAGGAAACATATGTTGATGCTGCTGCCTGTAATGTTTCAGACCATTCCAAAGTTCAACAGCTTCACACCCTTTGGGAACGGAAATCGAGTGTGTCCTGGCAAGGACCTGGCTAGGCAGCAAGTTCTCATCTTCCTCCATCGCTTCCTGCTTGCGTACGAGTAAGAGACAGACCCCTGAAAATGAGTCACTTCCACAATTTCTGCCTGCAGTTAACCAGGACAAGTCTCTTAGCTGAGTTACGCTTCAGCTTGTGCTTCCTAGTATCGTGAATGTTGTACATGTGTGCATGCAGCTTTGAGCCCGCGGCAGTGATTCCATGCCCTAGACAGCGTTTCTGGCCGATTCCTTACCCATCAGACGGATTTCCACTCAAGCTCATCAAGAAGGAGACACCGACCCTCACATGATCTTCAGAAAATCCCATCACTAAGGTTCCCGCAAATTTTATTTGTAGCTGGGCAATTTGCTGTTTAAGCAACTTTTTTGCTTGCAACTAGTCTATGAAGTGCTCTTGTTCAATGAGTATGTTCTGCCCCGATCGTTCATGTCACAAACAAACATGATCTCCACCTCTGTGTGTATGGATGGTTGCTGTGCAATTTGAGATCCCTGATGCAATGGTCTGGCGTGGTGTCCTGTCCAATGCCATAACTTAAAAATCATCCATAGAGTAGGTAGGATTCTTACAATGCTACTTTGCTGTCTTTTTAGGATAAACAAGTGGACACTCCTATGCTCTCCTTGGAAATTCTTCATAAGTACATGAATCACACTAACGTTTTAAGTCTTGGTACTAACTATTAGTCTTGGTACCCACTATTCTAAACTCAATGGATCGTACCGTCCTGAACTTGAGTTTGCATAGTTATATTGAATTGAATATCTAACTCAGGCTGACTTGTCATACCCAATTTTTTTTCCTGCCTTCGACGAGTGACCTCCATCCTAGGGGTTACTTCAAAGTTAAAAAGCTCCTAGTGCGGGACAACGATGTATACTTGGAAAGATCTATATAAAGTTTCCGAATTCTAAAAAACGAAACAAAGTCGGTAGGATTTGCACCTCTACCGACGCCTTCATTCTCAACGGTCGCCTGGCTTCGAGTTTCAATGCTTGGGAGTTTGAATGCTCGGACAGAACACAATATTCATTAACTTGAATTCCAATCAACTCCCGAGCTAAGTTGGATGCCCAGGACAGCACTTTACTCATACATTCATCACGAGGCCTTCAGGTCCATCAAATCGCGAACCGTCATGAGCTTGCGGTTCGAAAGGCATCCTAGAACCTGGTTAAGCTTTAGAGATTTATCATCAAGCGCCATGAAACTTCCAACGTGTTCTAAAGGAGGTCCGTATGAGTGGGAGTGAACCAAGTTACAATCAGCCCCCTCCACAGCGCGCACCTCTGTATAGGGGACAGGGAGCCATACATATGTACATAAAACGTACATGGGATCTTGCAGTGTGTGTGCGCAATTGAAATGAAGGGCAGCGAGGGCGTGCGAATAAAGGCCACTCAGCAGCAATGAAGCCACGGTACCGCGTGATAGCAGCAGGGGACCGAAATATGGATGCACTTGGGCGCTGCTCATGGCCCGATACCGTCATCTTGTGTATGGATGCTTGTGGTACAATCTGGTGCCTCGGTGCAATGGATCGGCGTGCTGTCCTGTCCAGGGCGATCGTTTTAAATCTTCCATGAAGGCGTGGCCCGCGTAGCCTGTCCCAATCTGTGTGCGCTGGCTACAGACGTCTCCGCGGCTTGATGATTCCCCACCCCGCTCCAGATGCCCGCTGTGCAGTCCAGAGCAGGTAGGTGGCTAAGACGTTCGAGCGCGCCTAGACTCGTCTCACGTCCGTGCCCTGCTCTGCTCTGCGCTGCCCTGCCCTGCCCTACCCTGCCCTGCCGCCGGGGTCCCCCCCTCTTTCTTCCCCACTCTGTCCGCCCGCTCACCCTCCCGCGTTGTGTAGATGTCCAGCCCGCCCCCCTAGCCTTCTGGTGCTGTAGGCGCCTCACGCTGCCTTGCCTTACTAGCTCCAGCTGTTCCTCTCCGCTGCCAGTACCCGTTTGTATGGAGCATGGCTTGGCTGCCGAGCGAGGGTAACGTGGCAGGGCCGCTTGCTTGAAGCTGCTACTGTGAGTGGTAGCTCGAGATTTAGCTTGTGTTAATCCACCACGACTCCATAGGGAGCTTCTCCCGTCCACGCTTTGCAGCCTTCAGCCTTTTGCTGCTGCCTGTCTGCGAGGTAAGCTCCCGATCTGCCCTGGATATTTCTGTGTTTCTTTTATGTGGTAAGCTGTCGCTGTGTAGCCTAGAGCTACAATGCATGAAACTCGCGCGCACACCCGTGTAGGGTTTGGATGCAGCGGTGACGCTTGTGTTTGTTTAGCGGAACGCGGCGATGCTTGTGTCTGTTGGCCTTTCGGTCGTGTTTGTTTGTTTTTGTGCTGCGGCGGCTGGCCTGTTGGCCTTTCGGTCGTGTTTGTTTGTTTTTGTGCTGCGGCGGCTGGCCATATCGTACCCATTTGCGTTTTTGCACACCGTTGCTTGCAAAGCCTGCCTTTGCTGGTTATGGTGCTGACATCTGTTACCTAAGAGACGTGTGTGGGTGGGTACATTTGTTTCAGGTACGTGTGATGGAGTGGAGCGCTATCCTACCCTACCCTGCCGCCGGGTCTTCCGCCCGCTCGCCCTCTCGCGTTGTGTGGATCTGCAGCCCGCCCCGCCCCTAGTGTCCTGGTGCTGTAGGCACCTCACGCTGCCTTGCCTTGCTAGCGCTAACTGTTCCTCCGCTGCCAGTACCCGTTTGTATGGAGCATGGCTTGGCTGCCGAGCGAGGGTAACGTGGCAGGGCCGCTTGCTTGAAGCTGCTACTGTGAGTGGTAGCTCGAGATTTAGCTTGTGTTAATCCACCACGACTCCATAGGGAGCTTCTCCCGTCCACGCTTTGCAGCCTTCAGCCTTTTGCTGCTGCCTGTCTGCGAGGTAAGCTCCCGATCTGCCCTGGATATTTCTGTGTTTCTTTTATGGTAAGCTGTCGCTGTAGCCTAGAGCTACAATGCATGAAACTCGCGCGCACACCCGTGTAGGGTTTGGATGCAGCGGTGACGCTTGTGTTTGTTTAGCGGAACGCGGCGATGCTTGTGTCTGTTGGCCTTTCGGTCGTGTTTGTTTGTTTTGTGCTGCGGCGGCTGGCCTGTTGGCCTTTCGGTCGTGTTTGTTTGTTTTGTGCTGCGGCGGCTGGCCATATCGTACCCATTTGCGTTTTTGCACACCGTTGCTTGCAAAGCCTGCCTTTGCTGGTTATGGTGCTGACATCTGTTACCTAAGAGACGTGTGTGGTGGGTACATTTGTTTCAGGTACGTGTGATGGAGTGGAGCGCTATCCTACCCTACCCTGCCGCCGGGGTCTTCCGCCCGCTCGCCCTCTCGCGTTGTGTGGATCTGCAGCCCGCCCCGCCCCTAGCCTTCTGGTGCTGTAGGCGCCTCACGCTGCCTGCCTTACTAGCTCCAGCTGTTCCTCTCCGCTGCCAGTACCCGTTTGTATGGAGCATGGCTTGCCGAGCGAGGGTAACGTGGCAGGGCCGCTTGCTTGAAGCTGCTACTGTGAGTGGTAGCTCGAGATTTAGCTTGTGTTAATCCACCACGACTCCATAGGGAGCTTCTCCCGTCCACGCTTTGCAGCCTTCAGCCTTTTGCTGCTGCCTGTCTGCGAGGTAAGCTCCCGATCTGCCCTGGATATTTCTGTGTTTCTTTTATGGTAAGCTGTCGCTGTGTAGCCTAGAGCTACAATGCATGAAACTCGCGCGCACACCCGTGTAGGGTTTGGATGCAGCGGTGACGCTTGTGTTTGTTTAGCGGAACGCGGCGATGCTTGTGTCTGTTGGCCTTTCGGTCGTGTTTGTTTGTTTTGTGCTGCGGCGGCTGGCCTGTTGGCCTTTCGGTCGTGTTTGTTTGTTTTGTGCTGCGGCGGCTGGCCATATCGTACCCATTTGCGTTTTTGCACACCGTTGCTTGCAAAGCCTGCCTTTGCTGGTTATGGTGCTGACATCTGTTACCTAAGAGACGTGTGTGGGTGGGTACATTTGTTTCAGGTACGTGTGATGGAGTGGAGCGCTATCCTACCCTACCCTGCCGCCGGGGTCTTCCGCCCGCTCGCCCTCTCGCGTTGTGTGGATCTGCAGCCCGCCCCGCCCTAGTGTCCTGGTGCTGTAGGCACCTCACGCTGCCTTGCCTTGCTAGCGCTAACTGTTCCTCCGCTGCCAGTACCCGTTTGTATGGAGCATGGCTTGGCTGCCGAGCGAGGGTAACGTGGCAGGGCCGCTTGCTTGAAGCTGCTACTGTGAGTGGTAGCTCGAGATTTAGCTTGTGTTAATCCACCACGACTCCATAGGGAGCTTCTCCCGTCCACGCTTTGCAGCCTTCAGCCTTTTGCTGCTGCCTGTCTGCGAGGTAAGCTCCCGATCTGCCCTGGATATTTCTGTGTTTCTTTTATGGTAAGCTGTCGCTGTAGCCTAGAGCTACAATGCATGAAACTCGCGCGCACACCCGTGTAGGGTTTGGATGCAGCGGTGACGCTTGTGTTTGTTTAGCGGAACGCGGCGATGCTTGTGTCTGTTGGCCTTTCGGTCGTGTTTGTTTGTTTTGTGCTGCGGCGGCTGGCCTGTTGGCCTTTCGGTCGTGTTTGTTTGTTTTGTGCTGCGGCGGCTGGCCATATCGTACCCATTTGCGTTTTTGCACACCGTTGCTTGCAAAGCCTGCCTTTGCTGGTTATGGTGCTGACATCTGTTACCTAAGAGACGTGTGTGGGTGGGTACATTTGTTTCAGGTACGTGTGATGGAGTGGAGCGCTATCCTACCCTACCCTGCCGCCGGGGTCTTCCGCCCGCTCGCCCTCTCGCGTTGTGTGGATCTGCAGCCCGCCCCGCCCTAGTGTCCTGGTGCTGTAGGCACCTCACGCTGCCTTGCCTTGCTAGCGCTAACTGTTCCTCTCCGTTGTGGGCACCGGTTTGTATGGAGCATGGATTGGCTGCCGAGCGAGGTTAACGTGGCAGGGACGCTTGCTTGAAGCTGCTGCTGTGAGTGGTAGCTCCACATCCAGCTCGAGATCCAGCTTGTGACTCCACAGGGAGTTGATCCCGTAGGCTTTCTGCAGCTTTCAGCCTTTTGGTGTTTCCTGTCCCCGAGGTAAGCTCCCGCTCATCCCTGGCTGTTTGTACGTTTTCTCCATGTCGACGGCCGGGTAGCCGGCATGTCTTACCCCTACATACATGGTTGATGTACGCACCATGATGGGGAGTTTGTGGACTGACCAGTGTTGAGTTCGTAGAGTGATTGGCGTTCTTGCGTTTCATTGCTGTGTAGCTCGAGAGGCAGGAGGCCGTGGAGCAGATCGTGTGCAGGGCTAGCCCCGGGGTCGGGCACAGCCTCATCATGTGGTTCCCGGACATTCTAAGGCACAGGCTTCATACTTTGAACAATGCCTTTGTTGAGGCCATTGCCAGTCAGGGCTACAGCGGAGTGTTCCGTGGGGTTTTCCCAATGAAGTGCAATCCGGACCGGCAGATCGTGGGGGACATCATGGAGTACCGGAGGGGACTCGACTATGGCCTGGAACCGGGGTCGAATCCGGGAATTCTGGTGGTGATGGCGTGCGTATGCAAGGCCGGTCCCCGAGCTTTTGTGATTTGCAGTGGTAAGGACGCAGAGCACATCGCCCTTGGCCTAACAGCCAGGAAGATGCAGCTCAACTCCATCATCGTGTTGGAGCAGGAGCACGAGTCAGACATCATGGTGGCAACCAGCCGGGACATGGACGTGAAGCCTGTCATCGGCTTTAGGGCGAAGCTGAGCACGAAGCGAGGTGGTCAGTGGGGCAAGACCTTCGAGGAAGATGGCAAGTTTGGTCTGACATCCCGGAACTTGTGAGGGTGGTGGGCAAGGTGAGGGCGGTGGGCATGCTGGACTGCTTGCAGCTGCTCCAGTTTCACTTCGGATAGGGTGGTGAGGGTCCAAGATGCAACCTGCAAGCGAGGATGGGGAGGACCAAGTTCCAATGCAGCCTCCAGTGGTTTGATGTACTTGGTCTGAGTGAGTGCAGGAGCTGAGGGGGTGAAGTGGTCCATGGCATAGAGCTGCTGCACTGCTTCCGGTTATTCCGCATCAGGATGGGCATGAGCATCAGCAGCTAATGCCATGGGAACAGCTGGCCTGTGAGGCGGCGGAAGCTCTATCTGAAGGCATGGGATCGGAGGAGGAGCAGGTTCCGGGCAGCTCCCCCTGCATCCTTTTGCTTGGAGCTTCAGATACTTTGCTTGATTGTCTGCGTCAGGACTGGCGTGGAGGCGATCACGAGGTTGTGAATTCGTATCCTGATCCAGAGGAGGACCCATATCCTGCATTGCAACTTCAGGTGCAACAGGACCAGGCCGAGGCGGTTTCTTGCGCTTGGATGTTGACCTGGGTGCGGGTGGAATAATTGGAGTGGAGGAGGAGCTGGGACATTATCTTGAAGCATGATGTGAGATGAAGCATGATGTGAGGTAAACCTGGTGTCGGACCCGGCTGATGCTCCTGCTGCAATCCACCAAGAGTCCTGGCCCAAGGTCGAGGAATTGGTATGTTGGGTCTGTGTGGATGTTTGTCCAGGGGCTGCTGTTTGAGGATCTAGAAAAGGACCTCCATGTCCCGCCGGTACGTTTGCAGGTGGCTGCTCATGCCGCTGGTGCAACCGCTGGCTGTGGTGCCTAGGGATTGGTTGGCATGTTCCAAGCAGGAGCAGGAGCCGGGAACCTCACACACCAGCTGCTCGACAAGCATTCCAGCCAGACCCAGCGTACTAGTTCCTCGACCTTGGACCCAAGCAAGCACTGTCGGTCGATTGCAGCAGTAGCAGCCGTATCCTAGACTACGTTCATCTCACACATGCCTGGCCCAACTCCTCCTCCACTCCACCTGTTCCCACCCGCATCCAGGTCAAGGTCCAAGCGGAAGAAGCCGGCTCGGCCTGTTCCTACTGCACCTGGAGCTGCAATGCAGGATATGGATCCTCCTCCGGATCAGGATCCGAATCCACAACCTTCGTGATTAAGTCTCGCGCATCCGGGCGCAAACACATGAAGCGGCCGTGTCCATTTCATGGTCATTGAAAATGAATCGAACATTCATTGGATGCCCATATGTTTGAGAAAGTTTATTTGCACATTTATATATTTATGCAACGACTTTGTTCATTTGAAGGACCCTAATCATGGCAAGATGTGCAAGGACGTGTATGGCAACCCGAACCACTACCTGGAGGTGCAACCCTTGCAGCCTGGCAAGTCCTACTACATGGGCATGATCCGTGCAGGTGGCCATTCATGGGGAACACGCACAACTTGTTCGGCAACAGCAATATTGTGCGGGTCACTGAGAGAAGGAAGCGGTGGGTTATGATATTGAGGAGGGTGGCCGAGGCCAGGCTGTCACTGATGTGCTTCGACTCATCCAGCATGAGCCCGATACCATGCTGCAGGACTCGTTATCTTTATAAGACCTCAAGACCCGGGTTGAGGAACCCTACCCGAGGGCCACCTAACCCCTGCTGGCCAAGAAATTCTGGCAGGCTTAGGATTATCCAGTTGAGGGGGGACAGAGAACTAAACCCCCTCGCCTATGAGCCGCTTGCCTTCATGTGCGCGATCGCAGCTTCAGCTCTTCGACCTATCTCTGCACCCTCTCCTAGTTGGTCTATCTACAGGCCTCAACACATCTACAGGCAGCACAGCTTTGGGACGGGGAAGCAGCTTCATGTGCAAAATAATGCTGGACACGGACATGAAGGTGATGCATTTGTAGCCTGCAGTGCAGGGCATCAAGTTATGTTGTCTGCAGCCACCAGTTTGTTGGATTCCCTGTAGTAAACCAGCGTAGTAATTAAAAATTCTCTTTCAGATTAGGAAAGCTAGTCGTTACATTTAGAACAAGTCATGCACTTCTAGACAAGCAATGTTTCACATGTTGGCTCACAAATAGGATTATGGGGAGTTCGGTCTCGCGCACAAAGCCGCGAAGGAAAGCCTCCTTCACTGCCTTCAGCCAGGACCGTATGTTCTTCATTGGTCTGACAGTTGATAAGCAACTCATTGCTCTTTCGAATTCTCCTTCTTCCGCAGCGTCAGCGGAAAACCGTCTGCCGGGTAGGGAATGGGCCAGACATTCTGCTTCGGGAAAGGAACTACTCCTGCAGGCTCGAACCTGCATGTGTGCACACAACATCCAGGAGCCGTGAGTACTCTTGAAGGTGATTTCAAGCTCGATGGCTTCTACGGGATGCAGTGTGTCTTACTCCAACACTTGTAGAAAACGATGCAGAAAAATGAGAATCTGCTGTCTCGCCAGATCTTTGCCAACACAGATTCGGTCTCCGTTACCAAAAGGTGTGCAGGTATTGAACTTGGGCTTCGCCTGGTGAACATTCCAAAGGTCTAGTCAGTGGCCAGGGCACGAACAGCCGAAGGGAACCTACCCACCAGAACAGATGATCACTCCGGACAGCAGCAACCACTCTTTGCATGTAAGCTGTGCCCATCGAGTAAGTGATCTTGCCTTCAATCACAAATGAAGCCCATGCTACAATCCGAGAATTTTGGTAAACGTTTGTTACCTCAAATCGATCAGGATCAAATCTTAGCGGATCAGGGTACACCTCTGAGTCCAGATGGAAATAGCGGTACCATGTAAGCACCTGCCAGCCTTTTGGAATCAGCATGCCTGAAAGAGGAAAACCCAACTTGTCATCATGACGATGCAGATATATGCGGACGAGGTCAGGAGAGCTCTTAGGTGACAACATGAAAACATTATTATCATGTACAGCACGATATCTAAGAGTAGTCTTTCCAGAAGTGCTTACCATCCAACACCACATCCTCTTTTGCTTTGCGAGGGCTGAAACCCGCAATGTTAACCAGTCTCATTGTCTCTTGCAAAACTGGCAGCATGTCGAATTCAGGAGCACATACCACACAAACGTGAGCACGAAGGAACTTGAAAGTCTACCGGAGGTCTCAACAGTGCGGCTGAAGATTTCACTTGCAAACGCTGTGAAGAAGAAGGCACAGAGTGGGGCTAACTGGAATTAGACGTACTCGAGTAGTGTAAGTCAGTGCCCTGGTCATTTCCTCCCATTTGATAGCGGCGTCTGGAGGTTGTCCCTTGCAAAACTCCTCATGCTCATCCTGCACGCACCACAAATTCAAACAACCATAAACCTTACATCTACAAGGCAAGGATGCAGAGCACACATCACAAACATCACGAAGTCTCGGAAAATTAGTGAGCACGATCTGACTTACTCTGACTCGCTTTGCGAGCTCTGGATACTGGCACATGTTGTAGCTCAAAGTTGGCTTTCACCTTCTGACAGGAACGGACTTGAAGCTGAAGAAGTGCAAAGAGCTTGGAGCCGATTTTGTGATAAATTACAAGACACAGGATTTTGTACAGCGTGTCACGGAAGAGACCAAGGGGAAAGGTAATAATACCTGCCTGACGCCTGCATGGCTGGTTTGACAGAATGTGCTCGCCGAACATCTGGTTCTTCTACATTGCCAGGTGTGGATGTCATTTTGGACAACATGGGGGCTATCTACTTCCAGCGAAACCTTGACGCCCTCGCAGTTGGAGGGAGGCTCTTTATCATCGGATTTCAAGGAGGCACCGTCGGGGAATTCAGCCTGGGCCCAATTGTTGCTAAACGCCTGACTGTCCAAGGTACCTAACGTTCAAACAAGCCGTGAATCTTGTCTGCTGCATAATCATCTCATGCAACTAATTCGAGGAGGTTGTTTTTGCAGGGGCCGGTTTGAGGGCTCGGACACCTGAAAATAAGGCTCAGATTGTGGCTGAGGTGAAGAAGCATGTGTGGCCGGCAATAGATGAAGGGAGAACCCACATCAGGGCACACGTTGTGGTATCATGAGCTGCAAAGAGGACAGTAAGCATGTTGGATCTGATCTGCGCGTCACTCAGCTTCTAGCTCTCCGTCATCACTCTCCCAAGACAAGAACTGCTGAAGCATATCGTCATGTTGCAGTCGGCCCTTTTCGCCCCGTCTCTTGTCCATAAGATGCTGCAAGAACTTGAAGGCTCTTCCAGATCCCTACGGCCAAGAAAATCAGAATGTTCATACCCCATGCATCAGTACATCTATGGTACGCTTCGTGCAGTCAAGGACCCGGCTCTCAAGATTCAAACCCTTCCACCATACCTTCACAGCCTTGCTCCACGCACTTCCGGGAACCCTGAGTGGGACCACCAAGAGGCCATGCTCCACGGTACCAACGTCCTGCCGAAACCGATCCAGCTCCACAGACGGTTCCCAGTCGTCGCACATGAGGCACATCGCCACGCAGAACGTAAACTGCACAGGAGTCGCACATACCATCCACACAGGTACACACGGACTGCAGATAAGAGTTAGCCCATCACAGAAAAGACGAGCTTCGACACAGGCTGTCAGCTGATCACTACATCTATTCAAGTCACCTACAGCTGATCACTACATCTATTCAAGTCACCTACATCCTTAAGCGCCCTCACAGTCTCCATGTTATCCTTGTCGGCCATGGCAGCAACCATGTTAGGCGATATACGAGTGTTAGGCAACATACGGACACATATGTATACCTTGCCCGATACGATGTACTGTACGAGCCACCGCCATGGCTGTGGATATAAATGGAGAGCTCATGCTGCCAGCGTCTGGTAAGGCAAAGTTTTTGGTACTTTCACCGCCTCGAGCTTAAGAATCGGTATCGAGCCTCGCCCAACGTTCAGGACGTGCAGGCATGGTTGCGGGGACGAAGGAGTTGGCCAAGGGTCGTGTCGACACGCCGCAATAGGAATTTGAAGCGCCCATGGGGAGCTGGCGTGGATGCTCGGCAACAGCTGGTTGCCTCAAATGAAAGGATTGCCCAGTTGAATGCATCGAGTGAGCGGATTGCTCACCTTGAGCAAGCGTTACAGCGGCCTTGCAAATCCATCAGGACCCTATGTCACGGCTTCAAGGTATGGAAAAGGTAAAGGGATCAAGGCCAGATGTGGAACGCAAAAGTTTGGGCAACCAGCCCAAAAGAGCGAGGAAGAACGAACTTGATTTTTTGGCTAAAATGATTGAAGGATCATGCCGGATTTTGAAATCCTTGAAGTCGGAGTTGTAGGATATTGTTAGGGAGGCGTAAAGGATATCTCGGGAAAAGAAACAGGTCGAAATGGCCCTTGGGCGAGACAGGAAGGCAGCAAGGTGAAGGAGAGTGAGAGTAGAAGGAGGAAAATCGCCACACTACCACGGTGGTGGCGGACTACCGTGGTCTAAGATCTCGGACAAAAGGAAATTAGGATAGGGGGATATCCACTATATATGCTCATCAATAGAGGATAAATATATAAGAGTAATTAGCAAGAGATTAATTAGGCAGAGTAGGAAAATAGGTATTATAGATCAGATTAGGATTTTGTGAATGATGCACAAAATCTAGGGTTGTGTGGCCGCCAGGTGGCAGCCATCCAAAGCAGGCAAAGTGCAGTTTGGGGCAGCGCCAACTTCCTTTTCGAGCTAAGGCGAACTCACTTCCCAAGAGAGGCGGGGCGGGGCGCAAAGAAGCCCGGGAGGCGCCATTGCCGTCGTCAGCCACGAGAGGAAGGCGGTGAAGGAGAAGACCCCTAGCGGAAAGGAGAAAGAGGAGGCGGCAAGCACCGAGCGCCCAGGCACCGAGCTCTTGAATCGGGAAAAGAGACACATTGAAGGATCCTGGCAGAGAGCGAGTTGGGCCGGCAGCAAGGTGAAGGAGAGTGAGAGTAGAAGGAGGAAAATCGACCACACACACGCTACGGAGAAGAAATCAAGGAGAAGAAATCAAGGAGTCAAGTGGAGGCTCAAGACAGGCTAACGTGTGCTTGTGCCTCAGGTCGGGAGTCGCTGCCTGCGACGAGAAAAGGAGTGTTTGGAGGTGAAGCTTGGAGCACACAACGCTGAAAATTGGGAAGTAATCCTCTTTGCTAGGAGCGAGGGAGTAAGGAAGGTGCCATGCCTCGAGCTGGAAAAGGCAAGGGAAAGGAGCCGCCTGGCAAGGGCTCCTCCTCGCGAGAAGAAAAAGGAAAGAAAGCAGCAGCAGGGGCTGCGCCGCCAGGGGGAGGTGAACTTGTGATGCCCCAATTCACTTGCTTTGCTGGGCAGCTTAACCCTCGAGATTTGGTTGATTTTCGGTGGCGGGGAAGGGAAGGAGAACATCCAACTAGGATGGGTGTATGGCCGCCAATGGGCCTACACCAATTTGGAATTGATTGAGGAGTGTTACATCAACCTCCATCAATCGGAAGCGCCCTCGCAGGAAGGAATGCTAGAACGGATCCTGAGGACCGTGAGAAGTATTCGGTGTATGGAAGACCGGAGGAAGAAAGCTCGAATTGCTCTCCTCGAAAGGTTGAATGGGGAAGAGGACATCGACATCCCGCAGAGTTCCTTGACATGATGGATGGAGGTGAAGGCCCACGCCAAGAATGGCTGGAAGACCGAGAGCATCAAGGAGTCAAGTGGAGGCTCTTCGCAAAGATTGTGCTGGGGTTGGTAAATTACCAACGCACTCTTATTTCAAAGACCAACTTCCTCCAATTTTGTGGAAGATTTCCATGGGAGCCAAGCCGATTGGGGACTATCATGTATGAAGCGTACATACACCATCGAGAGAAGCTCCTCAAGCCAAATTCGTGGATGAGGAAGGACCAAGGCCCACCTATCTTAGCACCTATTTGGTGCATTTATGGGAAACCGAGGGACTCCTCACAAGCAAGGAGCTTGAAGATGCATGGCATCCCTTTGAGGTCATCCATCTCCACCGAGGTTGGAAAGGCCTTTGCCTTTGCATTGCGAAGACGGTGGGAGGTCGACCTCCACAAAATGCTAGAGGCAAGAGGAGAAGGTTCGGAGGCAACAAAGTTGCGAGTGGGAATCCTTTCCACAGGAGCAAGCAAGGGAAGAGCAAGAAGCGGCCGAGAAGGCCGATGGTGGTCTATGAGAGAAGGACCACAGGAGGGTCAAGTGGGGAGTCCCCACCATCTCCTTTGTGCCTACGAGAGGCACCGAAGCTCTTGAATCGGGAAAAGAGACACATTGAAGGAGGCACCCGCGGAGCGCGAGTTGGAGGCCAGGCAGCAAGGTGAAGGAGTGAGAGTAGAAGGAGGAAAATCACGACCCTGTGGCTGGAGAAGAAATCAAGGGAGGAAATTCAGCCGGGAGGCTCAAGACAGGCTAACGTGTGCTTGTGCCTCAGTCTCAGCTGCGACGAGAAAAGGAGTGTTTGGAGGTGAAGCTTGGAGCACACAAAATTGGGAAGTAATCCTCTTTGCTAGGAGCGAGGGAGTAAGGAAGGTGCCATGCCTCGATGGAAAAGGCAAGGGAAGGAGCCGCAAGGGCTCCTCCTCGCGAGAAGAAAAGGAAAGGAGAAGGCGCCGCTGTGGGAGGTGAACTTGTGATGCCCCAATTCACTTGCTTTGGCGGCTTAACCCCGAGATTTGGTTGATTTTCTGTGGGAGGAGGAGAACATCCAACTAGGATGGGTGTATGGCCAATGGGCCTACACCAATTTGGAATTGATTGAGGAGTGTTACATCAACCTCCATCAATCGGAAGCGCCCGCGCCACGGAAAGGAATGCTAGAACGGATCAGACCGTGAGAAGTATTCGGTGTGTATGGAAGACCGGAGGAAGAAAGCTCGAATTGCTCTCCTCGAAAGGTTGAATGGGGAAGAGGACAGCCCTCCGACATCCCGCAGAGTTCCTTGACATGATGGATGGAGGAGTGAAGGCCCACGCCAAGAATGGTGGAAGACCGAGAGCATCAAGGAGTCAAGTGGAGGCTCTTCGCAAAGATTGTGCTGGGGTTGGTAAATTACCAACGCACTCTTATTTCAGCACCAACTTCCTCCAATTTTGTGGAAGATTTCCATGGGAGCCAAGCCGGATTGGGGACTATCATGTATGAAGCGTACATACACCATCGAGAGAAGCTCCTCAAGCCAAATTGTGGATGAGGAAGGACCAAGGCCCCTATCTTAGCACCTATTTGGTGCATTTATGGGAAACCGAGGGACTCCTCACAAGCAAGGAGCTTGAAGATGCATGGCATCCCTTTGAGGTCATCCATCTCCGAGGTTGGAAAGGCCTTTGCCTTTGCATTGCGAAGACGGTGGGAGGTCGACCTCCACAAAATGCTAGAGGCAAGAGGAGAAGACGAGGCAACAAAGTTGCCGAGTGGGAATCCTTTCCACAGAGCAAGCAAGGGAAGAAGAGCAAGAAGCGGCCGAGAAGGCCGGATGGTGGTCTATGAGAGAAGGACCACGGGAGGGGTGACCAGAGTGGGGAGTCCCCACCATCTCCTTTGTGCCTACGAGAGAGGCACCCAGACTACCCGGTGGGAGGCGGTCTACCCAAGGGGTGGGCACCGTGGTAGGCGGTCGACCTCCACAAAATGCTAGAAGCAAGAGGAGAAGGTTCGGAGGCAACAAAGTTGCGAGTGGGAATCCTTTCCACAGGAGCAAGCAAGGGAAGAAGAGCAAGAAGCGGCCGAGAAGGCCGATGGTGGTCTATGAGAGAAGGACCACAGGAGGGTCAAGTGGGGAGTCCCCACCATCTCCTTTGTGCCTACGAGAGGCACCGACGACTACCCGGTGAGGCCCACCCAAGGGGTGGGCACCGTGGTAGGCGGTCGACCTCCACAAAATGCTAGAAGCAAGAGGAGAAGGTTCGGAGGCAACAAAGTTGCGAGTGGGAATCCTTTCCCTGTGAGCAAGCAAGGGAAGAAGAGCAAGAAGCGGCCGAGAAGGCCGATGGTGGTCTATGAGAGAAGGACCACAGGAGGGGTGACCCGAGAGTGGGGAGTCCCCACCATCTCCTTTGTGCCTACGAGAGAGGCACCCCGGCCACTACCTGAGGGAGGCCCACCCAAGGGGTGGGCACTCACAGGTAGGCCACCACCATGGTAGGTAGGCACTACCACTGGGGAGCAGCCTCCTTGTGGGCATGCCAAGAAGGCCCACGCCAAGAAGGCCCACGCCAAGAATGGTGGAAGACCGGAGGAAGGGAAGGAGAAGCGGTGGCGGGCCGGCCACCATCTCCGCCCGGTGGGAGGCGGTCTACCCAAGGGGTGGGCAGCCTCGTGGTGGCGTCGACCTACCATGGTAGGTAGGCGGACTACCGGTGGGAGACAACCCCACCGGAGGAGACCAACGCAAGAAGGCCCACGCCAAGAAGGCCCACGCCAAGAATGGTGGAAGGGAAGGAGAAGGCCGATGGCCCGAGAGTGGGGAGTCCCCACCATCTCCGCTGTGGGAGGCGGATGGAGCGACGGTGAAGGGCCGCGCCAGCCGATGGCCCGAGAGGTGTGAGAGCTGGAGATTTCCAGAAGAAGAAAGAAGGGAAGGAGAAGCATGGGCCGCGCCAACCACCATCTCCGCGCTGTGGGAGAGCGGATGGAGCGACGGTGAAGGCCCACGCCAAGAAGGCCCACGCCAAGAATGGCCGGAGGAAGAGAGCTGGAGATTTCCAAAGAAGAAAGAAGGGGTGGAATTAGGACCCCTAGGAGAATTCTGGGTGCTTGTGAAGCACTCAGTGGATTTGAAGGCTAGAGAAAGCCTCCTTGTGGGCATGTCAAGAAGAAGTGAAATCTCAAGACATGGCCGGAGGAAGGGAAGGAGAACATCCAACTAGGATGGGTGTATGGCCGCCAATGGGCCTACACCAATTTGGAATTGATTGAGGAGTGTTACATCAACCTCCATCAATCGGAAGCGCCGCCGCCACGGAAAGGAATGCTAGAACGGATCCCCGCTGGACCGTGAGAAGTATTCGATGTGTATGGAAGACCGGAGGAAGAAAGCTCGAATTGCTCTCTCTCGAAAGGTTGAATGGGGAAGAGGACATCCGACATCCCGCAGAGTTCCTTGACATGATGGATGGAGGAGTGAAGGCCCACGCCAAGAATGGCTGGAAGACCGAGAGCATCAAGGAGTCAAGTGGAGGCTCTTCGCAAAGATTGTGCCGGTAAATTACCAACGCACTCTTATTTCAAAGACCAACTTCCTCCAATTTTGTGGAAGATTTCCATGGGAGCCAAGCCGATTGGGGACTATCATGTATGAAGCGTACATACACCATCGAGAGAAGCTCCTCAAGCCAAATTCGTGGATGAGGAAGGACCAAGGCCTCGCTATCTTAGCACCTATTTGGTGCATTTATGGGAAACCGAGGGACTCTCACAAGCAAGGAGCTTGAAGATGCATGGCATCCCTTTGAGGTCATCCATCTCCAGCCGAGGTTGGAAAGGCCTTTGCCTTTTGCATTGCGCAAGACGGTGGGAGGTCAGACCTCCACAAAAATGCTAGAGGCAAGAGGAGAAGGTTCGGAGGCAACAAAGTTGCCAGAGTGGGAATCCTTTCCCCCACAGGAGCAAGCAAGGGAAGAAGAGCAAGAAGCGGCCGAAGAAGGCCGGATGGTGGTCTATGAGAGAAGGACCACAGGAGGGGTGACAGCCCCGAGAGTGGGGGGAGTCCCCACCATCTCCTTTGTGCCTACGAGAGGCACCCCACGCCAAGAAGGCCCACCCAAGGGGTGGGCACCGTGGTAGGCGCCACCACCATGGTAGGTAGGCGCATCACTGGGGAGCAGCCTCACCGTAGGGCACCCCACGCCAGCAAACAGCCCAAGGTGGTGGAAGGGAAGGAGAAGCATGGGCCGCGCCAACCACCATCTCCGCGCTGTGGGAGAGCGGATGGAGCGACGGTGAAGGCCCACGCCAAGAAGGCCCACGCCAAGAATGGCCGGAGGAAGAGAGCTGGAGATTTCCAAAGAAGAAAGAAGGGGTGGAATTAGGACCCCTAGGAGAATTGCCGGGTGCTTGTGAAGCACTCACCGTGGATTTGAAGGCTAGAGAAAGCCTCCTTGTGGGCATGCCAAGAAGAAGTGAAATCTCAAGACATGGCCGGGAGGAAGGCAGGGACCAAATGGCAATTGGAGGCCATGGAGTCCGACGAAAAGGCAGCCAAGCTGGAAAAGGCTGTGGAGAAGCTCCAGCGCGACCTTATGGATCAGCGGCGCGCGGAGAAGGTCTTGGAGGGGAGGTTGGCTCAAACCGAAGAAAGAGCCATCCGAGCAACCACCCAACGAGACTCATGGAGACAGAAGGCGGAGGAGCATTTTGCCCAATTAGAGCAAGAGCGAAAGGGCAAAACAGAGGCTCTCGGAAGGGAGAAGGTAGCGGTCCAAAGAAATGGACGCCAAGAAGAAGTGATGGCTCAAAGAAGAAAGAGCCATCCGAGCAACCACCCAACGAGACTCATGGAGGCAGGCGGAGCATTTTGCCCAATTAGAGCAAGAGCGAAGGGCAAAACAGAGGCTCTCGGAAGGAGAAGGTAGCGGTCCAAAGAAATGGACGCCAAGAAGAAGTGATGGCTACAAGCCATCCGGTCCGGACATGAAGGAAGAGTTGAGAAGAGCCCGGTTTAGTTTGGAAGAGAAGCGCCCGAGCTGAAATTCAAAACCAAGAACTACAAGAGTGAGCGCGAGAAGATGCTTGGCAAGGAGAGGAAGGGCTTGCTCAACGAATAGAGGACTTGGAAGGAAAAGGTCCAGAGGAGGAGTACCACAAGAAGTGGTACATAGAATCTTGGTAGTAAGGAAGCGAAGGTTTTGGGCGATTATGCCCTTCGTGCAAAATTGGCCACCAAGGAAGCAAGGGAGGAGAATGTGACCTCCATGTCAAGGTGGGGAATTGACCACCTCAAGGGACGCCTACAAAGGTAGGTGTGAAGATGGAGAGTGGCCCACGGAGATTGATGATCTCCAAATGCAATATCATAGCTTGGGGCTCACCTCCACAATAGAATTTTGAAGGCCAACAATGAGATCTTGCGTTTGGCCAAGAGGAGGACATTGGGTCCTCATGATGATGACAGAAAGGAGCACAGTGCAGCCGAGGCCTCCGATTTTGATGAGGCCATCGGTGAAATGGACTCGAGGAACTGAGGAGTCGAGGAAGGAGCAAAGAGGAGGAGGAGTACCACAAGAAGGTGAAGGTGGCGCAGAGCAAGGAGGGGAAAGCCCACCCTCCGGGGGTCAACCTACCACGGTGGGTGACCACCTCAAGGGACGCCTACAAAGGTAGAAGGTGGCGCAGAGCAAGGGAGGAGCCGGGGTCCGTAGTATACCCCGGAGGAGCTGGGGAAGGAGCCGGGGTCCGGTAGTATACCCCGGAGGAGCTGGGTGGTGGGAGACAACCCCACCGGAGGAGACTAAGGACGGGTCCGACCCGTCGAGGAAGGGGAGGGTGAGAAGTTCCTCGCCCCACGGAGATTGATGATCTCCAAATGCAATATCATAGCTTGGGGCCCACCTCCACAATAGAATTTTGAAGGCCAACAATGAGATCTTGCGTTTGGCCAAGAGGAGGACATTGGGTCCTCATGATGATGACAGAAAGGAGGCTGCAGTGCGGGAGGCCTCCGATTTTGATGAGGCCATCGGTGAAATGGACTCGAGGAACTGAGGAGTCGAGGAAGGGAAGGAAGGAGCGAGCGCCAAAGGTAGAAGGTGGCGCAGAGCAAGGAGGGGAAAGCCCACCCTCCGGGGGTCAACCTACCACGGTGGGTGACCACCTACCACGGTGGGTGACCACCACCATGGTAGGTAGGCACTACCGGTAGGGCAGTGCCCGTGGGAGGGAGTCGGGGAGGCCTGGCCGAGGATGAAGGAGCCGGGGTCCGGTAGTATACCCCGGAGGAGCTGGGGTGGTGGGAGACAACCCCGGAGGAGACTAAGGACGGGTCCACCCACGAGGAAGGGGAGGGTGAGAAGTTCCCTCGCCCCACGGATAAGGGAGGAGCCAGGGCGGAGAGGAGACCAACGCAAGAAGGCCCGAGGAGTTAGTAGCAACATTGGTGGGATGGGGAAGATTCTTTGAAGACATGCTATGATAGGTATGGACAAACCAAACAAAGAAGGAAGGAGCCGGGGTCCGAGGAACTGAGGAGTCGGGACGAAGGAGTGGCGCCAAAGGTAGAAGGTGGCGCAGAGCAAGGAGGGGAAAGCCCACCCTCCGGGGGTCAACCTACCACGGTGGGTGACCACCACCATGGTAGTCACCGCACTACCGGTAGTCCGCCGACTACCGCGGTAGGTGTGAAGATGGAGAGGAAGGGAAGGAGCCGGGGTCCGAGGAACTGAGGAGTCGAGGAAGGAGCCGGGGTCCGGTAGTATACCCCGGAGGAGCTGGGGTGGTGGGAGAGACAACCCCACCGGAGGAGACTAAGGACGGGTCCACCGAGGAAGGGGAGGGTGAGAAGTTCCCTCGCGGATAAGGGAGGAGGAGGAGGAGGAGACCAACGCAAGAAGGCCCGGAGTTAGTAGCAACATTGGTGAATGGGGAAGATTCTTTGAAGACATGCTCTGATAGGTATGGACAAACCAAACAAAGAAGGAAGGAGCAAAGAGGAACTCACCCGAGACATCACCGATGGAGAGGAAGGAGAAGGAGCGCCGTGAGCGCCAAAGGTAGAAGGTGGCGCAGAGCAAGGAGGGGAAAGCCCACCTCCGGGGGTCAACCTACCACGGTGGGTGACCACCACCAGTCCGCTGACACGTAGTCCGCTGACTACCGGTAGGGCAGTGCCCGTGGGCGGAGGAAGGTGGGGAGTCGCCGAGGCCTGGCCGAGGATGAAGGAGCCGGGGTCCGTAGTATACCCCGGAGGAGCTGGGGTGGTGGGAGAGACAACCCCACCGAGGAGACTAAGGACGGGTCCCACCGAGGAAGGGGAGGGTGAGAAGTTCCTCACCCCACGATAAGGGAGGAGCCGGGCCCGAGAGGAGACCAACGCAAGAAGGCCCGGAGTTAGTAGCAACATTGGTGAATGGGGAAGATTCTTTGAAGACATGCTCTGATAGGTATGGACAAACCAAACAAAGAAGGAAGGAGCGAGGAACTGAGGAGTCGGGAGGCGAGCGCCAAAGGTAGAAGGTGGCGCAGAGCAAGGAGGGGGAAAGCCCACCTCCTGGGGGGTCAACCTACCACGGTGGGTGACCAGCCTACCACGGTAGTCCGCTGACTACCGGTAGTCCGCCGACTACCGCGGTAGGTGTGAAGATGGAGAAAAAGGCGCCTAGGTGCGCGGGAGGCCTGGCCGAGGATGAAGGAGCCGGGGGGTTCCGTAGTATACCCCGGAGGAGCTGGGGTGGTGGGAGAGACAACCCCACCGGAGGAGACTAAGGACGGGTCCGACCTGGCCGAGGAAGGGGAGGGTGAGAAGATCCCACGAGGAAGGGAGGAGCCAGGGAGAGGAGACCAACGCAAGAAGGCCCGGAGTTAGTAGCAACATTGGTCGAATGGGGAAGATTCTTTGAAGACATGCTATGATAGGTATGGACAAACCAAACAAAGAAGGAAGGAGCAAAGAGGAACTCACCCGAGACATCACCGATGGAGAGGAAGGAGAAGGAGGAGGACATTGGGTCCTCATGATGATGACAGGGAGTCAGTGCAGCCAGAGGCCTCCGATTTTGATGAGGCCATCAAATGGACTCGAGGAACTGAGGAGTCGAGAAGGAGGAAGTCGCCGTGAGCGCCAAAGGTAGAAGGTGGCGCAGAGCAAGGAGGGGGAAAGCCCACCTCCGGGGGTCAACCTACCACGGTGGGTGACCACCACCAGTCCGCTGACACGTAGTCCGCTGACTACCGGTAGGGCAGTGCCCGTGGGCGGAGGAAGGGGAGGGTGAGAAGGAGGAAGTCGCCGAGGCTGGCCGAGGATGAAGGAGCCGGGGTCCGTAGTATACCCCGGAGGAGCTGGGGTGGTGGGAGAGACAACCCCACCGAGGAGACTAAGGACGGGTCCCACCGAGGAAGGGGAGGGTGAGAAGTTCCTCACCCCACGATAAGGGAGGAGCCGGGCCCGAGAGGAGACCAACGCAAGAAGGCCCGGAGTTAGTAGCAACATTGGTGAATGGGGAAGATTCTTTGAAGACATGCTCTGATAGGTATGGACAAACCAAACAAAGAAGGAAGGAGCAAAGAGGAACTCACCCGAGACATCACCGATGGAGAGGAAGGAGAAGGAGATAGGCGACTACCATGGTAGTCACTACCGGTAGTCCGCCGACTACCGCGTAGGGTGCGATGAACGGGCGCGACCAGCGGCGGAAGCCGGAGAAAAAGGCGCCTAGGTGCGCGGAGGGGCGCGATGGAAGATAACAGACTTTAGGCGCCGCCCGGAGATGGAGGAAGGGCAGATGGTACTTGCCCCACACATTAAGGCGACAAGATCCGGGAAGGGCAAGATTGTACTTGCCCCACATTAAGGCGACAAGATCCGGGAAGGGGCAAGAGCAAAAGGAGGCGAGGGAGCCAATCCCCAAGGGCCATGTCACCACCCCAGAGATAAGACTAAGAATGGTCAATGACCATAAATGAGCTTTGGGGAACGGAAGGATAGGTGGTGTAGACATCCTTCAAGGATGGTCTTAGGTGAAGTTACTAGAATAGAATTTACCAAGGATCGGACAATAGACTTAGGTGCCGACATTAAATGTCATGTAGGAAATAATAGAAATTGGAAAAGGTGACTGCAGAGGGTCACCTAGGGAGGTTGTATGTGGAAGGCCTCCTATAAGAGGAGGAGGATTTCACAAAGTAAAGTATCATGTCTTGCGCTTCCACGCTCATCGAGTCCTTTGCCATTACAGAGGAATTTCGTGCCTGTGAGCCAACAGTCGTAGAGAGGAAGTCGCGGTGGTCGGAGTGCTTGGTGGAGGACTTGCTCACGCAAGTGCCTAAACGAGTTGCTCCCTTGTGAATGGTTGCTGTGAAATTGCTTTGCTTTGGGTGTGTGGCAAATGCCCAGAACTCTCGGCTTGAGGGTAGACTACAGGAAAGACTCCACGGAGGTTCTCATTGTCGTGTCAAACTCATAGCAACCGCCCAAGGAAGAACTTCTGGTGGAGGCGGACCCAGGCGGTTGTGCCGTAAGGGCGAGTCGAAACCCGAGAGGAGACCAACGCAAGAAGGCCCGGAGTTAGTAGCAACATTGGTGAATGGGGAAGATTCTTTGAAGACATGCTATGATAGGTATGGACAAACCAAACAAAGAAGGAAGGAGCAAAGAGGAACTCACCCAGACATCACCGATGGAGAGGAAGGAGAAGAAGGAGATAGGTACTACCATGGTAGTCACTACCGTAGTCCGCCGACTACCGCGTAGGGTGCGATGAACGGGCGCGACCAGCGGCGGAAGCCGGAGAAAAAGGCGCCTAGGTGCGCGGAGGGGCGCGATCGATGGAAGATAACAGATTTAGGCGCCGCCTGCGAGATGGAGGAAGGGCAGATGGTACTTGCCCCACACATTAAGGCGACAAGATCCGGGAAGGGACAGAGCAAAAGGAGGGCGAGGGAGCCAATCAAGGGCCATGTCACCACCCCAAATGAGAAGACTAAGAATGGTCAATGACCATAAATGAGCTTTGGGGAACGGAAGGATAGGTGGTGTAGACCGACATCCTTCAAGGATGGTCTTAGGTGAAGTTACTAGAATAGAATTTACCAAGGATCGCATAATAGATTAGGTGCCGACATTAAATGTCATGTAGGAAATAATAGAATTGGAAAAGGTGACCCGCAGAGGGTCACCCAAGGGAGGTTGTATGTGGAAGGCCTCCTATAAGAGGAGGAGGATTTCACAAAGTAAAGTATCATGTCTTGCGCCCACGCCATCGAGTCCTTTGCCATTACAGAGGAATTTCGTGCTGTGAGCCAACATGTAGAGAGGAAGTCATGTGGTGAGTGTTGGTGGAGGACTTGCTGCAAGTGCCTAAACGAGTTGCTCCCTTGTGAATGGTTGCTGTGAAATTGCTTTGCTTTGGGTGTGTGGCAAATGCCCAGAACTCGGCTTGAGGGTAGACTACAGGAAAGACTCGGAGGTTCTCACGTGTCAAACTCATAGCAACCGCCCAAGGAAGAACTTGCTGGTGGAGGCGGACCCTGTGCGCCAGCCGTAAGGGCGAGTCGAAACCAAGAAGCCCGAATCGAGGTTAGAATAGGAGGAAGAGGATGAGGAGATGAGAAGATGAGTAGAGGATTAGAGGTGTAGGTGTTAGTGGAAGGCCACAGGCAGAGCCTAAGGGACGAATCCCAAATCTGCAAGTAAAAGAGCGCTCCCTGAGTGGAGAAGTTTGGTCTTAGAAGTAGGGACGAAATCGCGGTGTGAACAGGGGGTCCCTGGGCGCCCGTGGTAGGCTCCTTGCTGCTGAGGCAGGACCTGCAATTGTGTTGTGTCGTTGTAGGTCGAAGTTTGGTCTTAGAAGTAGGGACGAAATCGCGGTGTGAACCAGGGGGTCCCTGGGCGCCCGTGGTAGGCTCCTTTGAGGCGGACCGCAATTGTTTTGTCGTTGTGGGTCGAGGTTGGCGATTTTCAAGCGGTGCAAGTGGTGCACTGTGAGAGGGAGAGTAGAGGCGCCTTGCTTGTTTAGAAGGTCGAGAAGTGTGTCAGCAGTAGCGACGGGCATCACAAGACCTCGAACTTTCACACAAGTCTCATGGGACGAAACCCAACGTCTGAGCGACAGTGGGATAAGTGTGGCCGCTATAGTGGGAGGACCGGGAGTGCCCTTCTCCCTACCACATTTTTGGCGCTGTCGGGACTTGTTGTTGAAGTTTGAAGTTTTGTGGTTTCCATCGCTAGCATGTTTTCAAAGGGACCGAGAGTCGACCATAGGGGTGAGAAGAAGGAATTTCACGCCTAAGTGTCATAGGGGTGAATGGTTGAGACACTAAACGGGTGTGATTTGCTTCCTTAACACCGTGGGTTGGAGGACATGAGGATGGTTGCGATGTCGATAGGGGTCGATCTCGGGAGATACACGGAAGGTCACCACCGCGAGAGATTTCTGAGCTTACGAAGAAACCGCTAAGGGAAGAGACCGCTACCGCCACTCGTGGGCAGGAGGAAGTAGAGACACGAGGAAGTCGCCGTGACGAGGAAGGACCGAGAAGGTCGAGAAGAAGGGAGAAGGAGGAAGAAGAGGCGGAGATCACCGGCCGAGAGGAAGGAGGTCGTGGAGAAGAGTGGTCTTAGAAGTAGGGACGAAATCGCGGTGAACTGGGGGTCCTCGGCGCCCGTGGTAGGCTCCTCACGAGGCGGGACCGCAATTGTGTTGTGTCGTAGGTCAAGTTTGGTCTTAGAAGTAGGGACGAATCGCGGTGTGAACTGGGGGTCCTGGCGCCCGTGGTAGGCTCACGAGGCGACCCGCAATTGTTTTGTGTCGTTGTGGGTCGAGGTTGGCGATTTTCAAGCGGTGCAAGTGGTGCAGAGAGGGAGAGTAGAGGCGCCTTGCTTGTTTAGAAGGTCGAGAAGTGTGTCAGCAGTAGCGACGGCATCACAAGGCCTCGAACTTTCACACAAGTCTCATGGGACGAAACCCAACGACGGGCGACAGGGATAAGTGTGCTTATAGTGGGAGGACCGGGAGTGCCCCTGATTCTCCCTACCACATTTTTGGCGCTGTCGGGACTTGTTGTTGAAAGGTTGAAGTTTTGTGGTTTCCATCGCTAGGGTATGTTTTGAGAAGGGACCGAGAGTCACCATAGGGGTGAGAAGAAGGAATTTCA
This sequence comes from Anthoceros angustus, assembly GCA_010909165.1. Lineage (NCBI taxonomy): Eukaryota > Viridiplantae > Streptophyta > Anthocerotopsida > Anthocerotales > Anthocerotaceae > Anthoceros > Anthoceros angustus. Next base: position 687,778 of record MU008163.1, read on the forward strand.
CGCCGCCGGGTGTCATAGGGGTGAATGGTTGAGACACTAGAGGGTGTGATTTGCTTCCTCTTAACACCGTGGGTTGGAGGACATGAGGATGGTTGCGATGTCGATAGGGGTCGATCTCGGGAGATACACGGAAGGTCACCACCGCCACCGCAGAGATTTACGAGCTTACGAAGAAACCGCTAAGGGAAGAGACCGCCACCGCCGCCACTCGTGGGCAGCGGGAGGAAGTAGAGACACGAGGAAGTCGCCGTGACGAGGAAGGAGGTCGAGAAGAAGGGAGAAGGGAGAAGGAGGAAGAAGAGGCGAGATCACCGGCGAGAGGAAGGAGGTCGAGAAGAGAAGCGGTGTCCGTGACGAGGAAGGGCCGCCTCCGAGCACGAGTTGCTCACAACCGCCGCGAACGCCCGCGACGCTTTGCTTCTCAAAGCGGTGGCACCACCTCATCTTCCAAATGTGCACCCGAGAGGAAGGAGGTCGTGAGCGGGAGTTTCGTGCTTGGTCGGAGGATTTGGCGAACGACTCGATCGAATCGCCGATCGATTGATCTTTGGGACGGACTAGAGGGAGGTCGCTACTCCTTCGGTAGAAGATTTTCGTGCTCAAGGATCCCGATTTGTTTCGTTACCCCGGCGAGAGGAGTGTTGGTCCAGTGGACACTCGAGAGCAACATGAGTGGAGTTGGTGGAGGAGGAGGACCGCCCAACTTCATAGTCGCCAAAGAATACGCCAAATTCGGCGAGAAGAAAAGGGAGATGATGCGAGGCGCTTGTAAGAACTTTGAGCACGTCTCCCACGCAAATTTAGAGGATGGAGTCGCCGAGCGATCGCATCTTCCGGACTGAGAGGGCATGCCCAATGGTATGGTCGCAATTCGGGCGACGGAGGTGCGGAACGACGATAGGGAGAAGGAGGAAGAAGAGGCGGAGATCACCGGCGAGAGGAAGGAGGTCGAGAAGAGAAGCGGTGTCCGTGACGAGGAAGGGCCGCCTCCTCCGAGCACGAGTTGCTCACAACCGCCGCGAACGCCCGCGACGCTTTGCTTCTCAAAGCGGTGGCACCACCTCATCTTCCAAATGTGCACCCGAGAGGAAGGAGGTCGTGAGCGGGAGTTTCGTGCTTGGTCGGAGGATTTGGCGGAACGACTCGATCGAATCGCCGATCGATTGATCTTTGGGACGGACTAGAGGAGGTCGCTACTCCCTTCGGTAGAAGATTTTCGTGCTCAAGGATCCCGATTTGTTTCGTTACCCCGGCGAGAGGAGTGTTGGTCCAGTGGACACTCGACGAGCAACATGAGTGGAGTTGGTGGAGGAGGAGGACCGCCCAACTTCATAGTCGCCAAAGAATACGCCAAATTCGGCGAGAAGAAAAGGGAGATGATGCGAGGCGCTTGTAAGAACTTTGAGCACGTCTCCCACGCAAATTTAGAGGATGGAGTCGCCGAGCGATCGCGATCTTCCGGATCGAGAGGGCATGCCCAATGGTATGGTCGCAATTCGGGCGACGGAGGTGCGGAACGACGATAGGGAGAAGGAGGAAGAAGAGGCGGAGATCACCGGCGAGAGGAAGGAGGTCGAGAAGAGAAGCGGTGTCCGTGACGAGGAAGGGCCGCCTCCTCCGAGCACGAGTTGCTCACAACCGCCGCGAACGCCCGCGACGCTTTGCTTCTCAAAGCGGTGGCACCACCTCATCTTCCAAATGTGCACCCGAGAGGAAGGAGGTCGTGAGCGGGAGTTTCGTGCTTGGTCGGAGGATTTGGCGGAACGACTCGATCGAATCGCCGATCGATTGATCTTTGGGACGGACTAGAGGAGGTCGCTACTCCCTTCGGTAGAAGATTTTCGTGCTCAAGGATCCCGATTTGTTTCGTTACCCCGGCGAGAGGAGTGTTGGTCCAGTGGACACTCGACGAGCAACATGAGTGGAGTTGGTGGAGGAGGAGGACCGCCAACTTCATAGTCGCCAAAGAATACGCCAAATTCGGCGAGAAGAAAAGGGAGATGATGCGAGGCGCTTGTAAGAACTTTCGAGCACGCCTCCCACGCAAATTTAGAGGATGGAGTCGCCGAGCGATCGCATCTTCCGGACTGAGAGGGCATGCCCAACAGTGGTATGGTCGCACATATAATTCGGTGGCACCAACGGATTGGGAAGCTCTTAAGGCAGCCTTCTTGAATCGGTTCGAGGGCTCGCCACGCACACCACACTTGGCAAGTTGAGAACCCTCCAAGGAAGAAACGAGTCGTTGTTCGATTATGTGGAGAGGTTTTATGGATATCTGGATCGGGTTCCGAAATGTGCACCCGAGAGGCCGGGAGATCCACCCACCTCTGGGTACTCACAAGAACAAGCGTTGGATTGGTTTGTGAGTGGCTTGTCACGAAAATGGAGGTACACTGCAGGCGCTGAACGAAGACGTTGGCAGGGGCCCTCCGCTTAGCTGAGGAATGGGAGTCCGCTGAGCTGGGGAGAAGGAGGAAGAAGAGGCGAGTCATAAGAAGAGGAAAGGATCGAGGAGATCTAGCTCCTCGTCTTCCTCTACCTCCTCCAGCTCGCCGCCTCTTCCACATCGAAGTGAGGACTGAACTCGTGAAGGCTCCACATCGGATGAGGAATCGGAAGGCCTACGACGACGAATGAGGAAGGACCGGAGAAGGTCAAAAACGACAAGAGGAGGCGGAACGCATTGGAGAAGGAGAGGAAAGGGAAGACGGTCCGTCGGATGGAGAAGGGAGAAACGTCTGCGGAGGAGGATTCGGACAAGTGGAGGCTTTGACCAAGCGGTTGACCGAGTTGGAGGTCAAGGCGTGAAGAATCAAGCTCCACGAAGATCTCCTTCGCCCGAGGCTTGGTGTATTGCTCGATCGTCATCAAACGGGACACACCAACCGAGAATGTATTCGCACCGCGACACGCGTAAATCATGTGGAAACCGTTATGCCGGAGATTATTATGTGGAGAGGTTTTATGGATATCCGGATCGAGTTCAAATGTGCACCCGAGAGGCCGGAGATCCACCCACTGGGTACTCACAAGAACAAGCGTTGGATTGGTTTGTGAGTGGCTTGTCACGAAAATGGAGGTACACCGCAGCGAACGAAGACGTTAAGGGGCCTCCGCTTAGCCGAGGAATGGGAGTCCGCCGAGGGGAGGAGGAGGAAGAAGAGGCGAGTCATAAGAAGAGGAAAGGATCGAGGAGATCTAGCTCCTCGTCTTCCTCTACCTCCTCTAGCTCGTCGCCCTCTTCCTCATCAGAAAGTGAGGACAGCGGAACTCAAGAAAGCTCCACATCGGATGAGGAATCGGAGAAGGCCTACGAACGACGAATGAGGAAGGACCTGGAGAAGGTCAAAAAACGACAAGAGGAGGCGGAACGCGCATTGGAGAAGGAGAGGAAAGGGAAGACGGTCCGTCGGATGGAGAAGGGAGAAACGTCTGCAGGAGGGATTCGGACAAGTGGAGGCTTTGACCAAGATTGACCGAGTTGGAGGTCAAGGCGTGAAGAATCAAGCTCCACGAAGATCTCCTCTCGCCGCAGCTTGGTGTATTGCTCGATCGTCATCAAACGGGACACACCAACCGAGAATGTATTCGCGGCACACGACACGCGTAAATCATGTGGAAACCGTTATGCCGGAGATTATTGGTACGTGGACGAGGCGCAGTGCAAGCGTCACCGAAGTCACCACCTCAATCAATGAGGGCGACTTACCAACCGACTACACCGCCCCTCAAGGTATGGCTCACGACCGACATCGCCGGACAATGGAGACCGATCCATCACGGCGATGGCAATTCCACGGTGGTGTTATAATTGCGAGGTCACTACTCAAACGAATGCCCAGAACCACGGAAGCAAGTAGGTTATGTACCCTTTTGCCAGGTATGTAAGGAATTGGGACATAAAATGGGGGACCCCAGATGCACGGGGGTGACGCGAGTGACACCGCCCAGGAGGGGAGGAACGCATTGGAGAAGGAGGAAGAAGAGGCACGACCCAACACTGAAACCGCAATTACCGTGACCACAACACCGGTGTTGAAGGTGGAAGCGGAGTACGATTCCCTCGAGGATTGATGTGACATCGGATCGTGGAGGAAGGATACGAGGAGAAATGAGCGGATGAAAGGTTGATGGTGGCTGTGGTAACCACTGTGTCGGGCCGCGAGAAAGGACGGATCATGGAAAACGGCGATGAGGAAAGGAAACGGAGGAAGGTGAGGGATGACTCGCCGTGGCCTCCGGAGACGCGTGTTCAGCGCCGCGAGAAAGGACCGAGAAGGTCAAACGACAAGAGGAGGCGGAACGCATTGGAGAAGGAGTAGCCTTTTGGAAGGCAGACTACCTCGGCAGGGCGGGACGCAGAAGGACCAAAGGAGGGGGAGGAACGAACCGCGTTTCCTCCCGACATTAGTCGAGAAGTAGCGGCAATGCTGGAAGATGAATTAAACAGGCTCACCCGATACGGGAAAGCAGGGGTCGCAGAGCCAGGAATCGTGGATCCACCGGGTATGGGAACCCACCCGATAGGAGGGGTCATGGAATCAGAAACTTTACCAATAAGGTCGGAGTCGACCAGCGTCAGGGCTGCAAGCGGGGAGGAAACTTTGTCGGATAAAATCTCCAGTTTCGCTGACGCATTACTTGACCGCGAATTTGTGGTCACCGAGATGCTTGCGGTGAGTCCAAGATCCCGCAAAATTGTGAAGGAGGCGATCGTGGGAATCAAGTAGGAGGGAGGGAGAAATCGGCGGAGGTAAATGTGGTCGAACTCTTGATTTAGGGGCACCCGAGATTGAGGTTGAGATTGCGGGTGTTTGGTGCCCGACGTGCCATTAGATTCGGATCGAGTCAACTTGATGACGGAGGAGACGGCTCATCAACTCGGATTCACCGAGTTTCACCCGCCCGAGTATTTTTACGGATGGCCGACTGCATAAGGAGAAAGCCACTGGGGTGAGGAACGTGCCCACAATTGGGGACTCACCTTCCATCTTACCTACATTGTGATGCGGGTTTATCTAGGCTATAAGGTTTTGATAGGTAGGCCTTGGTTGTATGGTACGCGTGTGTTTTGATTTTGGTCGAGTGGCATCACCTTCAAGTCCGAGATACGGACTGCGATTGCTTTGTGTCATGGAGTAAGGCTCCTTATGAGGGGAGTCTGCAACCACGGGGTACACCTCGTAGCACGGGGTAAGCTCCTGCAAAGGATCGAGCATATCGGGGTCCCTCAGTCGAGGTCGCCGAAATAAAGAGTGATTTGGTGTATGCCTGTTTACATATAGAGGAAGCCATAGAGGAGTCTGAGGATGAGGCCCATAGAGAAGGAGTAGCCTTTTGGAAGGGCAGGGCTTATGAGCGAGACTTTCCGGAAGAGGGATCCGGAACCAGTATAGGCAGCAGTCCAGAGGGAACATATGTAGATCCCGATGCGGTAGAAGACCTAGAGTTAGAACCTAGCAAGGTAGTCAAGATTTCTAAGTACCTAGGCCAGATAGAAAAAGATGAGTTTCGTAGGGTCCTTAGAGAATATGTTGATGTGTTTGCCTTCAAGATTACTGACATGACAGGGATACCGGAAGAACTGGGAATACATCGAATAGACCTGAAGGAGGGCAGTACTCCAGTACGGATCAAGCAATACAGGCTGAATCCCAAGTATTCCATGGTTGTTAAGGATCAGCTCGACCAATACTTGGAGGCTGGGGTGATTTACCCGGTGCTCACCAGTGAGTGGGTCGCCCCCATCGTGATTGTACCAAAGCGGCAGGAAAGGTGCGGTGTGTCAAGATTTCGAAAACTCAACGAGGCAACGAAGAAGGATCATCACCCTTTACCTTTCATGGACAGTGTGTTGACATGGGCGGGCAGATATGCTTTCTTGGATGGATATTCTGGGTACAATCAAATTTCGCTGCGAAGGGAGGATCAGGACAAAACAACGTTCACGATTGGGGAACTTATGCCTATTCAAGCTCCCTTCGGTTGTGCAATGCCCCGGCCACTTTCCAGCGGGTAGTGAACGCGATCTTCCGAGATTTTCTGAGGAAGTTCATGGAGGTATTCCTGGATGATTTCTGTGTATTTGGGAGAAGGAACTTGCATTTAGACCATTTGAGGCAATGCTTTCAGAAATGCAGGGAGTCGAACATGAAACTTCATCCAGGGAAGTGTTATTTTGGCATGACGGAGGGCATTCTATTAGCACATCGAGTTTCTGTACGAGGATTACAGGTAGATAAAGAGAAGGTAGCAGTGATAGCTGAGATGGACGCACCCCAGACGGTAAGGCAGGTGCGAGCTTTTGTAGGGCTAGTGGGGTATTACAGGAGGTTCATCAAGGATTTCGCCAAGAGGGCGGCCTTGTTGACACAATTAACCAAAAAGGATACACCCTTCGAATGGACAGACGCACGGCAGGAGGCCTTTCAGCAGTTGAAGGACAGCTTGGTGAGCGCACCAACTTTACAACCGCCGGATTGGGGGAAGCCGTTTCACGTATACGTGGATGTGTCCGCCTATGCTATTGGGACCGTCTTGAGTCAGAAAGATGAGAAGAAACGGGATCATCCGATTTTCTATGCGGGTAGACACTCACGGATCGAAAAGAACTACTCAACCACGGAGCGGAGGGTCTTGGTATCATTTACTCTTGTAAGAAGTTTAGACACTATCCGCTTGCTTGCAAGGTTACGTTCATGTCGATCATTTTGCGTTGAAGTATCTTGTCAACAAGCGGTTGTCGGGAAGGATTGCCAGATGGGTATTACTGCAAGAGTTTGACTATGACGAGAAACCAGGCCGGAAGCAACATCGAATCGATTTCATTTCTCTAAAGGCGGAGCGACTTGAAGCCACGATGATCGATTTCACGAGGAGTTGGTTACCATGACCCAAGTCGAAGGGGAAGGAGGTGAGCATGTTGTCGAAGGCCTAAGAATTGACCAGCAAACTCAGAGGGCCAAATGAGCAAGAAGGGAGCGTTGTGCAGAAAAGGCTGCAGGACAATTTGGAAATCCGAGGAGATAGGATGGCGCCAGCATGGCGCAAGGAGGAGGCTGGAATTCTCCTCAAGGGTGAGCAGGGGCTGCAAGTGGAGGCCACGTTGGCAAGGCAAAAGCGGAGAGCTTTTGTAGGGCTAGTGGGGTATTACAGGAGGTTCATCAAGGATTTCGCCAAGAAGGCGGCCTTGTTGACACAATTAACCAAAAGGATACACCTTCGAATGGACGGGGCGAGGCCTTGAAGGACAGCTTGGTGAGCGCACCAACTTTACAACCGCCGGATTGGGGAAGCCGTTTCACGTATACGTGGATGTGTCCGCCATGCTATTGGGACCGTCTTAAGTCGAAGATGAGAAGAAACGGATCATCCGATTTTCTATGCGGGTAGACAGCTCACGGATGCTGAAAAGAACTACTCAACCACGGAGCGGGAGGGTCTTGGTATCATTTACTCTTGTAAGAAGTTCAGGCACTATCCGCTTGCGTGCAAGGTTACGTTCATGTCGATCATTTTGCGTTGAAGTATCTTGTCAACAAGCCAGATTTGTCAGGAAGGATCGCCAGATGGGTATTACTGCTGCAAGAGTTCGACTATGACGTAGAAACCAGGCCAGGGAAGCAACATCAGAATGCTGATTTCATTTCTCGGCTGAAGACTGGAGAGCGACTTGAAGCCACGGATGATCGATTTCCTGACGAGGAGTTGGTTACCATGACCCAAGTCGAAGGGGAAGGAGGTGAGCATGTTGTCGAAGGCCTAAGAATTGACCAGCAAACCTGCTTGCCCGCAGAGGGGTCAAATCAGCAAGAAGGGAGCGTTGTGCAGGAAAAGCTGCAGCAGGACAATTTGGAAATCCGAGGGGAGATAGGATGGCGCCAGCATGGGCGCAAGGAGGAGGCTGGAATTCTCCTCAAGGGTGAGCAGTCAGGGGGGCTGCAAGTAGAGGCCACACGTTGGCAAGGCGGCAAAAGCGGACATGAGAGCACCGCTTTTGAGCGGAAGGCCCCACTTGGCGAGGTCAAGCCGGGCGCCATGAGGCCGCGAGGAGGAGACGCCCTAGGGAGGTAGGTGCGCCAGAGGGCGAGGAAGGAGCTTCATCCCATGACAAGCTTGAAGAAAATTGCGAAGGGAGTTGGCGGATCAGGCAATCCTCAAAATCCGACCATGGAGGTGCAACAAGTCGAGGAGGTCGCCATGGGAGCACGAGATGGACCCAGACAGTTGGGCGAGAGGAAATCAACCTGTTAATGAAGGAAGAACATGCGGACGAACTACAGGTTGAGGAACGTGCGATGGGCGGCGAGGAAGGAGCTTCATCCCATGACAAGCTTGAAGAAAATTGCAAGGGAGTTGGCATCGTGGGCAATCCTCAAAATCCGACCATGGAGGTGCAAAGTCGAGGAGGTCGCCATGGGAGCACGAGATGGACCCAGTTGGGCGGCCAGCGAAATCAACTGTTAATGAAGGAAGAACATGCGAAACCAGTTGAGGAACGCAAGATGGGCGGGGAAGCCGTGGGCCAGAGGATGGATACACGCCATCTGGAGCCATTAACGAACGTCCTAGGAGGAGGAGACGTAGCACACCTGGAAGGAGAAGATTAGACCGCGAGGGGCGTTCATGCCCGAGGTATTTGTTGAGCGGTGAAGTACGTAAATTCCTGGAGCATGGCATCATGCCGGATGGGTTGTCAAGGGAAGGACGGGCGGTCTTTCTCCATAAAGCTGCACCCTACTGCATACGGGAAGGTGTCCTGTACAAACTTGGGCCAGACGAAAAGATCCGACGGTGTCTCGAAGCTAAGGAGGCTGCACTCGTCACGGAGGCGTTGCATGCAGAAGAGGCAGGTGGACACTACTCGGTGCAGGTGACCGTTAAGAAGATTTTGAATGCCGGGTTTTGGTGGGCTACGATGCAAAAGGATGTGTGGGAGTTCACCCGGAGGTGTGATGCGTGTCGAGGGTTGGGCGGCCTCGTTGTCGACACAATGGCCTCTTACCTACATCGCCGAGAAGTGGGGAATCGATTTCGAGGGATCAAACCACCAACGCAATGGACGAGCGGTACATTTTGGTGGCTACGGATTATTGTACGAAGATGGTGGAAGTCAAGCAACGGAAGGACGACGCTGCAGAGCCAAGTTTCTATTCGAGAACATCATAACCAGGTATGGATGTCCTTTAGAGTTGGTCAGCGACCGGGGGACACATTTCCTCAACTCGGTCGTTGAAACTCTGACCACCTACTTCAACATTCGGCATCGAAAGACGACCCCCTACAACCCCAAAGCGAATGGATTAACGGAGAAGACGAATGGGTTGCTCTGCACAATCCTTACCAAGGTGACTGTGACACACATGTATGATTGGGATGCCAAGTTGCATTCGGCACTGTGGGCTTACAGGACCGCGGAAAAGGTAACCACCAAAAGACCCTTATTATCTAACGATGGCATGTCACCGTGATGCCGTGGAATTTGAAGTACCCACCCTACGTAATCATGGAGGATGAACGCATGACTGTAGAGGATAGCCAGGTAGTTAGACTAGAATCATTCATAGAGCAGGAAGAACGTAGGGAGGATGCTTTAGAAGAAACGCAGCGGATTCAGGAACTCAGAAAAGGCAGGCATGATGGGAGGTTGAGGAAGCAAGAGGCTATCGTGGACGGGATTTGGTTCTTCTATATGATAGTCGGTACCTAGACTTTCCAGGAAGCTTAGGCTAAGAGATGGATGGGACCTTACGAGGTGGTCGCAGATACGAGAATGGATCCGTGCAACTCGGTATTGGGGAATTATTGCCGAGTCAATGGGTGGAAGGTCAAGTACCTCCACCGAGTACTGTTGTTTGCGAGGACGCAAACAGTGAGGTGGGGAGTATGTGGAACGAAAGTTTGGGCAACCAGCCCAAAAGAGCAGAAAAAGTTTGGGCAACCAGCCCAAAAGAGCCAAGACAAACAAGTTTGATTTTTTTGGCTAAGAACGATTGAAGAGGAGCATGCCAAGAAATTTTCGAGAATCTTGAAGTCGGAGTTGTAGGATATTGTTAGGAAGGCAAAAGGATATCCAGAAGAAACGCAATGGATTAACGGAGAAGAAATCAAGGAGGAGGAGGAGGAGGAGGCGGCAAGGTGAAGGAGAAGGAAAAGGTAACCACCAACGCAATGGACGAGCGGTACATTTTGGTGGCTACGATGCAAAAGGAAATTAGAATAGGGGGATATCCACTATATATGCTCATCAATAGGGAATAAATATATAGAGTAATTAGCAAGAGATTAATTAGGAGTAGGAAAATAGGTATTTAGATAGAATTAGGATTTTGGAATGATGAACAATCTAGGGTTGTGTGGCCGCCGGTGGCGCCATCCAAAGGGCAAAGTGCGCTTTGGGCGCGCCAACTTCCTTCGAGCTAAGGCGAACTCACTCCCAAGAGGCGGGCGGAGCGCAAAGAAGGAAGGAGAAGGAAGGACGGGCGGTCTTTCTCCATAAAGCCGCACCCACGAACGAGAGGAAGGCGAAGGAGAAGGAAGACCCCCTAGCGGGAAGGAGAAAGAGGAGGCGGCAAGCAGGCGCTCGGGGCAGAGCTCTTGAATCGGGAAGAGACACATTGAAGGAGCCACCGCCATGGAGGTGCAACAAGTCGAGGAGGAGGCGGCAAGGTGAAGGAGGTGAGAGTAGAAGGAATTGGGCCACTGTGAACTCGTAAAAGGCATGATGGGAGGTTGAGGAAGCAAGAGGCTATCGTGGACGGGATTTGGTTCTTCTATATGATAGTCGTACCTAGACTTTCCAGGAAGCTTAGGCTAAGGATGGATGGGACCTTACGAGGTGGTCGCAGATACGAGAATGGATCCGTGCAACTCGGTAGGGCGAGAATTATCACCGAGTCAATGGGTGGAAGGTCAAGAAGTACCTCCACCGAGTACTGTTGTTTGCGAGGACGCAAACAGTGAGGTGGGGAGTATGTGAACGAAAAAGTTTGGGCAACCAGCCCAAAAGAGCCAAGACAAACAAGTTTGATTTTTTTGGCTAAGAACGATTGAAGAGGAGCATGCCAAGAAATTTTCCGAGAATCTTGAAGTCGGAGTTGTAGGATATTGTTAGGAAGGCAAAAGGATATCCCGAGGAAAAGGTAACCACCAACGCAATGGATTAACGGAGAAGACGAATGGGTTGCTCGCACAATCCTCAAAATCCGACCATGGAGGTGCAACAAGTCGAGGAGGAAGGCGGTGGACACTACCGTGGTAAGCCAAATCTCGCAAAAGGAAATTAGAATAGGGGGATATCCACTATATATGCTCACCAATAGGGAATAAATATATAAGAGTAATTAGCAAGAGATTAAGTAGGAAAATAGGTATTTAGATAGAATTAGGATTTTGGAATGATGAACAATCTAGGGTTGTGTGGCCGCCGGTGGCGCCATCCAAAGGGCAAAGTGCGCTTTGGGCGCGCCAACTTCCTTCGAGCTAAGGCGAACTCACTCCCAAGAGAGCAAGAAGCGGCCGAGGTTGGAAAGGCAAGGGAAGGAGAAGGAAGGTGCCATGCCTCGAGCTGGAAAAGGCAAGGGAAGGAGAAGGAAGACCCCTAGCGGGAAGGAGAAAGAGGAGGCGGCAAGCAGGCGCTCGGGGCAGAGCTCTTGAATCGGGAAGAGACACATTGAAGGAGCCACCGCAAGGGCTCCTCGCGAGGAGGAAGGCGGTGGGGAGGTGAAGGAGGTGAAGGAGGTGAAGGAGAAGGAAGGTGCCATGCCTCGAGCTGGAAAAGGCGCATGATGGGAGGTTGAGGAAGCAAGAGGCTATCGTGGACGGGATTTGGTTCTTCTATATGATAGTCGTACCTAGACTTTCCAGGAAGCTTAGGCTAAGGATGGATGGGACCTTACGAGGTGGTCGCAGATACGAGAATGGATCCGTGCAACTCGGTAGGGCGAGAATTATCACCGAGTCAATGGGTGGAAGGTCAAGAAGTACCTCCACCGAGTACTGTTGTTTGCGAGGACGCAAACAGTGAGGTGGGGAGTATGTGAACGAAAAAGTTTGGGCAACCAGCCCAAAAGAGCCAAGACAAACAAGTTTGATTTTTTTGGCTAAGAACGATTGAAGAGGAGCATGCCAAGAAATTTTCCGAGAATCTTGAAGTCGGAGTTGTAGGATATTGTTAGGAAGGCAAAAGGATATCCCGAGGAAAAGGCAAGGGAAGGAGAAGGAGTGTTTGGAGGTGAAGGCCCACGCCAAGAATGGCTGGAAGACCGAGAGCATCAAGGAGTGAAGGCCCACGCCAAGAATGGGTGGAAGACCGAGAGCATCAAGGAGGAAAGGCAAGGGCTCCTCGCGAGAAAAAGGAAATTAGAATAGGGGGATATCCACTATATATGCTCACCAATAGGGAATAAATATATAAGAGTAATTAGCAAGAGATTAAGTAGGAAAATAGGTATTTAGATAGAATTAGGATTTTGGAATGATGAACAATCTAGGGTTGTGTGGCCGCCGGTGGCGCCATCCAAAGGGCAAAGTGCGCTGCGCCAACTTCCTTCGAGCTAAGGCGAACTCACTCCCAAGAGATCGAGATCAAGCCGGAGCAAAAGAAGAAGAGCAAGAAGGCCGCGCACCCCACGAACGAGAGGAAGGAGAAGAAATCAAGGAGGAAAGGAGAAAGAGGAGGAAGGCCGAATGGTGGAAGACCGGAGGAAGAGAGCTCAACACCGGGAAGAGACACATTGAAGGAGCCACCGCAGAGAGCGCGAGTTGGAGCGCCAAGAAGCGGCCGAGAAGGAGTGAAGGAGAGTGAGAGTAGAAGAGGAGAAGGAAGGTGCCATGCCTCGAGCTGGAAAAGGCAAGGGAAGGAGAAGAAATCAAGGGAAGGAATGCTAGAGGCAAGAGGCTCAAGCAGGCTAACGTGTGCTTGTGCCTCGTCGGGTGTGCTACGAGAAGGAGTGTTTGGAGGTGAAGCTTGGAGCACACCAAATTGGGAAGTAATCCTCTTTGCTAGAGCGAGGGAGTAAGGAAGGTGCCATGCCTCGAGTGGAAAGGCAAGGGAAGGAGCCGCAAGGGCTCTCCTCGCGAGGAGGAAGGCGGTGGGGAGGTGAAGGAGGTGAACTTGTGATGCCCCAATTCACTTGCTTTCTTTGGGCAGCTCAACCCCGAGATTTGGTTGATTTTCGGCGTGGGCGGAGGAGAACATCCAACTAGGATGGGTGTATGGCCGCCAATGGGCCTACACCAATTTGGAATTGATTGAGGAGTGTTACATCAACCTCCATCAATCGGAAGCGCCCTGCACTGGGAAGGAATGCTAGAACGGATCCCGTTGGACCGTAAGTATTCGACAGTGTATGGAAGACCGGAGGAAGAGAGCTCGGGTGCTCTCCTCGAAAGGTTGAATGGGGAAGAGGACAGCCCTCGACATCCGCAGAGTTCCTTGACATGATGGATGGAGGAGTGAAGGCCCACGCCAAGAATGGGTGGAAGACCGAGAGCATCAAGGAGTCAAGTGGAGGCTCTTCGCAAAGATTGTGCTGGGGTTGGTAAATTACCAACGCACTCTTATTTCAAAGACCAACTTCCTCCAATTTTGTGGAAGATTTCCATGGGAGCCAAGCCGATTGGGGACTATCATGTATGAAGCGTACATACACCATCGAGAGAAGCTCCTCAAGCCAAATTCGTGGATGAGGAAGGCCAAGGCCCTGCTATCTTAGCACCTATTTGGTGCATTTATGGGAAACCGAGGGACTCCTCACAAGCAAGGAGCTTGAAGATGCATGGCATCCCTTTGAGGTCATCCATCTCCGGCCGAGGTTGGAAAGGCCTTTGCCTTTGCATTGCGAAGACGGTGGGGAGGTCGACCTCCACAAAATGCTAGAGGCAAGAGGAGGCAAGGGAAGAAGAGCAAGAAGCGGCCGAGGTTGGAAAGGCAAGGGCTCTCCTCGAAAGGTCGAATGGAGGAAGAGACACATTGAAGGAGCCACCGAGTCAATGGGTGGAAGACCGAGAGCATCAAGGAGGAAGGCGGCAAGGTGAAGGAGAGTGAGAGTAGAAGAGGAAAATCGACACCTGCCAGGAGAAGAAATCAAGGAGGAAAAGGAATGCTAGAGGCAAGAGGCTAACGTGTGCTTGTGCCTCAGTGAGTCCCCGACGAGAAAAAGGAGTGTTTGGAGGTGAAGCTTGGAGCACCAAAATTGGGAAGTAATCCTCTTGCTAAGCGAGGGAGTAAGGAAGGTGCCATGCCTCGAGGAAAAGGCAAGGGAAGGAGCCGGCAAGGGCTCCTCGCGAGAGGAAGGAGAAGAAATCAAGGAGAAGCGGCCGGGAGGTGAACTTGTGATGCCCCAATTCACTTGCTTTGGGCAGCTCAACCCCGAGATTTGGTTGATTTTCGAAGGCGGAGGAGGAGAACATCCACTAGGATGGGTGTATGGCCGCCAATGGGCCTACACCAATTTGGAATTGATTGAGGAGTGTTACATCAACCTCCATCAATCGGAAGCGCCGCCGCACCGGAAGGAATGCTAGAACGGATCCCCGCTGGACCGTGAGAAGTATTCGACAGTGTATGGAAGACCGGAGGAAGAGAGCTCGAATTGCTCTCCTCGAAAGGTTGAATGGAGGAAGAGGACAGCCCTCCGACATCCCGCAGAGTTCCTTGACATGATGGATGGAGGAGTGAAGGCCCACGCCAAGAATGGCTGGAAGACCGAGAGCATCAAGGAGTCAAGTGGAGGCTCTTCGCAAAGATTGTGCTGGGGTTGGTAAATTACCAACGCACTCTTATTTCAAAGACCAACTTCCTCCAATTTTGTGGAAGATTTCCATGGGAGCCAAGCCGATTGGGGACTATCATGTATGAAGCGTACATACACCATCGAGAGAAGCTCCTCAAGCCAAATTCGTGGATGAGGAAGGCCAAGGCCTGCTATCTTAGCACCTATTTGGTGCATTTATGGGAAACCGAGGGACTCCTCACAAGCAAGGAGCTTGAAGATGCATGGCATCCCTTTGAGGTCATCCATCTCCGGCCGAGGTTGGAAAGGCCTTTGCCTTTGCATTGCGAAGACGGTGGGAGGTCGACCTCCACAAAATGCTAGAGGCAAGAGGAGGCGAAGAAGAGCAAGAGCGAAGGGCAAAACAGAGGCTCTTCAACTGAGAGACACATTGAAGGAGCCGGCAAGGAGAAGCGGCCGAGGTTGGAAAGGCAAGGGAAGGAGCCGGCAAGGAGAAGGAGAGTGAGAGTAGAAGAGGAAAATCGACACCTGCCAGGAGAAGAAATCAAGGAGGAAAGGCAGCTGAGGCTCAAGATGTGGCTAACGTGTGCTTGTGCCTCAGTGAGTCCCCGACGAGAAAAAGGAGTGTTTGGAGGTGAAGCTTGGAGCACTCAAATTGGGAAGTAATCCTCTTGCTAAGCGAGGGAGTAAGGAAGGTGCCATGCCTCGAGGAAAAGGCAAGGGAAGGAGCCGGCAAGGGCTCCTCGCGAGAGGAAGGAAGGAGAAGGAGAAGCGGCCGGGAGGTGAACTTGTGATGCCCAATTCACTTGCTTTGGGCAGCTCAACCCCGAGATTTGGTTGATTTTCGAAGGCGGAGGAGGAGAACATCCACTAGGATGGGTGTATGGCCGCCAATGGGCCTACACCAATTTGGAATTGATTGAGGAGTGTTACATCAACCTCCATCAATCGGAAGCGCCGCCGCACCGGAAGGAATGCTAGAACGGATCCCCGCTGGACCGTGAGAAGTATTCGACAGTGTATGGAAGACCGGAGGAAGAGAGCTCGAATTGCTCTCCTCGAAAGGTTGAATGGAGGAAGAGGACAGCCCTCCGACATCCCGCAGAGTTCCTTGACATGATGGATGGAGGAGTGAAGGCCCACGCCAAGAATGGCTGGAAGACCGAGAGCATCAAGGAGTCAAGTGGAGGCTCTTCGCAAAGATTGTGCTGGGGTTGGTAAATTACCAACGCACTCTTATTTCAAAGACCAACTTCCTCCAATTTTGTGGAAGATTTCCATGGGAGCCAAGGATTGGGGACTATCATGTATGAAGCGTACATACACCATCGAGAGAAGCTCCTCAAGCCAAATTCGGTGGATGAGGAAGGCCAAGGCCCTGCTATCTTAGCACCTATTTGGTGCATTTATGGGAAACCGAGGGACTCTCACAAGCAAGGAGCTTGAAGATGCATGGCATCCCTTTGAGGTCATCCATCTCCGGCCGAGGTTGGAAAGGCCTTTGCCTTTGCATTGCGAAGACGGTGGGAGGTCGACTCCACAAGCATGCTAGAAGCAAGAGGAGAAGGTTCGAGGCAACAAAGTTGCCGAGTGGGAATCCTTTCCCCACAGTGAGCAAGCAAGGAGAAGGAGAAGCGGCCGAGAAGGCCGATGGTGGTCTATGAGAGAAGGACCACGGGAGGGGTGGCCCAGGGTGGAGTCCCCACCATCTCCTTTGTGCCTACGAGAGGCACCCGACAGACTACCGGTGGGAGGCGGTCTACCCAAGGGGTGGGAGGCGGTCTACCCAAGGGGTGGGAGGTCGACCTACCATGGTAGGTAGGCGGTCTACCCAAGGGGTGGGCAGCCTACCGCGGTGGCGGGCACCCCACGCCAAGAATGGCTGGAAGACCGGAGGAAGAGAGCAAGCAAGGGAAGGGAAGGAGAAGCGGCCGAGGCCACCATCTCCGCGCTGTGGGAGGCGGATGGAGCGGCAGTGAAGGGCCCGCGCCGATGGCCCGAGAGGCAGAGAGCTGGAGATTTCCAGCAAGAAGAAGTGAAATCTCAAGACATGGCCGGAGGCTCAAGAGCTAACGTGTGCTTGTGCCTCGGTGTGTGTGCGAGAAGGAGTGTTTGGAGGTGAAGCTTGAGCACTCAAATTGGGAAGTAATCCTCTTGCTAGGAGTAAGGAAGGTGCCATGCCTCGAGCTGGAAAAGGCAAGGGAAGGAGCCGCAAGGGCTCCTCGCGAGGAGGAAAGGCAAGGGAAGAAGAGCAAGAAGCGGCCGAGGTTGGAAAGGAGGTGAACTTGTGATGCCCAATTCACTTGCTTTGGGCAGCTCAACCCCGAGATTTGGTTGATTTTCGGCATGGGCGGAGGAGAACATCCAACTAGGATGGGTGTATGGCCGCCAATGGGCCTACACCAATTTGGAATTGATTGAGGAGTGTTACATCAACCTCCATCAATCGGAAGCGCCCTCGCACTCGGAAGGAATGCTAGACGGATCCCGTTGGACCGTAAGTATTCGGCAGTGTATGGAAGACCGGAGGAAGAGAGCTCGAATTGCTCTCCTCGAAAGGTCGAATGGAGGAAGAGGACAGCCCTCGACATCCCGCAGGAGTTCCTTGACATGATGGATGGAGGTGAAGGCCCACGCCAAGAATGGTGGAAGACCGAGAGCATCAAGGAGTCAAGTGGAGGCTCTTCGCAAAGATTGTGCTGGGGTTGGTAAATTACCAACGCACCTCTTATTTCAGCACCAACTTCCTCCAATTTTTGTGGAAGATTTCCATGGGAGCCAAGCCGGATTTGGGGACTATCATGTATGAAGCGTACATACACCATCGAGAGAAGCTCCTCAAGCCAAATTCGGTGGATGAGGAAGGGCCAAGGCCCTGCTATCTTAGCACCTATTTGGTGCATTTATGGGAAACCGAGGGACTCCTCACAAGCAAGGAGCTTGAAGATGCATGGCATCCCTTTGAGGTCATCCATCTCCGGCCGAGGTTGGAAAGGCCTTTGCCTTTGCATTGCGAAGACGGTGGGAGGTCGACCTCCACAAAATGCTAGAGGCAAGAGGAGAAGGTTCGAGGCAACAAAGTTGCCGAGTGGGAATCCTTTCTCAGCAAGCAAGGGAAGAAGAGCAAGAAGCGGCCGAGAAGGCCGATGGTGGTCTATGAGAGAAGGACCACAGGAGGGGTGACCCGGAGTGGGGAGTCCCCACCATCTCCTTTGTGCCTACGAGAGGCACCCCACCGGTGGGAGGCGGTCTACCCAAGGGGTGGGCAGCCTACCGTGGTGGCGGTCACCATGGTAGGTAGGCGGTCTACCCAAGGGGTGGGCAGCCTACCGCGGTGGCGGGCACCCCACGCCAGCAAGCCGGTGGCGGGGAAGGGAAGGAGAAGGAGAAGCGGCCGAGGCCACCATCTTCCGCGCGGTGGGAGGCGGATGGAGCGGCAGTGAAGGGCCCGCCGCTGCGATGGCCCGAGAGGTGAGAGCTGGAGATTTCCAGAAGAAGAAAGAAGGGGTGGAATTAGGACCCCTAGGAGAATTCTTTGGGTGCTTGTGAAGCACTCGGTGGATTTGAAGGCTAGAAAGCAGCCTCCTTGTGGGCATGTCAAGAAGTGAAATCTCAAGACATGGCCGGGAAGGCGGACCAAATGGCAATTGGAGGCCATGGAGTCCGATGAAAAGGCAGCCAAGCTGGAAAAAGGCAGCCAAGCTGGAAAAGGTGTGGAGAAGCTCCAGCGACCTTATGGATCAGCGGAGAAGGTCTTGGAGGGAGGTTGTCAAGCAAGAAAGAGCCATCCGAGCAACCACCCAACGAGACTCATGGAGGCAAAGGCGGAGGAGCATTTTGCCCAATTAGAGCAAGAGCGAAGGGCAAAAGCAGAGGCTCGGAAGGAGAAGGTAGCGGTCCAGCAAATGGACATGAGAGCAGTGATGGCTACTCAAGCCAAATTCGTGGATGAGGAAGGCCAAGGCCTGCTATCTTAGCACCTATTTGGTGCATTTATGGGAAACCGAGGGACTCTCACAAGCAAGGAGCTTGAAGATGCATGGCATCCCTTTGAGGTCATCCATCTCCAGAGGTTGGAAAAGGCCTTTGCCTTTGCATTGCGAAGACGGTGGGAGGTCGACCTCCACAAAATGCTAGAAGCAAGAGGAGAAGGTTCGAGGCAACAAAGTTGCCGAGTGGGAATCCTTTCCGCTGTGAGCAAGCAAGGGAAGAGAGCAAGAAGCGGCCGAGAAGGCCGAATGGTGGTCTATGAGAGAAGGACCACAGGAGGGGTGACCAGAGTGGGGAGTCCCCACCATCTCCTTTGTGCCTACGAGAGGCACCGAGACTACCATGGTAGGTAGGCGGACTACCATGGTAGGTAGGCGGACTACCATGGTAGGTAGGCGGACTACCATGGTAGGTAGGCGGTCTACCCAAGGGGTGGGCAGCCTACCGCGGTGGCGGGCACCCCACGCCAGCAAACAGCCCTACGGTGGCGGGGAAGGGAAGGAGAAGGCGCCTAGGTGCGGGAGGCCCGGCCGAGGCCACCATCTCCGCGCTGTGGGAGAGCGGATGGAGCGACGGTGAAGGGCCCGCGCCGATGGCCCGAGAGGCAGAGAGCTGGAAATTTCCAGAAGAAGAAAGAAGGGGTGGAATTAGGACCCCTAGGAGAATTGGTGCTTGTGAAGCACTCACTGTGGATTTGAAGGGGCTAGAGCAGCCTCCTTGTGGGCATGCCAAGAAGAAGTGAAATCTCAAGACATGGCCGGGAAGGCAGGACCAAATGGCAATTGGAGGCCATGGAGTCCGATGAAAAGGCAGCCAAGCTGGAAAAGGCTGTGGAGAAGCTCCAGCGACCTCATGGATCAGCGGAGAAGGTCTTGAGGGAGGTTGGCTCAAGAAGAAAGAGCCATTCGAGCAACCACCCAAAGACTCATGGAGGCAAAGGCGGAGGAGCATTTTGCCCAATTAGAGCAAGAGCGAAGGGCAAAACAGAGGCTCGGAAGGAGAAGGTAGCGTCCAAAGAATGGACGAAGAATCAGTGATGGCTACAAGCCATCAAAATCCGGACATGAAGGAAGAGTTGAGAAGAGCCGGTTTAGTTTGGAAGAAGCTCGGCTGGAAATTCAAAACCAAGACAGTGAGGAGCGAGAAAGATGCTTGGCAAGCGGAGAGGAAGGGCTTGCTCAACAATAGAGGACTTGGAAGGAAAAGGTCCAGAGGAGGAGTACCACAAGAAGGTGGTGCATAGAATCTTGGTAGTAAGGAAGCGAGGTTTTGGGCGGATTATGCCCTTGAGCAAAATTGGCCAGCCTAAAGGAAGCAAGGGAGGAGAATGTGACCTCCATGTCAAGGTGGGGAATTGACCACCTCAAGGGACGCCTACAAAGGTAGGTGTGAAGATGGAGAGTGGCCCACGGAGATTGATGATCTCCAAATGCAATATCATAGCTTGGGGGCTCACCTCCACAATAGAATTTTGAAGGCCAACAATGAGATCTTGCGTTTGGCCAAGAGGAGGACATTGGGTCCTCATGATGATGAAAGGAGCTGCAGTGCAGCGAGGCCTCCGATTTTGATGAGGCCATCGTGAAATGGACTCAGGAATCGAGGAGTCGAGGAAGGGGAGGAGGAGAGCGCCAAAGGTAGAAGGTGGCGCGAGAGAGGAGGAGGGGAAAGCCCACCCTCGGGGTCAACCTACCACGGTGGGTGACCACCTACCAGTAGTCTGCCGGACTACCGCGGTGGCGGGGAAGGGCAAAACAGAGGCTCTCGGAAGGAGAAGGTAGCGTCCAAAGAAATGGACTCGAGGAACTGAGGAGTCGGGGCGGAGGCTGGCCGAGGATGAAGGAGCCGGGGTCCGGTAGTATACCCCTGGAGGCTGGGGTGGTGGGAGACAACCCCGGAGGAGCGCTGGGGTGGTGGGAGAGACAACCCCACCGGAGGAGACTAAGGACGGGTCCACCGTCGAGGAAGGGGAGGGGTGAGAAGTTCCCTCACGGATAAGGGAGGGGTGAGAAGTTCCCTCCCCACGATAAGGGAGGAGCCGGGGAGAGGAGACCAACGCAAGAAGGCCCGAGGAGTTAGTAGCAACATTGGTCGATGGGGAAGATTCTTTGAAGACATGCTCTGATAGGTATGGACAAACCAAACAAGGAAGGAGCAAAGAGGAACTCACCCGAGACATCACCGATGGAGAGGAAGGAAGAAGGATAGGGCGGACTACCATGGTAGGTAGGCGGACTACCCGTAGTCTGCCGGACTACCGCGTAGGGTGCGATGAACGGGCGCGACGGGAGGGGAGAAAAGGCGCCTAGGTGCGGGAGGGGCGCGATGGAAGATAAGGACTTTAGGCGCCCAGAGATGGAGGAAGGGCAGATGGTACTTGCCCCACACATTAGGAAGGCGACAAGATCCGGGAAGGGCAAGAGCAAAGGAGGCGAGGGAGCCAATCCCAAGGGCCATGTCACCACCCCAGATAAGGACTAAGAATGGTCAATGACCATAAATGAGCTTGGGGAAGAAGGATAGGTGGTGTGGACATCCTTCAAGGATGGTCTTAGGTGAAGTTACTAGAATAGAATTTACCAAGGATCGACAATAGACTTAGGTGCAGACATTAAATGCTGGCGGTAGGAAATAATAGAAAATTGGAAAAGGTGACCTGCAGTAGGGTCACCCAAGGGAGGTTGTATGTGGAAGGCCTCCTATAAGAGGAGGAGGATTTCACAAAGTAAAGTATCATGTCTTGCGCTTCCACGCTCATCGAGTCCTTTGCCATTACAGAGGAATTTCGTGCCGGCTGTGAGCCAACACGTCTGGTAGAGAGGAAGTCGCGGTGGTCGGAGTGCTTGGTGGAGGACTTGCTCGCTGCAAGTGCCTAAACGAGTTGCTCCCCTTGTGAATGGTTCTTTGTGAAATTGCTTTGCTTTGGGTGTGTGGCAAATGCCCGAGAACTCTCGGCTTGAGGGTAGACTACAGGAAAGACTCGAGGTTCTCATTGTCACAGTGTCAAACTCATAGCAACCGCCCAAGGAAGAACTTCTTTGGTGGAGGCGAGGCGGTTGTGCCGTAAGGGCGAGTCGAAACCGATGGCCAGGCGAGGTTAGAATAGGAGGAAGAGGATGAGGAGATGAGAAGATGAGTAGAGGATTAGAGGTGTAGGTGTTGGTGGAAGGCCACAGGCGAGCCTAAGGGACGAATCCCAAATGCAAGTAAAAGAGCTCCACAGGTGGAGAAGTTTGGTCTTAAGTAGGGACGAAATCGGTGTGAACGGGGGTCCACAGGCGCCGTGGTAGGCTCCTCTGAGGCGGGACACCAATTGTGTTGTGTCGTTGTAGGTCAAGTTTGGTCTTAGAAGTAGGGACGAAATCGGTGTGAACCGGGGGTCCCTGGCGCCCGTGGTAGGCTCTTCGGCGGGGACGCAATTGTTGTGTCGTTGTGGGTCGAGGTTGGCGATTTCGAGCGGTGCAAGTGGTGTGCTGAGAGGGAGAGTAGAGGCGCCTTGCTTGTTTAGAAGGTGAGAAGTGTGTCACCGCAGTAGCGATCGGGCATCACAAGACCTCGAACTTTCACACAAGTCTCATGGGACGAAACCCAGCGTCTGAGCGGCGGTGGATAAGTGTGGCCGCTATAGTGGGAGGACTGGGAGTGCCCTGATTCTCCTACCACACCGAGAACTTCGATGGGAAAGAGGAGCCGAGGCGGTGGATAACCGGATTGATCAAGTGAAAGGTATGTGCGCCTCGGTTGGTGCCCCACCTCTGCAGTAGATCGCGGCGGATTTTTGCGAGGCAGCGTCTGACGATTGGGATAAGTGTGGCCGCTATAGTGGGAGGACACAGGGAGTGCCCTGATTCTCCTACCACACCGAGAACTTCGATGGGAAGAGGATGAGGAGATGAGAAGATGAGTAGAGGATTAGAGGTGTAGGTGTTAGTGGAAGGCCACAGTGCAGCCTAAGGGACGAATCCCAAATGCAAGTAAAAGAGCGCCCCGAGTGGAGAAGTTTGGTCTTAGAAGTAGGGACGAAATCGCGGTGTGAACCGGGGGTCCACAGGCGCCGTGGTAGGCTCCCCGAGGTGGACCTGCAATTGTGTTGTGTCGTTGTAGGTCAAGTTTGGTCTTAGAAGTAGGGACGAATCGCGGTGTGAACCGGGGGTCCACAGGCGCCGTGGTAGGCTCCTCACCGAGGCGTGACCCGCAATTGTTTTGTGTCGTTGTGGGTCGAGGTTGGCGATTCGAGCGGTGCAAGTGGTGCACTGAAGAGGGAGAGTAGAGGCGCCTTGCTTGTTTAGAAGGCCGAGAAGTGTGTCACCGCAGTAGCGATCGGGCATCACAAGACCTCGAACTTTCACACAAGTCTCATGGGACGAAACCCAACGCGTAAGCCAGTGGGATAAGTGTGGCCGCTATAGTGGGAGGACACAGGAGTGCCCTGATTCTCCTACCACACCGAGAACTGGGAAAGAGGAGCCGAGGCGGTGGATAAGCTGGATTGATCAAGTGAAAGGTATGTGCGCCTCGGTTGGTGCCCCACCTCTGCAGTAGATCGCGGCGGATTTTTGCGAGGCAGCGTCTGACGATTGGGATAAGTGTGGCCGCTATAGTGGGAGGACACAGGAGTGCCCTGATTCTCCTACCACACCGAGAACTTGATGGGAAAGAGGAGCCGAGGCGGTGGATAGCTGGATTGATCAAGTGAAAGGTATGTGCGCCTCGGTTGGTGCCCCACCTCTGCAGTAGATCGCCGGATTTTTGCGAGGCAGGCGTCTACTTGGTGGCTCTGACGGTCAGAATGCAGCGCAGGGGCTTGCCGACTTCACGAAGTTAGATGAGTTTTTGATAGCCCTCCGAACCACGTTTGTTCCACGGGAGGTCCGGAGGTCGCCGAGATAAATTAGTGAAATGCGGAGGAAGAGTGTTGTTGAATACAATCGTGAGTTTTTGGAGCTGGTGATGGCCATACCCGATATGAGTGAAGCGAAACACGAGACCGCTACACTCGAGGATTGAAGTTTCACGGTTCGCAAGAGGTGAAACTACGGATGCCGGACATTGCGAGGATGCAATGACACTAGCGACGACAGATGCCCTTTACTACGATGCGATCACGGGATAAGGGATGGGACCGAGGCTACGTGGAGGATGACTTCTAGCCCTAGTTCGGGCGGTGCCTATGGAGCTTGGGCGGATTCAAGAATTTCGAGGCCGATGTTTTAATTGTAACGAATGGGGCACAGAGCTAGTGTGTGCCTCCGTGCTAGGACAGAGCTCGAGGCAAGGCCACAGTGGCAATACCACTACGGCGAGGAGCACAGCTTGAATGAGATAGTAGCTATGGCGGTGGAGACCCAAAAGGCGGAAAACACTGTAGGCATGGCCACGAGGAAGCGGCCATAGCCTTGATTAGCCCCATCCAAGACGAAGGGTACGGAATCTCTTACGTGCAGAGTGTGGATGGCCGTGTTTGTGCCATCCTCGTGGACCGTGGAGCAAGTTGTAATTTCATGTCAACACGGTTTGCCGTATACGCTGGACACAAGAAAACAGCTAGGGTTTGTCACTTTCGCGAATGGGGAGCAGTCGCCTGCCCCGGGGACGCAAAGTAAGTGTGTACCTCTTAGGATAGGACGCTTTCTGGATTACATTCGTTGCACAATAACTCCGTTGCCAGTTAATTGTGATGTAATCTTGGGGATGGAGTGGTTGGAGGAACGTAATCCTAATATTTCCTGGAAGGAGAGACGGATGCAGGTAGAGCAGCCTGTTTTAGCTGCTCATGAGTCGCTCGGGCTTGCACCACCAACAACGGATAATGAAGTTGTGGCGTTTTCAGCTTCAGTTCGAGAGGATGTTGTAGATAAGAAAGGTCTTGTGGATAGTTCGGAAGCGGTGCCTATGGAGCTTGGGCGGATTCAAGAATTTCGAGGCCGATGTTTTAATTGTAACGAATGGGGCACAGAGCTAGTGTGTGCCTGCTAGGGATGTGGCTCGAGGCAAGGCCACAGCGGCAATACCACTACGGCGAGGAGCACGCTTGAATGAGATAGTAGCTATGGCGGTGGAGACCCAAAAGGCGGAAAACACTGTAGGCATGGCCACGAGGGGAAGCGGCCATAGCCTGTCGATTAGCCCCATCCAAGACGAAGGGTACGGAATCTCTTACGTGTACAGGGAGTGTGGATGGCCGTGTTTGTGCCATCCTCGTGATGGAGCAAGTTGTAATTTCATGTCAACACGGTTTGCCCGTAATGACCGACACAAGAAAAGTTTAGGGTTTGTCACTTTCGCGAATGGGGAGCGATACCTTTGCCTGGGACGCAAAGTAAGTGTGTACCTCTTAGGATAGGACGCTCGGATTACATTCGTTGCACAATAACTCCGTTGCGATTAATTGTGATGTAATCTTGGGGATGGAGTGGTTGGAGGAACGTAATCCTAATATTTCCGGAAGGAGAGACGGATGCGGTAGAGCACTGCTTTAGCTGCTCATGAGTCGCTTGGGCTGCACCACCAACAACGGATAATGAAGTTGTGGCGTTTTCAGCTTGATTCGAGAAGATGTTGTAGATAAGAAAGGTCTTGTGGATAGTTCGGAAGCGGTGCCTATGGAGCTTGGGCGGATTCAAGAATTTCGAGGCCGATGTTTTAATTGTAACGAATGGGGGGCACAGAGCTAGTGTGTGCCTCCGTGCTAGGGATGTGGCTCGGAGGCAAGGCCAGCGGCAATACCACTACGGCGAGGAGCACAGTTGAATGAGATAGTAGCTATGGCAGGGGTGGAGACCCAAAAGACGGAAAACCTGTAGGCATGGCCATTGAGGGGAAGCGGCCATAGCCTGTTCGAGATTAGCCCCCATCCAAGACGAAGGGTACGGAATCTCTTACGTGTACAGGGGAGTGTGGATGGCCGTGTTTGTGCCATCCTCGTGGACCGTGGAGCAAGTTGTAATTTCATGTCAACACGGTTTGCCTGTACGGATCGGACACAAGAAAAGTTTAGGGTTTGTCACTTTCGCGAATGGGGAGCACCGCCGGACGCAAAGTAAGTGTGTACCTCTTAGGATAGGACGCTCGATTACATTCGTTGCACAATAACTCCGTTGCGATTAATTGTGATGTAATCTTGGGGATGGAGTGGTTGGAGGAACGTAATCCTAATATTTCCGGAAGGAGAGACGGATGCGGTAGAGCACTGCTTTAGCTGCTCATGAGTCGCTGGGCTGCACCACCAACAACGGATAATGAAGTTGTGGCGTTTTCAGCTTCAGTTCGAGAAGATGTTGTAGATAAGAAAGGTCTTGTGGATAGTTGATGGGTCAAGTTCGCACCACACAGGAGTTTCAAGATGTGGTTGTTCAAGGGTTGCCACCAAGGCTTCCCCCTCGTGAGTGGATCATAAGATAGAGTTGACTCACTCGGGCATCAAGCCCCATACCGTTCATGTATCGATTATCACCCACGGAATTGGAGGAAGCTCGATGCGGTGAAGCCCTTTTGCGTAAAGGATTCATCCGTCCTTCAAAGTCTCCGTATGGGGCCCCTATTCTCTTCACGGCAAAAGGCAGGGGACTACGTATGTGCATGGACTATAGAGGACTCAACAATATCACCAAACGAAATTGCTACCCCTACCACGGATTGATGAGATGCTTGAGCAATTGCAAGGGGCCAAGTACTTCACGAAGTTAGATTTGGCAGCCGGGTATCACCAAATCCGTATTGCGATGAAGACATCGAGAAGACGACTTTTAACACGAGGGATGGGCACTATGAGTGGCTAGTCATGAGTTTTGGTTTGGTTAATGCTCCTAGCACTTTCCAAAGAATCGATGAGCGACACTATGCGTGATTTAATCGGGAAAGGGTGTTGGTTTATTTAGATGATATACTCATCTACAAGGCGATGAGGAGCATATTACTTTACTACGAGAAGTCCTGCTTAGGTTACGGAGGCGAAGCTATTCATACGACAAGCGAAGTGTGAATTCACCTTACCGATAGAGTACCTTGGACACATAGTTTCAGCAGATGGGATACGAGTGGACCCTAAAAAGGTATGTGTAGTACAAAAATGGCTAGTGCCTAGATCTGTCCAGGACGTTCAATCTTTCCTCGGCTTAGTATCTTACTACAGGAAATTTATAGAGCGTTTTTCCCATCGGGCAGCCCCCCTTACGAAGTTAACTCAAAAGGGCGCAATGTGGACATGGCAGGCTCAACAGCGGGAGTCATTTGAAGACCTCAAGACAGCCTTAATCTCTGCCCCTGTGCTCATCTACCCTGACCCAGCATTTCCCTTTATAGTCACTACCGATGCTTCTGATGTTGCCATCGGGCGTGTTGACAAGATAGAGGTCATGGGCGACAACCTATAGCATATTTTAGTCGCAAGTTGAAAGGGGCTGAACTTAATCGGACCACCCATGAAAAGGAAACCTTGGCATGTTTTAGCTCTCAAGGAATGGAGGTGGTGTCCGGAGGGCACCCCATTCATTTTAGAGACGGATCACGAGCCATCGAATATCTTCAAACTCAAACACATTTGAGTAGGAAGCGAGCTCATTGGTGGAGCACTTCCAAAGAATACAACTTTTCGATTCAACATATTTCGTGAATAGAATCGTGTGGCGGATGCCTGTCTCGTTAACAACTATTACTACCGCTATTAATGTACAAGGAAAGCGGATCGATGAGTTCCTTGCGACACATGCGCACTTGCTAAGGATGCTCTCTGCAAGTTACAGGATACTGGAACTGCATGGACTCAATCAGTAACAGGTCTTCTTCATTTCCAGGGTAGGCTTTATGTTCCTCCACTACCACATGTTCGTCTTATACTATTTCAGGAGGCTCATGAGACTCCCTCTGCAGGACATCAGGGCATTCACCGTACACTTTACAACTTGCAGGTACGGTATTACTGGCCGAAAATGGCAGATGATGTCACTACTTGGATCCATCTTTGTGGCATTTGTCAACGGATCAAGGCTCCCCGGACTAAGGTACCTGGTCTTCTTCAGCCTATGCCCATTCCCTTACTTCCGTGGGAGCAAGTCACTCTTGATTTCGTAGTGGGTTTACCTTTGACCCCCAGGATATGATGCGATCCTTGTGTTTACCGACAAACTTACGAGAATGATCCACTTAGCCCCACTACGGAAGCATGTTCAGCGATGGATGCGGTGAGCTATACCTTCGTTATATCTACAGCTCCATGGCTTGCCTCACGGCATAGTAAGTGATCGGGACCCCGGTTTACTTCTCGATTTGGCAAGCTATGCATGGACTACAAACTAAATTGTATCTATCAACAAAGAAGCCACCCGGTGATGGAGCTACAGAGCGGGCTATTCAAACCATTGAAGATCTTCTTGAGCATATGTCGATCGGCGGGAAAAATGGGAGCAATATCTACATTTAGCGTAGTTTGCTTTCAACAACTCTAAGAATGCCAAGACAGAACAACACCCTTTTTGCTCTTTATGGATTTCATCCCAGGACCATGTTAATTGTGCTGCCTACTGCGAGCGCACCGGCCATGGACTTCCTCCAACAATGGCTCAGTTCTTGACAAGTTCGCAACATGTGTTTGAGGCACAAAATCGGCAGATCCTACAAACCAACCGCCATCGGCGACCAGCATTTTCTCGGCGATCAAAAGTTATTGTCTACTCGTTTTCTACCCCACTCCTTGGTACTGGATCCGGAAATTGGCGATCGATGGATCGGACCTTTTCCGTATTACAGTCATCGGCCCCGCGGCCTATCGCCTCGCCTTCCTCCTTCCTACAAGTGCCACAACGTCTTTCACACTTCCCTGCTAAAGCCGTTCCTAGGCCCCTCCTTCCCGACCTCCACCCGTCTTGGACTTGGAAAACCCATGTATGAAGTGGACCGCATCCTCAAACACCCATGGCTGTCTTGAATATCTCGTACTCGGGCTATCCTCTATCGAGGCCACACAGGAGCAGCGCGCAACCTTTTCCCATTGTGATGACGCCCTTGCCGCCTACCATGCCTCCCGTCGTTTGAGGCCGAAACCACTTCATCCCCGGGTGAGTTGTTAGGCGATATACAGTGTTAGGCAACATACGGACACATATGTATACCTTGCCCGATCGATGGATCGGACCTTTTCCGTATTACAGTCATCGGCCCCGCGGCCTATCGCCTCGCCTTCCTCCTTCCTACAAGTGCCACAACGTCTTTCACACTTCCCTGCTAAAGCCGTTCCTAGGCCCCTCCTTCCCGACCTCCACCCGTCTTGGACTTCGGAAAACCCATGTATGAAGTGGACGCATCCTCAAACACCGCACCCAAACTGCCTTGAATATCTCGTACTGGCGGCTATCCTCTATCGAGGCCACCGGGAGCCAGCAACCTTTTCCCATTGTGATGACGCCCTTGCCGCCTACCATGCCTCCCGTCGTTTGAGGCGAAACCACTTCATCCCCGGGTGAGTTGTTAGGCGATATACAGTGTTAGGCAACATACGGACACATATGTATACCTTGCCCGATACGATGTATCAGACGAGCCACCGCCATGGCTGTGGATATAAATGGAGAACTGCGACGAGCAGGCGGTGTGTAAGGCAAAGTTTTTGGTACTCTTCACCGCCTCGAGCTTAAGAAACCAGCTCTTGGCCGCGGCATCAATGTGTGACGCCGGCCCGAGCCCGTCCGTGGTAAGCGAGGACTTGATGATCTTCCGGTGCGTTGTGCATCTCCCGTCCACTTGGTGATGGCATCGGACCCCGGGATGTCGCTCGCGAGGCCGATAGTTGAGTGCGAAGAGGATGGGGTGGTGCGACACGAATCTGGTGGCCTCCACCGTGGTCACGCACACCGTGGGATGGCCGAGCAAGTGCGTTCGGAAGTTCTTCCCGTACCTGCACGCGCGGGCCTGCATAAACCTTTAGATCTATCTACTCCTGTCAAGCTCTTGCAGGTTCTTCCACAGACACAATCAAACAACACAACAGGGTGAACATAAACAAGACTTACCTGCGGATCTTGGGGAGCATGAAGCGGTCGGGGTCTCCACTGAGCAGCTGGATGCTCTCGCCCACCACCGGTATCTGCCAGAAGCTTCCTGGTGGGAGCTGGCCGTTGGCTCTCTTCACCACCACGGAGCGGGAGTAGAGGTAGACCACCGCCAAGGCCAGCAGCGACAAACCCAGGATCAAGGCCACCCTGAGCCCAGGGCTGGACGCCGCATCCAACGCCATCATCCTCACCCAAAGCATCCGGATGTGATCTAGTTGCAAGGCGGAAGGTTGAAAGCCGGACGCGAGGTGTAGCGAGGTGTAGAGGCGGTGCCGCAGTCAACTACTACAATGGAGCTTCAATGCTTCCCGCTTTGGCTTTAAACAAGGTATTCGTTATAAGAGAAAGAGCATATTGGAATAATCGTAAACAGCATATCAAAGATAATAATTAGTCGAGCATTTCATTTGGGAGAAGGTAAAGGATACATTATGCAGTTACTTTCCATCATGACCCTGGTAGACTTCACCCTCTTGTAGGACCAAAGAAGAAAGTTGATCTATATATTTTAATTGAGTAACTATTAATTTGAATATATTTGCAACCTCCAGATTCTAATACAACCTTTGTGCGAAGATAGTAAGAATGTAAAAAGGGGATCTCATGTCGAAGGCTGTATATGTGTGAAGTTAGTACATTAGGTAAATTAGGACGATTTATGGGAGGTCCGAAAAGATCAATATCGGACTTATTAATTGAGGTATCTAATTTATTTAAGATTTATCTTCGTGTATATATGACTATATATTATCTAATTAATATAAGATTTATTTTTATCTGTATATGCTGGTTTTGAAGGGACTAAATAATAGTGCTGGTTGAGCTGTGAATATCCTTTAATGATTGTCATCCTTCATTACATTCAGTGCCTCACAAGGGAAATCATCATGTAAAACAATTAATTATTGAGCGCCATATGGAACTTTATTCCATTTGGGAATAACAAGTACTCCAAAGATGGAATATTGGGAATAACAAGTCTCTTTTGCTTGCAACGAGTTTATGAAGTGTGTTTGTTCAATGAATTCATTGTGCCCAAATCATTCATGTCAGAAACAAACATTATCTCAACTAGTTTGTATATGGATAGTTGTGGTGCAATTTGAGGTGTCCTAATGGCTTAGGCCAAATGGACACACATTTATAAGAACGTGGTTATTAAGCATACTGTGCTTGGATCGGTTGTGCTTGGATCGGTACTTAGATAGGGTGCCTAAAGGGAATGGATGCCCTTGGTGCAAGTAGCTTAGGCATACCATGGTACAAGTTGTTAAGTACCAAGTCCCATGTCGGAAATCCGTCCTTAGTGGACTTAAATAAAATTCTTCTTCTTCTTCTTCTAATGTATTGGACTGCTATGGTATCTTATCCAGCGGCATCATTTCAAAATCGTCTATAGAGTAAGTAGATTCTTCTTGTATGTACTACTTTGATGTCTTGTTGGGATAAATAATCAAGTGGACACTGCTCTCCTTGATTATATCTAGAGCTTTGGCATGAAATTCTTTGTAAGCACATGGGATGCTTTCTTGGTGCTGCTGCCAAAAATTTGGATATAATATGTAGAATTCTTCACTTCACACTAACATTTTAAATTTTTTTACCCACCATTAAAACTAAATGGACTTGATTTTATGGAGTAATATTGAAATATCCACGTCCGGTAGTTCGTAAGGTAGTTGGAATTTTGAGCGATGACACATACAATACTACATTCATTTATTCATTCATTCATTCACCCGAAGTCCAATGTCGCGAGCTAAGTTAGATGCCAAGGCACAACACTATACTCATTTGTAGACCAAGCAAGCTAGCCCGCCTTTTTCCTTTGTGGAGATCAGTTTTGCGGCGTTAGCGCTCTTGCATGCAATGGAAGCTGATCCCCAGGCCCTCGGTGCATCGAATCGCGAACGCTTAAAGAGGTTGTGGTTCAAAAGGCAATCCCAAAACCTGGTTAAGTTGTAGAGATACCTCATCAAGCCCCATGAAATTTCCAAGGTGTTCCAAGGAGGTGGTTATGAGAGTGAGGAACCAACTTACAATCAGCCCCCTCCACAGCGCACACCTCAGTCCAGGGGGGGACAGGGAGCCATACATACACAAACATGGCATCTCACTGTGTGTGCAATTGAATTAGAGGGCACTGAGAGCGTGCGAATAAAGGCCATTCCGGGTCACGGTACAGCGTGATAGCAGCAGGGAACCGAAATGTGTATGCACTTGGGTGCTGGCCATGGCCCGATACCGTCGTCTTGTGTATAAATGCTTATGGTACAATCTGAGGTGCCTCGATGCAATGGATCGGCGTGCTGTCATGTCTAGGGAGATCGTTTTAAAATCTTCCATGAAGGCGCAGCCTGCATAGCCTGTCCCAATATGTGTGCGCCGGCTAAAGAAGTCTCAAACAACATAGGTGATGGAAAGAAAATTAGTGGCGCAGTTTATAGAAGCTATAACATATATTACAAGTTCATTAAGGAGCACAGCAGCAAGCTTGGGTGAAGTCCTGCACTGGGCTTGAGTGCTGATCGTGAAAGACCGCACTTGTCTTCAGGGCACACAAGGAGAAAGCTTATCTCCGTGTTTGCTTGCATTGATTAACCATTAAAGTGAACATTTTTTTCATCCTCTAGCTTCTTCCAGTGAAACCTTTGTGTCAAGAGAGCAGGAACTTTTGCCTCATGTACATCGTGCCGACTTCACATTGAAACAAGAGGCTCACACGGCCATCATTCAATTCAAACGATAAATTAAGAATTGAAAATTTGGATGAAATCTTCGAGAACAAACTTTTACTTGACCTCCAAGCAAGATTGTCATCGGATTCAGAACTGCAGATCTACGCTCCAGTGGCAAAAAGATTGCTTCAAAAGTATATTGTGCTATGTTTCTTATTTTGCTGTACACAATGTGAAGAAGCTTGTAGTCTTCTCTCCTGCCTGGCTTATCACCCTTGAGCTTTCTGTGCTGGTACTGCTTGACTGACCATTGACCCCATCACGCCATCTGTATGCTGTATGAATTGCTACCGAACTTGAGTACATCCCTCTTGGCTGAAGGTCGTGTTGCACATCCAGTGTGTGAGTTTTGTAAGCTGCTTGAGCCTCGAAGGCCTGCCCACAGCTGTGCTCATTGTGAGCCCCTCTCCTCATACATGTGATAAGCCATTCTTCCCTGGTAAATCATCGAAGTCACAGAATCGTCAGAAGTCGTCCCATGATACTTTCACCCTACTTTTATCTTGCAAGAAACCCTGAGTTAACACTGACGGACTTCTCTACTTCCAAAACCTGAAAAGCAAACAATATGGTGAACTTGCTTGCTAAGAGCTCATGTGGAGAGCAACTTTAGAGTAACTACCCTTGTGACACGTGCAAATCGGGTGGTGACTTGTGTGACTGGGTGGCAGTGCAGATGGCTGAAGCGCACTGGTCAACATGTAAGCACTTGGAAGATGGTGCAACAGCAGAGGAATGACGACCTATGTACACGCGTTCCTGTTCTGCTTAACCACACCCATAGTTTGGACGTGTAGGTCACGTCTTCCCACACACATACGGGTCTCGAGCTGGAGTCTCGAAACCGCCAGTGCTGCTGCTATGCAAGCCCCCGGCACCCTGAGCCCGTCGCCATTGCGCGCCCAAGCCGTCGCCATCTCACAGCTTCTCCATCCGCACCGCTCAACTGCCCGAAGACTCCCGGGAGTCAGCCACCGTCCATTGACTGACTGACTGCCGCCTATAATAGCATCGCCGCAGAAGCATAACCTCGACCCCATCTTGTCTCCTGTCAACTCCACCAGCCCTCCGGACTCTCCCTTCATCGCAGCGCAGACCTCTCAGAAATCGGCTCTCGGTGCGAGATGGCCCCCTACAATGCATCGTCGGTTATTGCAATGGTCGCAGGCCTGGTGGCAGCCAGCTTCCTCCTGGTCGCCGTGCACGGTATGTAAATCCCCCACCTCGAGATCCCCTGCATTTGATTCAATAAATATTGCAACCATCGGACAGCAAGAACCTTGCTCTTGCAAGAAGATCTCCAACACATGCGTTGTGACATATTCTGACAAATTTCTTTCCTTGATGTCATCTCTGTCTCAGGCTGCACTGTGACAATCCAGAACCGCTGTTCCTACGCGGTCACAAGTTGCGCGCAGTCCCAATCCAGCCCCATCGCGCAGTACCAGCTGAGCGCCGGACAATCCCAGACGCTGGACTTCGGATCAGGATGCAGCTGGCCGTCGGCTGCAGTATGGGCGTCCGTGACAGGGCAGTGCGTGGCTGCTGGAGGGAACCCAAGCGCTGCTAGCGACAGGAACCGGGCCAATCTTGCGGAATTCAACATCGCCAGCCCCACCGACTACTACGATCTCAGCAACGTGAACGCCTACACCATCGGGCTCAAGATCGAGCCTGTGGGCAGCAGCTGTGGTGCGCCCTCCTGCACCATATCCGACATCCGCTCCTTCTGCACCGCCAACAACCAGCTGCAAACTCTGCCCTCGGGCGCGCTCACCTGCATCAACACCGACGGCGCAGCAGGCCTGGGCCCCACGGACGGCACCCGAGAGTTCAAGGCTGCCTGTCCCTCTGCCTACAGCTACAACTACGACGACGCCACTTCCACCTTCGCTTGTGCCCATGGCACCAACTACAACGTCATCTTCTGCCCATAAAGCCATTTCTTCCGTACCCTGCCCTGCCCTTGCTTTGAATAGAATTCTTCTTCTTCATCTATGACACAAGAGAGCATCCGCATCCCGAGATACTTTCTCGTCTTCTGCCACTTCTTCCATGCCATGCCGATGAAGAATGGCAATAGAACAGAATAGAGTTCTTTATAATAGAATTCTTTTCCTCATCGAGAAAGACAAAGAGTGTATCCGCATCCAGATCCGAGATACTTTTATTTTTTATCTTTATAAAAGGGAAGGCCTCACTATTATTTTCTAGATATGAGGGGAAGTTCCTTTTCTTGTTTGTACTCGTCTTCCACATACATAAAAGGACATTATAAACGAAAGGGTTGAAGTGCCTTTCGGGTTCCCGCGCTTCCACACCTCGAAAGACAGGGGCAGCGCATTCCCGCGATTCCACACCTCTTCACTTCGTCTGGCTGTGTACCAGCCTCCTTTAGGCTTGCAGCTCGATCGGACCCGGGTGCTTTGGATGAGCATGATGGGGTTGGATTCCTTGCAGCTCCTTGGGATCGGGAAGGCTTGGATGGAGACGATGGCGTTGGATGTCAATGTGGCGGCCAGCACCGATTTCTGGGTCGGCATGGCCCTGGGGCATATGCCGCTGTTGGCCGTGGTGATGGTGTACCTCTACTCCCGCTCCTGGTGGTGAAGAGAGCCAACGGCCAGGTCCCGCCAGGAAGCTTCTGGCAGATACCGGTGGTGGGTGAGAGCATCCAGCTGCTCAGCGGGAACCCCGACCGCTTCATGCTTCCCAAGATCCGCAAGTAAGTCGTGTAGGTTTATGCATCCTCATCTTGTGTTTTGGATGCTGTAGGAGAACAGCTGCTGCGAAGGGATAGATCTGTAGGTTTTGCGGGCCCGCGCGTGCAGGTACAGGAAGAACTTCCGAACGCACTTGCTCAGCCATCCCACGGTGTGCGTGACCACGGTGGAGGCCACCAGATTCGTGTTGCAGCACCCCAGCCTCTTCGCACCAACTACCAGGCCTCGCAGAACGACATCCTGGGTCCAGATGCCATCAGTCAAGTGGACGGGGAGATGCACACCGTGTACCGGAAGATCATCAAGTCCTCGCTTACCACGGACGGGCTCAGGACGCTGGCGTCACACATTGACGCGGCGGCCAAGAGCTGGGTTGCTGCCATGGCCGACAAGGATCACATGGAATCTGTGAGGGCGCTTAAGGATGTAGGTGGCTTGAATAGATGTAGTGATCAGCTGATAGCCTGTGTCAAAGCTCGTCTTTTCTGTGATGGGCTACCTCTTATCTGAAGTCCGTGTGTGCCTGTGTGGATGGTATGTGCGACTCATGTGCAGTTTACGTTCTGCGTGGCGATGCGTCTCATGTGCGACGACTGGGAACCGTCTATCGAGCTGGATCGGTTTCGGCAGGACGTTGGTACCGTGGAGCATGGCCTCTTGGTGGTCCCACTCAGGGTTCCCGGAAGTGCGTGGAGTAAGGCTGTGGAGGTATGGTGGAAGGGTTTGAATCTTGAGAGCCGGGTCCTTGACTGCACAAAGCGTACCATAGATGTACTGATGTATGGGGTGATGAACATTCTGATTTTCTTGGCCGTAGGGATCTGGAAGAGCCTTCAAGTTCTTGCAGCATCTTATGGACAAGAGACGAAAAGGGCCGACTGCAACATGACGATATGCTTCAGCAGTTCTTGTCTTGGGAGAGTGATGACGGAGAGAAGCTGAGTGACGCGCAGATCAGATCCAACATGCTTACTGTCCTCTTTGCAGCTCATGATACCACAACGTGTGCCCTGATGTGGGTTCTGTACAACATGTGCCAGTATCCAGAGCTCGCAAAGCGAGTCCGAGTAAGTCAGATCGTGCTCACTAATTTTCCGAGACTTCGTGATGTTTGTGATGTGCTCTGCATCCTTGCCTTGTAGATGTAAGGTTTATGGTTGTTTGAATTTGTGGTGCGTGCAGGATGAGCATGAGGAGTTTGCAAGGACAACCCTCCAGACGCCGCTATCAAATGGGAGGAAATGACCAGGGCACTGACTTACACTACTCGAGTACGTCTAATTCCAGTTAGCCCCACTCTGTGCCTTCTTCTTCACAGCGTTTGCAAGTGAAATCTTCAGCCGCACTGTTGAGACCTCCGGTGAACTTTCAAGTTCCTTCGTGCTCACGTTTGTGTGGTATGTGCTCCTGAATTCGACATGCTGCCAGTTTTGCAAGAGACAATGAGACTGGTTAACATTGCGGGTTTCAGCCCTCGCAAAGCAAAAGAGGATGTGGTGTTGGATGGTAAGCACTTCTGGAAAGACTTCTCTTAGATATCGTGCTGTACATGATAATGTTTTCATGTTGTCACCTAAGAGCCCTCCTGACCTCGTCCGCATATATCTGCATCGTCATGATGACAAGTTGGGTTTTTCTCTTTCAGGCATGCTGATTCCAAAAGGCTGGCAGGTGCTTACATGGTACCGCTATTTCCATCTGGACTCAGAGGTGTACCCTGATCCGCTAAGATTTGATCCTGATCGATTTCAGGTAACAAACGTTTACCAAAGTTCTCGGATTGTAGCATGGGCTTCATTTGTGATTGAAGGCAAGATCACTTACTCGATGGGCACAACTTACATGCAAAGAGTGGTTGCTGCTGTCCGGAGTGATCATCTGTTCTGGTGGGTAGGTTCCCTTCGGCAGTTCGTGTCTTGGCCACTGACTAGACCTTTGGAATGTTCACCAGGCGAAGCCCAAGTTCAATACCTTCACACCTTTTGGTAACGGAGACCGAATCTGTGTTGGAAAAGATCTGGCGAGACAGCAGATTCTCATTTTTCTGCATCGTTTTCTACAAGTGTTTGAGTAAGACACACTGCATCCCGTAGCAGCCATCGAGCTTGAAATCACCTTCAAGAGTACTCACGGCTCCTGGATGTTGTGTGCACTCATCTGAGTTCGAGCCTGCAGGGTAGTTCCTTTCCCGAAGCAGCATGTCTGGCCCATTCCCTACCCGGCAGACGGTTTTCCGCTGACGCTGCGGAAGAAGGAGAATTCAAACTAGAGCAATGAGTTGCTGATCAACTGTCAGACCAATGAAGAACATACGGTCCTGGCTGAAGGCAGTGAAGGAGGCTTTCCTTCGCGGCTTTGTGCGCGAGACCGAACTCCCCATAATCTTATTCGTGAGCCAACATGTGAAACATTGCTTGTCGAGAAGTGCATGACTTGTTCTAAACGTAACGACTAGCTTTCCTAGATCTGAAAGAGAATTTTTAATTACTACGCTGGTTTACTATAGGGAATCCAACAAACTCGTGGCTGCAGACACCATAACTTGATGCCCTTGTTCTCGGAAGGTAGCGTTCGGCATGAGCCATGGCGCCGGTACCCATGACCATCTTCTGATGGGTCGCGAAGCTTTGTCCTTGCATAACACCATAGACACCAAAGGAGGGATACCTGCATGTCCTACATGTCCTGACTATCCTGGCATCAGGCCTAGCAGATCAAATTACCCCGTCTGTTCTGTTTGACCAAGTCCATCAAAAGACTCTTTGAGCATCTTCCAAGCTGCCCTACTTTGCATACCATTTTATTGCACTGCAGGCTACAAACTTATCACCTTCATGTCCGTGTCCAGCATTATTTTGCACATGAAGCTGCTTCCCCGTCCCAAAGCTGTGCTGCCTGTAGATGTGTTGAGGCCTGTAGATAGACCAACTAGGAGCGGGTGCAGAGAGAGGTCGAAGAGCTGAAGCTGCGATCGCGCACATGAAGGCGAGCGGCTCATAGGCGAGGGGTTTAGTTCTCTGTCCCCCTCAACTGGATAATCCAAGTGTCTGCCAGAATTTCTTGGCCAGCAGGGGTTAGGTGGCCCTCAGGTAGGGTTCCTCAACCCGGGTCTTGAGGTCTTATAAAGATAACGAGTCCTGCAGCATGGTATCGGGCTCATGCTGGATGAGTCGAAGCACATCAGCGACAGTCTGGCCTCGGCCACACTCAATATCATAACCCACCGCTCCCTTCGCTCAGTGACCCGCACAATATTGCTGTTGCCGAACAAGTTGTGCGTGTTCCCGAGGAATAGGAATCTCCTGATGGCCACCTGCACGGATCATGCCCATGTAGTAGAACTTGCCAGGCTGCAAGGCCTGCACCTCAGGTAGTGGTTCGGGTTGCCATACACGTCCTTGCACATCTTGCCATGATTAGGGTCATTCAAATGAACAAAGTCGTTGCATAAATATATGAATGTGCAAATAAACTTTCTCAAACATATGGGCATCCAATGAATGTTCGATTCATTTTCAATGACCATGAAATGGACACGGCCGCTTCATAGTGTGCGCCCGGATGCGCGAGACTCGATCACGAAGGTCGTGGATTCGGATCCTGATCCGGAGGAGGATCCATATCCTGCATTGCAGCTCCAGGTGCAGTAGGAACAGGCCGAGCCGGCTTCTTCCGCTTGGACCTTGACCTGAATGCGGGTGGAAACAGGTGGAGTGGAGGAGGAGCTGGGCCAGACATGTGAGATGAACGTAGTCTAGGATACGGCTGCTACTGCTGCAATCCACCGACAGTGCTTGCTTGGGTCCAAGGTCGAGGAACTAGTACGCTGGGTCTGGCTGGAATGCTTGTCGAGCAGCTGGTGTGTGAGGTTCCGGCTCCTGCTCCTGCTTGGAACATGCCAACCAATCCCTAGGCACCACAGCCAGCGGTAGCACCAGCGGCATGAGCAGCCACCTGCAAACGTACCGGCGGGACATGGAGGTCCTTTTCTAGATCCTCAAACAGCAGCCCCTGGACAAACATCCACACAGACCCAACATACCAATTCCTCGACCTTGGGCCAGGACTCTTGGTGGATTGCAGCAGGAGCATCAGCCGGGTCCGACACCAGGTTTACCTCACATCATGCTTCATCTCACATCATGCTTCAAGCAAATGTCCCAGCTCCTCCTCCACTCCAATTGTTCCCACCCGCACTCAATATCCAACCGCAAGAAACCGCCTCGGCCTGGTCCTGTTGCACCTGAAGTTGCAATGCAGGATATGGGTCCTCCTCTGGATCAGGATCCGAATACACAGCCTCGTGATCGCCTCCACTCCAGTTCTGACGCAGACAATCAAGCAAAGTATCTGAAGCTCCAAGCAAAAGGATGCAGGGGGAGTTGCCCGGAGGAACCTGCTCCGTTCCCAAACCTGCTCCTCCTCCGATCCCATGCCTTCAGATAGAGCTTCCGCCACCTCCCAGGCCAGTTGTTCCCATGGCATTAGCTGCTGATGCTCATACCCATCCTGATGCGGAATAACCGGAAGCAGTGCAGCAACTCTATGCCATGGACTACTTCACACCCCTCAGTTGCTGCACTTACTCAGACCAAGTACATCAAACCACTAGAGGCTGCATTGGAACTTGGTCCTCCCCATCCTCGCTTGCAGGTTGCATCCTGGACCCTCACCACGCTGAGCCCCAGGCCCCTCACCACCCAATCCGAAGTGAAAATGGAGCATCTGCAAGCAGTCCAGCATGCCCACCGCCCTCACCTTGCCCACCACCTCACACAAGTTCCGGGATGTCAGACCAAACTTGCCATCATCCTCGAAGGTCTTCCCCACTGACCACCGCGCTTCGTGCTCAGCTTCGCCCTAAAGCCGATGACGGGCTTCACGTCCATGTCCCGGCTGGTTGCCACCATGATGTCGGACTCGTGGTCCTGCTCCAACACGATGATGGAGTTGAGCTGCATCTTCCTGGCTGTTAGGCCAAGGGCGATGTGCTCTGCGCCCTTACCACTGCAAATCACAAAAGCTCGGGGACCGGCCTTGCATACGCACTCCATCACCATCAGAAGTCCGGCTTGGACCCCGGTTCCAGGCCATAGTCGAGTCCCCTCCGGTACTCCATGATGTCCCCCACGATCTGCCGGTCCGGATTGCACTTCATTGGGAAAACCCCACGGAACACTCCGCTGTAGTCCTGACTGACAATGGCCTCAACAAAGGCATTGCTCAAAGTATAAAGCATGTGCCTTAGAATGTCTAGGAACCACATGATGAGGGTGTGCCCGACCCCGAGGCTAGCCCTGCCCACGATCTGCTCCACGGCCTCCTGCACATCAATCTCCTCTCCTGCCTGCGTGTCCTGCCCGTGAGGCTGCACACACATACATGTGCCCCATTGTGAAGTATGGGCCCCCCCCATACGTCCACGCTGCACGTGCTGAAGGACTGTACTACGCGAAGCCCATGCCCATGACCATGCCCAAGTCCAGCTGCAGGCTAGCGCGCTGTAGCGTCCTTGTGTGTGAGGAGCTCGACTTCCGCTGGGTGGGGCCATTTCACCTTCCTTCCCCACGCCACTCCATCACACGCACCTGACACAAATGTACCCACCCACACACGTCTTTTAGGTAACAGATTCATAACCAACAAAGTCAGGCTTGCAAGCAACGGTGTGCAAAAACTCTGTTTGTAAACAGCTTTCTTTTTTCTCTTCATCAACAACTATCAGTAGACAAAGGTAAATATTCGTCTTTCAGCAGGAAGACGGAAACAAGGTCTTCTCTGACAACTGTCTGCAAGAACCCTAAACATCAGTCTACGAACGTGTAAAACACCAGTCCACAACTCCCCATCACGATGTATGTATGGATTTATGGGTACAACATGGCCAGCAGCTGCAGCACAAAAACAAACCAACATGACGGAAAGACATACACATAGAAGCGTCGCCGCTAGCGCTGCATCCAACCCTATACGGACGCGCGCGTGAGTTCACGCATTGCAGCACTAGGCTACACGGCCACAGCGTACTACTCTGCAGAACAGCTAAGAGCGGAGAAACAAGGTAGAAACATGCGGAGGGCACAGCACTAGCAGGACACCTCCAGGACAGGAAGCACCTGAACTTGAGCGGCTGAAGGCTGCAGAAAGCCGACGGGAGCTGGCTGTGGAGGCGCGGTGGGCTAACACAAGCCGGGTCTCGAGCAACACAGCAATGCAATGCAAGAACGCCAATCACTCCACGAACTCAACACTGGTCAGTCCACAACTCCCCATCATGGTGCGTACATCAACTATGTATGTAGGGGTAAGACATGGCCGCTACCCGGCCGTCGACATGGAGAAAACGTACAAACAGCCAGGGTTAGGGGAGCTTACCTCGGGGACAGGAAACACCAAAAGGCTGAAAGCTGTAGAAAGCCTACGGGATCAACTCCTGTGGAGTCACAAGCTGGATCTCGAGCTACCACT
The DNA here is from genome assembly GCA_010909165.1 of Anthoceros angustus. NCBI lineage: Eukaryota > Viridiplantae > Streptophyta > Anthocerotopsida > Anthocerotales > Anthocerotaceae > Anthoceros > Anthoceros angustus. The sequence goes on from MU008163.1 coordinate 729,480, forward strand.
CACAGCAGCAGCTTCAAGCAAGCGTCCCTGCCACGTTAACCTCGCTCGGCAGCCAATCCATGCTCCATAGAAACCGGTGCCCGCAACGGAGGAACAGCTAGCGCTACCAAGGCAAGGCAGCGTGAGGTGCCTACAGCACCAGGACACTAGGGCGGCGCGGGCTGCAGATCCACACAACGCGGGAGGGCGAGCGGGCGGAAGACCCCTGCGGCAGGGTAGGGTAGGATAGCGCGCCACTCCATCACACGCACCTGAAACAAATGTACCCACCACGCACGTCTCTTAGGTAACAGATGTCAGCACCATAACCAGCAAAGGCAGGCTTTGCAAGCAACGGTGTGCAAAAACGCTGTAAAATGGGTACGATATGGCCAGCCGCCGCAGCACAAAACAAACAAACACGACCGAAAGGCCGACAGACACAAGCATCACCGCGTTCCGCTAAACAAACACAAGCGTCACCGCTGCATCCAAACCCTACACGGATGTGCGCGCGAGTTCATGCATTGCAGCTCTAGGCTACAGCGACAGCTTACCACACATGGAAGAAACACAGAAATATCCAGGGCAGATCGGGAGCTTACCTCGAGACAGGCAGCAGCAAAGGCTGAAGGCTGCAAAGCGTCGACAGGAGAAGCTCCTGGTATACACAAGCAAGGCTGTGGAGCTCATCCAAGGGTGCAATCTTTCTAAACGCACACCTCAGCCTCCTTAGCAGCCCAAACCTCCAGACATGATGGTCAGTTTCATGCCATTGTGCTTAACTAACTTGCAGGTCAAGAAGATGTCAATCCGAATCTGATGCACAATGCATAAAATCTACCAGCAGGGTTTAGGGTTCGCACTCTTTGTATGTAACATGCTGATATCACAACCCACAGGTTGAACCTTTCTCCATAGCAGGGGAATTCGTGGCAACAGAGAAGAAGTTCCGCTTTCACGAAGAAATCGTCCTTTCTCCATTGCACTCCCAGCTGTCACGGTTGTAGAACTATGAAAGAAGCTGGAGTCGGGCTTCAAGCAGGTGTGGAGAAGTGGTTGCAGTACCGGCAATCTTATTTATTACTAGACTTTCGCTTCAAGCATCCTAAAAGAAACAGGCCTAGCGACAAAATGAGATGGCCAGATGGAGAACCATTTCTTCCATAGCAGGATATGGAAATGGCTTTATGGACAGAAGATGACATTGTAGCTGGTGTAATGTGCGCAAGAGAATAGGGAAGAGCCGTCGTCGTAGTTGTAGCTGTAGGATGAGGGGCAGGCGGACTCGAACTCCCGGGTGCCGTCGGTGGGGCCTCTGCCGGCGGCGCCGTCAGTGTTGATGCAGGTGAGGGCGCCGGAAGGCATAGCTCGCAGCTGGTTGTTGGCGGTGCAGAAGGAGGCGATGTCGCGGATGCTGCAGGAGGGCGTCTCGCATCTGCTGCCCACGGGCTCGATCTTGAGCCCGATGGTGTAGGCGTTCACGTTGCTGAGATCGTAGTAGTCGGTGGGGCCGACGAGGTTGAATTCCGCAATGTTGGCCAGGTTCCTGTCGCTGGCGGCACTAGGGTTCCCTCCGGCAGCCACACACTGGCCTGTCACGGACGCCCATACTGCCGCCGACGGCCAGACGCCTCCCGGCCCGAAGTCCATGGTCTGCGACCCCCCCATGGGCAGCCTGTACTGCGCGATGGGATCGCCGCGGGACTGCGCACAAGCTGTGACCGCGTAGGTGCAGCGGTTCACTATTGTCACGGTGGAGCCTACAGCGAGAGATGGAGAGACAGACGACATGTGTCAAAACCATGCACCGAACATCTTGTAATAGCAAGCGCAAGCTTCTTGCTGGGTCCGATCATCGATGCAACAGTAAATCAAATGCAGTGGCCAAGATTGAGGAGATTTGCAAGGTCGAGGATTTCCATACCGTGCACGGCGACCACCAGGAAGCTGGCTGCCACCAGAGTGGCCATTGCAAGAACGGACGATGCATTGTAGGTGGCCATGTCGTGCCCGGAGCCGATTTCCGACAGGTCGGTGGCACGGTAGCTCAGCTGCGCACAAATCAATGGAGAGTCTGACTCAATGCAACACTAGTCAACATATGTATCAGCATCAACGGCTCGGACTCAATGCAGCAGTACTCAACATATACGTCTATGTTGATGTTGAGGCTCTTGTTATAAAAACCATGGACTCTAAATCTATGTCCAATCAACACACTTGAGAGTGCAAACATACAAATCCAGACAATAATAGATAATACTTACATAGAAATCTGAATATGTTAGCCTCATTGAGCACTACATATATAGTCTCTATACTTGGCATAATCTCGATACTATAAATTTAATCTCGATCATAATAATATTAATCATAATATTAATCATACTATTAATCATACTATTAATCATAATATTAATCATACTATTAATCATACTATTAATCATACCATTAATCATACTATTAATCATACTATTAATCATACTATTAATCATACTATTAATCATACTATTAATCATAATATTAATCATACTATTAATCATACTATTAATCATAATATAATATTAATAGTACTAATATTAATTATTTTAATTAATATAAATTAATCTAAGTCATTTTGATGAGATTTGTGAGTATGTCAGGAGCTACCACATTCCACTAATGACTCTCACCTATGATCGTTTCCTGCAAAACCCTTCTTGTTCGTTCCATTAACACTTAGTGGAGTTCCCAAATTTGCTAGAGTTGCTTGGACTAGTATATAGTAATATCCATATAAATTCATAGTCAGCAGGATTATGCTGATTTCAAAGACTATAGAAGTAGTAGCTGTGCCAATGGTTGTTATAACTTTCTAGAAAACTGTTACGCGGGCACAGCGTTTGGAAATATGCCAATGGGTGTTATAACTTTCTACAAAAGTTCCTAATCCTGAACCCTTTAACTCTTAACACCTAAGACCCTAAACTCTAAAGATACTTTTATTTTTTATCTTTATAAAGGGAAGGTACACTATTACTTTCTAGATATGAAGGAAGTTCCTTTTTCTTGTTTGTACTCATCTTTCACATACATAAAAGGACATTATAAATGAAAGGGTTGAAGTGCCTTTTGGGTTCCCACTTCCACACCTCGAAAAGGCAGGGGCCAGCGCATTCCGTGATTCCACACCTCTTCCCTTCGTCTAGTTGTGTACCAGCCTTCTTTAGACTTGACTTGATCGGACCGGGTGCTTTGGATGATCATGATGGGGTTGGATTCCTTGCGACTCCTTGGGATCGGAAGGCTTAGATGGAGACGATGGCGTTGGATGTCAATGTGGTGGCCAATACCGATTTACGGGTCGGCATGGCCTTGGGGCATATGCCGCTTCCAGGCCATAGTCGAGTCCCCTCCAGTACTCCATGATGTCCTCCACGATCTACCAGTTCGGATTGCACTTCATTGGGAAAACCCCACGGAACACTCCGCTTTAGTCCTGACTGACAATGGCCTCAACAAAGGCATTGCTCAAAGTATAAAGCATGTGCCTTAGAATGTCTAGGAACCACATGATGAGGTGTGCCGACCAGGCTAGCCCACGATCGCTCCACGGCCTCACGCACATCAATCTCCTTTCACACTGCGTGTCCCGCCGTGAGGTGCACACACATACATGTGCCCCATTGTGAAGTATGGGCCCCCCCATCGTCCAGCCTGCGTCTTGAAGGGCAGACTACAGCAAGCCCATGCCCATGACCATGCCCAAGTCCAGTGAGCGCGAATGGCGTCCTTGTGTGAGGAGCTCGACTTCCATTTGGGTGGGGCCATTTCACCTTCCTTCCCACGCCACTCCATCACGCTTTGACACAAATGTACCCACCCACACACGTCTTTTAGGTATGATTCATAACCAACAAAGTCGGGCTTGCAAACAGCGGTGTGCAAAAACTACATTTGTGACTTTCTTTTCTCTTCATCAACAACTATCGGTAGACAAAGGTAAATATTCGTCTTTCGGCGGAAGGCGGAAACAAAGTCTTCTCGACAAGCTGCAAGAACCCTAAACATCGTCTGACGTGTAAAACACCGATCCACAACTCCCCATCACGATGTATGTATGGATTTATGGGTACAACATGGCGGCTGCGGCACAAAACAAACCAACATGGCGGAAAGACATACACATAGAAGCGTCGCGCTGGCGCATCCAACCCTATACGGCGTGAGTTCACGCATTGCGGCACTAGGCTACACGGCCACACGTACTACTGGAAACGACTAAGGCGGAGAAACAAGGTAGAAACATGCGGAGGGCACGGCACTAGCGAGACACCTCCGGGAAGCACACGAACTTGAGCGGTGAAGGCTGCGAGAAAGCCTCGGAGCTTCTTGTGGAGGCGCGTGGGCTAACACAAGGCGGGTCTCGAGCTACACAACAATGCAACGCAAGAACGCCAATCACTCCACGAACTCAACAGGTCACCCACAACTCCCCATCATGGTGCGTACATCAACTATGTATGTAGGGATAAGACATGGCGACTACCGGCCGTCGACATGGAGAAAAGTACAAGCGGCCGAGGTTAGGGGAGCTTACCTCGGGGACGGAAACACCAAAAGGCTGAAAGCTGCAGAAAGCCTACGGGATCAACTCCTGTGGAGTCGGTCGGATCTCGAGTGGATGTGGAGCTACCACTCCAGTAGCTTCAAGCAAGCCGCCCTACGTTAACCTCGCTCGGCAACCAATCAATGCTCCATGCAAACCGGTGCCGACAATGGAGAGGAATAGCTAGTGCTCGCAAGGCAAGGCGGCGCCTCGAGGTTAACGTGGCGGGGCTTGCTTGAAGGCGTAACGATAGTCGACATGTAAGCACTTTCAAGATGGTGCAACAACATAAATCACAACATAGGGATATATATACACACGTTCATGTTCTGCCTTACTACATGTAGCCCAATTTTGAAGATGGTGGATAACATATGCACGTCCAGCTCGTCCCACTCCCCCACTCCAATGAATTACTCTCTGCGCCGAGGAATTTGTAGAGCATGATAACAGTCCAAAAGATGACTTGGTATCATGCCTGCAAATTTCTCGGCGCGGGAACTCATCCACCGAAGTGAAAGACTAAAAACAGTTGGTCGTTATGCAGTCTACTATAAGCTCCTCCATAACGACCAGCTTCTCTCACTCCTCCATTTCGGTGAGCGAGTCCGCGCTCCGAGAAATTTGGAGCTCATGATCTATATTTGTAAAAGGGGATCTCGTGTAGAAGGTTGCATACGCGTGAAGTTAGTGCACAAGGTAAATTGGGATGATTCACACATACGAGAGGTCTGAAAGATATTAATCTCGGACTTATTAATTGAGGTATCCAATTAATTTATCTTTGTGTATATATGTCTATATATTATGTAATTAATATGAGATTTATGTTTATCTATATATGCTGGCTTTGAAGGGCTAAATAATAGTGCTGTTTGAGGTGTGCATATTCTTAAACTATTGTCATCCTTCATTATATTCATTGTCCCATAGGAAAATCATCACGTAAAATCATTCATTCATTCATGATTGAGCATATAGGAGAAAGAGCATATTGGAATAATCGTAAACAGCATATCAAAAATAATAATTAGTCGAGCGGTTCATTTGGGAGAAGGTAAAAGATATGTTACACTACAAAAAAAGGACACATTATGTAGTTACTTTCGATCATGACCTTAGAAGACTTTACCCTCTTGTAGGACCGAAGGAGAAAGTTGATCAATATGTTTTCATTGAGCAACTATTAATGTGAACATATTTGCGACCTCGATTCTAGTACAACCTTTGTGTGAAGACAACCATAACGTCTAGGGTTTATTTGTAAACGGGATCTCGTGTCAAGGCTATATATGCGTGAAGTTGTCGTTAGATTAGGACGATTCACGGAGGTCCCAAAATATCAATCTCGGACTTATTAATTGAGGTATCTAATTTATTTAAGATCTATCTTCGTGTATATATGACTATATATTATCTAATTAATATAAGATTTATTTTTTCTATATATGCTGGTTTTGAAGGGCTAAATAATAGTGCTTGTTGAGGTGTGAATATGCTTTAACGATTGTCATCCTTCATTACATTCGATTGCCTCACGGAAATCATCACGTACAAAATTAATTCTTGACGCCATATGGAACTTTGTTCCATTTGGGAATAAAAAGTACTCAAAGATGGAATATTGGGAATAACAAGTCTCTTTTGCTTGCAACTAGTCCATGAAGTGTGCTTGTTCAATGAATATATTGTGCCATAATCATTCATGTCGAAACAATCATAATCTCAACTAGTTTGTGTATATCCGGATAGTTGTGGTGCAATCTCGGTGCCCTAACGTATTGGGCTGGTATCAAAATCGTCTATAGACTAGGTAGATTCTTCTTGTATGTACTACTTTGATGTCTTGTTGGGATAAACAATAAAGTTGACCTTGCTCTCCTTGATCATATCTAGAGCTTTGGCGGAAATTCTTTGTAAGCACATGGGATGCTTTTCTTGGTCTTTGTTACCAAATATTTTGATATGATACGTAGAATTCTTCACTACATACTAGCATTTTAAGTCTTCTTACCCACCATTTAAAACTAAATGGAGCATACCATCTTAGTGTGCTAAGTTAGTTAAGAACTTGATTTTATAGAGTAATATTGAAATATCCACGTTAGGTAGTTTGTAAGGTAGTTGGAATTTTGAGCAATGACACCTTCATCCTCCACAGTCCAGTTTGAATGTTCAGACACAATACTATATTCATTTATTCATTCATTCATTCACCCAAAGTCCAATCAAACTCCAGTGCGAGCTAAGTTAGATGCCAAGGCACAACACTATACTCATTTGTAGACCAAGCAAGCTAGCCCACCTTTGTCCTTTGTGGAGATTAGTTTTGTGGAGTTGTGCTCTTGTATGCAATGAAAGCTGATCCCAGGGCTCTCGGGTGCATTGAATCGCGAATGCTTAAAGGCGTTGTAGTACAAAGGCAATTCAAACACAGTTAAGTTTTAGAGATACCTCATCAAGTGGCATGAAATTTCCAAGGTGTTCCAAGGAGGCTGTTATGAGAGTGAGGAACCAACTTACAATCAGCCCCCTCTACAACGCACACCTTAGTCCAAGGGGACAGGAACCATATATATACAAACATGGCATCTCACAATGCGCAATTGAATTGGAGGCACCGAGGGCGTGCGAATAAAGGCCATTCCGCGTGGCAGCAATGAAGCCACGATACGGCGTGATAGCGACAAGGAACCGAAATGTATATGTACTAGGGCACGCCCATGGCCCCATCTGATCGTCTTGTGTATAAATGCTTGTGGTACAATCGAGGTGCCTCGATGCAATGGATTGGCGTGCTATCCTATCCAAGGCGATGCTCGATTGCATGAGGGTTTAGACTTTAAATGCAATGCCGATATGATCCAAAGGATCTGAGCAGGATCCTTCATTTCATACTGATTCATTGGATACCCAAATATTGGATCTGCAACAAGCATTGGGTAGGTTGGCATTATTAACTTCTGAGGACATGGCATTAATAGATGTTGGATATCCAACTATGACTATTGAAGAGTATGTCAACTTTGAGCAGGATGAAAAATGTGGAGACAACATTTGTTCCCACTATTCCAAAAGAAAGTAGTGACAATGCCACCCCTACCACAATAGACTATGGAAGATGCCATCAAAGGTTTGGAGGCAGCAAGAACTTCCCCGATACACATGCCACACGACACTACAGAACACATGCCACACGACACTACAGAATCTTTGGCGTTGCTTAATGTCTTTGAGAAACACGTGATTAGTCATTATCTCAAAGTATCGTGGGTGCAAAGGATTATTGTCGGATTATTTCATAGCACAATAGACTTTTAGGTGTGATTGAAGACTCCTAGGCTAAGCTTTTTATGATAGGTAGAGGTTATTTAATGCTGCTTAGAGAGAGTGCTAGCTTTCAAGCAACTATGTAGAGAACGGTAAAAGTTATTTTAGTGAAACCTATCAATCAAAATTTGAATTTTCTTTTTGGATTTTTTTATTTTTCAATTTATAATATTTTTATTTTTAAATGGGAAGCGTATCAAAATATTTCTGGCAGCACCACCAAGAAAGCATCCCATGTACATATAAAAAATTGAATTTCTCGCCAAAGCTCTAGATATGATCAAAGAGAGCAGTGTCCACTTAATTGTTTATCCCAACAAGACAACAAAGTAGTACATACAAGAAGGATCTACCTAGTCGAAAGACGATTTTGAAATGATATCATTGGACAAGATACCACACCGGTCCAATGCACTAGGACACCTCGGATTGCACCACAACCATCCATACACAAACTAGTGGAGATCATGCTTGTTTCTAACTTGAATGACCTGGGCACGATATACTCATTGAACAAGCACACTTCATATACTAGTTGCAAGCAAAAGAGACTTGTTATTCCCAATATTCCATCTTTGGAGTACTTGTTATTCCCAAGTAGGGCAAAGTCTCATCGGTGCTTAATAATTAATTGTTTTACGTGATGATTTTCCCTATGGGACTACAATGAAAGATGGACAATCGTTTAAGGATATTCACACCTCAACCGTCACTATTATTTAGTGATATAAAGCTAGCATATATAGATAAAAATAAATCTCATCTTAATTACATAATATATAGACATAAATACACAAAGATAAATATTAAATTAATACCTCAATTAATAAGTCCAAGATTGATATCTTTATAAGTGGGTTTTATTGAGGTGAAAAACCGATGGGAAAAGCCCATCCGGAGGGGACAACCAAAGGGGACCGGTCGAGGTGGAGAGGAGCAACTAAGCTCCCTACCTAAAGTCACCTCACACCCACAATGTCATATGCATGAAGAATAAGCGGCCTGCAAACCACGGAGGTAGAGGAAGATCGTCACCTAGTGTCGCCGCCTTGTGGAGGATCACGTTGGGGCGCTTGGTTGAAGGGCAATTGAAACCCGTTGTCGGAGTATGCTATGAAGTACGAGAGGGACAGCCCGCAGTGTACGCATGGTAAGCTTTGGCAGGACTTGACAAATTTGTCAAAGTCCTCGACCATTACTTATCGTTTTAATGCAAGCGGAATAAAGAGATGGCCCGCTTGCATCCCGCTATATTTGCGGACCTTGAGAGCCGTTGCTCGGTAGCCAACACGGATGGTTAGTGATGACACAGGCACGATATACTCATTGAACAAGCACACTTCATATACTAGTTGCAAGCAAAAGAGACTTGTTATTCCCAATATTCCATCTTTGGAGTACTTGTTATTCCCAAGTAGGGCAAAGTCTCATCGGTGCTTAATAATTAATTGTTTTACGTGATGATTTTCCCTATGGGACTACAATGAAAGATGGACAATCGTTTAAGGATATTCACACCTCAACCGTCACTATTATTTAGTGATATAAAGCTAGCATATATAGATAAAAATAAATCTCATCTTAATTACATAATATATAGACATAAATACACAAAGATAAATATTAAATTAATACCTCAATTAATAAGTCCAAGATTGATATCTTTATAAGTGGGTTTTTATTGAGGTGAAAAAACCGATGGGAAAAGCCCATCCAGGAGGGGACAACCAAAGGGGACCAGGGGGTCGAGGTGGAGAGGAGCAACTAAGCTCCCTACCTAAAGTCACCTACTGCACCGACAATGTCATATGCAGGAAGAATAAACGGCCTGCAAACCACGGAGGTAGAGGAAGATCGTCACCTAGTGTCGCCGCCTTGTGGAGGATCACGTTGGGAGCGCCTGCTGAAGGGCAATTGAAACCCGTTGTCGGAGTATGCTATGAAGTACGAGAGGGACCCTCATGTTCTGCACGCATGGTAAGCTTTGGCAGGACTTGACAAATTTGTCAAAGTCCTCGACCATTACCCATCGTTTTAATGCAAGCGGAATAAAGAGATGGCCGCTTGCATCCCGCTATATTGCGGACCTTGAGAGCCGTTGCTCGGTGACCAACTGGATGGTTAGTGATGACTGGCGGAGATGGTGTCTCGTGTAGGATCGGTAACCACCACATCCGCCACCGAAACACAGTCGCCACGGACAAGTGCAGGTCGATTACGATTGAGCGACTGCGGAGAGTATACACCGCTCCCTCCGGGCATGTAGCGCTTTCGCGGCGATGGCGAACATGACATCGCGGATGGCATCGTGAGTGGCAATGCGATGACCCGTGGGGCGGCGACAAGGTGTGTCACCGATTGAACGACCAGACGGAGAGTATACACCGCTCCCTCCGGGCATGTAGCGCTTTCGCGGCGATGGCGAACATGACATCGCGGATGGCATCGTGAGTGGCAATGCGATGACCCGTGGGGACAACGAGCAAGGTGTACCCAGAATCATCGAGGCGGGCGCACTCGCAAGTAAGGCGAAGAAGCCACGAGCTCGGCGGGCCAAAACGGAATCGCATCGCGATGGTGAAGGTGGTTGGTGCGATGTGAAACCCGTATGCATGGGCGGGCGGTAGCCAAGCACTGCGCCCTTCCGAGAATAAGCGGGAGGCGCTCTTGTGGACTGGATGGAGGGTCTGGAGGATGATCGGAAAGCTGGCGGCGCTTCTCGGCGAGGATGCTTGCAACCCCGATACCATCGGTAATAAATATCGAGAAAGGAGGAAGTCCTTAGAGCATCCATTGATAACATGTCCCTAGCTTGCCTCAAGGGCGTTTGAGAGAAGGTTCCCTCATCCACTCCGGATCGAGATCCTCCGGAAAGGGCCTGTCATGGAGGATGAGCGAGAAGCCAAAGCGAGGCAGAGGGCCCAAGCGCCTGTGAAAGCCGTCGGGAAGAGACCTCCAGTGAGGCAGACCTATGCCTCAAATTGCAGTGGGGCGCTTGCAGTGAGCGGATCGCCCATAGGGCACTCAAAAGCCCCAGGCGGGATATCCCCAAGAGTATTCATAATCTTCCTATCAAACCGCCGGTAGGGACAAAAGGGTCGGGGGCGGAGGCGTGTCACGATAGGGTAACCGGGCGCCTAGCAAAAGCAGGAGGAAAGAATTCCAAAGGCCACTGTATCCTCTAGCAAAGGGAGGTCCTCGACATGGGAGAGGTCCTTTGCGAGCGTCCAGAAGCTCCATGAAGTCAAGGGAACCGAAGGGACCCCTAGAATCCGCAGTCCCAAAGCCGGAGCAATCTCCCCAGCAGGAAACTACAAAGTAGGTAGAATCCCCGATGGACGCGGCACTGGGACAGCTTGACCTTCAAGCCCACCAAGAAAGCTTATGAGAGAAGAGCTCAAAGGCCTCCTTGACTTTGTCCCCAGGCCTGAGGATGTGAGAATTGTTTGCCAGCAAAGGGAAGACACAGTCGCGCGCTGAGAAGGCGGCCCTAGATAGGGCCCTCTAGTGAGCAATGGCGAAGAGAGCACCGCCCAGGGGGTCGCCTTGCCTGGTACTTGTGGCCGATTCTAAGACAGAGAAAGCAAATCCTGAAGAGAGGTTCTTGTGCTGGTAGTAGAGGTTGGGGGACCTCCCGTAGAAGCACCGGACAAAAGGTATAAGGCTCCCCAGGACGCCGCCAGCATCCTTAAGCTCTTCGAAGATGACGCTCCTAGAGATGGTATTGAAGGCATTCTTGACATCAACCTGTAAGACCACCCACTCCGGTTGGGTATCAAGGCATGCCTTCACTCCAAGCACCTCAGACTCACAGCCCCCCGGTGTGGCAATGCCAAATTGAAGGGGGTTGAGGTGCTGCTGGAGAAGGGAGCGGCACTAAAGGGCAATAGTGAGGTTGAGCAGCCGCATGAAGGCTTCCCCGACCGCGAGTGGGCGCACGCCCGAGCCTGGGGCAGGCTTGTCCATAGTGACAAGCCTGCTAGCTGCAAGAACATGGGAAATCCGGTGAGGTGTCTCACCTCGAGCCACCGTAGCGGCCAGAGAAAAGAGCTCTAGGAAGCCAGTAGATGGATCTTCGGGGAGAAAAAGGTCCCTGAGGTGTTCAAACACCATTCCTGACAACCCGGCAGATGAAAGACGTGGGGTCGTAGAGAATGCCGAAGCAAAAGCTGCCCGATCCAGGGAGAAGGGATCCTCTAGGACATAGTCGGATATGTCCGGGGGGATGGCATCCTTGGGTGCTGGATGGAGGGCACGGAGGGCAACAATGGTCTCTTCAGAAGCGGGGGCCAAGGGGAGGGGTCGAAGAGCCCTGGCAGCGTGAGCATATTCACCTGCCTGGCCAAGTACATTCCTTCCGCATGGTGTATGTCACCACATGTTTGATTACAACTGCTGTGATCCTGTCTTGTTCTTCTCTTATGGCCTTTACAGCTTCTAAGGTGTGACATGTATCAACACCTCCCTCTTGCAATTTTTGGCTTCCATTCCGTAGGCACTTGAAAGATCTTCAGCCTTCTTCCTCTGTTGCTACAAAGCTCCCTTGTGATGCGGAGCTCTTCCCTGTGACCCTTGGCTACAGGGAAGAGCTCTTGCAGTCCATCATATTTTCCCTTGTAATATTCCTTCCGCTGCTCCATGGTCACAATCTTTTACGTAGGAAGTCCTTCTTATCTTCAAGATCCTTGCATACCTTGCCTACTGCCAAAGCTTCGGCCTCCCTTTCCTATACTGCTTCTCCCACCCTTGCCAGGGCAGTCCTCATTTCTACCGCCGCTTGTTTCTTTGTGGCTTCCATCTCCTCAGCCTTCCTTGCTGAATGTGGAGAATAGAGCCACCTTAATAGCCACGTTAAAATTCACCTGTTGTTAAGGTGGTTGGATGGTGGAGTGGTCAGTTGTGCCACACCTCCATCTTGTAGCCCAGCTGCAAATTCAGCCTGCCGTGAGCGCTCTACCACGGCCTCTCCTACAGGGTTCAGAACACAGCCCTATCATGCCATCCTCACATCGTGACTCCACTGCGAGCACCTCCATATGCTTCGGCACCGTATGGTCCCCTCTTGCAAATGTTTCTTAGCATGATGAGAAGGGGAGGAAAACTGTTTTCTCATCTTCCTCCCAGGGTTCTCTGTTTAGTGCACCATAACTTCAGCTCTCTTCCTTCTTCAGCCTTTGCCTTGTGGCGTTCAACCTCCTCCAACATGTGCTAGGCACTCTCCAATTCCTTCCTTCACCCCAAACTATGGTGGGTCTCTCTCAAACGTCTTGGACACTCCTCCTTGCTTGGCATGGCCCCACGGTGTCCATACCATGGTAGGTATGATACCTAGCCTCGTGGGTGCAATACCTACCATGGTAGTGTCGTACCTACCACGATGGGTTCCACCCTACCAACCATTTCTTGGCCCTCACATCATGTTCCTGGAGCCTCTCCTGTGGTTGAGAACCACGGCCCTATCATGCCATCCTCACATCGTGACTCCACTGCGAGCACCTCCATATGCTTCGGCACCGTATGGTCCCCTCTTGCAAATGTTTCTTAGCATGATGAGAAGGGGAGGAAAACTGTTTTCTCATCTTCCTCCCAGGGTTCTCTGTTTAGTGCACCATAACTTCAGCTCTCTTCCTGTCTTCTTCAGCCTTTGCCTTGTGGCGTTCAACCTCCTCCAACATGTGCTAGGCACTCTCCAATTTCCCTTCCTTCACCCCCAAACTATGGTGGGTCTCTCTCGAAACGTCTTGGACACTCCCTCCTTGCTTGGCATGGCCCCCTGGTGTCCATACCATGGTAGGTATGATACCTAGCCTCGTAGGTGCAATACCTACCATGGTAGGTGTCGTACCTACCACGATAGGTTCCACCCTACCAACCATTTCTTGGCCCTCACATCTGTGTTCCTGGAGCCTCTCCTTGGGGCTCCCTTGAGGATGCTCCCTCCTCCGTTTGGTGCAAGTTGACATAACATTCCTCAATCAACTCTGAATTCGAATAAGCCCAATATCTACCATACACCAAATTTAGCTGAATATTCTGCTTCGCTGCCCAAGGCCTGAAATTTGCAAGGTCTTTTGAAGACAATTTCCCTCCAAAGCACATGAATTGTGGCATATCTAGCTTCCATCCTTTAGGGCCTGGACTTCCTGCCTTAGGCTTCTTGCCTTTGCCTGCCCTACTTTCCTTTGTGGATGTCTTGGTCTTAGTGCCCGCCTCCTTTCCCTTCGCTTTGGAAGGCCTTGTCATGGCTTCTTTGTTGAGCTCTTGCACAAAGTTGAGAAAAAGGGTCACTTCTCCTGCAACTCTTACACTATTTGCCGGATTCCTACCACCATAGGTGACATTTCTTCCTTACAATTTTCACACACAATCCACGGCCTTGACCTCTCCCTACACTTTGCAGCAGAACGGAGTAGCTGAGCATTTAAATCTAACCTTGCAGGAGATGACATCCTCTTTGTTACATCATGCTCAGCTTCCTCTAGCTTATTGGGCTGAAGCTCTAATGACGTCAACATATCTTCGCAATAGGTTACCTACAAACGCTGTCGGTGATATGATACCATATGAGGCCTTCACTGAAGAACGCCATCCTTACTTCAGTTGAGGACCTTCGGTTGTCTTGCATATGCCTTTATTCCTAAAGAAAAGCGCAAGGAATTTTCAGACAAGGCTCGGAAGCTACTTATGCTGGGCTATACAGAAGGCATTAAAGCCTATAAGCTGTATAATGTCCCTCATCACAAAGTCATCTACTCCAGAAGTGTTACCTTTGACGAAAGCCGCGCTTGGGTTTCAGTGAGAGTTAATCTTCCCTCTGAGGGTGCCGTAGATGATAGCTTCGATGTCCTTCCAGCAGTTACTACTTTTGATTCTGGAACCCAGCTCCATTCTGAGGACATTTTTCTTGCATGAGAAGGCACAGATGATGAATATACCGTATAGACAAGGAGTAGGGAAACTTATCTACGCCGCAAACACCTCTCGTCTAGAAGTCGCTTATGGTATAAGCATTCTTTCGCAATACCTTGAAAACCCTGGACAACAGCATTGGTCAAGTGTTAAGCGTGTATTTCGTTATCCGAAGGGAACACCACACAGAGGCATCAAGTACTGCTATAAAAAAGGAAAAGGTCTTGATCTTACAGTTTACCTAATGCAACACTTGGAATGCCCTTCGAGAGCCCATCCAGCAACGGCGGGTTTGGGGAGCTGGCACAGAAGCTTGAAGGACCCGCATTGTGGGATATGACCGTGCTCCGGGTACAAATGATCAACGCCCGCCTTCCAGGCAAGCCAATTTGGCAGTGGGATCATGCAATTGCTCTTTCTGGCGGGGATTACGCAGTTGCACATGCGTACCGATTGGAGGACGTCCCACCACTGCAATTCGGCCCCTCTGGGCGGGAACGGTGGGCATTCCAGCTTGTAGAGCCGTCTGGCTTCTTCACCTCGGAGAAGAAGAATTGGTTGATCACGTTATCAACCAATGATGTTGGCCCTTAGAATGTGCGTACGAAGGACAAGTGGAAGATCCCCAAGCCTTGATATGTGGGATGTGATCCTAGGTTGGGCAAGGGCATCATGGAACGCCTGAGGGAGATTGCTGGCTTTGTCGTCGACATCCTGGATGAGATGAAGAAACGGGATTAAACGATTGCCACCTTCGTGGAGTTGTGCACTCCATCAACATGTGTTATGTTTCATTGCCGCCTTGCCGCAAACCGATATGACATCCGAGTTATAGAGCTCGCACCTTGCTTCTTGGACGAGCCGAAGCCGGCAAGTTGTTTAACCGCTGAGAACAGTTTGAAGGAAGACATCGAGAGCGAGTTGCGGTGGGTGAAGTGGAGCGACCACAGATGGAAAATGCTTGAGCGCACTGTTGGGCCAAGATGGGATGAGGAGCGCATGACGTTGTGGACAGGGGCCGAAAAGGGTGTGGGAGGATTGGTGTCTGCAGCATCCAAGGTTGGTGGGAAGCTCGCCATTCTGAAGAAGGAGGTTGACAGACAATGGTGTGTGGGCTTCGAACACAAGATCCCTTTCGTATACAACCATTGCCACCATTTCATTGCATATGCCGATTTCCGTCTGAATGACAAAGGGATCTTCCATGTCATGGAAGCATGTGATTTGATTGTGAAGTGTTGTCACTGCATCGGCAGTAGGAAAGGGCATGCTTTGGTGGTTGGGGCAACCTTTGCCTTTGTCTTTACGCCGACAGACCTCAATAGTCCTTTGGAGGTGCAAGTCCGTCGCGGCCTTTCCAAGTTGGATTTTCTCTTTGGTTAGCTTTGTTTAGCGCCATCAGATGGCACGTCCACATTTGTGCCCGTAACATGAAGGCACTGGGCGGTATTACATTTCACTGTTTTCTGTACATCCCAGTGATCGTGGGTTTACATGTCTTTTTCCAATAGCGAATCCCTCCGAGAAGGCACAGGTGTGCAAATGAACCACCCCCCACGGCCTTCTCCCACATCCGGGTGTGCTAACGCCTGCTGGACATGTCGGGCAAACGTGAATGGCCCGGTTTTGTGGTCACTTCGATATCGATACACCTTCCTTGTGTCCTTCCGGTATGTAAATCCCCCACCTCGAGATCCCCTGCATTTGATTCAATAAATATTGCATCCATCGGACAGCAAGAACCTTGCTCTTGCAAGAAGATCTTCAACACATGCGTTGTGACATATTCTAACAAATTTCTTTCCTTGATGTCATCTCTGTCTCAGGCTGCACTGTGACAATCCAGAACCGCTGCTCCTACGCGGTCACAAGTTGCGCGCAGTCCCAATCCAGCCCCATCGCGCAGTACCAGCTGAGCGCCGGACAATCCCAGACGCTGGACTTCGGATCAGGATGCAGCTGGCCGTCGGCTGCAGTATGGGCATCCGTGACAGGGCAGTGCGTGGCTGCTGGAGGGAACCCAAGCGCCGCTAGCGACAGGAACCGGGCCAATCTTGCGGAATTCAACATCGCCAGCCCCACCGACTACTACGATCTCAGCAACGTGAACGCCTACACCATCGGGCTCAAGATCGAGCCTGTGGGCAGCAGCTGTGGTGCGCCCTCCTGCACCATATCCGACATCCGCTCCTTCTGCACCGCCAACAACCAGCTGCAAACTCTGCCCTCGGCGCGCTCACCTGCATCAACACCGACGGCGCAGCAGGCCTGGGCCCCACGGACGGCACCGAGAGTTCAAGGCTGCCTGTCCCTCTGCCTACAGCTACAACTACGACGACGCCACTTCCACCTTCGCTTGTGCCCATGGCACCAACTACAACGTCATCTTCTGCCCATAAAGCCATTTCTTCCGTACCCTGCCCTGCCCTTGCTTTGAATAGAATTCTTCTTCTTCATCTATGACACAAGAGAGCATCCGCATCCCGAGATACTTTCTCGTCTTCTGCCACTTCTTCCATGCCATGCCGATGAAGAATGGCAATAGAACAGAATAGAGTTCTTTATAATAGAATTCTTTTCCTCATCGAGAAAGACAAAAGTGTATCCGCATCCAGATCCGAGATACTTTTATTTTTATCTGTATAAAAGGAAGGCCTCACTATTATTTTCTAGATATGAGGGAAGTTCCTTTTCTTGTTTGTACTCGTCTTCCACATACATAAAAGGACATTATAAACGAAAGGGTTGAAGTGCCTTTCGGGTTCCCGCTTCCACACCTCGAAAGACAGGGCAGCGCATTCCCGCGATTCCACACCTCTTCACTTCGTCTGGCTGTGTACCAGCCTCCTTTAGGCTTGCAGCTCGATCGGACCCGGGTGCTTTGGATGAGCATGATGGGGTTGATTCCTTGCAGCTCCTTGGGATCAGGAAGGCTTGGATGGAGACGATGGCGTTGGATGTCAATGTGGCGGCCAGCACCGATTTCTGGGTCGGCATGGCCCTGGGGCATATGCCGCTGTTGGCCGTGGTGATGGTGTACCTCTACTCCCGCTCCCTGGTGGTGAAGAGAGCCAACGGCCAGGTCCCGCCAGGAAGCTTCTGGCAGATACCGGTGGTGGGTGAGAGCATCCAGCTGCTCAGCGGGAACCCCGACCGCTTCATGCTTCCCAAGATCCGCAAGTAAGTCGTAGGTTTATGCATCCTCATCTTGTGTTTTGGATGCTGTAGGAGAACAGCTGCTGCGAAGGGGATAGATCTGTAGGTTTTGCGGGCCCGCGCGTGCAGGTACGGGAAGAACTTCCGAACGCACTTGCTCGGCCATCCCACGGTGTGCGTGACCACGGTGGAGGCCACCAGATTCGTGTCGCACCACCCCATCCTCTTCGCACTCAACTATCAGGCCTCGCAGAACGACATCCTGGGTCCAGATGCCATCAGTCAAGTGGACGGGGAGATGCACAACGTGTACCGGAAGATCATCAAGTCCTCGCTTACCACGGACGGGCTCAGGACGCTGGCGTCACACATTGATGCCGCGGCCAAGAGCTGGGTTGCTGCCATGGCCGACAAGGATCACATGGAATCTGTGAGGGCGCTTAAGGATGTAGGTGACTTGAATAGATGTAGTGATCAGCTGACAGCCTGTGTCGAAGCTCGTCTTTTCTGTGATGGGCTACCTCGTATCTGAAGTCCGTGTCTGCCTGTGTTGATGGTATGTGCGACTCATGTGCAGTTTACGTTCTGCGTGGCGATGCGCCTCATGTGCGACGACTGGGAACCGTCTGTGGAGCTGGATCGGTTTCGGCAGGACGTTGGTACCGTGGAGCATGGCCTCTTGGTGGTCCCACTCAGGGTTCCCGGAAGTGCGTGGAGCAAGGCTGTGGAGGTATGGTGGAAGGTTTGAATCTTGAGAGCCGGGTCCTTGACTGCACGAAGCGTACCATAGATGTACTGATGCATGGGGTGATGAACATTCTGATTTTCTTGGCCGTAGGGATCTGGAAGAGCCTTCAAGTTCTTGCAGCATCTTATGGACAAGAGAGCAAAAGGGCCGACTGCAACATGACGATATGCTTCAGCAGTTCTTGTCTTGGGAGAGTGATGACGGAGAGAAGCTGAGTGACGCGCAGATCAGATCCAACATGCTTACTGTCCTCTTTGCAGCTCATGATACCACAACGTGTGCCCTGATGTGGGTTCTGTACAACATGTGCCAGTATCCAGAGCTCGCAAAGCGAGTCCGAGTAAGTCAGATCGTGCTCACTAATTTTCCGAGACTTCGTGATGTTTGTGATGTGTGCTCTGCATCCTTGCCTTGTAGATGTAAGGTTTATGGTTGTTTGAATTTGTGGTGCGTGCAGGATGAGCATGAGGAGTTTGCAAGGGACAACCCTCCAGACGCCGCTATCAAATGGGAGGAAATGACCAGGGCACTGACTTACACTACTCGAGTACGTCTAATTCCAATTAGCCCCACTCTGTGCCTTCTTCTTCACAGCGTTTGCAAGTGAAATCTTGAGCCGCACTGTTGAGACCTCCGGTAGACTTTCAAGTTCCCTTCGTGCTCACGTTTGTGTGGTATGTGCTCCTGAATTCGACATGCTGCCAGTTTTGCAAGAGACAATGAGACTGGTTAACATTGCGGGTTTCAGCCCTCAAAGCAAAAGAGGATGTGGTGTTGGATGGTAAGCACTTCTGGAAAGACTTCTCTTAGATATCGTGCTGTACATGATAATGTTTTCATGTTGTCACCTAAGAGCCCTCCTGACCTCGTCCGCATATATCTGCATCGTCATGATGACAAGTTGGGTTTTCCTCTTTCAGGCATGCTGATTCCAAAAGGCTGGCAGGTGCTTACATGGTACCGCTATTTCCATCTGGACTCAGAGGTGTACCCTGATCCGCTAAGATTTGATCCTGATCGATTTGAGGTAACAAACGTTTACCAAAATTCTCGGATTGTAGCATGGGCTTCATTTGTGATTGAAGGCAAGATCACTTACTCGATGGGCACAGCTTACATGCAAAGAGTGGTTGTTGCTGTCCGGAGTGATCATCTGTTCTGGTGGGTAGGTTCCCTTCGGCTGTTCGTGCCCTGGCCACTGACTAGACCTTTGGAATGTTCACCAGGCGAAGCCCAAGTTCAATACCTTCACACCTTTTGGTAACGGAGACCGAATCTGTGTTGGCAAAGATCTGGCGAGACAGCAAATTCTCATTTTTCTGCATCGTTTTCTACACGTGTTTGAGTAAGACACACTGCATCCCGTAGAAGCCATCAAGCTTGAAATTACCTTCAAGAGTACTCACGGCTCCTGGATGTTGTGTGCACACATACAGGTTCGAGCCAGCAGGAGTAGTTCCTTTTCCGAAGCAGCATGTCTGGCCCATTCCCTACCCGGCAGACGGTTTTCCGCTGACGCTGCGGAAGAAGGAGAATTCAAAACTAGAGCAATGAGTTGCTGATCAACTGTCAGACCAATGAAGAACATACGGTCCTGGCTGAAGGCAGTGAAGATCGGAGGCTTTCCTTCGCAACTTTGTGCGCGAGACTGAACTCCCCATTATTCTATTCGTGAGCCAACATGTGAAACATTGCTTGTCGAGAAGTGCATGACTTGTTCTAAACGTAACGACTAGCTTTCCTAGATCTGAAAGAGAATTTTTAATTACTACGCTGGTTTACTACAGGGAATCCAACAAACTCGTGGCTGCAGACATCATAACTTGATGCCCTTGTTCTGGGAAGGTAGCGTTCGGCATGAGCCATGGCGCCGGTACCCATGACCATCTTCTGATGGGTCGCGAAGCTTTGCCCTTGCATAACACCATAGACACCAAAGGAGGGATACCTGCATGTCCTACATGTCCTGACTATCCTGGCATCAGGCCTAGCAGATCAAATTACCCCGTCTGTTCTGTTTGACCAAGTCCATCAAAAGACTCTTTGAGCATCTTCCAAGCTGCCCTACTTTGCATACCATTTTATTGCACTGCAGGCTACAAACTTATCACCTTCATGTCCGTGTCCAGCATTATTTTGCACATGAAGCTGCTTCCCGTCCCAAAGCTGTGCTGCCTGTAGATGTGTTGAGGCCTGTAGATAGACCAACTAGGAGCGGGTGCAGAGAGGTCGAAGAGCTGAAGCTGCGATCGCGCACATGAAGGCGAGCGGCTCATAGGCGAGGGGTTTAGTTCTCTGTCCCCCTCAACTGGATAATCCAAGTGTCTGCCAGAATTTCTTGGCCAGCAGGGGTTAGGTGGCCCTCAGGTAGGTTCCTCAACCCGGGTCTTGAGGTCTTATAAAGATAACGAGTCCTGCAGCATGGTATCGGGCTCATGCTGGATGAGTCGAAGCACATCAGCGACAGTCTGGCCTCGGCCACACTCAATATCATAACCCACCGCTCCCTTCGCTCAGTGACCCGCACAATATTGCTGTTGCCGAACAAGTTGTGCGTGTTCCCGAGAATAGGAATCTCCTGATGGCCACCTGCACGGATCATGCCCATGTAGTAGAACTTGCCAGGCTGCAAGGCCTGCACCTCCAGGTAGTGGTTCGGGTTGCCATACACGTCCTTGCACATCTTGCCATGATTAGGGTCATTCAAATGAACAAAGTCGTTGCATAAATATATGAATGTGCAAATAAACTTTCTCAAACATATGGGCATCCAATGAATGTTCGATTCATTTTCAATGACCATGAAATGGACACGGCCGCTTCATTGTGTGCGCCCGGATGCGCGAGACTCGATCACGAAGGTCGTGGATTCGGATCCCGATCCGGAGGAGGATCCATATCTTGCATTGCAGCTCCAGGTGCAGTAGGAACAGGCCGAGCCGGCTTCTTCCGCTTGGACCTTGACCTGAATGCGGGTGGAAACAGGTGGAGTGGAGGAGGAGCTGGGCCAGACATGTGTGAGATGAACGTAGTCTAGGATACGGCTGCTACTGCTGCAATCCACCGACAGTGCTTGCTTGGGTCCAAGGTCGAGGAACTAGTACGCTGGGTCTGGCTGGAATGCTTGTCGAGCAGCTGGTGTGTGAGGTTCCCGGCTCCTGCTCCTGCTTGGAACATGCCAACCAATCCCTAGGCACCACAGCCAGCGGTTGCACCAGCGGCATGAGCAGCCACCTGCAAACGTACCGGCGGGACATGGAGGTCCTTTTCTAGATCCTCAAACAGCAGCCCCTGGACAAACATCCACACAGACCCAACATACCAATTCCTCGACCTTGGGCCAGGACTCTTGGTGGATTGCAGCAGGAGCATCAGCCGGATCCGACACCAGGTTCACCTCACATCATGCTTCATCTCACATCATGCTTCAAGATAATGTCCCAGCTCCTCCTCCACTCCAATTATTCCCGCCCGCACCCAGGTCAACATCCAAGCGCAAGAAACCGCCTCGGCCTGGTCCTGTTGCACCTGAAGTTGCAATGCAGGATATGGGTCCTCCTCTGGATCAGGATCCGAATCCACAACCTCGTGATCGCCTCCACTCCAGTTCTGACGCAGACAATCAAGCAAAGTATCTGAAGCTCCAAGCAAAGGATGCAGGGGAGCTGCCCGGAGGAACCTGCTCGGTTCCCAGACCTGCTCCTCCTCCGATCCCATGCCTTCAGATAGAGCTTCCGCCGCCTCCCAGGCCAGCTGTTCCCATGGCATTAGCTGCTGATGCTCATGCCCATCCTGATGCGGAATAACCGGAAGCAGTGCAGGAGCTCTAAGCCATGGACTACTTCACCCCTCAGCTGCTGCACTCACTTAAACCAAGTACAGCAAACCACTGGAGGCTGCATTGGAACTTGGCGCTCCCCATCCTCGCTTGCAGGTTGCATCCTGGACCCTCACCACGCTGAGCCCCAGGCCCCTCACCACCCAATCCGAAGTGAAAATGGAGCATCTGCAAGCAGTCCAGCATGCCCACCGCCCTCACCTTGCCCACCACCCTCACACAAGTTCCGGGATGTCAGACCAAACTTGCCATCATCCTCGAAGGTCTTCCCCACTGACCACCGCGCTTCGTGCTCAGCTTCGCCCTAAAGCCGATGACGGGCTTCACGTCCATGTCCCGGCTGGTTGCCACCATGATGTCGGACTCGTGGTCCTGCTCCAACACGATGATGGAGTTGAGCTGCATCTTCCTGGCTGTTAGGCCAAGGGCGATGTGCTCTGCGCCCTTACCACTGCAAATCACAAAAGCTCGGGGACCGGCCTTGCATACGCACTCCATCACCATCAGAAGTCCGGCTTGGACCCCGGTTCCAGGCCATAGTCGAGTCCCTCCGGTACTCCATGATGTCCCCACGATCTGCCGGTCCGGATTGCACTTCATTGGGACAACCCACGGAACACTCCGCTGTAGCTCTGACTGGCAATGGCCTCAACAAAGGCATTGTTCAAAGTATGAAGCCTGTGCCTTAGAATGTCCGGGAACCACATGATGAGGCTGTGCCCGACCCAGGGCTAGCCCTGCCCACGATCTGCTCCACGGCCTCCTGCACGTCAATCTCCTCTCCTGCCTGCGTGTCCTGCCCGTGAGGCTGCACACACGTACATGTGCCCCATGTCATGGATTGTAGTATGGGGCACCCCATATCCACGCTCCACGAGCCGGAGGACTGTGCCACGCCAAGCCCATGCCCATGACCATGCCCAAGTCCGGCTGCAGGCTGGCGGGCTGGAGCATCCTTGTGTGGGAGGAGCTCGACTTCCGCTGGGTGGGGCCATTTCACCTTCCTTCCCGCGCCACTCCATCACACGCACCTGACACAAATGTCCCCACCCAGACACGTCTTTTAGGTAACAGATTCATAACCAACAAAGGCAGGCTTGCAAGCAACGGTGTGCAAAAACTCTGTTTGTAAACAGCTTTCTCTTTTCTCTTCATCAATTACTATCAGTAGACCAAGGTAAATATTCGTCTTTCAGCAGGAAGAAGGAAACAAGGTCTTCTCTGACAACTGTCTGCAAGAACCCTAAACATCAGTCTACGATCCACAACTCCCCATCACGATGTATGTATGGATTTATGGGTACGACATGGCCAGCAGCTGCAGCACAAAACAAACCAACATGACGGAAAGACATACACATAGAAGCGTCGCCGCTAGCGCTGCATCCAACCCTACACGGACGCGCGCGTGAGTTCACGCATTGCAGCACTAGGCTACACGGCCACAGCGGAGAAACAAGGTAGAAACATGCGGAGGGCACAGCACTAGCAGGACACCTCCAGGACAGGAAGCACCTGAACTTGAGCGGCTGAAGGCTGCAGAAAGCCGACGGGAGCTGGCTGTGGAGGCGCGGTGGGCTAACACAAGCCGGGTCTCGAGCAACACAGCAATGCAATGCAAGAACGCCAATCACTCCACGAACTCAACACTGGTCAGTCCACAAACTCCCCATCATGGTGCGTACATCAACTATGTATGTAGGGGTAAGACATGGCCGCTACCCGGCCGTCGACATGGAGAAAACGTACAAACAGCCAGGGTTAGGGGAGCTTACCTCGGGGACAGGAAACACCAAAAGGCTGAAAGCTGTAGAAAGCCTACGGGATCAACTCCTGTGGAGTCACAAGCTGGATCTCGAGCTACCACTCACAGCAGCAGCTTCAAGCAAGCGTCCCTGCCACGTTAACCTCGCTCGGCAGCCAATCCATGCTCCATAGAAACCGGTGCCCGCAACGGAGGAACAGCTAGCGCTACCAAGGCAAGGCAGCGTGAGGTGCCTACAGCACCAGGACACTAGGGCGGCGCGGGCTGCAGATCCACACAACGCGGGAGGGCGAGCGGGCGGAAGACCCCTGCGGCAGGGTAGGGTAGGATAGCGCGCCACTCCATCACACGCACCTGAAACAAATGTACCCACCCACGCACGTCTCTTAGGTAACAGATGTCAGCACCATAACCAGCAAAGGCAGGCTTTGCAAGCAACGGTGTGCAAAAACGCTGTAAAATGGGTACGATATGGCCAGCCGCCGCAGCACAAACAAACAAACACGACCGAAAGGCCGACAGACACAAGCATCACCGCGTTCCGCTAAACAAACACAAGCGTCACCGCTGCATCCAAACCCTACACGGATGTGCGCGCGAGTTCATGCATTGCAGCTCTAGGCTACACAGCGACAGCTTACCACACATGGAAGAAACACAGAAATATCCAGGGCAGATCGGGAGCTTACCTCGGAGACAGGCAGCAGCAAAGGCTGAAGGCTGCAAAGCGTCGACGGGAGAAGCTCCTGGTATACACAAGCAAGGCTGTGGAGCTCATCCAAGGGTGCAATCTTTCTAAACGCACACCTCAGCCTCCTTAGCAGCCCAAACCTCCAGACATGATGGTCAGTTTCATGCCATTGTGCTTAACTAACTTGCAGGTCAAGAAGATGTCAATCCGAATCTGATGCACAATGCATAAAATCTACCAGCAGGGTTTAGGGTTCACACTCTTTGTATGTAACATGCTGATATCACAACCCACAGGTTGAACCTTTCTCCATAGCAGGAATTCGTGGCAACAGAGAAGAAGTTCCGCTTTCACGAAGAAATCGTCCTTTCTCCATTGCACTCCCAGCTGTCACGGTTGTAGAACTATGAAAGAAGCTGGAGTCGGGCTTCAAGCAGGTGTGGAGAAGTGGTTGCAGTACCGGCAATCTTATTTATTACTAGACTTTCGCTTCAAGCATCCTAAAAGAGAAACAGGCCTAGCGACAAAATGAGATGGCCAGATGGAGGGCCATTTCTTCCATAGCAGGATATGGAAATGGCTTTATGGACAGAAGATGACATTGTAGCTGGTGTAATGTGCGCAAGAGAATAGGGAAGAGCCGTCGTCGTAGTTGTAGCTGTAGGATGAGGGGCAGGCGGACTCGAACTCCCGGGTGCCGTCGGTGGGGCCTCTGCCGGCGGCGCCGTCAGTGTTGATGCAGGTGAGGGCGCCGGAAGGCATAGCTCGCAGCTGGTTGTTGGCGGTGCAGAAGGAGGCGATGTCGCGGATGCTGCAGGAGGCGTCTCGCATCTGCTGCCCACGGGCTCGATCTTGAGCCCGATGGTGTAAACGTTCACGTTGCTGAGATCGTAGTAGTCGGTGGGGCCGACGAGGTTGAATTCCGCAATGTTGGCCAGGTTCCTGTCGCTGGCGGCACTAGGGTTCCCTCCGGCAGCCACACACTGGCCTGTCACGGACGCCCATACTGCCGCCGACGGCCAGACGCCTCCGGCCCGAAGTCCATGGTCTGCGACCCCCATGGGCAGCCTGTACTGCGCGATGGGATCGCCGCGGGACTGCGCACAAGCTGTGACCGCGTAGGTGCAGCGGTTCACTATTGTCACGGTGGAGCCTACAGCGAGAGATGGAGAGACAGACGACATGTGTCAAAACCATGCACCGAACATCTTGTAATAGCAAGCGCAAGCTTCTTGCTGGGTCCGATCATCGATGCAACAGTAAATCAAATGCAGTGGCCAAGATTGAGGAGATTTGCAAAGGTCGAGGATTTCCATACCGTGCACGGCGACCACCAGGAAGCTGGCTGCCACCAGAGTGGCCATTGCAAGAACGGACGATGCATTGTAGGTGGCCATGTCGTGCCCGGAGCCGATTTCCGACAGGTCGGTGGGACGGTAGCTCAGCTGCGCACAAATCAATGGAGAGTCTGACTCAATGCAACACTAGTCAACATATGTATCAGCATCAACGGCTCGGACTCAATGCAGCAGTACTCAACATATACGTCTATGTTGATGTTGAGGCTCTTGTTATAAAAACCATGGACTCTAAATCTATGTCCAATCAACACACTTGAGAGTGCAAACATACAAATCCAGACAATAATAGATAATACTTACATAGAAATCTGAATATGTTAGCCTCATTGAGCACTACATATATAGTCTCTATACTTGGCATAATCTCGATACTATAAATTTAATCTCGATCATAATAATATTAATCATAATATTAATCATACTATTAATTATACTATTAATCATACTATTAATCATAATATTAATCATACTATTAATCATAATATTAATCATACCATTAATCATACTATTAATCATAATATTAATCATACTATTAATCATACTATTAATCATAATATTAATCATACTATTAATCATACTATTAATCATAATATAATATTAATAGTACTAATATTAATTATTTTAATTAATATAAATTAATCTAAGTCATTTTGATGAGATTTGTGAGTATGTCGAGCTACCACATTCCACTAATGACTCTCACCTATGATCGTTTCTGCAAAACCCTTCTTGTTCGTTCCATTAACACTTAGTGGAGTTCCCAAATTTGCTAGAGTTGCTTGGACTAGTATATAGTAATATCCATATAAATTCATAGTCGAGGATTATGCTGATTTCAAAGACTATAAGTAGTAGCTGTGCCAATGGGTGTTATAACTTTCTAGAAAAGCATTATGCGGGCCTACAGCTGCGTTTGGAAATATGCCAATGGGTGTTATAACTTTCTACAAAAGTTCCTAATCCACGAACCCTTTAACTCTTAACACCTAAGACCCTAAACTCTAAAGATACTTTTATTTTTATCTTTATAAAGGGAAGGTACACTATTACTTTCTAGATATGAAGGAAGTTCCTTTTTCTTGTTTGTACTCATCTTTCACATACATAAAAGGACATTATAAATGAAAGGGTTGAAGTGCCTTTTGGGTTCCCACTTCCACACCTCGAAAGGCAGGGGCCAGCGCATTCCGTGATTCCACCTCTTCCCTTCGTCTAGTTGTGTACCGCCTTCTTTAGACTTGCGGCTTGATCGGACCGGGTGCTTTGGATGATCATGATGGGGTTGGATTCCTTCGACTCCTTGGGATCGGGAAGGCTTAGATGGAGACGATGGCGTTGGATGTCAATGTGGTGGCCAATACCGATTTACGGGTGGCATGGCCTTGGGGCATATGCGCTTCCGAGCCATAGTCGAGTCCCTCCGATGCTCCATGATGTCCTCCACGATCTACCGATTCGGATTGCACTTCATTGGGAAAACCCCACGGAACACTCCGTAGTCTGACTGACAATGGCCTCAACAAAGGCATTGCTCAAAGTATAAAGCATGTGCCTTAGAATGTCTAGGAACCACATGATGAGGGTGTGCCCGACCAGGCTAGCCCACGATCTCGCTCCGGCCTCACGCATCAATCTCCTCTCACACTGCGTGTCACCGTGAGGTGCACACATACATGTGCCCCATTGTGAAGTATGGGCCCCCCATGGTCCACGTCTTGAAGGATTGTACTCACAGCCCATGCCCATGACCATGCCCAAGTCCAGTGCAGGCTAGCCTTGTAAGCGTCCTTGTGTGTGAGGAGCTCGACTTCCTGGGTGGGGCCATTTCACCTTCCTTCCCACGCCACTCCATCACACTTTTGACACAAATGTACCCACCCACACCGTCTTTTAGGTATGATTCATAACCAACAAAGTCGGGCTTGCAATCAGCGGTGTGCAAAAGCTCTGTTTATGCGACTTTCTTTTTCTCTTCATCAACAACTATCGATGACAAAGGTAAATATTCGTCTTTCGGCGGGAAGAAGGAAACAAGGTCTTCTCGACAGCATGCAAGAACCCTAAACATCGATCTGACGTGTAAAACACGATCCACAACTCCCCATCACGATGTATGTATGGATTTATGGGTACAACATGGCGGTGCGGCACAAAACAAACCAACATGACGGAAAGACATACACATAGAAGCGTGCGCTGGCTGCGTCCAACCCTATAAGGGCCGTGAGTTCACGCATTGCGGCACTAGGCTACACGGCCACGGTACTACTCTGAGCGACTAGGCGGAGAAACAAGGTAGAAACATGCGGAGGCACGACTAGCGGGACACCTCCGGGGCGAAGCACACGAACTTGGCGGTGAAGGCTGCGAGAAAGCCTCACGGAGCTTCTTGTGGAGGCGCGGTGGGCTAACACAAGCGGGTCTCGAGCTACACAACAATGCAACGCAAGAACGCCAATCACTCCACGAACTCAACAGTGGGTCCACAACTCCCCATCATGGTGCGTACATCAACTATGTATGTAGGGATAAGACATGGCGACTACCGTCGACATGGAGAAAAAGTACAAACAGCCGAGGTTAGGGGAGCTTACCTCGAGGAGGAAACACCAAAAGGTGAAAGCTGCAGAAAGCCTCTGGGATCAACTCCTGTGGAGTCGGTCGGATCTCGAGTGGATGTGGAGCTACCACTCACTCAGTAGCTTCAAGCAAGCCGCCCTCGTTAACCTCGCTCGGCAACCAATCAATGCTCCATGCAAACCGGTGCCGACAATGGAGAGGAATAGCTAGTGCTCGCAAGGCAAGGCGGCGCCTCGAGGTTAACGTGGCGGGGCCGCTTGAAGCTGTGTCGGCATGGCCTTGGGGCATATGCGCTTCCGAGCCATAGTCGAGTCCCTCCGATGCTCCATGATGTCCTCCACGATCTACCGTTCGGATTGCACTTCATTGGGAAAACCCCACGGAACACTCAGTAGTCTGACCGACAATGGCCTCAACAAAGGCATTGCTCAAAGTATAAAGCATGTGCCTTAGAATGTCTAGGAACCACATGATGAGGTGTGCCCGACCAGGCTAGCCCACGATCGCTCCACGGCCTCACGCATCAATCTCCTCTCACACTGCGTGTCACCGTGAGGTGCACACACATACATGTGCCCCATTGTGAAGTATGGGCCCCCATTCCACGCGCGTCTTGAAGGATTGTACTCAGCCCATGCCCATGACCATGCCCAAGTCCAGTGCAGGCTAGCCTTGTAAGCGTCCTTGTGTGTGAGCTCGACTTCCTGGGTGGGGCCATTTCACCTTCCTTCCCACGCCACTCCATCACACGACACAAATGTACCCACCCACACCGTCTTTTAGGTATGATTCATAACCAACAAAGTCGCTTGCAATCAAGCGGTGTGCAAAAGCTCTGTTGTTGTGACTTTCTTTTTCTCTTCATCAACAACTATCGGTAGACAAAGGTAAATATTCGTCTTCGGCGGGAAGAAGGAAACAAGGTCTTCTCGACAAATGCAAGAACCCTAAACATCGATCTGACGTGTAAAACACGATCCACAACTCCCCATCACGATGTATGTATGGATTTATGGGTACAACATGGCGGTGCGGCACAAAACAAACCAACATGACGGAAAGACATACACATAGAAGCGTGCGCTGGCTGCGTCCAACCCTATAAGGGGAGCGTGAGTTCACGCATTGCGGCACTAGGCTACACGGCCACGGTACTACTGCGGGCTAAGAGCGGAGAAACAAGGTAGAAACATGCGGAGGCACGACTAGCGGGACACCTCCGGACGAGAAGCACACGAACTTGAGCGGTGAAGGCTGCAGAAGCCTACGGAGCTTCTTGTGGAGGCGCGGTGGGCTAACACAATGGGTCTCGAGCTACACAACAATGCAAGAACGCCAATCACTCCACGAACTCAACAGTGGGTCCACAACTCCCCATCATGGTGCGTACATCAACTATGTATGTAGGGATAAGACATGGCGACTACCCTAGTCGACATGGAGAAAAAGTACAAACAGCCGAGGTTAGGGGAGCTTACCTCGAGGGACGAAACACCAAAAGGCTGAAAGCTGCGAGAAAGCCTCTGGGATCAACTCACATGGAGTCAGGCTGGATCTCGAGTGGATGTGGAGCTACCACTCACTCAGTAGCTTCAAGCAAGCCGCCCACGTTAACCTCGCTCGGCAACCAATCAATGCTCCATGCAAACCGGTCGACAATGGAGAGGAATAGCTAGTGCTCGCAAGGCAAGGCGGCGCCTCGAGGTTAACGTGGCGGGGCCGCTTGAAGCTGACTGATAGTCGACATGTAAGCACTTTCAAGATGGTGCAACAACATATGATCACAACATAGGGATATATATACACACGTTCATGTTACGCCTTACTACATGTAGCCCAATTTTGAAGATGGTGGATAACATATGCACGTCCACTCCCCACTCCCCACTCCAATGAATTACTCTGCGGCGAGGGTAGAGCATGATGATCAAAAGATGACTTGGTATCATGCGCAAATTCTCGGGAACTCATCCACAGTGAAAGACTAAAGCAGTTGGTCGTTATGGGTCTACTATAAGCTCCTCCATAACGACGACTTCTCTCACTCCTCCATTTCGGTGGCGAGTCCGCTCAGAAATTTGGAGCTCATGATCTATATTTGTAAAGGGATCTCGTGTAGAAGGTTGCATACAGCGTGAAGTTAGTGCACAAGGTAAATTGGGATGATTCACACATACGAGAGGTCGAAAGATATTAATCTCGGACTTATTAATTGAGGTATCCAATTAATTTATCTTTGTGTATATATGTCTATATATTATGTAATTAATATGAGATTTATGTTTATCTATATATGCTGGCTTTGAAGGGCTAAATAATAGTCTTTGTTGAGGTGTGCATATTCTTAAACTATTGTCATCCTTCATTATATTCATTGTCCCATAGGAAAATCATCACGTAAAATCATTCATTCATTCATGATTGAGCATATAGGAGAAAGAGCATATTGGAATAATCGTAAACAGCATATCAAAAATAATAATTAGTCGAGCGGTTCATTTGGGAGAAGGTAAAAGATATGTTACACTACAAAAAAAAGGACACATTATGTAGTTACTTTCGATCATGACCTTAGAAGACTTTACCCTCTTGTAGGACCCGAAGGAGAAAGTTGATCAATATGTTTTCATTGAGCAACTATTAATGTGAACATATTTGCGACCTCCAGTTCTAGTACAACCTTTGTGTGAAGACAACCATAACGTCTAGGGTTTATTTGTAAGCAGGGATCTCGTGTCGAAGGCTATATATGCGTGAAGTTAATACGTTAGATTAGGACGATTCTGGAGGTCCCAAAATATCAATCTCGGACTTATTAATTGAGGTATCTAATTTATTTAAGATCTATCTTCGTGTATATATGACTATATATTATCTAATTAATATAAGATTTATTTTTTCTATATATGCTGGTTTTGAAGGGCTAAATAATAGTGCTTGTTGAGGTGTGAATATGCTTTAACGATTGTCATCCTTCATTACATTCGATTGCCTCACGGAAATCATCACGCAAAAATTAATTCTTGAGCGCCATATGGAACTTTGTTCCATTTGGGAATAAAAGTACTCCAAAGATGGAATATTGGGAATAACAAGTCTCTTTTGCTTGCAACTAGTCCATGAAGTGTGCTTGTTCAATGAATATATTGTGCCATAATCATTCATGTCGAAACAATCATAATCTCAACTAGTTTTGTGTATATCCGGATAGTTGTGGTGCAATCTCGGTGCCCTAACGTATTGGGCTGGTATCAAAATCGTCTATAGACTAGGTAGATTCTTCTTGTATGTACTACTTTGATGTCTTGTTGGGATAAACAATAAAGTTGACACGCTCTCCTTGATCATATCTAGAGCTTTGGCGGAAATTCTTTGTAAGCACATGGGATGCTTTTCTTGGTCTTTGTTACCAAATATTTTGATATGATACGTAGAATTCTTCACTACATACTAGCATTTTAAGTCTTCTTACCCACCATTTAAAACTAAATGGAGCATACCATCTTAGTGTGCTAAGTTAGTTAAGAACTTGATTTTATAGAGTAATATTGAAATATCCACGTCGGTAGTTTGTAAGGTAGTTGGAATTTTGAGCAATGACACCTTCATCCTCCACGATCCGGTTTGAATGTTCGGACACAATACTATATTCATTTATTCATTCATTCATTCACCCAAAGTCCAATCAAACTCCAGTCGAGCTAAGTTAGATGCCAAGGCACAACACTATACTCATTTGTAGACCAAGCAAGCTAGCCCACCTTTGTCCTTTGTGGAGATTAGTTTTGTGGAGTTGTGCTCTTGTATGCAATGAAAGCTGATCCCCAGGCTCTCGGGTGCATTGAATCGCGAATGCTTAAAGACGTTGTAGTACAAAAGGCAATTCCGAAACCTGGTTAAGTTTTAGAGATACCTCATCAAGCGGCATGAAATTTCCAAGGTGTTCCAAGGAGGCTGTTATGAGAGTGAGGAACCAACTTACAATCAGCCCCCTCTACAACGCACACCTTAGTCCAAGGGGACAGGGAACCATATATATACAAACATGGCATCTCACAATGCAATTGAATTGGAGGCACCGAGGCGTGCGAATAAAGGCCATTCGCGTGGCAGCAATGAAGCCACGATCGTGATAGCGACAAGGAACCGAAATGTATATGTACTAGGCACGCCCATGGCCCCATCTTGATCGTCTTGTGTATAAATGCTTGTGGTACAATCGAGGTGCCTCGATGCAATGGATTGGCGTGCTATCCTATCCAAGGCGATGCTCGATTGCATGAGGTTTAGACTTTAAATGCAATGCCGACATATGATCAAAGGATCTGAGCGGATCCTTCATTTCATCTTGATTCATTGGATACCCAAATATTGGATGCAACAAGCATTGGGTAGGTTGGCATTATTAACCGAGGACATGGCATTAATAGATGTTGGATATCCAACTATGACTCTTGAAGAGTATGTCAACTTTGAGCGGGATGAAAATGTGGAGACAACATTTGTTCCCACTATTCAAAGAAAGTAGTGACAATGCCACCCCTACCACAATAGACTATGGAAGATGCCATCAAAGGTTTGGAGGCAGCAAGAACTTCCCGATACACATGCCACACGACACTCTGAGAATCTTTGGCGTTGCTTAATGTCTTTGAGAAACACGTGATTAGTCATTATCTCAAAGTATCGTGGGTGCAAAGGATTATTGTCGGATTATTTCATAGCACAATAGACTTTTAGGTGTGATTGAAGACTCCTAGGCTAAGCTTTTTATGATAGGTAGAGGTTATTTAATGCTGCTTAGAGAGTGCTAGCTTTCAAGCAACTATGTAGAGAACTGGTAAAAGTTATTTTTAGTGAAACCTATCAATCAAAATTTGAATTTTCTTTTTGGATTTTTATTTTTCAATTTATAATATTTTTATTTTTAAATGGGAAGCGTATCAAAATATTTGCAGCACCACCAAGAAAGCATCCCATGTACATATAAAAATTGAATTTTCTTGCCAAAGCTCTAGATATGATCAAAGAGCGATGTCCACTTAATTGTTTATCCCAACAAGACAACAAAGTAGTACATACAAGAAGGATCTACCTAGTCGAAAGACGATTTTGAAATGAAATCATTGGACAAGATACCACACCGGTCCAATACACTAGGACACCTCGGATTGCACCACAACCATCCATACACAAACTAGTGGAGATCATGCTTGTTTCTAACTTGAATGACACAGGCACGATATACTCATTGAACAAGCACACTTCATATACTAGTTGCAAGCAAAAGAGACTTGTTATTCCCAATATTCCATCTTTGGGTACTTGTTATTCCCAAGTAGGGCAAAGTCTCATCGGTGCTTAATAATTAATTGTTTTACGTGATGATTTTCCTATGGGACTACAATGAAAGATGGACAATCGTTTAAGGATATTCACACCTCAACCGTCACTATTATTTAGTGATATAAAGCTAGCATATATAGATAAAAATAAATCTCATCTTAATTACATAATATATAGACATAAATACACAAAGATAAATATTAAATTAATAAGATACCTCAATTAATAAGTCCAAGATTGATATCTTTATAAGTGGGTTTTTATTGAGGTGAAAAAACCGATGGGAAAAGCCCATCCAGGAGGACAACCAAAGGGGACCGAGGGGGTCGAGGTGGAGAGGAGCAACTAAGCTCCTACCTAAAGTCACCTCACACCCACAATGTCATATGCATGAAGAATAAGCGGCACCGCAAACCACGGAGGTAGAGGAAGATCGTCACCTAGTCGAAGACGATTTTGAAATGAAATCATTGGACAAGATACCACACGGTCCAATACACTAGGACACCTGATTGCACCACAACCATCCATACACAAACTAGTGGAGATCATGCTTGTTTCTAACTTGAATGACAGGCACGATATACTCATTGAACAAGCACACTTCATATACTAGTTGCAAGCAAAAGAGACTTGTTATTCCCAATATTCCATCTTTGGAGTACTTGTTATTCCCAAGTAGGGCAAAGTCTCATCCGGTGCTTAATAATTAATTGTTTTCGTGATGATTTTCCTATGGGACTACAATGAAAGATGGACAATCGTTTGGATATTCACACCTCACTATTATTTAGTGATATAAAGCATATATAGATAAAAATAAATCTCATCTTAATTACATAATATATAGACATAAATACACAAAGATAAATATTAAATTAATAAGATACCTCAATTAATAAGTCCAAGATTGATATCTTTATAAGTGGGTTTTATTGAGGTGAAAAAACCGATGGGAAAAGCCCATCCGGAGGGACAACCAAAGGGGACCGAGGGGGTCGAGGTGGAGAGGAGCAACTAAGCTCCTACCTAAAGTCACCCTCTGCACCACAATGTCATATGCATGAAGAATAAGCGGCACGCAAACCACGGAGGTAGAGGAAGATCGTCACCTAGTGCCGCCTTGTTGAGGATCACTGTTGGGGCCTTGGTTGAAGGCAATTGAAACCCGTTGTCGGAGTATGCTATGAAGTACGAGAGGACAGCCCCAGTGTCTGCGCATGGTAAGCTTTGTACAGGACTTGACAAATTTGTCAAAGTCCTCGACCATTACTTACGTTTTAGTGCAAGCGGAATAAAGAGATGGCCCGCTTGCATCACTGCTATATTCTCGGACCTTGAGAGCCGTTGCTCATTGACCAACACGGTTAGTGATGACTGGCGGAGATGGTGTCTCGTGTAGGATCGGTAACCACCACATACGCCAAAACACAGTCGCCACGGACAAGTGCAGTCGACGATTGAGCGACTGTGCGGAGTATACCGCTCCCTCCGGGCATGTAGCTTTCGCGGCGATGGCGAACATGACATCGCGGATGGCATCGTGTGTGTCGATGACCCGTGGGGACGAGCAAGGTGTACCCAAAATCGCCGGCGAGCGCACTCGCAAGTAAGGCGAAGAAGCCACGGTGGGCGGGCCAAAACAGAATCGCGATGGTGAAGGTGGTTGGTGCGATGTGAAACCCGTATGCATGGGCGGGCGATGGCCAGCACTGCGCCCTTCCCGAATAGCGGGCGCTCTTGTGGACACAGGGATGGAGGGGTCTGGAGGACGGTGAAAGCTGGCGGCGCTCTCGGCGAGATGCTGTAAATGTCGAGAAAGGAGGAAGTCCTTAGAGCATCCATTGATAACATGTCCTAGCTTGCCTCAAGGGCGTTTGGAGAGAAGGTTCCCTCATCCACTCAGATACGAGATCCTCCGAAAGGGCTGTCATGGAGGATGAAGCGAGAAGCCAAAGCGAGGCGAGAGGGCCAAGCGCGAAAGCCGTCGGGAAGAGACCTCCAGGTGAGCGGATGCCTCAAATTGCAGTGGGGCGCTTGCCGTGAGCGGATCGCCCTAGGGCACTCAAAAGCCCACAGGCCAGGATGTCCCCAAGAGTATCCATAATCTTCCTATCAAACCGCGTAGGGACAAAAGGGTCGGGGACGGAGGCGTCTGAATAAACCGGGCGCCTAGCAAAGCAGGAGGAAAGAATTCCAAGGCCACTGTGTATCCTCTAGCAAAGGAGGTCCTCGACATGGGAGAGGTCCTTTCGAAACTGGTCGAAGCTCCGATGAAGTCAAGGGAACCGAAGGGACCCCTAGAATCCGCAGTCCCAAAGCCGGAGCAATCTCCCCAGCAGGAAACTACAAAGTAGGTAGAATAGCTCAAAGGCCTCCTTGACTTTGTCCCTAGGCCCGAGGATGTGAGAATTGTTTACCAGCAAAGGGAAGACACAGTCGCGCGCTGAGAAGGCGACCCTAGATAGGGCCCTATAGTGAGCAATGGCGAAGAGAAACCGCCAGTCGCCTTCACAGTACTTGTGGCCGATTCAAAGAGAGCAAATCCACGAAGAGATGTTCTTGTCTTTGGTAGTAGAGGTTGGAGGACCTCCCGTAGAAGCACCGGACAAAAGGTATAAGGCTCCCCAGGACGCCGCCAGCATCCTTAAGCTCCTCGAAGATGACGCTCCTAGAGATGGTATTGACTGCGTTTTCGACATCAACCTGTAAGACCACCCACTCCGGTTGGGTATCAAGGCATGCCTTCACTCCAAGCACCTCAGACTCACAGGCCCCCGATGTGGCAATGCCAAATTGAAGGGGTTGAGGTCTTGTTGCGAAGAAGGACAAGGACAATAGTGAGGCTGAGTAGCCGCATGAAGGCTTCCCCGACCGCGAGTGGGCGCCTGAGCACAGGCGAGCTTGTCCATAGTGATAAGCACACTGTGCAGAACATGGGAAATCCGGTGAGGTGTCTCACCCCGAGCCACCGTAGCGGCCAGAGAAAAGAGCTCTGGGAAGCCACTAGATGGATCTTCAGGGAGAAAAAGATCCCTGAGGTGTTCAAACACCATTCGTGACAACCCGGCAGATGAAAGACGTGGGGTCGTAGAGAGTGCCAGAGCAAAAGCTGCCCGATCCAGGGAGAAGGGATCCTCTAGGACATAGTCGGATATGTCCGGATATATGCAACAATGGTCTCTTCCCCTTTTAAAATATAAAATCATGAGCTTCAAGTTTCTCGGAGTGCAGGCTTGCTCATCGAAATGGAGGAGTGAGAGAAGTTGGTCGTTATGGAGGAGCTTATATTGGACTACATAATGACCAACTATTTTCATTCCACTTCGGTGGACAAGTCCCTGCACCTAGAAATTTGCAGACATGATACCAGTCACCTTTTGGACCGTTATCATGCTTTGCAAATTTCTCGGCGCGGAGAGTAATTTATTCACTACAAGAATCGCATGTGTTTTATAACGTATTTTACACCGTACTTTACAATCTCACGTTTTTAAAACGGACATTTACATGTTTTTAGATTGACAGCTTAATTAGGTTGCCCCTAAGGCTGCTATTTCTTCCGGGTTCATAACAATGAGGTTTGTTTCCTCATCCTCCTCATTGTAGTTCCCCTTTATAGTCTCTAGGAGATTATTGTAGTAGGTCGCCATCCTATCATTCTCCTTCTTTTGCTCGTCCATGATCTTTGCCTTTAGTGGGGTTGCGTGCTGCTTCCACTTGGTTGAATCAGCTACCTTCATATGTGTGGCATCTCTCTCAACTACTGCTCCCTCCAACTCCAAGGTGAGCCTCACGATCTCCTCATCCTTCCGCATGGTGTACGTCACCACATGTTTGATTACAACTGCTGTGATCCTGTCTTGTTCTTCTCTTATGGCCTTTACAGCTTCCAAGGTGTGACATGCTATCAACACCTCCCTCTTGCAATTTTTGGCTTCCATTCCGTAGGCACTTGCAAGATCTTCAGCCTTCTTCCTCCGTTGCTGCAAAGCTCCCTTGTGATGCAAAGCTCTTCCCTGTGACCCTTGGCCACGTTCTCCGACTCTTGTTTCTCCTTGAGTAGTCCATCATATTTTCCCTTGTAATATTCCTTCCGCTGCTCCATGGTCACCAATCTTTTACGTAGGAAGTCCTTCTCATCTTCAAGATCCTTGCATACCTTGCCTACTGCCAAAGCTTCGGCCTCCCTTTCCTGTACTGCTTCTCCCACCCTTGCCAGGGCAGTCCTCATTTCCGCCGCCGCTTGTTTCTTTGTGGCTTCCATCTCCTTAGCCTTCCTTGCTGAATGCGGAGAATAGAGCCACCTTGCTCAGCCACCTTAATAGCCACGTTAAAATTCACCTGTTGTTAAGGTGGTTGGATGGTGGGGTGGTCAGCTATGCCACACCTCCATCTTGTAGCCCAGCTGCAAATTCAGCCTGCCGTGAGCGCTCTACCACGGCCTCTCCTACAAGGTTCAGCACACGGCCCTATCATGCCATCCTCACATCGTGACTCCACTGCGAGCACCTCCACATGCTTCGGCACCGTATGGCCCCCTCTTGCAAATGTTTCTTAGCATGATGAGAAGGGGAGGAAAACTGTTTTCTCATCTTCCTCCCAGGGTTCTCTGTTTAGTGCACCATAACTTCAGCTCTCTTCCTATCTTCTTTAGCCTTTGCCTTGTGGCGTTCAACCTTCTCCAACATGTGCTAGGCACTCTCCAATTTCCCTTCCTTCACCCCCAAACTATGGTGGGTCTCTCTCGAAACGTCTTGGACACTCCCTCCTTGCTTGGCATGGCCCCCTGGTGTCCATACCATGGTAGGTATGATACCTACCCTCGTAGGTGCAATACCTACCACGGTAGGTGTCGTACCTACCACGATAGGTTCCACCCTACCAACCATTTCTTGGCCCTCACATCTTGTGTTCTTGGAGCCTCTCCTTGGGGCTCCCTTGAGGATGCTCTCTCCTCCGTCTGGTGCAAGTTGACATAACATTCTGCAATCAACTCTGAATTCGAAAAAGCCCAATGTCTACCATACACCAAATTTACCTGAATATTCTCCTTCGCTGCCCAAGGCCTGAAATTTGCAAGGTCTTTTGAAGACAATTTCCCTGCAAAGCACATGAATTGTGGCATATCTAGCTTCCATCCTTTAGGGCCTGTACTTCCTGCCTTAGGCTTCTTGCCTTTGCCTACCCCACTTTCCTTTGTGGGTGTC
This sequence comes from Anthoceros angustus, assembly GCA_010909165.1. Lineage (NCBI taxonomy): Eukaryota > Viridiplantae > Streptophyta > Anthocerotopsida > Anthocerotales > Anthocerotaceae > Anthoceros > Anthoceros angustus. The sequence continues at coordinate 768,984 of MU008163.1, forward strand.
TTGGTCTTAGCGCCCGCCTCCTTTCCCTTCGCTTTGGAAGGCCTTGTCATGGCTTCCTTGTTGAGCTCTTGCACAAAGTTGAGAAAAAGGGTCACTTCTCGTGCAACTCTTACACTATTTGCCAGATTCCTACCACGATAGGTGACATTCCTTCCTTACAATTTTCACACACAATCCACGGCCTTGACCTCTCCCTACACTCTACAGCAGAACGGAGTAGCTGAGCGTTTAAATCTAACCTTGCAAGAGATGACATCCTCTTTGTTACATCATTCTCAACTTCCTCTAGCTTATTGGGCTGAAGCTCTAATGACGTCAACATATCTTCGCAATAGGTTACCTACAAACGCTGTCGCTGATATGATACCACATGAGGCCTTCACTGAAAGAACGCCATCCTTACTTCAGTGGAGGACCTTCGGTTGTCTTGCATATGCCTATATTCCTAAAGAAAAGAGCAAGGAATTTTGAGACAAGGCTCGGAAGCTACTTATGCTGGGCTATACATAAGGCATTAAAGCCTATAAGCTGTATGATGTCCCTCATCACAAAGTCATCTACTCCAGAAGTGTTACCTTTGACGAAAGCCGCGCTTGGGTTTCAGTGAGAGTTAATCTTCCCTCTGAGGGTGCAGTAGATGATAGCTTCGATGTCCTTCCAGCAGTTACTACTTTTGATTCTGGAACCCAGCTCCATTTTGAGGACATTTTTCTTGCATGTGGGGATGATGGTCCTGATGTGGTAGAGATAGCTGCTGATGATCAGTTGGAACCATGATACAGGACTAGGTAGCTCAGGAACAAAATCCTTCAACACCTGATCTGGTGGATGCGGATGCAGCTGATGGTGAGCCATTCAGTCTGAATATGATTCGCTGATAGAGAATGGAACTTTAGAACTTGCTAAGTTACCTCCAGGAAGACATATGGTATCTTGTAAATGGGTCTTTAAACTGAAAGTCAAAGTTAATGGCACATTCGACAGGTATAAGGCAAGACTGGTTGTGAGAGGGTTTTCATAAGTACCAGGCTTGGACTACTTGGAAACCTTTGCTCCTGTTGTTAAGCTTGCCACCCTTCGAACATTATGCGTAGTGTCAGCTTATAAGGACTATGAGTTAAAGATGTTTGATGTGAAGAGGAACTACGTCAACTTGGTTTTGTCAAAAGCCAGGCAGATGACAGCCTATACATATACATTAAGGGTAGCTTTATGTGTTACCTGACAATATATGTAGATGATTTGATTCCGTCAAACAATAGTCAGAGTTTTATAAATGATCTAACAGACATGCTTGCTATCAAGTTTAAGATGTCAAATCTTGGACCCCTTCAGAGTTGTCTCGTCATTCACATTCAGAGGAATAGGAGTACTAGAATTATAACCTTAACACAACCTAGATACTTGCTGGATAGTGCTAAACAAATGGGTCTGAAAGATGCTAAGCTTGCTGCCACACCCCTGCCAAGCGGACAGAAGCTAAGTAACAGCATGTCTCCAGTCACAGATGGTGAGAAGGCATAGATGATGAATATACCTTATAGACAAGGAGTAGGGAAACTTATCTATGCCGCAAACACCTCTCGTCTAGAAGTCGCTTATGGTATAAGCATTCTTTCGCAATACCTTGAAAACCCTGGACAACAGCATTGGTCAAGTGTTAAGCATGTATTTCGTTATTCGAAGGGAACACCACACAGAGGCATCAAGTACTGCTATAAAAAATGAAAAGATCTTGATCTTACAGTTTACCTAATGCAACACTTGGAACGCCCTTCGAGAGCCCATCCAGCAACGGCGGGTTTGGGGAGCTGGCACAGAAGCTTGAAGGACCCGCATTGTGGGATATGACCGCGCTTCGGGTGCAAATGATCAACGCCCGCCTTCCAGGCAAGCCAATTTGGCAGTGGGATCATGCAATTGCTCTTTCTGGCGGGACTACGCATTGCACAAGCGTCTGGATTGGAGGCGTCCACCACGCATCGGCCCCTCCGGGCGAAACGGCAGAGGTGGGGTAGTGCAGAAGGAGGCGAGGAGGCCCAGCGCAGAAGGCTTGCGACTGCGCGGCCAGGCTGGACCAGCCTGGCGAAGCCAGTGAAGGCGGCGAGGAGGCGGAAGCCGCTGCTAAGACCGACCGCGATCACTATCGGCGTGATCGAAACCGGTAGAGGGAGATGGCGGAGCTAAAGGCAGGATGAGCAGGAGGCGAGGAGGCGAGGAGGCGAGGCGAGCGGTGGCGGGCACCATGCTTAGGAGAAGGAAGCCCGCGACAAGGAGATGGAGGATCTCCGGACTCGATTCTTGAGGTGGAGCAACAAGCGGAGATGGAAGACCGCAAGGAGACCACAGGCTGCGGCTCAAGTTACCATTGAGCGAGCGGCAATCTGCGGGCGTGATCACGGATCACGAGCGAGAGATAAGCGGCTCCGGCTCATTGGCGGACGGAGGAGGCGAGGAGGCGATGGAACAAGGAGGTGACGCCAAATGGAGAAGGACATGGGGACGGACCCGGACCCGGACCCGGACCCCGGTAGAGAGGAGATGGCGGAGCTAAAGGCAGGATGAGCAGGAGGCGAGAGCCTTTGGGCCTTGAGAAAAGCTGCTGGTCCGGTTAAGGAAGGCGGAAGCGGCTCACCGGTGGCGATGTTGAAGGCGAGGAGGCGAGGAGGCGAGGAGGCGAGGAGGCGATGGAACAAGGCGGGGAGGTGACCGAGGCGTCCTTGTGGCCTCATGCGAGATTCGGCCCAGTTCAATTGTCAAACTGGCGGAGATGGTCCAAAGCGGACAAGACGCTCCCCGAGCACCAATGGCGAAAGGAGTATCGGGTGCTCCGCACATGTGGAAGAGGCAATCCAAAGAAATTGACTCGGATTTTGCCTATTACCACGCTGAGCTCCTTAAGGCATTGGAAGCCTCTCAGCGCCCGCTACAAACGGACGGACCCCCGGAAGGCTCAGAAGGAGATGAAGGACATGGGGACAGCACAGGGACCCTAGTCGCCCTGTTTCGAGACGACGGCAGCGGGGGAGAGGAGCCTCAGGAGGAGTAGGACGCGGCCAATACAACGGACCTCGGGGTAAGTCCACCGCAACCTGTCCGGGAGGATAGAGATGGGGGCCACGGAGGAGGCGGAAGGAAAATCAACCCACCCAAGACAAGGGTCGGTGGGTGAGATGAGGCCTGGCAGTGGGTGGTCCGAGATAAGGGGTCCGAGCTTGGGGACGGACCCCGGTAATAAGTCGGACCTTGAGGTCCGAACCCGAAGATGAGACCGGACCCGGACCCGGACCCGGACTCGGGAAAAGGCACTCAAGTTCGAGACTCGGAGTCGAGACCGGACCCCGAGGTCCGACTCGAAGCAAGGAGGTCCCCCGACTTCTGGGGGAGGCGGTGGGTTGGTGGCCCCTACCGGAGGGACCCACTTTCGGGGCCACGGAGGAAGACGTTAGGTAACGTGGTCGCCGACCGGCAGTATAACTGAAAGGAGGGTCAAGCACGCTATGGTATACCACAATGTGTGATCAAAAAATAAGTGACCCATGCAACACTCGAGTCACGGGATCGAGAAGTTAAGTAATCTTTTTTTCGGGCATTCCGACTTGTGGTTTGGATCACTTTCTTTATTCAAATATGTGCATACGATGTCGTACCGGCATGAAGCTGACTAGCGCTGCCGCGCCCGTCATCTTCACGCCCCGGCGGAGTAAGGTAGCTGCGACTCCTCGTCCTTCCAGTTACGCCCGAGACACTTCGCAGATTTTGGAAGCGCCGCCTACCCGCCTTCACAATGCGCTCGCCTCGCTTGGAGCGGCAAAGGGAGGAAGCCGGTGGGAGCAAAGGCGCAAGGTGTGTTTTGGGCTTCTTCTATAAGCCATGCCTCTTGTCTGCCCGCAGCTCTTTTTCTGCGTAGGAAGCGGCTCACCGGTGGCGATGTTGAAGGCGGGAACACCTCCCAGCAATTGGGCTCTTGCTCGGATGCAAGAGGGAGCAGCAGAGGAGCCTCGATACCAGTGTCCAGGTAGAGTTTCTGCCCTGAACTACGGTTTCTAGAGTGTGTAAGCGAGGTTGCGCAGTGGCTATGCTTTTTTGTGTAGCCCCCCTAATGTGTTTGCTTCAGCACTTTTTGTGTTCGGTTGCGTGCAAGCTTTGCAATTGAAGCATGCGGATGGTTGTTGTGGTGTGGCGACAGGCTTGTTTGCATGTTTGTTGTGGCATGAGCGCATAGCTGGAGGGTTGTTGTGGAGGGTTTTGTGTGGTGACGGGCACAGAACTAGGGAGTCGCAATTGTGCACGCTCGGCCGCGTGCTCGGCCGCGTGCTCGGCCGCGTGCTCGGCCGCAGCGTCTTGAGAGCGATTGCTGAGCAAGCATGCTGAATCGCCTTGCCGTGGCCAGGCGATCGTGCTCGTCACTTGCACGTGTTGAGCACGGCTACCTCACCTTGCTCAGCACTTGCACTTGCTGAGCATGGATGACTTGTGTTTGAGACTACATGTGTGTTTGGCTAAAGAGGCTGACTACTTGTGTGTGCAGTGCGTGACTAAGTGTGTGGCTGTGTCTGGTGGGTGTGTATCTTGGGTGGGATCTCTGTGTGGTATGTTTTCCAGTAGGCAACGGGTGGAATCCTCTGTCCACGAAACCGAGAGCGAGGAGTCCGGTGAGAGTGCCACCAGTGGTGAGGTAGAAGAGTCTCAACCTAGCAAGGCACAGCGTGGGACGTCTAATAGTAGGATTGTGCAAAGAAGCAAGAAGGGGAGGGAGCGGCGAGCTGCTAAGCGAGGAGGAGTAATAGATGCCATCTGGGGATCTCCCAAAAGGCCTCTAACTACAGTCGTGGCGGGGCCGATGGGCGGCTACGGTCAAGGGTGCAATGTTCGAGACACATGCATCGTAGGGGCCTTGCGAGATCGAGTTGGAGGGGCTGATGCAATCCGGTCTTGGTTTGGAGCTCCATGTGCGAACGAGGGCTACAAGTGGAAGCAAACGGACAGGTTGACCAATGAAGAGTACCAGAAGGTGGACGACCTCGTCTACCATATATATGGGGTGAGGCCCTCCATAGATGGCAAAAGGATCCCTCGCCTTATGTGCCTTGGTATTGTAATGGAGAAGGTGGAGGGTGTCATGGTAGAGGAACAAGTACAAGATGGCGGTAGCGAAGGCATTGAGAAGCACGCCAAGACACGGAGGAGAAAAGGCTGGAGAAGGTGAAGGCAGCCGGATTGCTTGGAGATGGAGTGTCACGACAGGCGATCTCGTGGTACATGAGGGCACAGCCCCAAGGGAGCAGCTGGGCATGGTAGTAAGTACTTACTCATTTTTGTTGTGGTGGACAAGAGTGGTGCAGTGGCCGCAGTGTTGCCTTTATGCTTGTGATATTTGATTTTTAGAGTGCAGCTTTGGGTACAATCTATGTCAATCGATCCGCCCAGCGAACAAGTTCTCTGGTCGTTTCGTGTCACTCGGTCATGCCGGGTAACACAGGTGTCACTTGGCATGCCTTTATGATGTGCACCGATCCGAGTTCGGAGGCGCTAAAAGCATGCTAGGTATTACACATGGCACATGGCATCCACATGCATGGCACATGGCACGATAGGTGTGGTGTCCTCCTCTGACTATGCTATGTGGTGTGAGCATTGTGTCACCCCTAATGACCCCGTGTTGTGTGCGGCAGTGCGGGAACCTCAACTCGGCAGACGGTGCAAGAGCTCTGGAGCACCTCGCCCGTGGAGCGGAGGGGCCAGCGCAATTGCTTTGGGTGGGACACTGTCCGCCAATGCCAAAGCAGCAAAAGCCCTCCTAATTGAGGAGAAGCAACGGCTTGGGGAAGTGGCGTTCGATATTCGAAAAGTTTACAGGAGATGGAAGAGGCATCAAGTTATACAATGCGATGGAGGATACACGATCTTCACAGCGTCGTTGGTGAATCACCTAGGGCAACAACTTCAAGAACTGTATGGTCTAGAGAAGGAGCATTGCGGAAGGTGGAGGAGCTAGCAGAGGGTGGCATCAAGACATACGAGCAAGATAGGCGGCAAGCGTGGTTGACGCAGTGAGTGCACGACTAAAGGCTGCGGTGGACAGGACGGAGGGTCAAGGGCAAGGTACCGGATGGGCTCCAGCACCCTTGGAGAGGCGGAGTGCCCTAACCATCCCCGTTAATGCCTGTCCAATTTGCTCAAGGTAGTCTGCAATCATTTTTCTTTAAAGATGCCTATCACTTTACTGCAGAACAAGGCTAACGGCTTTTGTCCCTATATTGCAGATACTTTGGCTTCTGTGAACAAGTGTTGTTGTCTTGTGGGCACATGTACCACGAGCCGTGCTTGTGGCGGCATTTGCGACAAACACTTGTGCCCTCAAGCTGTGTGCTCGAAGTTGACCCCGATGGCTTGCCAAAGGCTGGACAATGCCAAACTCAAGCTGTGAAAATGAAGGGTGTGGCTGGTTAAGGAATGGGAGTCTGATTTCTTCAATCTAGTGAAAGATCCTGACCAGTTCCTCACTGGATAAAGTTCAGCGTCGTGTTCGCCAAGACATCTGCCCGCATCTCCAGTACCTATGTTCGACTTCTGGATTTCGTCATTCTTGAGGTGCATTCGACCATGATTTGACATGATCGTGGCTTTGTGTTGTCTCCTTTGCGGCATGCTACGAAAGCCCCTTCTAAGTAGTGGGTCTCGGCGTGTTCACAGAATACGCGAGTTTATTTAACATGACTCCTTCTCGCGGCAAGGATCGTTGGGATCCATTGCGGTGTACCGGCGACGGAGGGCGGGGGTTAGGGTTGCTACCCCTTCGTGAGGAAGCCGGAGGCCGTGCATGTGGAGAGACGCCACAAGTGGGGAGCGGCTTGACACGGGGATGCATGATGAGTCGATTGTGAAAGACAGACGGCTCCCCTGGACGTTATGGAGGCTATGGAAGCACTAGAGGCTGCGATGCCATGGAAGAACATGCCATCGTGTGGTCAACATGCCATCACGGGGTGCTCCTTTGGTGCCTCCTGGGAGTAGGGTAGTGGATAATGAGGCGACACGATAGATGTGGGGTTGGTGCGGATCAAGTGGCACCACTAGATGTGGGCGGTGTCGGTCGAGGCAGCACCACTAGATGTGGAGTCAAGGCGGGGTTGGTGTCCGTCAGTGGTGCACTAGATGTGGAGTCAAGGCATTGGGTTGGTGTCCGTCAGTGGTGCACTAGATGTGGAGTCAAGGCGGAGTTGGTGTCGTTTCAAGTGGCACATGGCGGATCTGTACTTGAGGTGGCAAAGGGACACTAGAAATAGACATGAGTCGGCGGATCCGGAGCCATCACAAAGAAGGAGAAGAGTAATCAAGTGACTCCGGTCGATCGTGACTGCAGTCACTCCGGCTCGATCGTAACTCACTCTCTGAGTCGGTCCGTGAGCGGAGGGAGGACGAACAAGGGGATCAAGCGGAGGCAGCGATTAAAACAACTAAGCCAAAACGGCCAACCCGACAGAAGGTGGTAGCAGAACCTGTGGACCCAAGTGTGCGGGAATTGGAGCCCAGGGACAACTACATGGTGGCAGCTGAGGCTGAAAATGATGAAAAAGTTGACTTCTATGTCCTGAAGTGCGTCAGGGGAGTTCACAAGCTAGCTGCCTACATCGAGAGGGACGTGTGGAATAGTGACCCTCTTCCTAAGGGCACTGAGGCTGTCGAGGGCAACTACTACCGGCAGGTGGAGCCGGGTATATATGAGCTTTTGAACAGGGGGAAAACAGGGGCACCAGTTGTCTTGCGTGCAAGCTTGGTGAAAGCGACGAAGTTCCTCCTCGAGGAACAAGAGAAGATGGAGCCCAATAACAGAAGCAGGTGCTGTTCGGATGGATCCGGCAACAACGGCAATGTTAAAGGCTGCTTGTACAAATCGGCCTAAGTAGAGTCGTGTTGTAGATCACGCTACATTGTTGGTCATAGCTGCTCACAAACATTGAATCAATGCGGTACCTCGGGTTTTGATTGGATCCGAAGAAATTAGATCCAAGTCCAAGTGACACACTTTTGAGTCCTTAGGCAACTAGTGTTGCGGAACTTGCGGAGATTGTCGAAATATAAGATCTAAAATTGCCACCATTGCTCGCGGGGTTTCGCTATGTCACTGGCGCTCGCTCTCGGATAGATTGAAAACATAGATACATGTAGAGACCGGTGAAGTTGTGCGATTACATGCGACGCAAATAAATGCGGTACCACACATGGGCAAGCTACCATCACGGATAGCTTGAGACTCAACCCTCACGAGTCACATGCGGAATGGCCCCCATCGAACGTGGATTTACGGGTGTCCGCGCTTGTAAGGTGTTCGGTCGGGGAGGAGTCACATCGGGTCATCCTCCTCGTCCGCCAATCGGTGATTACCGCTTTGCTCATGCGCCCGCAGCGCTGACGCACGAAGTCCCGCCGACCTTGCCGGATCACACGCTAAGCGCTGCGCAACTCGACCGCAATTGCAGTCCAGTGCGCTATTTGCTCAGCAACTGTCCCTGCAGGCACTAGGGGATCGACACGAGGGTGGCGCCGGGCCATCACACCTACCATTGCCGCAACTCTCGGGTCCCCTCTTTCTCCGCCCTCTCGTCGCCAGCCACTGCGGCCATTGTGGCTCTTCACACAGCCACGGGACTAAAGACGGGTCTTCTTGAGAGGAAGCCATGGCGACTTCTTTCCAAATGGTCCCCTTTTACTAAGACATGGCGGTGAAGTCAAAAGTTCACAAGTGCCTTTGTGTGCAACAACACTAGGGTGTGTCCTGCGTGCGCACTAGACATGGCAAGTGGTGTACCCATTTTGTGGCCCATGCAACCGGAGTGCCATCAACACCACATCGGCCATGAAAATTGGCGTCAAGCCTCAAGTGTGCCGACGATTTAGCCCTAATCAAAACAGTGGGTCTTCCCTCGGCCCTTCCTAACAAGGACCTTATAAAGACACGAGCGTCTCTAAAGTGTCCGGTCTAACTCAAATACCTCACGACCATCTAACACTCGCTGGAAGAGTGCAAACTTGCAAGTGTGCACCGTTGCAGCAGGGAGTATGCACTGCTTCATCCGGTCTAGGGTGTAAACATGACCGTCGCTCAAGCCCCACAGTAATATTGGCCCACTACAATATCATCGCACCGGGAGGAAAGTACGAAGGCTCCAAGGACATGTTCTTGCCACATCGGTTTGTGGGAAGCAACGGTGCACCTAACCGTAGAAAGTTGCACCTTGCCCGTCTGCAGCCACAACAAAGTTATCGCCTACCTCCGAGCGCGCCATATCGTGAGGTCCTCGAGGCTTCCTCATCGCCTTCGTTGCTGGATCGTGTGGCGTCTCAACGTGGTCATCAACCAACGATGTTCCACATCGTTGTCGAGTTGCTACTATTCTGTCGCTCGGCCGTCGGCGGGCTTTAACGATATATGGCGCGATTCCTCGGTGAAACCTTTGTTTCACATCTTTGCATGGTCCGTCCATGCAAGCCCCACAAAAGCAAGCCAAGTGTCTCATTTTCACCCGTGGATTCAAAGCATCTTGAGAATACCCATAAATGGAGTGCATGCTCTTGGAACTGGGATCGAGGCACACCCCACTTTTGTCTCCTATTGACATCCGTCTTCCCAATCAGACGCTTGACCGCCTTTCACCATTGGTGTATGAGGATCTTTGCCGTTAGAGATTGAGCTACGAGAAACCACCACATCGGCCTTGCAATCTCACCGAGGAAGGAGACAATTCTTGACTCTCAACGCCGCTTCAAGATGGCACCAGCCGTCATGTTCTCCCTTCCGTGTCGACCAAGTAACTCCAAAGCATATTGCATCCGCCAGTTAGGCTAGGTATCTGGCTACAAAGTAACTAGGCCTGCAGGCCTTGAACTGGGAAGCAGCCCCATCACTCCACATCCAGTGCTCCGTGGTCTCCTATACCGCTGCCCAGCAACCACTCCCGATGTAGCATGAGACAATCTTTGGACAAAAGGGTGTCATGTTGCATGTCATCGCTGATGTAAAAATGGTAGAACTTTTCAACGTTGCAAAACGGGTCCTCCTCCACAATTGGACCAGTTCTCATGTACGAAACATGCACAAGAATTGTAACCTGATCACTGTGCCAATGCATGCTTTGGATCTCGTTATGCACTTGGAAGGCGTAGTTTTGTGAGAAATCAATCACTGAGACGATGACATCCTCTGGAAACCATTCTAGACATCTGCGAAACTCATAAGCTTGCCATCGCTGAACAAAATCATGGGTGATGAAATGTTTCAACTTGCCTTTTAGGAACTCTACCATTTCGACGGGTGAGTTTCCAGTATACAAGCTTGATTCGAGACTTGGAAGTGCCGTCTTCATTACGCCCAACGTGGTGGTATTCAAAACAACGCCACTTCAATGTAGCGGGCAACAAGTTTGTTGTGACCTCCTTGGACAAAGCCCTAGCTTCAACCCCACAAAGATTGCAATTCCCCATTAAACACTTCCGCTTATGGAATTCATCGTCATGTGCTTTAGGGCACAATACGTGAACCGGTTCACGCCGAGCCAAAGCAGGCTGCGCCGTCCGTCAAAGCACCTTCCCTTGGCACAGACAAGGACATGAGCATGTAGATCTCAAGTGAACCTTTGATTGGACACGCGGAGCTGGTTGAGAGCATCCTTTAGAAATGCCATTTCAACGTGATACTGCAGCAACACGTTCGCTCCGCAAGGATTTGATGTAGAAGGGTTTCAACCTCTCAAAGGCACGGCCTATCTTGATCTCGGGATCGACTTGAATCGGAGGAAGAACTCCGTCTGCATCACAAACAACAAGGGACCACAAGTGTAAGAGACTACATCGAGCGTAGAACAACGCAAGTGCAACGGACACTTCAAGCTGCGGCATGGTCGGGCGGTGGTGCAGCAACTTCAAATTGTGACAATGAACCCCATCAAGTGATGAAGCTGTCCTAAAAGTGTAATCTCGCAAGTGCCGACATCTTGAATAGCAGTGGCATCGGCACCATGCGATGTGAGACAACGCTTGGTATGAGTTGTTAGCACCCGAGTGGCTGAGTGAAAGCGCTGCAGCCACAATGTTGGATAGGACTCCACTAGCGCTAGGACCATCTTCCACACGGACCAACCAACCACAAGCGCTACCACACAATGAACCCCATGATGTGGTAAACAACGAAGGAAACCCCAACATACCACCGTGAGGTATCGAGGAAGTGCGTGATATGCACGATACACAAACGGGCCACCACCGCTGGCATCCTTGAGCTCGAGGAAGGGCGTGAGGAGTTCTCCCAAAACTGGACAATTAAATCCCTCACAGTTGTGCTCAAGGAATCTGATCTAACCTTCCGCCCTGCACCACACCATTGGTGGCCCTGTTCTGCGATGTCCAATTGGCAAAGGGTTTGCACATGCCGCGCCACAACTCGTCTATTGACCCCCAGAACACGCCCCATGGCAGCCGCTCCTGCTTCTTGCATGACATCCTTGGACAAAACAATGTTCATGAAAGTTTGCCGAGCTCTCAACTTGTCCGCAACTTGCACACTTTGTAGACTCCTCATAGCTGACCTGATGTTCTCCAGAGCTTGATTTGTGGCTTTTCGAGTCCGGCTTTCCTCCCCTTAGCACGAAATCTCTTGAATCACGAAGTGTAGAGAACGCCTCCAAAATCCTCCTCCTCCCACGCCCACTATAGTGACGAGTCCTCCGCAAAAAGAAGGACCCTAACTCCCGAGCAACCGCTTTGCAGCCTTCGTCGGAGGGCTCCCTTAAACCGGAAGTGTCGAGCAACTCCTTCTGTCGCGCTCGACACCGCCTTGACCTTTCAGTGGCTGACAAGCGTGATGATGCGGCAGCTCCGCTTGCAGGTGCCACCCGAACTTCATGTGTCTCTACAGCCTGATTTTCTTGAGACCCTGGATGCACAATCTCAAAAAGGTGAGATGGCAACAATTCTTCCGCGCATTGTTGATCATTGTCCGTTCACTTGGTTGAGCTGGTGTTTGTTGATCATTGCCCCCACCATCGCGGAGTGACAAATCGCCACTCTATTAGCCGGTGAGGAGCACTTGAGTGGCAATCGCCACACCGCATGTTTAGCTCCTCTGCCATCTCCAACGACGCTTCCAAGCGGCGTGCTTGGCACGACACGGCAGACGTTTGTTGCTGTTGGAGCCATCTCTTGAGTTGTTTGCCAAGCAAACCACTTAGGATCTGTGACAAGTGTCTTGTGAGCCGACCGCAGCCTTCCGGGATCGGAGCGGGAGAGAGCGGTTTCGCCCCATCATCTCCTTGGCGAAGAGGGTATGGAGGGTTTGAATTTTAAATGTTAAGTGAGTTCCCCACCGTAAACTCTTTGACAAAACTAGACTCCCTCTTCCATTAAGAGAGAGAACATCTACACGCATTCAAATTTTGATACGATATTCTCTCCCCGTTTTTGATGTGGACTCACTGTACCATATCTAGTGGTCCGTATGCTACCTTCAAAGGGAATACCCGTGAATATAGTTCAAAGCCTAATCCTACTTATTTTGCGCTGGAATTTTTGTGTACCACGACATTTGGGTGACTCTTAGCCTGAAAGTTTCAAGCCATTCGGATCAAAATTACAATATTTAAAATTTTTCCTTCAATAACATGTCCACATGTGGACAAAAACCGTGTTGCATCCGCTGCACACTTGTATGGAACACAAAGCTTGCATCTACCCAGAGTTCCCGGGAAGAGGAAGGGGTCCCCTACCATGGTCATCCGATTGGGTGCGCCATGCTGTCGGAGACGGAGATTGGACCACCAATGTCTGAGGGGAACCCAGGACCTCCCAGCCCATTCGACGAAGGAGGTAGGAGGAAGGAATAGGATGGTGGCGGCGGTGGGAGGCGTCTTGAGGCCACCACCAATAGAGTGTACAAAGCGCCGACTTGGGCGTAGTATAAGAGGTGAGGCTCTGAATAAATCATCTTCTCTTGGTGTTGATGCCGCGTTTTCTTGCAGACCCTTGTGTGTCTTGATGCGTGGAGTCCCGGTCATGGCCGAGCCGGCTCGGAGGCAGTCAAGGTCCGTGACGACCCTAACGTGTGGTGGTGTGCGAGGGAAGAGCGGCTGGGACCTTGTTCGTCAGCGGCGGACCACGGTCGGATGGACCGGAACATGTGAGGCCGGAGGAGCTCGGGAGGCGTCTGAGCCCGGACGGAGGCCCGGTTGAGCAGCGGAGGTCCGGTGTGTAGCCAGCGTTCTTTTCAAGGTTGATAGCGTAGTGAGTGATGAGAGGAACGGACTAAAGGAAAGAGTGACGTGCGTGAACGATACGGACGCAAACGGGTCCTTAAACGTTTGGCCACACCGGGCCTGTTCGGTGAACGTTATGAGTAGTTAGGCGCAAAACGACAATTGCGTGTGTTAAAGTTGAGCGGTCGCAAAGTAAGGTGAGAATCGGTCGAAACGCGGCAACGAAGCTTATCATTCTCTTGGGAACGGACTCCTTACTACAACGACACGGGATTGTGCGAGCGAGGCTGGCCGTCAGCGAAAGTCGCGCCACACCTTAAACCAACATTGCTTACATTTCATCAAGAGGGGCTGCCTCTTATACCCAAGATCAGCCCACAAAGTAGCAGGCTTGCCAAAAATACCAACCGGGACCTTAGCCTACGAGTCCTAGAGGCCTATCTTTTAATTACATCCACTAAGAGAGAAGATAAGATTCTGATCTATCTATAGGACATGGGCCTCACATTATTCGGGGTCACACCCCTATTATCTCTCTAGGCCTCCCTAGCCCCATGCTCTCTTGCTCTCCTCCCTCTTGGTGGTTGGGCAAACTCTCCCACAAAATCTCCACCTCCTCAGAGCTGGACTCCTCCCTCTCTTGTGCTCGCAGCATAGCCTGGTACTCCTCCTCGGTGAGCTCTTGAATCCTAGAACAGAGTCCGCGCAATATCAGCGGATTCTTGAAAGCCTCTTTTGCGCTTTGGGCGGAGGTTGCCACCCCTTTCTCATATCATGCAAAACACGTGTTTTTAAAAGAGATGTGCTTAATGGCAGGTTCCACTTAGAACAATGTAAGTAAAATAGAGGTTTTTTCCATGTATGCACACTTTTGTTTGGTCGCGGTCGTCCGGCCTTCCAGACTTACTGGGAAAGGCGAGTGCAGCACTATGGGTCCAAAACCACGTAATATGCATTCAAATCAAAGTGAGCATTTTCCGAAGAGTCAAAACAGAATTATACCGTCAGCAGATGAGCCCCTCATCTACAAGTCACAGCTACCAAAGGGTCATCTACTTCAACCAAATTGAGCTCAGAATCGCGTTCTACATTTTCCAAATCCGCCTTTCCGTGTCACCAAAGTCATCACCTTCAACTGCAAAAGCGAGCGTGCCTCGTTGTATGCGGTGGTAGTGTGCCGTTTTCATCCCATATTGTCAATGCCAGTTGGTCTTCAACCGCCGGCGTCAGGTCTGAGTCCTTCATTCGACCCCTTCTTTCCAAGCAAGCTATACACTTGCATTTTCACATCAATGCCTCCGTGCACAGATCTCCTTTAAAGGCCCACAACTTGCAGGCCCATGGCTTATACATTGTTATTTCTTCAACTCGTCACCGCTCCAACCCGTTCACTCGTTGTGACATATACATTGAGCATCGTGCGTCTTTGTCAATAGCCTAGCGTTCCCGTTGAATCCCGGCACCAAAATGATCACGATCCTGCCGCGTCAACAATCCATCGTCTTCGTTGGAGAACATGTTCACCAACATGCCTAATAGCCGGGTTTTACGATATGGCGTCGACCATCTTATCACCGATGTGGTAAATCGACTTCTTCACCACGGTCCATGTCGGATAACTCTTGGCACTTGTTTGATGTCTTTGCGGCAAAAGAGGAGCTTTTCCGACATTGGACTCTGTCCTCACCGCGCTTCCAATCAAATATTCCTTTGTTTCAACGGCTATTGGTGGGATGTTGGTTTTCTCCCATACCGGTTTGTATGACTCGTGGGCTATGCACTTACTGAGGAGTTAAGAAATAAGTAGGGTTTCTTTTTTTTTAGGATTGAAGGATAAATAAGGCGGAAAGGAGGAATAAATTGGGGTAGCGCTTGGACTAGGCTCGAGTATACTCCGGACTCGGAGGAGGAACAACGGACCCCTGCATTACCACTATGGCAAGCTCCGGACTACGCCCGGAGTAACCCGGATAAGTCCGGAACCCACTCCAGTCAAAGCAGGATAAGTACGCCTGTGAAAGTAACCTAGGAGGCGGGCGTGAGGATGACGGCGGGCGCCACGGATGGCCACAGTGGAGGTCGGGCATGCAGAGGTCGACCGTGAACCTGCTGCGAGGCCGTTATAGCGGTATTCACGCCCGCGGACGCGCGGCGTAAGGCGAGTAAGCGAGCGTAGGGTCGAGTAAGCCATGCACTCGCGCCACGACAACGAAGAGGCGCCTTTCCGCCCAGCTTCCACAAGCGCCGAGGAGGGAGGCTTCACCGCGCATAACTCATCCTCGCGCCTCCGCAATCCGGCTCTGGCGCTATCTTTTGGGCGCCCGGTCGACAGAGCGGCTCACCGTCAAGGTTGGAGCAACAACGGCAAGGAGGAACATCGTGCGGCCGGACCCGGCCAAGCAGCCAAGCAACAAGAGGAGGAGAAGGCAATGGCACCCAAAAGCCGGGCGGAGTCAGAGCCATGGACCCTCGTGGGCGCAACATTGTGACCGCTATCCGGACTTGGCCCGGCCGGAGGAAGGGGAATTGGTGGGGAATGGCACTGGATGTATTCCAGCCGGTCTGGACCTTCGGCTGCATTTTGGTCCGGAGTTCGCCGAAGATGTTGGCGGCCAACAAGGAGGTTCGATCCAAGAACCTCCGGGAGGACCGAGGCGATGGACCTTGGAGGTCCCGAGGACGGCCTACAACCGCCCGAGGAGGAAACCGGGTGGGCGTGAGTCCTGACTTTGTCCGGACCCAGGCCGGACCACAGTCCGGACCCGTAAGTCCGGACCACGGTCCGGACCCGTAAGTCCGGACCACGGTCCGGACCCCAGACAGTCGGACCCTGGCCGGCGGACTCGAGAAATAAGCCGGACTCGAGTTCGGGAGTCGAGGCAGACCTCGAGGCCGGTGCAGGATGGAGGAGCCCCTTCGACTTACGCTTAGGGGAGCAGATAGTGGTGGCCCCACCGCAAGGACCTGTGGGGAGGCTGTGGAGGATGACGTGGTAACGCGGTTGTCGAACCGCCGTGTAACACGGCGGATTCCGAGAGGAGGGGCCCGCCTCACGGATCATCCGATTGGGTGCGCCACAACCGCTGTGACGGGATTGACCACCCATCCCGAGGCGGGGCTCAGACCTTCCCCCACAATGGGCGAAGGAGATAGGGGAGGAAATAGGATGGTAGGCGGCGATTAGGGTATACCGAATGGCTATCACCGTAATAGGGGTGTAATAAAGGCGCCGCCTTGGGCGCAGATAAGAGGGCCGAGGTGCCTAGTAAAGCATCTTTCTCTTGGTGTTGATGCCGCTGCTCTGCACCTTTGTGAGTCTTCTTGCTAACGTGAGTCCCGAGTCACCGAAAGGTGCACGACCCCGGGAGATTGATCAAGGTCCCGTGACGGACTTAGCGTTGTGGTGTGTGCGGGGAAGGGTGATCGTGATCCGTGCTCGCCGAGCCGCGTCCGACCGAACGGACCGAACGTGGAGCCGGAGGAACTCCGGAGGGTGTAGAGCCGGACGGAGAGGCCCCGCGGAACGACGAGGAGGTCCGGATCAGAACCCGCGCTGCTTTTCTAAGATCAAGAGTGTAGCGTGAGGGAGAGAGGAAAGGACGATGCGTGAGGATGATGTGAACGATACGGACGAACGGGTCTCAAACGCTTGGCCATACCGGCCTCACGGTGAACGCTAGAGTAGTTAGGAGTATGTGTGTGTGTTGAACGAGCGCTAAGGACGTAAGAATCACCGAAACGCTAAACGGGCCTATCATTCCCTTGGGAACGGACTTCTTCCTACAACGACACGGGATTGTGCGCGCCCGTCCATCAAAAAGTCGCGCCACATTTTGGCGCCGCTGCCGGGAATGAAATCGGTCAGGGTGCCGCAGTGCGCCCTTAGGAAGAGAAGGTAAGTGAATGCGTGGCGGTCGGCGGCGGTCAAGAGTGAACTGGAGGATCGGACGTGGTCACCTCGCGTGCTCTCCGAGCCAGGGAGAGAGAGAGACGTCAAACCCAACGAGAGAGCACCGTCGATCAGAGGAGGGAGAACGTGGTCGAATTGTCGGACCAAGACGAGTACGGGGTACAAGGGACGCCAACGGAAGAAGGTAGGACAGCCACGCCTAACCCACTGATGGCAGCAGCCATGGCCCCTACCTCGACCAAACAAGCGTACTCCATATTCGGAGGAAGAAGGAGCGGATGCGAGACCTTTGTGGAGGACTTCATGTCCAAAGCCAACTTCAACGGAGAGGGAGTCGACGCCAGCTCATCCAGCTTTTCAAGGGGTTCTCCGAGGACAGCTCAATGGTATCGGAGAAAGTACCGACCACGGAGAATGCCCCACCCGCCTCGCTTGAAGCTTTGAAAATGCCTTCTTAGAACGGTTTCGAGGATCGACCGGGAGGGTATGTATTATCAAAGTTGGAAAATCAGGCGAGGAAGAAGGAGAAGCTGGGCTCAGACATCGAGCGGTTCTATGCCCGAGGATCGGCATCCAACCCATACCACGATGCAAGCGGTGTGGTTCGCGCGGTCTAGCCAAACCCATGTGCACGCCCCGCCGCTAGCCGAGAAGGACGTGGGCAAGGCGGTCGAGCGGCCGAAAACTACGAGGAATCGCTACATCGAGGATAAAGAAATCCGCTCAAGGAGGCAAGAAGAAGAAGAAGAAGAAGCGGGGTTCGGACTCAGGAGGAAGAGTCTTCGAGAGGAGGAGGAAGACCAATCGGAGGTGTCTTCGAGGAGGAGCAACGTCCAAGAAGAGACGGAGGTCTCTAGCGAGGAAGAGTATCCCGCAAGAAGAAGAGCAAGAAGGCCCGGCTAAAAGAAGCGGGGTAAGAAGGAGGTGGTGACACCAAAAGACCGTCCGAGAAGCTCCCGACTCCCTCAAAGGAGGTAGGTGTCCGCGGGAGGACCGGAAAAGTGATAAAGAGAGTAGAGGACAGCGATAAACTGTGTTAAGGACCGAGAGCGGAAAACACCGACTACGGTGCGACGCATCTCGTGTGCCGTGTGCCGAATACATTTCGAAGTCCAACCGCCTCAAGGCCGGTGCATCAAGTGGACTACGAATACGAGGAGGAGGCCGAGGAGCAATGGGAAGAGGCCTATCGTGCATGTGAAGCCCCTCCGGGCCGCGATATCCCAAAACCATGTATCCGCCAACCGGAGGTCCGTCAATACAACGAGCCCCACCGATGCAAAGACCGCATGGGAGCCCCTTCGTATCCTCACGGCCGTGGTCCGCTGGAACCGCGGAATCCCGCCATTACTCCAACGCGTGTCCGTACTCCAACGAGGTGGTAATGGGGACTTCGAGTGGCGATCGCAAGGTGCCGGCATATGGCAAGACGCTATGTCCCAACCCCCGCACAAGGACGGTACGATATGCCACACCAAGCGGAGAACCCCGACCACCAACGCCACCTCCTAAGACTGTTACCGTACGGCAAGTCGAAGATGCTCAGTTGGCGGAGTGGGAAGAGATTCCCAGAGGTACGCGAGATGGAAAAGAACAAGAAGGTACGGTGGGGGTGTCGAAAGGAAGGGAGTCGGGCGTGGAAATCTTGGAGGTGTCTACTCGTAGCCGAAGGAAGGAGCGACGAGAAAGGCGCCAGTTGAAGAAGAACAAGATCGAGGAAGGCCACGACGCCGAGGAAGGCAATCAAGCGGAAATACCAGCAGAGGATCCGACCGATGAAGGAGGGCTGGACGGCAGCCCGCCGGAGGGATTACCGAAGGAAGTTCTCCGCAAGATGTGGAGAAGGAAGCGGTGCCTCCGCGACGGCGACGTTAGCTTCCACCGGACGTAGTCCGGAGGTGACCGAGATGTTGCAGGAGGAAATGCGCAAGCATCCGGAGAATACCGTAACAAGTGACCGGGAGAGGATGAGGACGCAGCAGGATCCTCGATTGGGGTAGAAGCCTCGCCTTTAATGTGGACCGATGATGAATCGCAGACCTTGTGTCCTTTCGACCGAGGATAACCCAAATACCGACAAGAGGTCCGTTAGGGGAAACCCACCGTGAGCACCAAAGCCGGAAGGGTAGCATGTGGAAGTGAGGGTGGTGTCCCATACGACCTGGCGCCAGTGGTACAAGTGGAGATTGGATGTATCATCAAGGATGTACCGTTGGACACGGGGTCCGGAGTCAACCTCATCACTGAAGCCACGGCACGAAAATTGGGCTTCACATCCTTCAACCTCAACGAAGACTCGAGAATGGCGTATATGTCAAGAAGAGATCCGGGAGTTAACCGAGTCTTGGCCACCATAGCGCACCCTACAAACCGGATTTTGTTGTGATCAAACCGCCGGACCATTAGGGTATGAGGTGTTCTTTGGGCGGCCATGGGTTGGCCTGCATAAAGCTACACTTTGGAAGGAAGGAGATTCACTTCAAGCGGGACCGGGACCCTAAGGTGCGAGAAGGGAGGTTGCTATCACCGGAGCAAGGACACCTATTGTGGGAAACGCACTACCACTGGTGGGTATAAATGGAGGACTCGGACGAACAAGATAGTTCCGAGGAGGCGACTTTTCGCCAAGATCCGCCGGTCCGAGGAGGAGATGGACTCAGGATGCCTTTGGCGGAAGTGGTTGATTGTTTTCAAACGCCACAACGGGCCGGAGGAAGGAAGTGAAGAGGAGGTCGGACCAAAGACAAGGGGAGACAACAAGAGTCGGACCAAGGAAAAGCGACATCAAGGAGTAACACGATTCACCTCCGACGAGCTCTTGAGAGAATGGGGATGCGAGAGGACGATCCCGAGTGGAGGACGAGGGGTTTGGACGCAATGAGGCACGGAACGGGAGACGGTGAACCCGGACGACGTGGAAGAAGTGGAGGTCCGCCAGCAAATTCTCAAGTTTAAGAAAGGCATGCCTCGGACTGAAGGAAGGACTAAAGCACTGGGGAGTTTTATGAGGTGTTCGCCTTCAAGGTCACGGACATGAAGGGCATTCAAGAAGTGGGAGAGCATAAGATCGATTTGAAGCCGAGGCGGTGCCGTCAATCCGACAATACAAGCTCAACCCCAAGTATTCGATCAAGGTGAAGGAGGTCCTTGATAAGTACCGGAGGCAGACATCATTTTCCCCATCGTCAGCCGAGTGGGTCGCTACGATTGTGGTGGTTCCCAAGAAACTGTGACAAATTCGGGTATGCCAAGATTGAGGAAGCTCAACGCCGAACGGAGAAGGACCACTTCCGATGCCATTCAGAGACGACATTTTGGACAAGGTGGTGGACGGACTACTTACTCCTTCCTCGGATGGCTACTCGGATACAACCAATTGCACCTAAGGGAGTTTGACCGACAAGACGACCTTCACTACGGAGTACGCTTGCCTACAAGAGAAGTGCCTTTGGGATGACCGAGCGCCTGTGGTCGCTCATGCGTATGGTGACCAACGCCTTCCGTGACTTCGAGGGACTTCATGGAGATATTCCCGGATGATTTTGTGTGCATGGGGAGCGGGACAAACACCTTGGACATCTAAGAAGGTGCTTGAGCGCCGGAGACTCAATTGAGCCTACACCCGAGAAATGCTACTTTGGAATGACGGAGGGAATCTTGTCGACGTGTCTGGAATCGAGGTGGACCAGACAAGGTCCGGTCATCCGCCTCCACTACACGAACCTAAAGGAGCCGAGAGGTTTCACAGGAATGGTGGGATACTACCGGTTTATTAAGGACTTTGCGAAGAGGGCGCTAAGTTGATGTAACCATCATGAAGGAGGAGGTTTGGACCGTCACGTGGAGCGAGAGGAGGCCTTCGGGTAACACCTTGGTAAGCGCACGGTTCTAAGAGGACCGGATCGAGCAAGAAATTTCATGTGTAGACGTGTCCGCTTTTGCTATCGGAGTAGTGCCGAGCCGTAAGGACGACAAGCGGGGGATTATCCGTATACTACCGGACGATACCACCCACGCGAACGAAAATACACAACCAGAGCCAAGCACCGGGTATGGTATATGCCAAGAAATTCGACACTACCGCTACCCAAAGGAGTTTGTGTTCTATGTAGACCACTTTGCTCAAGCATGGTGAATAAGGCGGACCGTCGACGGATAGCAAGGTGGATATTGTTGCCGCAGGAGTTCACGTCAAGTGGAAACAAGACAAGGGAGGCAAGACCAAAATGCGATTTCTGTCACGATTGAAACACAAAGGTGTTGAGAGATCGGGAAGATGCGTTCCGGATGAGACATTGCCGCAGAAAAGTACAACCGAGGAGCCCCAAACCCCAAGCTACGAACCGCAGCCTTAGCGAGCGGAGAAGGGAGGGTCTGCCGTCCACGAAGAAATGGAGCGGTACCTGGGAATGGAGCTTCAAAATGACTGTGATGAGGGAGGCATTCGCACTATGCTCGACCCTTCGTAATGTACAACGGTGTGTGTTCAAATTAGGGCGGACGGAGTAGAACGAAGGTACTTGCAACCGGCAGAGAGGAGCTAGGGAATGCACGAAGGATTGGGGAGGACACTACGCACAGTCACCACCAAAAGATTTGAAGCGGATACGTGGCCAACAATGTATGGGGACACCCACCGCTTAGGAAGAAGTGTGATGCTTGTCACCGGATCGGAAAGCCAACCCCGACACAAAGGCCGCTAGTACCGATATAATCGCACCTAAAAGTGGGGTATTGACTTTGTTGGACCTATCTGACCTCGACAAGACACACACAAAGGAGATACATCCCGTGGCAACGGACCATCGCACTGTGGTAGAGGCGGTGGCGACAAGAACGGACTCGCAAACACGCGGCCAAATTCACGAGAACATCATAACCCGATGCGGATGTCCGCCGCAGCTTGGTAAGTGATAGGGGAACCCATTTCCTTAATGATGTGGTGGCCGCCATGACGGAGTATTTCGGCATCAATCATCGCAAGACGGCACCCTACAATCCTAAGGCCAATGGGTCGACAGAGAAGACAAATGGGCTCATCCGCAGGATCTCGAATAAACTCACGATGAACTACGCCCATGATCGATACTAAGTCGCCATCCGCACTGTATGCCCGAGCAGAGAAGGTGACCACACAACGGACCCCTTACTTCTTGACCTACGGACACTCTCCCGTAATGCCAGTAGAGTTTGAAGTGCCCACTTTTCGAGTAATGATGGAAGGGAGACTGACAGAAGAGGAAAGCCAGCTCGAGCGACTCTTGGGGTTTGTTCAGCACACAGAGGACAGGGAAGAAGCTCAGCTGAAGATGCAGTTGGTGCAAAACCAGCGAAAGATTTGGCACGATCACGATCATGAATCGAGTATGTAAAGGAAGGGGACCGCCTCCTTTATGATAGTCGTTACATGCATTTTTCCGTGCAAACTTCACGAGATGGATGGGTCCGTACCAAGTGGTGCAAGTATATGACAACGGGTCCCTCCACGACCTAGATGGAGAGTCGTTGCCCACTCGGGTGAGCGGGTGGCGGGTGAAGAAGTATCATGCTTAGTGTTGGCGAGACGCCAATGATGAGAAGGGAGTATGTGGGCTATGCACTTCCGGGGAGTTAAGAAATAAGTAGGGTTTTTTAGGATTGAAGGATAAATAAAGGCGGAAAGGAGGAATAAATTGGGGTAGCGCCGGACGAGGCTCGGAGTATACTCGGACTGGAGTGAACAACGGACCCCGGTACCACTATGGCAAGCTCCGGACTACGCCGGAGTAACGGATAAGTCCAACCCACCTGTGTCAAAACAGGATAAGTACGCCAGGAAAGTAACCTAGGAGCGGAGGCGTGAGGATGACGAGGCGGCGCCACGTGACGGCCCCGAGTGGAGGTCGGCATGCAGGGTCAGACCGTAATTTGCCGAGGCCGCAGGCAGTATTCACGCCCGCGATCGCGCGCGCGGCCGCAGTAAGCGGGCGTAGGGTCGAGTAAGCCATGCACTGCGCTACGGACGGCGCCTTCCGCCAGCTTATTTCCACAAGCGCCAAGGAGGAGGTCACGGCAGCCTCCGCATAATCCTCCTCAGCCCTTGCGCCAATCCGCTCGGGCGCTATCTTTTGGGCGCCACAGAGCGGCTCACCACAAGGTTGGAGCAACAACGCGAAGGAGGAACATCTGCCGGACTCGCCAGCAGCTACAAAGAACAAGAGGAGGAGAAGCAATGGCACCCAAAAAGCCGGGAGTCTGGGAGCCATGGACCCTCGTGGAGCGCAACATTGTGACCCGCGCTATCCGGACTTCGGGCCCGGGCCGGAGGAAGCAGGGAATTGGTGAATGGCATCCGGACGTCCAAATGGTCTGACCTTCGACAACGCACTTAGTCCGGAGTTTGCCCAAGATGTTGGCGCGCCAACAAGGAGGTCCGATCCAAGAACCTCCGGAGGACTCGAGGCGATGGACCTTGAGGTCCCGAGGACGGCCTACAACCGCCTAGGGAGTGGGCGTGAGTCGGACTTTGTCCGGACCTCAGGAGGAGGCCGGACCAAGTCCGGACCAGAATAAGTCCGGACCAAGTCCGGACCTAATAAGTCCGGACCACGAGGTCCGGACCCCAGACAAGGTCGGACCTAGCCACGGACTCAGAATGCCGGACTCAAGTTCGAGTCGACAGGACCTCGAGGTCCGATCAAGAAGGAGGAGCCCCGACTACGCCAGGGGAAGCGATAGGTGGCCCCACCGGCGAAGGACCTGTGGGAGGCCGGGGGAGGATGACGTCGCGTGGTAACGGCGGTGTCGACGCGCCGGTGAGCCCAACTCGACAGGGATTCCGGGAGAGGAGGCCCCGCCTCACGGATCATCCGATTGCGCGCCACAACCGCCGTGACGGGATTGACCACCCATCCCGAGGGGGCCCAGACCTTCCACACAATGGGCGAAGGAGATAGGGGGAAATAGGATGGTAGGCGGCCGATTAGGTATACCGAGCTGGCTATACCGGAATAGGGGTAATAAAGACGCCGCCTTGGGCGCAGATAAGAGGGCCGAGGTCGCTTCTAGTAAAGCATCTTTCTTGGTGTTGATGCCGCTGCCTGCACCTTTGTGAGTCTTCTTGCTAACGTGAGTCTCGAGTCACCGGCGTGCACAGACGGGAGATTGATCAAGGTCCCGTGACTACCCAACGCTGCTGTGTGTGCGTGGAAGGTGACCCAGTGATCTCGCCCCGAGCCGCGGCCCGAATCTGACCGAACGTGTGTGAGCCGGAGGAACTCCGGAGGCGTAGAGCCCGGGACGGAGAGGCCATGAACGACGGAGGAGGTCCGGACTGCGGTAACCCGCGGCTTTTCTAAGACCGAGGAGGTAGCGTGAGGGAGAGAGAAAGGATCGGATGCGTGAGGGGCGGATGTGAACGATTAACGGGTCCTTAAACGCTTGGCCATACCGGCCTCAGACGTGAACGCCAGAGTAGTTAGAGTATGTGTGTGTTCAAATTAGGGCGGACGGAGTAGAGCGAAGGTACTACAACCCGCGAGAGGAGGCGGTCGTCGAGGAATGCACGAAGGATTGGGGGAGGACACTGCAGTCACCACCAAAAGATTTTAGGCGGGATCTTGGTGGCCAACAATGTATGGGGACACCCACCGGTTTGTGAAGAAGTGTGATGCTTGTCAGGATCGGAAAGCCAACCCCGACACGGTGGCCGCTAGTACCGATATTGGCACCTTTCGAAAAGTGGGGTATTGACTTTGTTGGACCTACTCACCTCGACAAGACACACACAAAGGAGATACATCACGGTGGCAGCGGACTCACGCACTGGGTAGAGGCGGTGGACAGAACGGACTCCATACCGTGGCCAAATTCTGTCGAGAACATCATAACCCGGCGGATGTCCGCTGCTTGGTAAGTGATAGGGAACCCATTTCCTTAATGATGTGGTGGCCGCCATGGAGTATTTCGGCATCAATCATCGCAAGACGGCACCCTACAATCCTAAGGCCAATGGGGCTGAGAGAAGACAAATGGGCTCATCTGCGGGATCTGAATAAACTCACGATGAACTCGCCCATGAGGGATACCAAGCGCCATCCGCCATGCGGGCGTTAGAGAAGGTGACCACACAACGGACCCTTACTTCTTGACCTCGGACACTCTCCGTAATGCCGGTGGAGTTTGAAGTGCCCACTTTTCGAGTAATGATGGAAGGGAGGCGGAGGAGGAAAGCCAGCTCGGCGACTCTTGGGGTTTGTTCGGCCACAGAGGGCGGGAAGAAGCTCGGTGAAGATGCTTGGTGCAAAACCAGTGAAGATTTGGCACGATCGCCCATTGCGGAATCGAGTATGTAAAGGGGACTGGCCCTCCTTTATGATAGTCGTTACATGCATTTTCGAGCAAACTTCACGAGATGGATGGGTCCGTACCAAGTGGTGCAAGTATATGACAACGGGTCCGTCCATTCTGACTAGATGGAGAGCTGCCCACTCGGTGAATTGGCGGGTGAAGAAGTATCATGCTTAGTGTTGGCGGAGCGAGCAGATGAGAAGGGAGTATGTGGGCTTACAGGGAGTTAGAAATAAGTAGGGTTTCTTTTTTTAGGATTGAAGGATAAATAAAGGCGGAAAAGGAGGAATAAATTGGGGTAGCGCTTGGACGAGGCTCGGAGTATACTCCGGACTCGGAGTGAACAACGGACCCCGGTACCACTATGGCAAGCTCGGACTACGCGAGTAACGGATAAGTCCGGAACCCACTCCAGTCAAAATAGGATAAATGCCGAGTAACCTAGGAGGCGTGAGGGGCAGGCGGCGCCACGTGGGACGAGTGGAGGTCGGGCATGCGTGGCGGGGCCGTAACCTTGCCGTTATAGCGGTATTCACGCCCATGGCGTAAGGCCAGTAAGCGGGCGTAGGGTCGAGTAAGCCATGCGGACCAGCGATTCTGGACAGGCGCCTTCAGCCCAGTTACTTCCTGGCCAAGGAGGAGGTCATTTCGCCTGACCTCGGACAATCCTCCACGGTCCCTTGCGCTCAAATCCGGCTCTGGCGCTATCTTTTGGGCGCCAGAGCGTGGCCATCAAGGTTGGAGCAGCGAACGCGGGCGAGGAACATCATCCGGACCGCCAGCAGCCACAACAAGAGGAGGAGAAGGCAATGGCACCCAAAAGCCGAAGTCTGGGAGCCATGGACCCTCGTGGGCGCAACATTGTGACGGCGCTATCCGGACTTGGGCCACAGGCTGGAGGCGAGGTGGTGGGGAATGGCACTGGATGTATTCCGTCTACGGACCTTTGACAGCGCTTACGTCAGGAGTTGCGGAAGATGTTGGCGGCCAACAAGGAGGTTCGATCCAAGAACCTCCGGGAGGACCAGCGATGGACCTTGGAGGTCCACGAGGGCGGCCTACCGCGAGGAAACCGAGTGGGTGAGTCGGACTTTGTCCGGACCCGATAAGTCCGGACCCGATAAGTCCGGACCCGATAAGTCCGGACCACAAGTCGGACCCGATAAGTCCGGACCACGAGGTCCGGACCCCAGTGACAAGGTCGGACCTAGCCCGGCGGACTCAGAATCGCCCGGACTCACGGGTTCGGGAGTCGAGGCGACTCGAGGACGGCTGCAGCGAGGAGGAGCCCCTTCACCACAGGGGCGAGAATGGGCAGGACGGCCAGGACCCGAGGGAGGCCGAGGGAGGAGGATGGCGTGTGGTACGCCATGTCGCCGCCCGGTGAACCCTGACGGGGATTCCGGAGAGGAGGCCCCGCCTCACGGATCATCCGATAGGTGCGCCCAACCGCTACGGGGATTGGACCACCCATCCCGAGGGGCCCAGGACCTTCCACACAATGGGCGAAGGAGATAGGGGAAATAGGATGGTAGGCCGATTAGGGTATACCGAAATGGGCTACTCCGTATTAGGTATTAAAGACGCCGCCTTGGGCGCAGGTGTAAGAGGGGCTGAGGTTAATTCTGATAAAGCATCTTTCTCTTGGTGTTGATGCACAGCGCCTGCGGAGTACCTTTGTGAGTCTTCTTGCTAACGTGAGTCTGAGTCCATGGCGAGCCACAGCAGCTCGGGAGATTGATCAAGGTCCGTGGCGGACCTAGCAGCGTTGTGGTGTGTGCGAGGAAGGGTGACCCAGTGACGTGCTCGTCCGGAGCGCGGCCCGGAGCGGGAGCGTGTGAGCGGAGGAACTCCGGAGGCGTCAGAGCCGGGCCCGGAGAGCAGCGGAGAGAGGTGGGGCTGTAACCGGCGTCTTTTCCTAAGGCGAGGTGTAGCGTGAGGGAGAGAGGAAAGGAGGATCGTGAGGGGCGGATGTGAACGATCTGGGTGAGCAGGTCCTTAAGCGTTTAGCCATACCGGGCTGTCAGTGAGCGTTGTGAGTAGTTAGGAGTATGTGTGTGTTGAGGTGAGCAGCTAAGGGGCCAGTGGGAATCACGAAGCAGTAAGCGGGCCTATCATTTCCTTGGGGCGGACTTCTTCCTACAACGACACGGATTGTGCGCGCCCGGCTGGCCATCAGCAAAAGTCGCCACAACTCCTTTCTGCACCAAGACCTCAAAGCCTCGCTTGAATCACCCCATCCACCCCATGCATAAGAATTATCCGGAACACATCGTGGTCTTCTCGTTGAAAGAGGTGATGATCTCTTTCAATTCTTCTTCAACGAAAGCCTTGTCATTCTCATGCCATGTAAACCTCGAGGAGGTCGCGAGAAAAGAAGAGTATACCTCCTCGGTGGCAAAAATCCTTTCATATCCAAAATGTCTCGATGCACCACGATATGCCACTTTGTCCAAGACCTGCACTCAAACCGCCACCGCATCCATGTCCTTGTCGGCCATTTGTTTTCGCTCTTCTTCCATCCGTTTCGATTCGCGCTATAAACAAAATCTTGGAAAGGTTTTGGCGCTTTCAAATCCTCAATGTCTCCCGCAAGCAACAATGCGGGTAAAACAACTCATTGGCAGGTGGAGTGCGCGGTCGGCCCGGCGCGCATGTCTTGCCCGGTCAGCGGCGCACTCCAATGAACGGCGGCGGCGAGCGCGGAGTCGCGGTGGCGGCGCCTCGCGTTCGCCTCTGGGGAAACAAACAAGAAGAGTCGCGGTCGGGCGCCTACCTAATCGCCGGTGACCGCCGCCTATGACACTCACTTACCACTTTAAAGTCGCTTGAACTTCGCCAATTCCTTGGCTTCGGTATGTTTCGGAAACTGTTTGGCCACTTCAGCGAAGGTGGCACACTTCATAGCCTTTCGAAAGGCATGCTCGATAAGGTTAATCTTCTTCCTGTTGCCAACATCAGTGTCCATATCTTTCAGCTGCAGTTTCCCTTGGATGACCTTTTGGGTCACTGCTATCAACATCTCCTCACCCTTCTCGTCCTTTGGGACTCCTTGGAATGCTCTCCATGCCCTTCCGAGCATTGGAGCTGGACGAGGGGCCGCTAGGGACCGGCTGCTGGTCTTGTGGCTTCCGTTTGCTTTCGCCCGCCTGCCGCCCCGACTGCCGCTCGCCCGCCTGGGAGTTCGCACTTCTCCCACATTTGGAAAATGGTGTCCACGTTCTCCCACAATTTACCCACCTCGCAATCCTCAGCGAGTCTTCCATCCACCATCTTACATACATAATCCATGTCCTTGGGTTTCCAGCCTCCTCCGGCATCCCCAAAGAACATTGTACACATTGAACTTCCTTCATGGTTTTCCATCGGTGTGTCCGGTGCCAAATCTCAAGCTCATCATGTATGTAGCGTACTTGTTCAATAAAACCAAGCTTCTTCCTCTTCGCATACACATTGTGATCAATGCCAAAGACCGATTTCTTCCTCAAGCTCGCATATACATGGCCCTCGAGCCATTGAAATTTATCTTCCGCGGATACATTTCGAAGGTTCCGCATGGCGGCATAGCAATAGTTCCCTCGGCACCCCTAGGGTGTAATCTTTGAGCTCGATCTCCTCCGTGCATCTTCTTCTTCAAGCACCGTCCGGATCAATCATGCACAAAAGTGGGGCGTCCCTTCCTTCAGGACACATGCATCGAACAAGGCACTTCATCCATGCCTCATCCACCTTCCTTATCTGAGCATCTGCCGTTAGAAATGAAGCAGGACGTAGTACCGAAATGTGAATGTCGAATGTTGTGGTTTGCACCCGCTTCTTGTAGGCCCGAGTGCGAACCATCTCCAGATAGTCATCCTCCTGCGACAGGAGCTCCAGTCGTTCGGCATCAGTGGTCGCTGTCCGGGCAACGGCTTCCTCTTCTGCATGCTTCCTCGACTTCCTTGATTTTTTCCGCCCTCTGCCCACCTCTTCTCCATCACCAGCCTGAGATCTTGCCTTCCTCTTTCGCTTGATTGGTGTGCTCTGCATGGAAATCAAAACAAGATGCTTCAATTCTTACATGGGTTGGTGCGGAGGCGGGCTAGGAGCATTCTTACCAGCCATTCGCCTTCTCATCTTCATCGAGACTGGAGCTGGATTCCCTTCTTCTTCTTTCTGGCTGCCGCCGACGGGTCCTTTCTGACGAGGAGGGTCACCTCCTCCTCAAAAGCCTCAGTTCAAGACCGAGCTGGACATGTTGCGAGCCATGGCGGCCTCGTCGAGCTCGCCTCCGCGCCGGACCACGAGGCGGAGCTCCTCCTCTTCCGGAGAGCTCGGCTCGGCTCGCCACCGGAACCTCGTCCTCCTCCATCTCCGGTTGCATAATCCGGGCATCGTTTCTCGCAGACACAACCCACCGCCCGCCTGATAGCGGCCGATGCTCGCACCGCCTCGCCCGATCACCGGTTCGATCACTACACTGTTCTCAGACCCTTGGAAGGAGTAGAACGCAAAATTGTTCTCCCCTGCTCATTTTAAAGAGGAAAACAATGAGTATACCAAGATGCGAAACCCTAGCGAAAATGGGAAGTGATACATTACAACGACTTACATCTTGAACACTTTTGGAATCACGCAAGGCCGATTTCAACTGGGCTCTAGACGAGGCATTATCTTGGCGCATCCATTATCGAGGAGATGTGTGTTGATGTCATCGTTTATGTGCAAATGAGGTTTCTTGGTGACCAAAAGCGTATGTGCATATCTTCGCCCATTCATCGCTGTAACATAGAATCCATCCGACTCTTGCACAGGAATCCCCTCAATACCATTGTAACCGTTAATCCATAAGGCCGAGTGGAATCCAAGGCGGACTGGATCTTGGGTTCTTCTTCAACAACGCTCCACTCTTATGCATGTTGTACCGCCGAAGAGAATCACGGAGCTTTTTCACCAAAAGCCGCTCCACAAAGTTAAAAGCATGAGGAATCGCAGGATCGCATTTCCAGAGGTTGGTGCTCACCGGCCATCAATGTCTTCATATCCTCTCCGTTGAGTACCCTTTGAGGTGGACGTCCGGACACTACCATGAGAGGATTCTCTCAATTGCATAATAGCGGGTGGGGTTCTGTTACCACATTCGCGGGATGCATCCCCTCATCCGTCGCGCCCTTGCGGCGATCCTGCTGCTCTTGCAACCGCCATCGCATTTTTCCGCGCTTCGATGCGTGGCGCGCCAACGCAGGGTCGATCTGCATGCTTATTGCTCCGTGGCGTCCTCGCGATCACCATCCGCAATCTTCAAAACCTCATGCGGGAAGTTGGCGGGAGGAAGTAAGAGAATTAGATCCGGACTCTCGAACTCTTGATGAAAAGGAGAGGCTCGAGCTTGTGGAAATGAAATATGGATGTTGAAGCGCATCAACGGGATTACGATAAAGCCTTAACACTAGTTACGCTAAAAGCTCAAGTAGTAGTAGAGGTTCACAACACGGTCATCATTCATTTTAACCTCAAATGCCTAAAATAGGCCCATTACAAATTCGATGCATCCACCTCATCTTATGCCATCATTTTCTAAGGACGGGCTGCACTCTCATTCAAGGTCCATCAGAATCATACTATCACCATCGCCGCAACCGCAATTATAAATCATCCAACACCACACGCACTACCTTATGTCACATGTCTATAATTGTGGGTGTGACTTTGATCTTGATTCAAAGTGCGTTCTTCCTCGCATGCAGGTAGCTCTTGAAAATTTGCCGATGTTGAAGCGGTGGAAGGAGTTCTTGAAGTCAAAGGACTTGGATGCTAGGAAGCGAGATTCCTCCCGATATGCAACACTCAAAGACTGCGTCGTGGCGGAGCAGGAGCACTATTTCCATATTGACATTCCATCGTTTCACTCGAGATGTGTATCATTTGAACTACGGCCGAGGCATCAACGGTTCCACTGAAATGCCTATCAAGGTATTCAAGATGAAGAGGAGAACTAGATGAAGGTACGTCGTGCAAACTCGTGCGGAAATCGATTGCATTCAAAGGCTCTTGTGAACATGATTCCGGATGTGTGTTATCAGATCGCAGTGCACGGCCTCCACCACTTCCGCGATAAGCGCATCCATTCCAAAGACACCGCCTGCTTCAAGATTGGATTCCATTCACGGAAGTCCTTCTCCGCCAGAGCCTCGTACATCCCGCCATCCGCAAGACTACTCCTCCGGGAAGTGCTCCACGGACGACACGAATCGGATATGGCCGCTTGGTTGGGGTGAATGCCAACTCGGTTTGCACCGGTTGTATCTAGAAGATACTGTTTCCTGTGGCCACGTTCGGTGGAACTGTTGTGGAGGAAGAGGACTCGGATAGCGGTGCATTTGAACATCCACCTGAAAGGCGTACATACAATTTGAAGCCCGGTCCGAATCATTTATCGAGCATGGCGGACCACCACGTAGACGCTCAGACGGCAATCTAAAGTGCCCGAGATGAAATGTGAAGAGGTTTAGATTTTAAAAACTGTGGTAGACAATGCTTGAGGACAATAGGGAAGGCAACCTTTCGAGATTTGAGGTATCGGTTCCTTAGAATGTGCGGCGGGAGGCGGAGATGCACCTACAATCCCTTTTGATGTCGATTATGGGAGCGATGGAAGGGTTAGGGTAGACTCGTTTCTTGTCGGACGAGGAAAAGTGTATTGTTGTAGAGGCCTTGAGCGTTTATTGTATCGGGTCTAGCAGAAGCGAAGCGAGCATCGGAACATTATGGTCCGCCTTCATGTAAAAGGCGCATCGAATCAAGATGTCGCAACGGCGTGGATGAACCAACTGCTTATGCTTATTGCCGAGAGAATGCCAAACATTGAAGTGTATCACCTTCCGACTCTTACTCAAAAGGCGAGGTGTTTCAAGAATACAAGCAACATATTACAAGAAGATGGTTTCTCATTCCTACTTTTGTCGACTTTGGGCTCGCACTTCACAAGGTGAAAATTCAAGAGCAATCGGTTTGCCTTGTGCACAACCCGCGATTACCTCAAACGAAATATAAAGAGCGAGAAAAGCAGAGAAAAACAAGGTGAGGCTTGATGTGAAATTGGCACGGGATGGTCTGGCCTGCGTGGCGGCCACAATGGCGGCGACAATAGTCACCAAGAGGCGAGTTTGTGAAGTCCACCGCGACTCAGATTTATGCGGTGTTCCTTCCGAGCGGCGCTTATTCCTCAACGTTGTTTGGGTGATTATTTTGCGAAGCATTTGAAGTCGATCCGAGGCGCATCATCAAGTCCGAGAGAGAAAATGCATCAAGCACGCGTGAAATGTTATGGAGACCCGGCAAAGTATATCGGGATATCCATCGACGGATGGACCAACGAGACACCGCTTCCACATTTCACGCGTTTACCCAAGGACCCGTCGGATGTAGGTTTGATCGGCGTCCATGTTGTGGGGTGCATGATTTATAACTACACCATGTCGGAACTATCATGGCATACGGAACATCCGAACGATGCAAACCTCGACTATAGCCAATATCCAGATGTCATTTCAAATTACGAGGACTACTACCAAAGGTTCTTTATCTTCAACTCGACAACACGCACGGGAGAATAAGAATGCCGCTATTCGCTTACCGAATATGTTGGTAGAGCTTAAGGTTTTGAGAAGGTAAAAGTAGGATTCCTCACGGTTGGGCACACTCATGACCAGTTGACGGATGTTTTCGAGGTTTTCAATAGTGCTTGCGAAGGAAGCTTTACGCTTGCCCAAACCGACCGGTATTTTGGAGAATGCATATACGCCCAAACCAAAAATTATGGAGGTGAAAGAAGTTCCGGACTTCAAAGTTTGTGTGGCCAATACCTTATGGTAAAATGGCTATAAACAAAGTTGTCGGAAACAGTTGCACAATATATCTTTTCAAAGATCCAAAATAACCCGAGAAACGCGAGGTGAGCGCGGACTTATTCGTGATGAGGGGCAAACAATATTCCACGATGAATACCGGTCACCGGACGAGGGTTTGGAGTTTTGAATAATGTCCCATCTACTCCTATTCAAGCTCGTTTGGTTCATTTGGAGGTCCAAGTAAAAAGCGGTTGCAGAGGGAGAGATCCCGAAGAAGTCTTGCAAAGAATGCGTGGGAAACTAGAGGAAAACTCGGGACCCATTTGGGCGCAGTGAGGATATTTGGTGGGAGGAATTGTGAGCAATCACCATCGTGGACAAGATAGCATGTGAGCATGCCGAGGAATTGAAGACCCCTTGGCAATGGTACGATAGAACACATAATGAAGAGTTGCATCGCCTGGTTGTACCAGGTGAGATTTTACAGATCCAATCGGCAAGTGCCCCGGACATGTATGTTGGAGCGCATCGACAGGATGATGCGCCAAGGCGAACAAGCTTGAACGGCGATGTGTTGGAGATACAAACAGTCACATGATTGCGGTGCCTTGTGAGATGACAACGATAATCGACCATTCGGCTCGCAAAAGTTCTACAGTGGACTTCCAATGTGACGCCCATTCATTAAAGTCCATTGGTGGGTGACTAAATGCAGCGCATTTGAAGGTGTACCTAGAGGAGATGATTTTACGATCGCCACCAACGCTGGCATGTGGGGTCGCTCTCAGCGAGCATGAGGTTGCGGAAACACGTCGACAAATTGCTTCTTCGGACACATTCATCTTGGCATACGGGTTTTCTCTAACAAAATGAAGCAACTAAATGCAAGGACCAACCAATACGGAAAAACATGTACGTTTTGCGCTCTGCGGAGGAAGCTCCGGAACATATGGAAGGAAGGGACGTCATGGATGATGGCGTTGCGAGAAGATGTTGCATCAGGCGAGGACATTGAAACACTTGATGAACATGGTTCATGGAGTTGATTAGTTAGTTTTCGATTGACCATGGACTCCTACTAGTCTTTGGGTATGGGAAGGTATGCGCCTGACCGCGACTTCAGGAGTGGATAGGTTGTGTGTTCCCCATGGACATAAACGGCTTAACCAAGTGCAGAGTATGGGCACACAAAATGACGGTACAACACAGAATTTGCGATTATGTTCCAAATCAGCCAAAACCGTGTCTCTATTCTGATGGACCTTATTTTTTTAGGACAACACATGATAAGACCGGCCTGTAAGACAAATGTTCAAACGCATCCACCAGTTCCGGTCCCCACACTTTTTCTGAAGTTTTGGAGGAATGAATTCAAAGACAATAATTTTTTTGGCCACGTTCTTTTCCGGTCCTGTCGAAAAGTGGATGCCAAATTTCTTCAAAACCCGCAATAACGTACATGGTTTTCTGGGACATGCTTTTTTTTGGATATGATGATGGGAAAGTTTACTGCCTTTTGCCCAGCAGCCCATTTCAACGGAATCCGCCGATATTGCGCAGACTCTGTTCTAGATGGGTCGGCTGAAAGTCTCCTCCATAAGAGTCCAACCCATAGGTAGGATCCAGTGCCCGTCAAGGCATGGATCAAGGACCTCCATGTCCCCCCTGTGCCCCCTTGGCCATGGCCTGTTTGTCCTCCTCCTGGTCTTCTGTTGCCCCCTTCTTCCTTGCTGTGGCTCTGGTCTTGGAGCCTGTTACAGTTGTTGCTTCCTTAGCAACAAGGTCTGGAGTTGTTGCTTCCTTAACAACGGCTTCGGCGGTTGCTATCTTAGCAACAACCTCGGCTGTTGCTATCTCAGCAACAGGTACTTCAGTGGTTGCTTCCTTAGCAACCGGTGGGTCGGTTGCTACCTTAGCAACCTCCTGTGCCACGGTTGCTTCCTTAGCAACCGGCTGCTCCACTGTTGCTATCTCAGCAACAGGTTCTTCCATGGGAGCCTCTGCATCTTCCACGGTGGCTCTCCTTGCAGTCTTGGCCCTCTTGGCCTCCTTCCAGCCCTTCCTAGCCTCGTCCCTCTCCTCCTACTAGGCTCTAGTAGACTTTTCTTATTTCCTAACCTACTTCACATTCCAACTCCACACGATTCTCACAACTTAAACACAAAACAAAAAAAACACTCCTTTCGAGGGGGTCTGAGTACCCATGTGGTCACCACAATGACGAAGGGATCTTCCATGTCATGGAAGCATGTGATTTGATTGTGAAGTGTTGTCACTGCATTGGCAGTAGGAAAGGGCATGCTTTGGTGGTTGGGGCAACCTTTGCCTTTGTGTTTACGCCGATAGACCTCAATAGTCCTTTGGAGGTGCAAGTCTGTTGCGGCCTTTCCAGGTCGGATTTTCTCTTTAGTTAGCTTTGTTTAGCGCCATCAGATGGCACGTCCACATTTGTGCCCGTAACATGAAGGCACTGGGTGGTATTACATTTCAACATTTCTGTACATCCCGGTGATCGTGGGTTTACATGTCTTTTCCAATAGCAAATCCGAGAAGGCACGGTGTGCAAATGAACCACCCCCACCTTCTCCCACATCCGGGTGTGCTAACGCTTTCTTTGGGCGTGTCAGACAAGCGTGAATGGCCTGTTTTGTGGTCACTTCGATATCGATACACCTTCCTTGTGTCCACAGCCATGAAACCGCTCATGTCTTCTTCCATAGACACTGGGTTTGAAGATACGTCACACAAAAATCACTTGATTTGGAGGACAAAGGCACAAAAGTCTGCTCCCTCGAAAGTCACGTCTAGAATCTATTCAACCTGGCCGAAAAACTGAACAGGTTGGTCTTCCATGTCAAAGGTCCCAAAAACCGAACTGTCCTAGGTGGAGCGGCGATGCAGGTCACCGGTTATGGTGCGGTAATGGTACCCCATTGTCTCCAAACCACTGTAACTATTGACCCGCTTACGCGGCCCGTTCACCATGGCCCGAATATCGTTGTACTGTTCCAGGGATTGCCAATGGCCAGTTCGGACACCGGCTTCCAACCACGCGAGGAAAGTGGCCCGGTGCTGTCCCTCAGCATCAAACTCCATTCGAATCCCCTCCAAAGTTTCCGAGTGGAGCAGGAAATGCCAGTGCAAACGCTTTTGCTCCACGGGTGTTAGGGTTCTGGGTTGTGCTTTCCCGATGGGACGCTCTCCATCCCGGTCGATCGATGTGTGCTGGAACAAATGAGCCTGAGCCGGATTCCTTTCCGCCACGTAGTCCGTTGCATAAAACAAGCTCTCCATTGC
Organism: Anthoceros angustus; assembly: GCA_010909165.1. Classification (NCBI taxonomy): domain Eukaryota; kingdom Viridiplantae; phylum Streptophyta; class Anthocerotopsida; order Anthocerotales; family Anthocerotaceae; genus Anthoceros; species Anthoceros angustus. The sequence continues at coordinate 805,595 of MU008163.1, forward strand.
CAAGTACCCAGTGGCATACTTCCTTTGGGCCGAGCTTTCTGGCAGATTGATTGCTTCAAGACATTCATATGCCGCTCGATAGGGTACATCCATCGAACATACACCGTGCCGTGCGTGGCAACTTCATCTAGCAGGTGGATAAAGAGGTGCTACATCGGATTCCAAAACACGGAAGGGTAATACCGCTCCAAGGCCACCATTGTATCCACAACCTGAGCCCGCATTGCAGGGATTTCTGTGGGCTTGATTGCCTTCTACAAATCCACAAGTAGATGGAGCTCAGCTGTATGAAGGCTTTGTACTCCGGGCCTCTCAAACGGTGGCGTAGTGCAATAGGAAAATAAAATTGGAGGAGCAAGTGCCAGTCGTGACTCTTCAGCCCTGTGACTGTTGCCCCACCAAAGCAGGTTGCAAGGTTGGACCCAGATGCCGTTGGTGGTTTGATGTTGCATAGCTCCACTTTCACGGCCTGTAAGTCATTTTTGCTCAATGTGTATGACGCAGGGGGGAGGTGGGCCTCCCCTGCGTCATCCATAACAGGCCACAGCCACGGCTTGGAGTGCACATTCATAAGGTCAATCCTTGCATTGTGGGTGTCCTATTTGCCACTCCATATGTTCCAAAAAGCCTGGCAGTTGTTAACTTCCGTGTGCATCATGTCTTTCAGCCACAGCTTCGGAATAGCTAGCAAGTAGGGCAGCATTTGAACGAAAGCCGAGCGGCGCCTGACACCCCATGACATTGCAGCCGCCCGCTCACTTGGGGTCGCATTTTCCCAAGCATCCATCTCGTCAATGATGTCCTGCACGGTTCGGGAAGGGGCGCCGGCCGCATATCCCTTGCATTGTTGAAAAACTCACGGTGGTCATGCCGCTTGCTATCGTGGATGGCAGGGCACCATCTGCGGTGCCCATCGCAAATGACTTTATCCAAAGCCTGCGACCATCTAGCTTCCAAAAGCCCCCCGTAGTCCACACAACAACGATAGCCTCTCACTTGCAAGCCGAAAAGCGCTCCGAGTCCAGGGTAGTCACATGTCGCGTGCAGCACGGCAGCCCTCAGGATGAAAAAGTGTCCCGGGTCAGACACGGCTTTGGAATGATCAGCGCATGGGACACCCACCCACAAGGTCGCCAGCTCCTCCAACAAAGGTTGGAGATACACATCCATATTCTTCACCTGTTTCGGCCCCGGAATGATTAAAGGCATAAGAATCCGCTGCTTCTTTGTCGTGAGCCATGGAGGAAGATTGTGGATGAAAATGAGAGGCCAAATGGAGTATGAGGAAGAACGATGGCCGCTTGGATTGAAGCCGTCTGTAGAGATACCGAGGCGAAGATTTACATCTTCGGGCCTGCACCCACTATCAAAATGAGCGGGTGTGTCGGCCATTATCTGCACTTGACCATCAGTGCTCCTATGGTCCTTCCACCATATCAGTTTACGTGCTGTTGAAGAGCACGCATACATTTGGCGGAGGCGATCCGCCAGCGGGAAATAAAACATTGTCTTCCGCGAAATAGGTTGCCCAGTGGCACCCTCGCGATATTTGGGCTCACCGCAAACGTGGCAAGAGGTCTGGCGGGTTTGAAGGGTTTGGCGGCTTCCTCCTCCAAATTGGATTGTCCCTCTTGCGAAGCACTGGCTATGAAGTCTTGCATCAACCTGTGCAAGCGCTCCACCTCGGAACCCAGTACCCGCCCGCCGTTGGGTATGTCTGACAAAGGTACTTCATCCACGGACTCCGGGGCCGCAAACGCACAAGCCCCAACCGGAGGGGCGGTGAGGGGCTCACCGCCACTCACCGGAGGGGCGGTGAGGGGCTCACCGGAGGGGCGGTGAGGGGCTCACCGGAGGGGCGGTGAGGGGCTCACCGGAGGGGCGGTGAGGGGCCCGGACACAAGCCCCAACCCCGCCCATCGGTTGTGGATGCACATAGGCATGGATGGTCTGATCTACCTGGATGTCTGCCGGGTGTGCCTGTGACAAGCAAACAACATTGTTAGTGAGCTCCCAAGATTTGCCTACGCGAGCAATGCCAAGGTGCTTGCACAACCTGGACATATTGCCTCACCTCGGCAAGTAGGCGCGCCCATGAACGGACGTGACAGTCTGCGACGTCCGCGTGGATGGGGCGTGTGCTTCCTTCGCAACCAGGGCAATTGCAGAGGACCCGAGGTATTTGACGGTTGGTGTAAGGAGGATCCATAGCATCTCACCCGATGCCTAGCTATGGCGGAAATGGCATCCAGCGTCTTTGCGAGTAAAAGGGGAGTTCACAGGCGGTAGGAGAGTCCCGCTCACGGCTAAGGCCGCCCCGGGAGGCGTTGGGTCATGGGGTTTGTGAATGGATGCCGTTGGAGGCAACAATGGGCCGTTGGGAATGCTGTCAAGGCCATCCCCTCCCACTAAAGGCACGCGAGCGGGTGTGTCGTGTGCACTTGACCGCCCGCCAGTGCTCCTATGGTCCTTCCACCATATCGATTCACGTCTTTGTTGAAGAACACGCATACATTGGCGAGGCGATCCGCCAGAAATAAAACATTGTCTTCCGCGAAATAGGTTGCCCGATGGCACCCTCGCGATATTTGGGCTCACATAAGCGTGGCAAGTGGCGGGTTTGAAGGGTTTGGCGGCTTCCTCCTCCAAATTGGATTGTCCCTCTTGCGAAGCTTGGCTATGAAGTCTTGCATCAACGCAAGCGCTCACCTCGGAACCCGATGCCGCCGTTGGGTATGTCGACAAAGGTACTTCATCCACGGACTCACGCATAGCGCACAAGCCCCAGCCGGAGGTGAGGCTCACCGCCACTCACGGAGGCGGTGAGGGCTCACCGGAGGCGGTGAGGCTCACCGGAGGCGGTGAGGGCTCACCACGGAGGCGGTGAGGGGCCCGGGCCCCAACCCCGCGGTTGTGGATGCACATAGGCATGGATGGTCGATCTACGGATGTACGGGTGTGCACGTGACAAGCAAACAACATTGTTAGTGAGCTCCCAAGATTTGCCTACGCGAGCAATGCCAAGGTGCTTGCACAACCTGGACATATTGCCTCACCTCGGCAAGTAGGCGCGCCCATGAGCAGCGTGGCTGCGGCGTCGCGTGGATGGGCGTGTGCTTCCGCCAGCAGGGCAATTGCGAGAGGACCCGAGGTATTTGACGGTTGGTGTAAGGAGGATCCATAGCATCTCACCGATGCCTAGCTATGGCGAAATGGCATCCGTCTTTGCGAGGGAGTTCACGGAGGCGGTAGGAGAGTCCCGCACACGGTAAAATGCGTCTGGGGAGGCGTTGGGTCATGGGGTTTGTGAATGGATGCCGTTGGAGGCAACAATGGGCCGTTGGGAATGCTGTCAAGGCCATCCCCTCCCACTAAAGGCACGCCCGAAGTGCTCAGAAACATGGTTACCGTTTGGCCTGACAATGGTTAGCACACTAAACCCGTTGAGCTGAATAGCACTGCGAACGGGGAAGTCCAATTCCGGAGACAGTCAGACATAGAATCGCTGAACCTCCACCATAACCGATATTGACCAGGATGGAATCCAAAGGTTAGTGGGAGGCCCAATGACAGAGGAAACACGAGGAATACATCTGTCATATACACCCTATTACAGCAGCATGCAAAATGTCATTTGCCACCGACCCCGACATTCTTTAATGACGAAGTGATGCAGAATAGGTGCCTGTCATTTCCCGCTTGTCATAAACCGCCTCGTTTTGTAGTAGTGAGTAGGAGCGAGCAAGTTATTAAAACACAGACACAGTATTGAAGAAAAAAAGGCAACATTGATGAATAAAGTGGAACTTACTGTAAACACTGACCACATGGCTAGGAAACTATTGACATATATGGACTCTAACACGAACCATCCTTATGCGCGTGTAGATGCACTTGTACCAAACTAGGGAGCAAGGCTGGCTACAGTTGCTGAGGCTCACAATTCTCGTTTCCTTGTCAAAGTCCCAGTGGGGGAACTTCCAAGGCACAGGCAGCCAAGAATCAGAGTCAGAATAAGCATATTCACCATCCTCAAATCTGCGCTTGGCACAAGCAGCTTTGGAAAACTGTTTTTCACTTTCCTTGGCAGGTTTGGAGGGCGCACCCATGTCTGGTCTCTCACAAGACGGCCGAATAGTAGCAGTAGCAGCCCTTTTCTGAGCCAACAGAGCCTTGGTGAGACTTGGCGGGCGTCCTATGGGGCGTGAGATATGGCTAGGGCCGGCCTCCGTCTTCTGGGCACCTGAGGAGGCAATCTCCTTGCCTTTCTCACTGGCAGAGGCAGCTGTCCTAGTAGAGGTGAACCTTCCTAGGATGTCTCTCCCAGGCAATCGGTGCGTGGGAGAGTGGACCTCACAGTCGGAAGAAGAAGACATTGTGAGAAGCGCAATCTTTCTCTCGATACGCTCAATGGCAATAAGAGTGAGAGCGTAAAGGAGGATTATAAAGGGGATGCACCTCATAACTGGTGGTGTCACATTGGCGCAATGCATGTTTCCCGTTTGGCCACTATTGGGCGTAAATCGCACACGAAGTCGAACGATTGTGGGATAGCCTCAGCTGAACTCGAGCGCACTCAAGCAGCTCACGTTTAAGGGACACTCCTTCTCAGAACCAACAAGTGGGAGTGATGAAATAGGGTGTTGGAGTTATGATAAGGGTTTAGCGTTTATTAATATCCCACACATATAGTATGAATAGGCACTAGATTTATTTTTTTAGACACTTGTTCATTAGGGTTACATCTCTTAGTGAATAGATATACCTTTTCGTTTAAGTTAAGTTGTTTTTTCATATCTATGCTAATTACATTCATTGGTTCTTGATTCTTGGATACAATGTAATTATTCATTAATTTGTTTAATTGATTTATATAGACCTTATAAATTGTCACTTCTCATACAACAAGGGACACTTTTAGCTTGCTCCCCTCTTGGTTTCCATACCGCTATCTCTTCTGGATAGATGGAGCTTGAGGACTTGGACGCAACACAAACTGAGCGCAGTTGTTGCGAAGAGCGCAATGGCGAAAGCGTCCATGATGGCAGGACTTTACAATGGAAGAGGAGGCATACCGGTAGTCTGATGGGGCGTACCCGAATTCTAGACAGAGTGAAAGACGATTAGGATAACTGTGCTTACCTTAAGGGGGAGTGTTAGATATATGGCTGTTACGGTATGTATAAGGTTAAGCTAGTTAGGTTTACTGAAACGCCACCTTTAGTTTGGGTTACCAAAACGCCACCTATCGTTTCGGTTACCGAAACGCCACCTATCGTTTGGGTTACATATTTAAAGTGGATACATAACATATTTTTGTATTCATTCTTTATTATTGCAAGTGTTTTTGGAAAAATACGCTCTTCGCTCTTTGAACATAGAGAGATTATTCACTTGGCAATCGTACGAGTTGCAACTTCATAGCGGCAATTTCAACATTTGCACACGCTCTGGTGGAGATAATGTTTGGACAAGAATGAATAATCATCGCATCCTCATTAAACAATAGCACATCCTAGTCGCAAGCAAATAGGGTACACATAATAGCACTTCTTTGGATAGTTTACTAAAAGAGGAGAGACATAAATTAATTAATTAATAAAAGAAATAATAAAAGAAATAATAAAAGAAATAATAAATAAATAAATCCGGAACCTTTATTATCATGTTGTGGATGCTCATTTGAGTCAACTCATGATCGGTTTCTCCTTCTTGATGAGCTTCAATGGAAACCCGTCTGATGGGTAGGGAATTGGCCAGAAGTGCTGTTTGGGGCATGGAGTCACTCCCGCGGGCTCAAAGCTGCATGCCCACATTTACACCATCCAACGTATTAGTAAGCACAAGCTGCATAGCCCGTTAAAGAGACCGCTCCTAATTAGCTGCAGACAGCAAGTAATTGCGAAAGTACTTCCACAATTACTTGCTGTGTAATGCAACCATGCATATGCCTCACTAGTGACCATGTGTAGGGGTCTGTCTGTTACTCGTATGCAAGCAGGAAGTGATGGAGGAAGATGAGAACTTGCTGCCTGGCCAGGTCCTTCCCAGGACAGACTCGATTCCCGTTCCCAAAGGGTGTGAAGGTGTTGAGCTTGGGAGTGGTCTGAAACATTACAGGCTGCAGTATTAACATACGTTTCCTGTAGGCCAGCGCTTACGAACTCATCGAAATTGGTCGCAGTTGGCTGGAAAGGTTGCCAATCAGATTGCAAGTACCTCAAATCGGGAGGGATTGAATGTCCAGGGATCAGGATACACTTCTGGGTCGAGATGGAAGTAGCGGAACCAGGCCATGACCGTCCAGTTTTTGGGGATGAATATACCTGCAGTGGATTGACAGCGATAGCCGTCATGATTACACTGGCTCCGAACTAAAAGTGCAGATTTGCAGAGGGCTGGCCAGGTATCACTTACCATCCACCACGACGTCTTCTCTGGCTTTTCTAGGGCTGAAATTTCCCACGTTTACAAGCCTCTGAGTCTCTTGCAGAAACTGGGGCAATTGAGGAAAGCACTACCCCAGGTGTTATTTGCAATGCAGGACAACATCCTTGCTACAAGTACTTGTGCTCTAGACTCGACAGTGCCAGCCTATAACTCAGCTGAAGGACGTCATGACGCAGATTGCAAGTGGACAACAACGTACCCGAGAGGAGTAAGGAAGAGAGGCACTGATTTCCTCCCAGTTTATCGTATCATCTGGAGGTCGCTTCCTCGCAAGTTCTTCATGTTCATCCTGCACAGTGCATGACTTCGTTAATGAACTATGAAGAAAGGAGAAACTTGTATGCTACTTTCATGAGGTGAGCAGCGTACATACCTTGACTTGCTGTGCATACTCAGGGTACAGACACAAGTGGTATAGAACCCACATGATTGTACATGTGGTCGTATCGTGAGCCCCAAACAAGACCGCGAAAAGGTTCTCCCTGATCTGTTTGTCAGTCAGCTTCGTCGATCCACTTTTGTTAAGCATTTCATCCAGCAGATCATGATGCTCCACCAACCCATGTGCAGCACGTCTATTGTTCAGCACTTTTTGCAGATATCCCTTGGCCTTCACAGATCCCTGAACATGGGGAATTCAATGACATGGATATCCATCAATGCTTGAGCTTCGGCCTATTCATGCTTGTCAAAGTGTATGTACAAGGTGCATGTAAATTTTCATCACACTTTCAGAAGTTGCCAAGCAACACGTACCTGGACAGCCTTTGTCCAAGCACTCCCGGGAATCCTGAGCGGAATCACCATAAGGGCATGTTCCATCAGAGCTGCGTTGGCTCGGAACTCATCCAACTCCTCACTGGGTTCCAAGTCCTCGCAGATGAAGCGGATGGCTACGTTGAAGGTGAACTGCACATATACCACTCCCAGCTCTTAGAGACATGAAAACAAATCCGTGCAACGAGCAACACTAGCTAGCTCTACACCAGACTGGACCACTCACGTCTTTCAGCGCCTTGGCAGTTTCGATCTGCTCCTTGCCCGACAAGTCAGCAACCCACTTCCTGGCAGCTTCATCGACATGGGACGCCAAGTACTTGAGCCCATTCGTGGTGAGCCGGGATCTGATGAGCTTCCGGTACAAGGTGTGCATATGCCCGTCCACCTGGCTGAGGGCATCCGAGCCAAGGACCTCGTGCTGAGACGCCGGGTAATTGGGGGCGAACAGCTCGGGATGCTGCAGCACGCATCTGGTTGCCTCCACGGTGGTGACGCACACCGCGGGCTTCCCAAACAGATGCGTCCGGAAATTCTTCCCGTACCTGCACACCACATACCAACACCAACTTGTGTCAGAAACAGCAGGATGGGCGACAACAGAACTGAGTGCTGGTCCACCACACGTCTAGGACCAGAATGAACTCACTTTCGAATCCTAGGAAACATGAAACGGTCGGGATGGCCACTCAGGAATTCCACGGTTTCGCCCCAAGATGGGAGAATGAACTCACTTTTGAATCCTAGGAAACATGAAATGGTCGGGATGGCCGCTCAGGAATTCCACGGTTTCGCCCAAGATGGGTATCTGCCAGAACCTGCCCGCAGGGAGCTGCGCCCGGCCCTCAGCGTCGGATCTCTTTGCCAGCAGGGAGCTGGAGTAGAAGGAGACTGCCGCAAACAGTAGCATCGGCAGACCCAGGAGCAGCGCGATCCATATCTCCGGGCTCAGCATCGCAGCAAAACTGTAAGCCATGGTCGAAACTTCAAACCCAGGAATTCGAAACACGACGGGACTGGGCTGTTTGCACGCTGGAATGCGGTGCAAGTCCCTGTTGGGCCGCTCTTCCCCGGGAGCGTGATTGTTGAAGCACAAGGCAAGTCGGAGACGAGCACGCGTGGTTGTATGCGCTGGAAATGTAAATGCAAGTCAAAGGTCATCCGTAGTGGGCGCGTATGGCGAGCCGCCAGGAATATTTTGATCGCTTGCTTGTTCCGCTCAGTGAACGGAGGTTCCTTGAACTTGAAGTCTAATTTTAGAAACTTCAACTCCAATATTCAGGGTGAAAATATCTGTATATTTTCCGTTAGAAACAACTTTCCTGTACGTAAGTGTCCAAATGTGATCTGAACCTACCCTGAAAGCTCGAAGCCACGGCCCCTGTCCGGCTAGACTCATACTTGTCTTTTACCTACATCAGGCTTTGATGTACTTACAATGGGCTAATTCACCAACTTGCAGCCATTGATATCGTCAAGGAAAACCAAATGAGGCCCCTGGAAATTTAGTTCTTCGAGCAGTTCATTTCTGCCAACGGAAACTACCCATAGAGCAACTACCTTCCCTCTGACGTTGGCGCTGTTTCCTTCCGGGACTTGACCGGCGACATCGTCTGACCAAAGCTGTGCATGGTCATGATACGGTATTCACAATCAATCGTATCCTATTGAAAGGGTCTTTCCGTCCGGTGACCAGGGCTGACGGTTTTCTGGTTGCCCTTCTGACTTGGCAACAGTTGCAACTTTGCAGTGGTGACTTCAGCGTTTGCATCACTTGGTATGTAGTTTGAAGCAAGATAGAAGCATTTCATAAAATGGCTGTTGTCCGTGGAGTCAAATCAAATCGCCCGAGATCCTGCAGCTCCTTCCACATAAGGCAGCGCCGACTTCGGCTATGAGCTCGAGAAATTATCAGTGAGTGAGCTTTCCCACTTTGACTGCTACCCCTTCGGTGCACTTGACTTTCCGGCTCTGGAATCCAGAAGTTGCCATATATGCTGGCCACCCACTTTGATCCTCATCCTGCAGACACTAGAATAAAGGTGGAAATTTACATCCAAAGAACATCTCTGAGTATGACGTCAGCAGCAGCTGGAGCCTCAGGGCATCCAAGTGACTTGAGCCACTCAAGAGGCAAATCTTACACAGCCACACTACTATGCAGCTCCCACCTCGATCCCTATATCACTCCACTTGATTGCCACTTCCGCAAGGCCGAGAACAGAGATGGAGATGAGCAACACTGCACTCACGTGAACTTGTGGTTTTCGAGGAACTTTGTACCTGGAATTACAGCAGCTCACTATTGTGCTGTTTAGGACTATGGAAGATGTGAGAAATGCACGCAGCTTGTCACCTTCATGTCAGATTACTTGAAACCCCTAGTAAGCTTGCATTCCCGTTGCTGTCCGGGAGGCATCTTCCTTGGACGCGCAAGCGCCCCAGGTGAAGGTCCTTTAGCTGCGAGGCACCGCAAGGTTTTTCTCCCCTTCCCCTGTGCATAAAAGTTGTTGTTGTACATTAGGGAGATGTTATTTCGCAGTGTTGCTGGTACCCTAGCGAGGTTGCTTGCTCCTGCAGCTCCGGCTATCCTTTCCCGTCTTCGGTGTGAAACCATCAAGGGATTAGATGGCACAGCCATGGCGACGGCATCGCCTGGCGAGAGGTTGTCTGGGAGCAGAGTTGCCATGTTAGAGGAGGAATCTTGACACGCTGTGCACGTTGGCGGAGCGGTTGGGCGTTGTTTGTACCCTGGCGCCATCTCCAGCTGGAGAAGAAGCTCATCTTTACCGGCCATTTGCTCAAGGTGCCTCCCTCCTTGGCTACCTTCTTCCTCTGCGACTGCTGCCTTTCTCCTATGCCGCACCCGCTTCACCCGGGGACAATCCACCAATCAAGCCTTAGGACAGCCATTCACACTCCCAAAACCAAGGCCAGCGATCCTACTCTGAGGATCCCTATTAGGTGAAACCACATAGGTCAAACGGTATAAGGTACTTATGTCCATTGTATATATCCTGTATCCTTAAAAAGCAATTAAGTTAAACCAATAGCGTATATAATATCATGAATATAGAGATATCTAGATATGTATCTAATATCTACTAGGATTTATCAAAGTACATATAGTCTACTCGATCACTTGCTTTCTCTTTACAAAAAAGCCCAGATGGGTTACACATATTCTTCTTTTAATATTCATAAGAGGCCCCACAAATCAAGGGATTGCTCAGGAATTAAGGGAAAGTCATGTCACTCTTAGTACTAAGGTTGTGCTAGGTCTATTCCTGTGAACTTGAACTAACAAATTGTCAAACATTCTTGACTTTTCCAATCTTTAAGGATAAACCTGTATATTCAAATAAAAAGGCTAAGTTCCTTGAAACAAAAGGCTAAACCCTCTTTCATCAAATTTGAGTTTCATTGTTTTCATAAGAAAAATTCCACAAATGCTACATTTTCATTGTCTCTATATGTAAAATACCATAGAGTCTAAGATCTCCTCCTTTCAATATTCAGTTTCATTGTCAAGTTTTCATAATCTCTATAGAAAAATCTATATATATTGAAATACAAAGGTAAAGTCCTCCAAATAGAGGGCTAAAATGCTCCCTACTATCTGTCCAACAGCATGACGAATCCTTGGAAGCCACATGGAGATTGTGGTTAATTTTAATATATGCATACTTAAACTTGCATTTAACAGTTGGCTATAAAGTGGACATGTTTTATTACACGATTGATCAATTCCTTATACAATTTCTGTGAAAACCCATGAATGCATGTTGTTAATTGTGTGATGTTATATTTTCCATGAGACAAAGATATACACTATAATTTGCCAAACTAAAGTCATCCTCAAAATCAACTATAAATCGAATCTTGTCTTGCGTAAGTATTTTGTAGCGATGATAGGACAGTAAATCTCTATGAACCTTTCCAATATAGAGAGGTTTTATATTATATTAAATATTTAAAATAAAACTGAATATTTATATATAATAGAAAAGATCCTTAACTATGATGTTGTTTGAGGTGTATATCTTTTCTTAATACGTGCCTACTTTCTAAACTTAAAGCGGCTAACGCTCGTTACCTTTTAGCTACATACCCAGTTCGGGTGTAAATCGTAATTGTATGTAAACCGAGCCTAATCATTCTGAGCATGAATTTTAGGTCAATTTGCCTTTTGTTTCAGGGCAATTTCATTAAGCCAGAGTTAATTACGTTCACTTAATTCTAACGTGATGCTTTGTTCGCCACGTGCGTAATGCACATTCCGCCGATGGGCGAGCACAGTCGACACTTGAGTTGTCACTCCCGGCTGCTGGTTTGCAAACGGACTAATTTGAAAACGGATCCCGGGATGTCATATAAGTCAGTAGACATTGTGGATGCGATCCACGAGCGTTATGGCAGGAGCTGGAGCTTTGAGAAGAACACAGCGGGTTCTTGGTTCAGCTTACCATCACAGCTTCAGATCGAGGCAGAATCAGGCAGTTTTCCACGATTTGCAGCAACAGCAGCTGCTGCCTCCTTTGCGGCATGAGGGCCGCAGGTGGAGCAGCAGTTCCGAAAATGGAGGCACCAAGGAAGGGGTGGAAGCCGATGTTGCGATCGTGGGAGCTGGAATCGTAGGTTTGGCCACAGCTCGCGAGATTGTCCTCAAATTTCCGCGGGCCAGTGTTGTTGTGGTTGAGAAGGAGGACCGTTTGGTTCCCCATCAGACGTCGCACAACAGGTTTGTTCAATGCTTTTTGTTGATCGCGTCTTGGAATTGGTAGACCTCTACTGTTTGGTTCGTGCTCCTGTTGGTCGGGTGTCAAATTGGTAGACCCCTACTGCAACATGAGGAGCTCAAACCTGTAGATCACTGTGTCCAGTGGAGTGATCCACGCAGGGATTTACTACACGCCTGGGAGTGATATGGCCACGTTGTGTGTCGATGGCGCACGGCGGCTGTACGAATACTGTGAAAGGAAAAGCCTTCCTCACAAGCGAGTTGGAAAGCTTATTGTGGCCACCATAGAGGAGGAGTTGCCTGTCCTTCATGAGCTTTACCAACGGGCGACCACGAATAAAGTTCAGGGACTGGAGCTGCTAAACTCGAAGCAGATTCAAGATCTGGAGCCGAATGTTAGGGCTTTACAAGCTCTTCACTCTCCGAACACAGGAATCGTGGACTATCCCTCTGTAGGACTTGCCTTTGCTGAGGAGGTTTTGGCAACGGGGCGTGGAACAATTCGCAAGGGGTACGTTTCCATGTTAGTAGTTTTTTCCGAGGTGGTTGATGCATGTAGCTTTCACCTCAGGATGTCTTGTAGGAGAATAAACTCAACTTGTGTTCCTTCTATTTGTTACAGATTCGAGGTAGTGGCTATTGATGCGGATGAATATAGAGGAGTGGAGCTTCACAGTAAGAGTGGAAAGAAGGTGAAAGCAAGCTGGTTAATCACTTGCGGGGGTCTGTATGGTGACTATGTTGGTCGCATGGCTGGGGGAGCAAAAGCCCCTTTGGTCCTTCCCTTTCGTGGGACGTATCATGAATTGAAGCCTGAATTTCGAAATATCATCACCCGTAACATCTATCCTGTGCCTGATCCAAAGTAAGTACCACCTTGCATCTTCGAAGGGTTGTTCTTGTGTGCTCTCCTCGAGGAACTGGAGGCTTCCGAAAATGAGGAAGCTTCTGTTGTGGAGAAGGATTTCTAACAGTTTGTGCTCTAACAAAAGGTAGGCCATGGCTTGCAGGTTCCCCATGGTAGGTGTGCATCTGACTCCACGAGTCGATGGCAGGGTTTTGATCGGACCAAATGCTGCCCTTGCCCTGTCCAAAGAAGGGTACAAGTTTTGGGACATAAATATTAAAGATGCTGCTCGGTTTGCTGTCAACAAAGGTCTCTGGAAGCTAGTTTTGAAGAATCCTGGAATTGTCCTTCAGGAGATCTGGCGTGACCTGAGTGCACGAGCTTTTGTAGGGGAAGCACAGAGGTATGCTTGGTTGGACAATACTCCCTGTTATCCTGTCACCGACATTCCGGCAGGTAGCGTCACGCACTAACGGAGGTTATTACTCAGAAATGCTAATCTCTCAGGGCTGTTTGTGCAGGTATTGTCCATCGCTGAGAATAGAACACACCACCACTGGCTGGGCTGGTGTGCATGCTGTAGCAATAGCTGACACAGGGAAGATAATCGGCGACTTCATCTTTGAAAATGGGAAGTCTGGAAATGTGCTGAATGTTAGGAACGCTCCATCGCCAGGTTGCACTGCTTCCTTAGCAATTGCTACGGCCGTGGTAAAGCGTGCTGCAAATGACTTCAACTGGAAGGCGCATAAAAGCTTTGCACCCTGATGAAGACAACTGGACAGGTTCAGGAGCATCTCTATTCCCATGTGGCGACATCATTCCACCTCTGTACAAATTACACTCAAGCCTATGTCAAAGTTAATGCAGATAAGCTACCTGTCACCATCGATGCTCGCAGGAGCATACCCCGTCCACAAATTGGTGAACGCTGTGCAGATCTCGGACTATGATAACTCGTTTTTCGAACTTGGACATGATCTTAGTGCCACTGTGGCAGTCATTGCACATTCGCAAATTTTTAGTGACTAGCAAAGGTGTGCCATCTGGAGTGTTGAGAAGGCCGAAGGCCAAAGCAAGTTTCTCAGCATGCCCGCATAGGGCATCCTCTTTCTCTGTTTCAGAAATTGGCTTCAGCACTAAATCTGTATGTGGAACATGCCCCCCTTCCTCTTTCAGTCGCAGATTCGCACTCTTCACTTTCGAGCAAATGTCTTCCCTGTGATCCCCCACAGTGAAAGTATGCACTTTGCTCCTCACCTCGATCCAAGCCTTAGCAGGTTTCCTAAACGCGTTTGCAGACCTCCTCAATTCCTCTACCCTGTGTACATCATTCCACATACTTGCTTTCGCATAGATACTTGCCATTAGCACATACCCTGTTCCGTTTTCAGGCTCCAGTTTGATGAGGTGCTCGAAGCATCGCTCACCACGCTCCACATCCGTATAAGTTTTGCAAGCACTCAGCAGAGATACCCACGTTACGGCATCACTATCACAGGGCATGGACAGCACCAGGTTTTCGGCATCGACGAGGTGGCCAGATCGAGCAAGAAGATCAACCATGCACGTGTAGTGTCGGAGAGTTGGCACAATGCCATAGTGTTCCATCATCTTGAAATACCGCTCACCTTCTCGCACCAGGCCTCCATGGCTGCAAGCCACAAGAAGGCACGAGAAAGTTGCTTCGTCAGGCTCAACTCCATGCAGCTGCATCTCCCGGAAGCACTGCAGAGCTCGTTGGCCGTCGTTATGTTGGGCATAGCCATTGATAAGAGCATTCCAAGTCACAACATCCGGTGCTGGAAGTCGACTTAAGGTGTTACGGGCATCCACTAAGCTGCCGCATTTTGCATACATGTCCACCAAGCTGTTGCCGATGTTCACATCCACTTCCAGTCCTCTCTTTTGGATTTGGGAGTGGAGGTGCTTTCCTTGGACCAGAGCGCCGACACTAGCACATGCCTTCAGGAGTAAGACAAATGTGACGTTGTCGGCTGGAGCTATAGCTTCCTGTTGCATACTGCTGTAGAGAGCAAGAGCTTCTTGTCCAAGCCCCTGCTGTGCATAGCCTGCAATCATGGCAGTCCATGTTACCACATCCCGTTTGGACAATCTGTCAAACACCCTGCGAGCATCCTCTAAGCTTCCACATTTTGCATACATGTCCACCAGGCTGCTGCCAATGACCACATCAGATTCTAGGCGTCTTTCCCGAATTTTTGTGTGGAGCTGCTTTCCTTGATGCAAAGCTCCAGCACTGGCACATGCTTTCAGCAGGGAGAGGAGCATGACACGACCGCCTGGAATGCCTCCTTCCTTCTGCATACTTGCATAAAGGGTGAGAGCTTCTTGACCAGCCCCATGTTGGGCATATCCTGATAACATGGCAGTCCATGACACAGCATTCCTCGAGGGCATTCGGTCAAACAATTGTCGAGCATCCTCTAGATCGCCCCTTTTCGCGTATGCACTCACAATGGCATTCCATGTCACAATGTTCTTGCTCCGCAAAGAATCAAACACCATCCGGGCATCCTCCACATTCCCGCATGTTGCATACATGTCTATGAGGGAGCTACCCACAAACAGATTTGTCTCACCTTCGCTCCTCACAACATCCTTATGGACCTCCTTCCCGAACGTCAAATCCGCTGCACTGTTACAAGCTTTGAGGACAGCCACATACACATGGTTGTCCGGCTTCACCCCAGACTTCCGCATCTCCTTATACAGCTCGATGGCCTGCGCAGGCTGCCCTCGTTCAGCATGTGCCGCAATAATAGAACTCCAGGAAAAGACATCTGGTGCAACCAGATCCCTAAACACCTGTGCTGCCTCCTCCAACTTCCCATGAACAGCATACATACGGATGATCTGGTTACACAAGAATGTGTTTGACTCATTGCCACTTCTAACACTAAGAGCATAAACACGCCTTCCAACCTCCAGATCTCTACTTTCAACGCACCTGCGAAGAACTGGGTACAGCATGTCATGTGAAACATGAGATCCATCGCTAGCTATGAGCTCCAACGCTTCAACAGCCTCACTGAGCTTCCCCTCCTCCAGGGACCTTCTCCATGTCCCAATTTCAGGTTCTGCCACCCTGCAAAATTCAGAAAACAGTGAAAAAGGGCAAGTGTTCCAACATCCGACACAGTCCAATCCAGTACACAATCATCCCAAAAACAAAAGCAGAAAAAAAACTGAGAAAGGGCAAGTGTTCCAACATCCGACACAGTCCAATCCAGTACACAATCATCCCAAAAACAAAAGCAGAAAAAAAACTGAGAAAGGGCAAGTGTTCCAACATCCGACACAGTCCAATCCAGTACACAATCATCCCAAAAACAAAAGCAGAAAAAACCTGACCTCCTTGAACAGGCTCCAATATCGTCCTCAAGCTGGAGCAAGGCACTGCCGTGATTTCTTGAACGGTGCACGCAGTCAGGATAACCATGCTCTTTCTGCAATGTGGGCACTAATAAATGACCCGCCACCACTTGGCCAGCTCCCCGCCCACCATGCCATCAATCTCTGAAACGGCTTACCTTGCTCCACCCGATTCCCCGCCAACGAGAGAGATCGCTCAACACTTGTGCCTCCCGTGCATTTGGCTCTACTGGAACCTCACACCCTTGCTTCTTCAGTTGCAAAAACAAGAAACAAGGAAAATGGGTGCTTCACCATCCAGTCACACACTCACCGGACAGGCTTGCGGACGTGGATTGCTCCGCTAACCCACGTAAACCCAAGAAATGTCTCCGCCATGCTTCCACAGGGTTGCCAAATCTGCCCCTGCCTCGAACAGCACAGAAAGCAGGCCACCCACCACCTCTCCTCATGGTTCCTGGCTCTCCGTTTGTTCCAGGAACCGTTGCCAGACAGCGCCAGCTCGTCCTCGGACATTTATAGCATATACAGACGTATGCTATATATGATCAGAAGCTGACCACCTCAGCATCGAGGAGGATTGCTTTCCATATGTACGAGATGTTCACGTCACACCAATTTCAGATGTGGAGGGTGCTGTTGTGTGCCGATTGGCGGAGGCGTCAGAGCTTGGTGCTACTCTGGTTCCGTTTGGGAGAGCTGCTTCGCTCCCCAGCTTTTGGAGAGCGGGGAGGAGCGTCTTCTCAGATGTTGTCTGCAGCCGGAGAAGCTTTGGGTTTCTAGGATGGGAGGCTTGTGCAGGTGGAGATGGATTGCCTTGTGGGCTTTGTTGTTGGTGGCAGGAGTAGCCGGGAGACCGGTGGTGCGAGTACCTATGCTAAGTAGGCCAAGCGATTGTGCATATAACAGGACCCTTGCTTTGTACCTTGCGGAATATGCCTCAGCTGTGTACATACAGGATCAGTTGTCGTTGCTGTCTTGGAGTTGCTCCAGATGCAAGGGTTTGACGAAGGGATTTCAAATCAGGGAGCTGATTGTTGATACCGCACACTGTCTTCAGGCTTTTGTGGGGGTGGCAGAAGACCTGAAAGCGATTGTGATTGCGGTAAGAGGAACCCAAGAGAGCAGTCTTCAGAATTGGGCCGAAGACCTCTTCTTCAAGCAACTGGATCTGAATTACCCTGGGGTGTCTGATGCCATGGTCCATCAAGGATTCTACTCCGCTTACCATAACACTACTCTCAGACCCAGCATTCTGGAAGCTGTGCACGACATCCAGCTTAAGAGGAAGGATCTGAGCATCATGATCACAGGTCATTCTATGGGGGGAGCTGTAGCTTCCTTCATCGCCATCGACTTGGCTGCAAACTTCGGAGAACGGGATATACAGGTGGTCACGTTTGGGCAACCGAGGATAGGGAACTCTGTGTTTGCTGCATACTACAGTGCGTTGGTGCCTGCCACAATTCGCATGACTCACGCTCAAGACTTGGTTCCGCATCTTCCTCCTTACTATTCTCTTATGGCGCAGAAGACTTATCACCACTTTGCCACCGAGGTGTGGATTTACAGGATTTCCTTGGGGATCCTGAACATGGAGTTTGAGCGTGTTTGTGATAGCTCTGGGGAAGATCCTACTTGTAGCCGGTCAGTGGTTGGAAACAGCATCTCTGATCATCTGGAATATCTTGGAGTGCGACTATGTTCAGAGGTTAGTTCTGTGCTCCATTCCTCTGCTTAGAGCATTCACAACATGCCCCCATAGACTTGAAGGAAGGTCTAGTATGCTCCTTTGTCGGACCTCATCTTTCATTCAAGTGTAACATGTGTACATATCATATTCCGTCCATATGGGTCCAATGGGGTTGTTGTTGGACAACCTAGTGCACTCTCTTTAAGTGTAAACATATCGATCAATTTCTTGTCAGGTCTAGAATTCACTTTCACTCCCAACATCCCTGTTGGGGGTTTGTAAAGAATTTTTGCATCTCAGTGACTGAGCAATTGCCACAGTCAGAAAGAGGTGTCTGTTGTGGAGTTAAAGGGTCTACCCGTCTAATAACAAAAAAATAGAGAAGAGGGTGTACCTTTCTCTTCACAAGTGGAGTTCAACAATGTGATTCAGAGATTGCTTCCTAGAAGGAGCACAAATAGAAGTTCTCCTCTGACGTGAGAATGGTGGCTTTCTGAATTTGGATATGGTGAAAGATATAGTACACCGTGGCTGCAAGCACAACCAGAATAAAATGTCCGGCAAAGTCTTGTTCAGCAGAACCTTGCAGAGGGCAGTCTCCAGTCCGCCTTAACACTAGAAGAAGACTAAGTCTGTAGCGAGAGTCACCACAAATGGCTCCATGATAAGACGGGTCAAAAAATAGAAGAGGACACCCAGGGAGATGGAGATGGGCAGGGCTGGCAGGGCTCGGCGCCACACGGCTAGAAGAATGAGTGTTGCCCCTAGGCCAGCAATGATGGCTAAGTAGCATGCATACACTGTCATGAGGTCGTACATAGCTGCCCTCCCAACAAGAACACTGTAAAATATGAAGTCTCCAAGACCCAACTTGATGGCTCCCGACATGCCTAATCCAATCCCCTCGGCTTCTTCCTCCTCCATAGCTCTAACAATCTCTTGTCGTTGCGGTGCTGAATTAACAGGAGCTGCAGTGATGACAAGTGGTGATACAGCGTGGGTCCTTACAAGGGGAGCAGATTCATCATCAGAGGGAGACCCGGCCAAAGAGGATGAGACCTGCACCTGTGCCTGCGAGCCATCCAATGGGTCTAGGCCTGGCCCCATCAAACAGAGCACCACAAGAATCAGGTAACGCTAAAGAGGTACATCTGATGCAGTCGAGCTACATGGGGAAAAGCAATCTCTAATTCCTCAGAAAGAAACAAGTATCTTCCCATCCTACAGACCAAACAAAAAGAGACGTCAAGACGAGATTTTGCAAAAATCACCCTTACCATTGGCTGATCTAAAGTTTTGTGATCCGTTCCCTTCATTCTGCGGACTTCGATCTGTTGTGCTTGCCAGCCCAAGCTCAGCATCCAAGCTGTGAGTCACCAAATGTGAAGCTCCATCCTGTCTCACCGGTGCAGACGCAAAGACACTCTTCAGCCGACTCAGTACTGATGGTCTCTCTTGTTGAGCTGCTGGGGAGGTCACTCTCCGCCGATTCCACCTTCGCCTCTGACCTTCGCAAGGTGCTGAAGAAGATCTGGGGGAGACTTGAGAGCTGAACTCCACCGTACCCGAGGGAACCCTGGAGGAAGCGATAGGCCGTGACTCATAGATCAACGCTGGAATATCTTCATCCCTAGCTACGGCCAGCTCCACAAGCATGTTAAGAGGCCCTCCAGGCACCAACACAGCTAGAACATCATACACAGCCATAGCCATGAGCAGAGTCCAGGTAGTCCACTCAGGCAGCATGGTGAACCAAAATGCCACCAACATCCCTATCATGACAAGGTAGCCCTGGGTGAAGACAATGGGCATCCGGCAGAAAAACACTGCCAACACCCCGACAACTGCAAAATTGAGCAGCACAATGGAAAAGGTGATCACGTCAATTGGAATAGACCACTCCTGCACCATCATCACCCCCAATGCACCTCCCATGTAAGCCAAAACAGTGAAAGCAGAAAACCCCATATAACCCCGCAGACACTTGGTGCACCGGAAGTAGAAGAGAGCTACAAGCATGAAAGTAACGATGGTGACGATCACCACAAACACAAGAGCATTCAGCAATGCTCCTTCGAATTTCTGCCCCGTCGTGTCCGTGTCCTTCTCCTCGTAAACCAGCATGGCTATGCTGGAAACGGAGGAATCAGATCCATGCGGATTCAAGCTGTGCACCAGAAGAACCACCAGAAGCATGCATATCGAGACGGGGCTCACAATTCCGATAACTTCTGCCCCAACAGTCTCCAGCAAGCTTCCCTCCATGGCAGCAGATCCCTACGATAAAAAATCATCTGCTGCTCCTCCTCCTCAACATGTTCTCAGGAAATTCCCATCATGCACCAATTTCATCAACAAGACAGCATGCATGCACCATTTTGGAAAGACCTAACAAATCCAAGAAAGCACCGAGTGACGCCTCGCACTCATCCAAACAAATCGCACCCCGCAGTGTGATACAGAACGTGGCTTGGGAAGGTGGTCTCCGAAGGCAGTCGTGAAACACTGAACGGAGGGAAGAAACTAGTTAAGAAGACTGAAGAAGAAGAAAGAGGGTTAAGGAGGGTTACGTTAACTCCTTGATATTAGCAGTGGGTAAACTTCAAAGCTAGAGCCTTTAGTAGTTAGGACGTCGGAGCGTGAAGTGTGCTCACCTGCAGGCGAGGGATGGCGGCGTTGCAGTATCTGGAACAGCAGCGGGCAGCGCAACCGGAGCTGGCGGAATGGTACACTTCCCTGGCGGATTTGTATCAGCGGAGGCTATGGCACCAGCTGACGCAGAAGCTGGATCAGTTCATTGCTTTGATGGTATTACAGGTGCCTGCCGTGGTTTCGTGTCTTGCGTTGCTAGGGTTTGGTGTGGCTGAGCTGTGGGAGGATTTTGCAGGCGGGGGATGCGCTCATCCAGCTCTACCACAATTTCATCACCGATTTTGAGACTAAGATTAATTTGTTGAAGCTTGCACACTTTGCGGTCATCGTATCCCGGCAGTATGCGGAGGAGGAAATGGCTATTCGGTATCTGGAAGATGTTATAGAGAAGCTGCGGGCATCTCGGGAACGGCGGGTTGAGGAGCCTGTGCTGTACGTGAAGATGCAGATTGCGGCATTGAGGCTGCGGAGGGGAGAGCACAAGGAGTGCAAGAAGCTGTTAGAGGAGGGAAGGAGCACTTTGGACAGCATGACAGATGTGGATCCTTCTGTGCATGCTAGTGTGCACTGGGTTTCGTCTCAGTACCATAAGTCGAGGCAGGAGTTCGCCGAGTTCTATAAAACGGCACTCTTGTATTTGGCATACACCTCCGTGGACTCGTTGGCAGAGAACTTCAAGCTGGTATGATTTCTTCATAGGGACGGGCAAATTTTTAGGTCTTGACCCGGTCTGAGTGCCGGATTTGACCATATTTGTGTTTTGGCTTGCAGGACCTGGCCGCTGACTTGTCCTTAGCTGCGTTGCTGGGTGACAACATCTACAACTTCGGGGAGCTTCTTGCACACCCCATCGTAAGTGGGGCATGGCCTTGTTTGTCCTTCCCTTCCTTCACACGCTAGGTCAAAACCTTATTGCGACTTCGTTTCTCCTGCTTGCTGTGACTGCAGGTCAAGAGCCTTTTACATACAAGTGTGGAGTGGCTCTACTATGTGTTGCAAGCTTTCAACGAGGGCAATCCTACAAAGTACAAGGAGCTCTGTCATACTCATCAATCTGCACTGAACGAGCAGCCGGCTCTGGTAGCCAACGAGCGGAAGTTATGGGAGAAAATTAACATCCTGTGTCTGATGGAGCTCATTTTCAGGTAACACTCTTGCCATTTTTGTGGGTAAGGTCCTCAGGAGTCCTTGAAATAACCAGCATGCGATTGGCTGGCAGCATGGACTGACCTGTCCGTCTGTATTGCAGTCGGCCTTCGGAAGACAGGACGATACCGCTAAGTGTAATTGCTGAGAGGACAAAGCTGGAGCTAAACGAGGTTGAATTTCTTCTGATCAAAAGCCTCTCGGTATGTCTTTTCCGGGCCAAGTTCATGAGCTCTGCCAAATTGACACGTTCTCAAGCAATGCTTCTCATGTTCTATCAATCACAGGGAGCCCACCCCCTTGCCTCACACTCTCCACCTGCACTCTGCTGATCTGTTTCAGGTACATCTGATCGAAGGAGTGATCGACCAAGTGGACGGAACTGTGAGCGTCTCGTGGGTGCAGCCAAGAGTGCTTGGTGTCCCACAAATTGCAGCGTTGAGGGATAGGCTCGACACCTGGCTACAAAAAGTGCACACAACTTTGCTAGCAGTAGAGGCAGAGACACCAGATTTGGTAGCCGCGTAAAAGTAGGTATCAAACCTCAAACCTCCATTCTTCTTTTCCAGTCGGCTGCAATTCATCCCTGAATGAGAAATACATGAAGGAGACTGCTACGGTGCAAGACTGTCCCCAAATTGCTTCATCTTTTGTGGCTCCTTTCTGGAAGGCGTCGTACCATATCCTTAACATTGAGTAGTTGGTGTGCAGTATTCCCCTGCCACGCGAGAACGTGGACAAGTACCAACCCTGCGGAGTTGCTCACTCCGATGCCCGTACCGTACCTGCGGCGTCTCGCACCGGCCCGCACGATTCTACGACACCTGCTATTGGCCCGTTTCACACGCGGGCTATCAGTGGCTCACCGCCTCTTTCCCATCTCTGAACGCTGGACGCTGCCAGATGCAGGGCCTAATTGTGGAAGTGCTGGCGATGAGTGGGCCCTGGATGTCGTCGCCTCGTCTGTGTCTTCTACTGTCTCCAGTTGGAAGGTAGCTTTCGGCAGGTACATTGTTGTGCATCCTTCTCTCCCCTGTTAGCCATTCGGCATTGTTGTGCTTCCTTCTCTCCTGCTGGTCATTTGGCATTGTTGTGCTTCCTTCCCTCCTGTTAGCCATTCGGCATTGTTGTGCTTCCTTCTCTCCTGTTAGCCATTCGGGGAAACCGCCGTTTTAGCAAGGTGTCCTGGACCAAATTTGTCGCATGTTCCATCCATGGGCCTATCCTTCTCAAGCTCCGCTCATCCACTGGAGTAAGCCTGGCGCTGCTAAGTCGGCGCCGCTTGCTTGCAAGCAATGTTGTGAGGGTAGGTCGTAGGTGTCTTTGACCCGACATCCTCGTAGACCTTCTTCTTGGCTTGCTTGCAATTGCTTGCTGGGAAGGCCGAATTCGTACCCTCCATAACGCAACTGATAGGCTTGGAATGCGCCTGTTAGAACTATTCTTGCTTTCCTACCTCTTTTCCTCGTACAATCTTTCCCCGGTACAGGAGATGGCGATGATTGTAGCCGACAGGCGGAGTTGGGAGCAACTCGTGAAACTGTCCGCTTCTTCACGCTGGCTCTTAATCCTGGCTCTCGCCTCTGCTTTCCTGACGTCCCTGAAATGCGTAAAGGGAGCACGGGAGGCCGATAGGATCAGTCGCCTGCCGGGGCAACCAGAAGTCCCGTTTGCGCAGTTCGCCGGGTACGTTCCGGTGGACCAGGACAAGCAGCGGGTATTCTTCTACTACTTCGTGGAGGCCTGGCGTGCCAATCCCAGCGACTATCCCTTCGTGTTGTGGCTCAATGGAGGTACCCAGTGCGGACCGGATCACAAATTCATGCTTTGTTTGCATCGCCGCATTTGAACCTCCGAGACCAACCCAGCTGCCATCCTCGTGCAGGACCTGGATGCTCGTCTGTCGGAGGAGGTGGGTTCGGGGAAATCGGCCCATTCTGGCCCAACGGATACGGAACCGGGCTGAGGATCAACTCGCACGCCTGGACAAACGGTACGCTCTCCTCTGCGAGCGAGATTGTTGCTTCCCATTTGTGTTTGACACGGTGTGTGTTAACGTTGTGGGCGCGCGGCAGAGGCCAACATTCTGTTCGTAGAAAGCCCCGCAGGCGTCGGATTCTCCTACTCCAACGACAGTAGCGACTACAAGTACTACGACGACAAGTTGGTCGGTGCGTATACGTAGAGGCCGGAGGATCGTTGGAACAAGTCTTTCCCTTCTTGCAATGCAAGACGTCTTGTTTTTGCTTTCAACTCACTCACAGTGACCTCGAATGCTCGAGTGCAGCCCATGATAATCTCCAATTCCTTCTCAACTGGCTCGACGAGTTTCCGGAGTACAAGACTCGAGACTTCTACATCACCGGGGAAAGCTATGCAGGTGCGGGGCTGTCTGCTGCTAATATGTGCTCTTTCGAATTCCTCAGCGTCAGTGCCTTGAATTGACGGTGTGTTGTATGCTTTTTCTTTCAGGCCACTACATACCAGATTTGACGTATCTCGTCATCCAGCATAACCGAGTTCCTGGAAACTACAAGTTCAATCTGAAGGGAGTGGCTGTAAGTGATCAATTCCAATCTCGCTGGTGCCCTTTTGTGAATGTTGGAGGATTCCTGGAAGTGCAGTATAGTACAGCTGGGGGTAGCACAAGTTGTCCAATTGCAATTTTGCAAGTTCTGAAACTGATTTCATACTTTTGCATTGCTGCATCTTGCAGATTGGGAACCCGTTTTTGAGCTTAGAGTACGACCAGGCATCGATCTACGACTACCGCTACACGCATGGATTCACTTCCGAGTCCACATACCGCGGCATCCTTGACAATTGCGTCTTTGCAGACTACGATTACACGGATCCTGGCTACAACCAGACCGAGGGGTGCGTTGATTTTCTGAGACTCAGCGATGAGGAGGTGGGAGATTTCATAAACCCGTACGATGTCATCGTGGACGTGTGCCTCCCTGCTCAAGCAATGCAAGAAATTCGGCTCAAGAAAAACGTGAGTCGCGCAACGACGCCTCTGTCCTTCGAGGATTCCGGACATCGCTCTTGTCCTGTTCGGTCGGCAGCAGGTGCGCACATTTCATCGAAGCTGACGCCGCTTCTTCGTGCCGATCGCTCTGTGGCAGATTGCTCATAAAAGCATCGGGAACGACGTCTGCCTTGATACGGAGGAGGAATACTATCTGAATCTGCCGTCCGTTCAGATCGCGCTCCACGTTTATGATCATCACATCTACTGGACTGACTGCAGCGAGTAAGCTTTCATTTCGCTCTCTTGTTTTGTTAACGTTTCTGCATCTCTGGTTGCCAGTTCATGCGACTCTTGTCCCTGTATGAAACATGCAGCATTGTCACCTTCCCCGCTTATAATCCTGCCGACCTGAAGCGAGATCTGGTGCCCGTCCTCGGGGAGATTGTGAAGAGCGGCATCCCTCTCCTCATTTTTAGGTTAGTCTGTCCATTTCAAGCAGTCATGGCTCGGGTTGCATGTGTTTCTGACCTGCGGTGTGCGAGCAGCCTTTGCTCTGACTGCATGTGTTTTTGACCCGCGGTGTTCCAACATTTGTTGCTCGTGTTGCATATGGACATATGCGTTTTTGACCACAGGCGTTCCAGTCGTTGCTCGGGCACCTTGTGTTTCTGACTGGAATGTCCTTTCCTCCAGTGGAGATCAAGATGACGTGGTTCCTCTCAGCGGAACGAGAATACAGATTGACGGCCTAGCCACCACTCTGGGCCTGAACGTGACGCTGCCGTATTCGTCGTGGTTCCACAACAATCAGGTCAGGATGGGCCAGATCATGCCAGGACAGAAGTATCTTCATGGATGATCTCGTGTACAGTGTCTTACTCCCACGTACAATGCTTTAATGTATCAGGTTGGAGGATGGCAGATCGTGTATGGCAACCAGCAGCTGAGCTTTGCCACAGTCAGGGGGGCAGCGCACATGGTACCGTACTCCCAACCTGCCAGGGCTCTGGGGCTTTTCAAGTCCTTCCTACGTATAGAGCCACTGGACCCTGTTCCTCCCCCGTCTCCTCCTCCCGCACCCTTTCCTACAGGTTTTCCTCCTACTCCAGGAGGGTTACCTTACCCTCCTGCTGCCAGTCCCTCTTTGTAATCTGAGGCATAGTGATGGAAAGGGGTCTGGTCTAGCACTAGACAGAAACCTGCATTATTTCTCAACTTATGCCTCCAAAGTTGGGGATTGCATACAAAGAACTTTAAGTGTCCGGATCAGGTGATAAGGTGCTTCGAGGTACAAACGCTCAACCCTGGGCAAAATTACAGCGACCTGCATTACTTCTCAACTTATGCCTCCAAAGTTGGGGATTGCATACAAAGAATTGTAAGTATCCCGATCAAGTGCTTCGAGCTACAAAAGTTCAACCCTGGGCAAAATTACATGAACCATCTGCTCACTTCCGACCCTTAGCCGCTTTGGCTCTCTGCAAAGCAGCCTCTCTGTCTGCCGCTTGCTTTGCCAGTCTCTCGGCTCGTTCCTGCCGTTCCTTCTTCTTCTGCTGGTCTTCGGAGAGCTTTTTCGAGCCAGCTCCTTTCTGCAGACAGCAACACAACGGTTGAGACCACGAAACAGGAGCATCTGATTCTCATCTACGGGGAGGTAATCGAGAACCTGCTGTGCAGCTCTTGATTTGGTGGAACCTGGTGGCCCGGTACCGGTCTTAGGAGAGGTTTCTTGTGGTAAGGGGGAGGTGGCCTGGATTGTTTTCTGAGACTGTTCCCCACCAGATGCTAGATAGCTGTCGATCTTCTCCTTCACTATGTCCCTAACCTGTAAACCAAATTGCCTGCTTGTGGGCCCAGTATGCTGAAGTCCAAAAGATGAAATCTAGAATACGACTAACCTTTTGCTCTCGCCATGCTTGCTCCCAAGCACTGTCAAGCACCTTCTGTTGCACCGAGTCTACTCCTTGGAGAAGCTTTCGCACCTCTGCCAGCTTTCGTGGGTCTTTCAGTTCCCCAGGCTCCCAATCTGACTCCTTCAACGATAGCTTGATGTCCTTGGCGGCCTGCAATGTGAAACAAGCAGCGTGAAACTTCAGAAGGAAAAACAAGAAACAATTGGACGTAGGCAAAAGAAATCAAGATGTAATTTAAAGATGCATATCAGATATTACCTCCCAGTCAGCTGGCCTTGGAGGAACGTCAAGCGTGGCAACCTGCGTCTCTATCTGCTGTCTGGCTTTGAAATATGGTACATTGCGGACAATCACCGGATCTCTTAGTGCTCTTTCTGGATCAATGGCGGTTAACAACTGTGGACACCAAAAAACCATAACGCCACAAAAATCAATCAGAATTTCTATAACTCGATTTGCCACAGCAGCAACAAATTCCTTTTGACGAGATAAGACATTCGTTGCTGCTGAAAAACAAACGAACAAACAAATGTCTTTTAACATGACAACGACCAGACAGTAAAGAGCAGCAACTTTACAGCACAACTCTCTGTGGTACGTATTCACCTTTTGCAGTTCTTCCCATCCTGGCTCCCGCTTAGCAACCAAGTCCCGAATTTCATCATACTTTCTGGACTCCTGTAACAGACAGCCATTGACCGTCACCCATTTACAGTTTCAGATGATGCAAATGCTGAAAGTCAAAGAGAGGAGAAACAACCTTCCATCGCCACATCATCTTCTCTTTCACATCCTGATCAAACTCAATGCCTTCCTCTAATTCTCTCCGTCCAAAGAGGTTAAAGGCTGCCCATTCTGGATCAGCCATACTGGCTTTTTTACCCTGATTTCACATTGACAAACGAATATCTGTGAGTCGAGGAAACCACCCGCTTCAACGGCAAATCAGTAACCAGAACTCACGCTGTGAGCAACTCTTCACCTAAGCTACTTGCTAGCACTAGGAAACTCCAGATACGAGGAACTTCCTCTCACCTCCTCTGGAGCTTTCGTTTTCCTGTAGACGTCCCAAGTCGTCCATGGTACATTCAGCACCTGCCTTTTGCATCCAGGAAAGGATTCTGAGAGGCGCATAATGATCTCTCTTCACATGGACTAGACTACACTTTTTCCAGAGAAAAACTGGTGAAGGGCATATTACCTCATCCGCAGAGAACTTGAGCTTCCACGACTGCCCCATACAGTCATGACAAATAACCACACCCTGAAATCAACAGGCAGGTATCAGCCACAAGCAGGTTAGATAGAACCTACATCGGTAAAAACATAGGACACTCACAGTTCCATCACAAGTTGGGCATGACTTCGTCGGCAGTGGGAGACCCATGTTGAATGTTGTTGGGAAATGTTCAATCTCTACAGTGCCTTCCTTTATACCCTTCCCTACGCTCGCAGCTGTTGGTCTGCC
The DNA here is from genome assembly GCA_010909165.1 of Anthoceros angustus. Taxonomy (NCBI): domain Eukaryota; kingdom Viridiplantae; phylum Streptophyta; class Anthocerotopsida; order Anthocerotales; family Anthocerotaceae; genus Anthoceros; species Anthoceros angustus. Next base: position 833,652 of record MU008163.1, read on the forward strand.
CAATACGCCAACAGCCCACAAAATCATTCATCCACCCCTTGGCGCGAAGAGCAAAGGAGGAGGACACATGCAATGCAGATTTCCTCTAACACGTACTCGCTCAAGCTCAAATTCTTTGGGGCGAATTGGACCATCCCCCCCCCTCCACATGATGTGCAGCGAAGGGCCTCCCAACCATTGCACGTATTACATTCTCTGCACAGCCACACTTGAGTGAACCAGCAGGCAACGGCACCGATTCCTGCTGGTCTGAAGTGCAACGGAGTGAACAAATTACCTCCTTCCAATGTACTTCCCAGCCAGTTCCATGCATATGGAGGCTGTTCCGGCTGCAGCCACGCCCTACGTTACGGATACACACAATCAAACCACCAAGAAAGAGCTCCCTTAATTCCAAACAAACTAGCAGCCATTTCCCGTGTCCGCAGCATTCGTCGTAAACAGTATCACTGCCTGAATGCCAAACAGGCAATAGAGGCTTACAGCAACCCCTAGGGAGGCGGCAGAGGAGGCGAGCTTGGGCAAGCCGAAGCCGCCCTCTGCTGCGTCACGCAGGTCCCAGGACAGGTCGACTGCGGCATCTTTGAGCACCTCCAGAACCTCTCGTGTCTGTTGTACCACTGATGTCAAAAACTTGCTGACCTGCTTCGCCATTGTGCCTTTCCCTCCAGCCACACTACAATGTGCGATCACCCGCCCGTGACAGTCCCATTCCCGGTGCTCCAAACTCGGGGTTTTAGCCCCAGCTAGGGTTTAAGGCTCCAGTCCCATATCCACTGGCAATGGAGGGACCAGGCGAGGGTAGAGTACTAGAGAGTACATAGAGACTAACATTGCAAAAACAGAAATACATACATATGTGATTTTGTTTACCCATATGTGCTTCTCATCCCTCGCGAATCAAGAGAATAGCGGGTTTCAAACTTAGGATGTCGACAACAGCGTATCCGCCCTATTTTGAGGTTGCCTACCCCCGCATATGAACCTCGCAATACCAGAGCGAATCAGTCTGTTCAATCTTAACTCCCCCGTCTGAAATCGGGGCTGGGTTGTGGTATATTTGTTTGTACCATTGTTTCCCGCGCTGCCCTTGCTTCCCATTTCATGTCCCAGTTCCGTTGCTCTTGCCCACACGTCCCTCCTTCCCCGCTTCCTCCTTCCCCGCTTCCTCCAGCCACACTACAATGTGCGATCACCCGCCCGTGACAGTCCCATTCCCGGTGCTCCAAACTCGGGGTTTTAGCCCCAGCTAGGGTTTAGGGTGAGTGGTGTCACAGGCCAAGAGAGAGATCAGAAGCGAGGCTACAGTGGGTGTAGGGTTTAGGGTGAGTGGTGTCACAGCTGCCTGGGGGGATGCTGTAGCATACACATCCGGCGGGGCAACAGGCGGGGGCGGCACACCGGCCATCTCTTCCTGCTGCATCTGCTGGTGCTCGGGGGCGGCACAATCTGCTGCTGCTCTCCCTGTAAATGGCAGAATTAAGCGTGCCAGGCCCTCAGAGCGTGTGTATAGCCGTTGTCACTTCAAGGAAGAAGAAAAGTAACCTTCCTGTTGGGAAGAAACCAAATTTGCAAAGAGAAGATTATGAGCGTATTGTCACTTGGCTAGAGCATCCGCCCAATTACGCACTACGCAATTCAGTGAAGGGCTTCAGTATGCTGGCAGATGTGGCAAGCAAAGGCAGTAAGGGGCGCTTATGTCTTGGTGCGAAAAGCATGAAGGAAAGATTTGCTACTTACAAGGCAAGGTACATGAAGGCGAGAGAGGCAAGGGACAAGACAGTTTTGGTGTGTTTGTAGAGGACCGGAAAAATGGTATTTTTATCATTGCATAAATTGGACACCATGTGTGCTGGTTTGAACGCATGGACTCTTTGTTTGGAGCCAAAGCAAATGTGGAGCCATTATTTGAGCTAGACTGGATCGCAATGCATACTGGAGGCAAGCTCCTTTAATTGGAGAATTCCTACCTCGCCATCGCAAGTATTCAAGATCCCGACACCTCCTTGGTTTAATCAAGGAGACTCACGGTGTCCAAACGACGATGAATCTCAAATTCCTGAAGAATGTGAATCACAACCTCAAGATTACATGAACTTAGATGAGGACAATGCTTTCCCAAGTGAAGTCCCTGATGGTGGGGAGGCTTTCCATATTAGGCATGAGATGAACTTAAATGAGGACAGTGCCCTGCCAAGTGAAGTCGTTGATGGTCGGGAGGCTTTCCATATCAGGAAGAAGAAACAACGTTCTGAGACTGCCGCTTCTCCATTTGTACAGAAGCGTGTGCGAACAACACCTACTGATGAGCGCAAGGCACCTCCAAAGCTGGATACTGGGCCTAGCGTGGGGGCATCCAGAAATGCTTTTGCTGCTGCCTATCGTGATGCTATAATTACGAAAGCTGAATGTAAGTCGTTACCAGTTACCAACAAATACATGCAAGAAGCAATGTTTTGTTTGCCAGAGTGTGCTCTTAACTGGTCTTCGCTATCGCAGGCAAGCGTCGTCTTGATTCGAGAAAATGGAGCTCTCTAGGGAGGAAAGTCAATCTAAACTACAGTGGGAGAAGGAAAAATGGGAGATGGAGAGGGCAGATCGGAAAAAGGAGCAAGCATTATTGCGGCAACAACGTAAGGAGGAGACTGATGAGCGTTTGAGGATACAAAAATTGTTGCTCATTCAGACGGCCGTGGAAAAGAGCTACGACAGCGAGCAATTGGAGCATATGCTAAAGTTCATTTGATTGGTAGAAATATAGCTTCCCTTCTAGGTGTTTGAGGACAACAAAACCAAGTAAGGCTTGCAAACGTTGTGGCAAATGATATCTTCATGCTTCTGGTCGACGAGACAAAGGAAGAACTCCACGTTCGAAATTTGTCTGAAGAGTAATCATCTTCAGAGACTCACGAAAACTCTCAGCGTGAATGGTACTAGCCCCAACAACTTCACCAGAAGACTCTACTTGGTCACCTTCCTCTAGAAGCATGTCTGTCCATGTATCACCAAGGCGAGCTAACATGTTATGAAGAACACAACATGCTGCAACCCAGCGGACTACCTCCCGCATATCCCGAGGACATCTTATCTGCTGCCTCATTTCTCGAAGGGAGGCCCAACGAGATTTCAAAATACCTATGCAGTGCTCATTCCTAACTCTACTTTTGGCAAGGCAAAAATTGAATTCTGCATTTTCCAGCACATTTGAAGCAGGAGCCTTGTACGCAGGTATACAGTTGGTAGACAAACCGTAGGCAGAATCTGCAAATATGTACTCCCCTGCTGAAAAGTGAGTTTGCGGATCCTTGTACAGTTTCATCCAGTGGAACACAAACGAGTCTGCACACCGACCAGGACAACCCACATGCAGGGGCAGTGATTCGTTTGTCATCGCAAACCACTTGCATGTTGATGGAATACCTGGCAAAGAGAGGTAGTGCAAGCTTAGTACTCGTGTCTTGGGTTACAGCAAGCCCTCAAAACACATATTGTAGCATACTGTGGCACGACTTTTGCTGACGGCCAGCCGGGCGCGCACAATCCCGTGTCGTTGTAGTAAGGGGTCCGTTCCACAGGGAATGGTCTCGTGCTTATTCTGATGAGAATCAATAGCTCTTAGATAGAAGAGAAACAATGGAATGAATTGATTAATGAGTAAAGTACAAGCCTTTAAATAGGCTGGGTGGTAGGGTGGTTACAACAATATGTTGTTGTAACCATAAGTGGTTGCAACCATAAGTTGTTGCAACTATAAGTTGTTGTAACTAACATAACAACTAACTACCTAAAGCCCTAGCTCTTAAATAATGTTTGAGTAATTAGGCCCTAATGAATAGTGCCCTAAGCTAGAGCTATTTCATCACTCCCACTCACTATGAATGTAGGGGTGAATTTTAGCTTCAAAATGAGGTCTAAAACATAGATAGACTCCCACTTAATCAAAAGTTATTTACTTAAGAAAAATGCTAAAAACTTAAGATGCTTGATGGTTAAGTTAGCTTGAAATAAAAACTTAATATATCCTCGAAAGTTGGCGGTTGAAAACGGCCATAGAAGAAATAGTCTAAAAGCAATAACACCTGGCATTAATAAATAAGCCACAAAATAACAATAAAAATAAGGCCTTAAATGATCCATAAGCCTATAAACAGGTCCATAAATAAGCCAAAATTGAGCCTATATGAGCCATTAAAAGATAAATAGGCCTGACCCAAAAACGGGGCCAAAATAAAGCCTAAAATAGGAAAACCAATAAACGGGCTATAAGATATAAGCCCATTTTGGGCTTATCCAGGGCATACGGCCCTGAACCACCCGGGGCCACCTGATTGGTGGTCAGAGGGGGCAGGTACGGCCGTTAAGCCGGCCGGTTCTGCCTCCCAAATAAGCGCTCCTGCCGGGAAAGCCATCACTTTGCCCCCGCACATGGTGGCGATGACTGCCTGCCCCTCCGCACAGAAGACTGGAGCCGGGCATCCAAGACTGCATAGGCGCGAGCATCCCGCGCTCCGCGCCTGCTGTCGCGCGCCGCGCCTGGTGGATAGAACCACACGCATCCCGGCGCCCCTGCGGCTATCTGCTGTCGGGGTGAGAGGTGATCTTCCCCGCGTTCCAATCTCCTGAGGTCGCGCTCCCACTGCCGCTACACAAGTCCCCATGTGTCTCGTGTTGTTGTTGCAGATTATTGTATTGCTGCAAAAATTGGAGTTGAGATGACGCGCCTGATAACTGGTGAGTCCATTTTGCTTTCAATGTGTATATCCAATTTGCATTGTCTATTTCCCATTTTGTAAATTTTCATTCGGTAGTTTCCATGTCTCATGCTTGTAGGAATAATACATGCTTGATATGGTGGCAGGTCCTCGTCGCGTGGAGAAGGCCCGTGCCCCCCCACATGCTCCAAGGGACGAGGCCATAAAGAAAATGAAGAGAGCAAACCGAGTAGCAAGAAGGAGAAGAAAACTTGCCGCACGTGGAGAAAAGGATAGATTGAGTCGGGAAGCCGCCCGTGGGCGCATCTTGTGGTATAGAGATGCACTCGCACGGGGTGAAGAGATCCCGTTGTCGGGCCCCGGCCGTAATATAGGAAATGATATGGAAGATCCTAATTTCTCTTGTGAATTCCTGCAAGCATGTGCCGAGGTGGCTAAAACAGGTGGAGAAAAGGCCGATGGAGAAGATGACGTCTTGGTTGTACAAGCACTCGTCGGAAAAACCGATGTTGTCATCAAAGAAGTCGAGGGGGCTGGTAAGCCAATAAAATGCAAAATAAATTGCAATAAATAATTTGATTGCATAAAAATACTAATCATTGTTGATGTAGATAATCCAATTACCGAGGGCTCAGGAGCTATATCCTCAGAGTGTCCTGGGTATGACGATTGACCATGAAATGGGTGCACCTCCTAGCAGTAATGCATAGCCACATACAGATTTGCGGCTATCAGGATCTCCAGCATAGTCGGCATCAGCATAAGCCGTTAATTGTAACTTAGATATGCCGGGAACATGTTTGTACATCAATCCTGTGTGCATAGTCCCTTTTAAATACCTGAATATCCTCTTGACACATTGCCAATGTTGTCGCCTGTGATTCTCAAAATTGTGAGAGCACTAACTTCAAAAGATATATCGGGTCTTGTGAAGTTACTTAAATATATTAAGGTGCCAACAGATGTCTCATGCTTGTAGGAATAATACATGCTAGCATCTGCTTTTAGGGCTCATATCTCACTGTAAGCCTTGTGCCACTTGGAAATGGTGTGGCTGCCGGCTTAGCATCTTCTAGTCCAAACTTCTTTAAGCTTTCTTTTATATATTTTGTTTGAACCAAGGAAATGGATTTATTACCTCTATCTCTTATAATGTTAACGCCAAGGGCATAACTAAGGTCTCCCAGGTCTGTCATTTCATAATGACTTCTCAACCATGCTTTAATTTCAGCTAGATGGGAGAGTGAAGATGAAGCTAAAAATAAGTCATCCACATATAGTAAGAGGTAAATTGTGTACTATTTAGTCTTCAGGATATACATGCTAGCATCTGCTTTGCTTTGAACAAAACCATATTTTGTAAGCTTGTCATGTATATCATTATTCCATTCCTTGCCAGATTGCTTAAGGCCATAAATGCCTTTAATGAGCCTCGCATACATGGTCTTCTTTACCTTTGACTTCATAGCCTTGAGTTGTCTCATGTATATTTCTTCTTGGATTCGCCATGCAGATAGGCGCTTTGACGTCCATCATGTGAAGATGTAAGTCATGTTGAGCGGACAAGGCTATTATAATTCGAGGAGGCAAACTTTGCTCGGTGCATAGGTAGCCCAGGGTATGTAATCTAAACCCGGTATCTGGTTAAACCCTCTGGCTACCAGCCTTGCCTTATATCGCTCAATAGAACCATCACCCTTACGTTTGATTTTAAAGACCCATTTACTTCCCACTATTTTTCTCCCTTTGGGTGGTTTAACTAATTCCCATGTGGAGTTTTCTACTAAAGAGTTGTACTCAATCTCGCTACCTTCCATGTGTCTTTCTCGAGAGGAAAATGCTTGTTTCAAGGTTAGCGGTTCCTCTGGATCAACTGTGGCTTTGTAAACTTGATAATAAGGTGTGAGAGGAGAAATGGGGTCATCGAGTGACAAGATATCCCAAAGGTGGTTCCTTCCATCCAGCAGTCCTGCAATGGTCTAGTCCTAAGATTGTACCTTGGTGCGGTTGTTGAATGTGTTCTTCAATGTCGACCACTTGTTGAGTGGTTCTGCGTGTAACGCAGCTCTTGTTCGCTCGTCGTCGAATTCATCCACTTGCTCGCCGACGGGCTCATCCTCAAAGGAATACGATCCTCCTCACGAATTTCAACATCATAGTCGATTTCATCATCGCTAAATGTTGAGGTTCTTCTAAATCGGATCCGGTAGTTGGTCGTCTTGGAATATATTCTAACTCCTCCTCCTCCTCCCGCAATGAGGTTCATCCATAGGAGCTTCATGCGGAGGGAGTGAATGAATGATGACAAAATCATCGTCATCAAAAATGGAAGGCTCGGATGCGCAGAGGAAGGAGCATCGGGAGTAATGGGAGCGATGCCCCATAATAGGAGAAAGAATATGAGATTCATGAAAGGTCACGCTCCTAGCATAAATGAGCTTTCGGGTAGATGGGTCAAATAACTTGTAACCCTTAATGCCTTCTGTGTAGCCAATAAAGGTATATTTGGCTGCCTTGGGATCCAGCTTCTTGCGTTGTACTTTGGGGATGAACACATAAGCAGGGGATCCGAAGATTCGTAAATGATCAATAGAAGGTTTTCTCCCAGTAAAAGCTTCATATGGAGTCATGCCTTGGACTGCGGAAGTCGGCAGTCTATTAAGGAGATATGTTGCTGTCAATATAGCTTCAGCCCAATAACTTTTAGATAATGTAGCTTGGGTGAGCAAACAGCCTGTGATCTCCTGGAGGCGTAAATTTTTGTTTTCTGCTACGCCATTTTGCTGAGGTGTGTGTACCACACTAAGTTGTTGCGCTATACCTTCAGCGCGGCAAAATTCAGCAAATTCATTTGAAGTGAACTCTCCTCCATTATCGGAGCGAAGAGTTTTAAGCTTCCTGTCGGTAAGTCTCTCTGCCCACATCATATATTCTTTGAAGAAAGAAAAGGCCTGACTCTTATGGCGGAGGATGTAGGTGAGGACGAACCGGGAATAATCATCAGTGAAGGTTAAAAAGTATCTACAACCACTAAATGAAGGTGCAGATATCGGACCACAAATGTCTGTGTGAACCAACTCTAAGGGTGCCTAGCCCTCCGAGGGATGGATTGTGGAATGGAGCTTGATGACGTTTGGTTATGACGCAAGCTTCACACAGGAGAGGTTCAAGTTTAGGAATACAGGAGTTCTATACAGTTTCCTTAGACATTTGGATAAGCTTTTGGCTATTCGGATGACCTAATCGATGCCAAAGCATGGTGCTTGAAGAGTGGAATGGGAGGCTACATTGATGAGGTGTAACGGACCCACTTGACCGAGAGTTTATAGAGTCCATCTTCTAGTGTGCAGGCAGTTGTGTGATACTTATTAGTATGATAGTAAAGGAGACACAAATCGGCTTCAAGGATAATTTGCATGTTATGTTCTTGACATAAACTAGCGGTGACACTAGATTCTTGCACATGGAGGGTACATAAAGGACATGGGAGAGAGTAAGAACTGCCGTGGAGCACTTTAATGCCACGGAACCTACACCAAATATGGTGAGGTTATGGTCGCCTAGGAGCACTGTTTGTTGTCCTTTTGATGGCGAATAAGACTCAAAAAAGTTAAGGTCGTGACATATATGAGATGTTGCACCACCGTCTAAATACCAATTTTGGTTTGATGGCTTGGAACTTGCCAAGCGCATGAGTCTTGATGGAGTTGCCGTGGAGGGCTTCTTCTTAACGGCAACATGTGCTCCTGTGGTGAACTCCTTCTTGGGCTCACCATTTTTCTTCTTCCAACAATCCTTCTCCATATGGTTGGTCATCTTGCACCAATTGCAGGTAACTCCAGCCTTCTTCATGCCTTTTGAAGGTTTAAATGAAGAAGTGGATGGTCCTTGAAAATTGTGAGTAGGAGTCGGTCTAGGAGTGAAGTTTCCGCGGCCTCGGCCACGTCCTCTTCCTCTACCGCGTCCTGTGTACATTACTTGCTGGCGGGCTGATCGGGGATTTTCATTTCGACGGCTTGCGTCCTCCTCAATAAGTGCTCCTATTAATTCACTTACGCTGATATCCAGCGTTGTGGAGCCCGTTAATTTCTTCTGTTTTTGCAGCTCTAAGGACCGCATTTTGCGTTGTCACAAAGGGCCTATAGGAGGCGGCAAGTGGCGAGGAGAGCAATAAAAGTTTGTTTCTCTGTAAGTTTTTCTTGAGGATGCATTGAAATTATTCTTGCACACGGAAGTTGCTCAAGTGTTGTTGTAAGGAATCGCCTCCTTCATCCTTATAGTATATAAGTGACGTGTGGCGATCAATAAGCTCATTCCATCTTTGGAGGCATAAGTCGAGCTAACTTCTCCCACATCTCTGCGGTGTTTGCGTCGCAACTTGGAGTACCATCGCTTGGTAAGTCCGTTCATTAAAACGTCTGCTCTCCGATCTTTGGCTTCCCATTCATCTATAGCATCGAGTCCCAAGTGGAACATTCTTCCGCACTGCTGACAATATTCCATAAGTCGCGGTCGAGACACCTTGGGCACGATTTTGCCATACATCGCCCTTGCCGTTGAATCTATCTTTGTCTTTAAAGTTGTCACCTTGAATCACTTGAGGCTTGGATTCATTACGCTTTTAGCTTTCTCCTTTTCTTCCCTTTTAAATTGCTCCCATTCATCTCGCCATATAGATTGTTGTTCTTCAAGCCATTTGGTCTTTTGGGCCAAAATTTTGCTCGCGCAAGTCATCAATATCCACGTCGAGATCGTCCGACCCCACCATTGCAAGTAATTTTAATGATGCAGTTATGCGTGGTTGACACGCCGTCTTCTTGCATTGTTTTGCGGAAAGAGGCGGCAAGTGGCGAGAGAGCAATAAAAGTTTGTTTCTCTGTAAGTTTTTCTTGAGAGGATGCATTGAAATTATTCTTTGCAATACGGAAGTTGCTCAAGTGTTGTTGTAAGGAATCGCCTCCTTCATCCTTATAGTATATAAGTGACGTGTGGCGATCAATAAGCTCATTCCATCTTTGGAGGCATAAGTCGAGCTAACTTCTCCCACATCTCTGCGGTGTTTTGCGTCGCAACTTGGAGTACCATCGTAAGTCCGTTCATTAAAACGTCTCGGGCTCTCCGATCTTTGGCTTCCCATTCATCTATAGCATCGAGTCCCAAGTGGAACATTCTTCCGCATCGCTGACAATATTCCATAAGTCGGCAGACACCTTGGGCACGTGTTGCCATACGTACCCTTTGTTGAATCTATCTTTGTCTTTAAAGTTGTCACCTTGAATCACTTGAGGCTTGGATTCATTACGCTTTTAGCTTTCTCCTTTTCTTCCTTTTAAATTGCTCCCATTCATCTCGCCATATAGATTGTTGTTCTTCAAGCCATTTGGTCTTTTGGGCGTAAAATTTTGCTCGCGAGTCATCAATATCCACGTCGAGATCGTCCGACCCCACCATTGCAAGTAATTTTAATGATGCAGTTATGCGTGGTTGACACGCCGTCTTCTTGCATTGTTTTGCGGAAAGAGGCGCGCGGTACAACATTCTTCAAATTATGAATTTCGCATCATAATCGAATCTGCAGACTTACAATCAAGTGAGAAGAGACCTTGTGAAAGGTCTCGGTCAACAAGTCTATCGAGATAATATTGATTTGTTGTGTATTGTAAGTCAATTTCTCATTGATAGCGGTGATTTATTCTAAGTTCGCTCTAATGGAATCAAGAGATTGCTGCAGATGATCCGGATTAGGAGCGAAGATACTAGCCTTATTTTTATGTACTTAGAGATGGCAGACTCTATAGCACTATATTGATAAAGGCTAAATGTAGAAAGGAGAGCTTTACGAGCATAAATGATATCTTGTACTCTATCTCCTGACTTAGACAAAAGGGCTTCAATGAGACAACATACTTGTGCCTCTAAAACATCAATCTGAGGAGAATTGAGGTCAAACTCCTCCTGAATGTAAGAAGATTTGATTTGATGTTGTTTCTTCTTCTTTGAAGCCTTGATCTTCCTCCTAAATTCTTGTCTGCTTGGATTAAAGGAATCCATGAAGAGCAGACAAGAAATTGATGCACAATATGTGCATCATTGTGTGCTGGTCACCGATGATTGTCTAAAGGCGAAATCTCCACGCATTATCTTCATTTGAAGTACTACAAACGCAAAAGCATTGGAGAAAATTGCCTAGAGCATAAGGAAGCGAGGTGCTCAAGCACAAAGAGCTAAATGCTCGATACCATGATGAGAATCAATAGCTCTTAGATAGAAGAGAAACAATGGAATGAATTGATTAATGAGTAAAGTACAAGCCTTTAAATAGGTGGGTGGTAGTGGTTACAACAATATGTTGTTGTAACCATAAGTGGTTGCAACCATAAGTTGTTGCAACTATAAGTTGTTGTAACTAACATAACAACTAACTACCTAAAGCCCTAGCTCTTAAATAATGTTTGAGTAATTAGGCCCTAATGAATAGTGCCCTAAGCTAGACCTATTTCATCATATTCTGCCTGAGCTCTACAACCTATCGCCTGAACGGACTTCATCATGTTGGGTCCGGCGGCTCCACAACCCTAAGTGGGTGCCACTCCACAACTCGTCGGACCAGACGCGCAGCCACCGGACCTTCCAACAAACCCCGCTCGGGTTTCTCCAGTACCACCGGAACAGGTTTAACGACGCGTTCCTCCGTCGGACCTCGACCGACCACTCCACAACTCGTCGCCATAGCTCCACCTCAACACACGGGCCGCAACGCGGTCTTCCTCCCTTATCCATCCCCAGATAGTAATCACAACACCAACACGCCGATGTATTCACACCGAGCTGCCTTTGCTCCCTCCTACCGCTTCACGCTTTATGAGAGTGGCTTCACTGCAACCCCACGACCTCCGTTCCAGGCCTCCGTGGATGGCTTCCGCCCAGGTCATCCACAGCGCCCCTAACCTCCGGTGGCTTCACTGCTCGGGAGTGGCTTCACTGCAACCCCACGACCTCCGTTCCAGCCTCCAAGGTTAGTCCCGCACCCGAAATCACCCGCGAGCACCTCCGAGCTCAGTCCGACACCGTGTGCACCCATCAAGTGTGTTGGCGGGCTCGTCACCGAGCTCTAAACACATCCCTCTACCACCAATTAATCCCGCGGTGGCGAGAACTCACTCCGCTCCTCGAGCACGGAAGGCAAGAGCACACGGAGCGCGAAGATGGTACCCGGGATAGTCTGCCGTCTTGGACGCCAGGCCTTCCTATATACCCCACATATCCTAATCTAACCCGCCTATGTATGTACCCTAACCTGGGTCGTAGTAACCGCCAGGACGTAGCTCATCATTGCAACGGACTTCTTCCACCAGCTACTTCCTTTCCAAGCAGTAGATCCGTTCCAAACTATGCCAACTAGGCTACGCCAGCCACACCACTCCGTCGGACCTCGCCGGACGGACCACTCCTTCGGACCTCGACCGGACGGACCACTCCGTCGGACCTCGACCGGACGGACCACTCCGTCGGACCTCGACCGGACCACTCCGTCGGACCTCGACCGGGCGGACCACTCCGTCGGACCTCGACCGGACGGACCACTCCTTCGGACCTCGACCGGACCACTCCGTCGGACCTCGACCGACCACTCCGGACCTCGACCGGACCACTCACCGGACCTCGGCCGGACCTCGACCGACCACTCCGTCGGACCCGAGGTTAGGATTGCACTCTAAGTGCAATCGCCAAACGGCCTTATTGGCTAACTCCTCCCTATCCCTCTTAACAAGAATGTGACCCAAAAACAAAACAAGCCTAAAACCAGTCGCCAGGAGTGCGGACATCGGTTTTGGCACTCCACACATACCTTCTTTTACGATCAAAGTACACTTCGCCATCCACACCTGGCTTTTGTGATAGTGGTAATGTGGTGCCGTCTATAAAACCCACACAGCCTGGGAAACCTTCCTCTTGCATGACACGTCCAAGCTCTCGACGTCTTCCTGCAGCAGGCCACTCTAGCCAACCATCAAATTGAGCAAATTAGCTTCTATCACTCGGTTGGTAAATAGGCAAACAGTTCCTGCCCCAACCCCAAATATGGCTTGCATCTTGCCGACGCTAGCTCCATTGCCATTAGCGCCCAACCTACATAGGGTCAAAGCCAATTGCCAAGCCGGAGCTGTTTGGGAACACTGAGAACCATTGTTGAAAACCGGATGACCCTCAAGGACTGTGAAGAGTGACACGAAGCCCCGACCGGAGGTGCGAAATAGTTGCCTAAATTCCTCGTCAGCAATCATGGAGAAAGAATCGAGAAAGAAGTGCACAGGACGATGTCTGGGCTCTCGAGCAGACAAATATCGAGAGGCACAAGAAAAAAAGAAAAGGTCAACAGCCTCATCTTCATCAGACGATTCGAAGGATGACGATTCGAAGGATGAGTCCTCAACAGAGGCGAACGCAATCCACCTGGAAAGGTCGCTAAAAAACTCTTGCCTCTCAGACTTGTAAGGCATGGTTGTTCTCCTTTGTTCCGCAGCGACCACAACCCAGACTTGGGTTTCGTTGAAGCGTCGTAGTCCGGCAAAGATTGTAGTTGCCCATCTCGGCACGCCGGTGATATCGTGAGCCGTCGGTGATATACAAATCCAGTGCGACCTGCGGATATGATTTCGCGATATCACTCGCATTTCCTTCTGAATACCGTCGGATACATGGGTTCGTATTTCCATATCAGCTCCATTTTGCACAAGTTTGAAACCCCCTAATGTGTGCAGACTTTGGATGATCTATGTATGTATGTAGGAACTTACATACATCAAAGGGTCATCTTCATATCCCTAGGATATTATCTATTTATTTTATTTAATATTAAAATTTTAAATATATATAATTCATTTAATATTTTATAACTAGTTATACCGAAGTCATTACTGGGCAGCGTGTGTGTGACATTTTTTTTTTGGCCAGTATTCTACACTCAAGGTCCCTCGCTATCTTCAAGACTCCTTCACCTTGTACGGACGGGCCACATCATTGCATGGCCATGCGGCAAAAAATTTGTATCTCACAACTTGAGAAATGTGGTGTTTGGATGTTGTTATCTAGTTTTTTTCCTGCCATTTTGGGTTTTTTTAACACTGACACATGTTTCTATTCTTCGGAAACACATATGCACATGTTTGATGGACATGTCTGCCCCCGGAGAAACGGCTCGCCATCAAGTATCCGAATGGATGGCTGGGGTTTAGGGTTACATGTTCAAGAGTGTGTTTCCACAAGGCTGTTGAAGGCCTGTTGAAGGCAGCTAAATATCTGCTCAAGCATGGTGAAGGCTGCTGCTATAGGTGTGCTCAAAGGCTGCACACTGCTGCAGGTGTGCTCAAGATTACTCAAAGGCTGCACATGGATGTTGCAGGGGCTTATGGGTCCCATACTTTGTGGCTCAGGTCCAGGTTGGCGAGGGTTAGCCATACGGTTGCTTACGCGAACTCGCTTGGAAGCCCAACAATGTTCTGACTGCCCTAAGAAAGAAAAACATGTATTCCGCACGCAAAAAGATTCTTGAAATACCTATGAGGACGTCGGTACACGGGGACAGGCCTCCCGGCCGATGTCGTCAAAGTGTGTGACCTAAGAAGTTTTCCTGCCATATTCAATGGGAAAACTTCTTATATAACTGTTTTCCCGCCGGAAAACTTCTTATATAACCCTCGATAAAAACCCTTGGTGTAAGAGTAACAAGTTCGGTATTCCATGGTTATCAATATATTATAACAAACTTTTTAATGATAAAATTTAAAAATTTAAAATATGCATCGAAATCTTATGATAAAATTTGATGGATTAGTGCATAAGAACACTAACAACTGGAGAAAGTTGATCTTGAATAACCCTGTGGGCACTAACAACTAGAGAAAGTTGAGTAACCCTGCGTTTGTTACATGTCACAACAAGTTGGCACTTGACTTGCGGACATGTATGGAAAATGTGGCGAAGTGAAGATGCACGCCACATGCTTTTGGCAGCTTGGCCACAAAACCTGTGGTGATATAGACGGCCTTAATTGCTGGTTATGCAAATCAATGGGCTTGGTCAAGAGGCCCTTGCTGGACTAATGAAGCTGGAGTAGGAGGTCGATGTGGCTAACTATGTCTCTTTTGCTTGGCTCCGAAGGCCTGTGGAAGTGCTATTGCCTTACAGAAGGCCAGACAACTGCGCTCACAGATGATGGAAAGAGGACTCCTAGACTACGCTCCCAGAGCATGGAAAGAGGACTCCTAGACTGCGCTCACAGAGCATGGAAAGAGGACTCCCA
Source organism: Anthoceros angustus (assembly GCA_010909165.1). Classification (NCBI taxonomy): domain Eukaryota; kingdom Viridiplantae; phylum Streptophyta; class Anthocerotopsida; order Anthocerotales; family Anthocerotaceae; genus Anthoceros; species Anthoceros angustus. Next base: position 848,667 of record MU008163.1, read on the forward strand.
GATGACATACTGGTTGGCACTTGGTGGGCATGTACAAACTGTGGTGAACTGGAAGATGCACGCCGAGCTTTTGACTGCTTGGTGACAAAGGATGTGGTGACAAGAAATGCCCTGATTGCCTGGCATGCAAACCATGGGCACTTGTAAACACGGCCTTGATGTGTATGGACAAATGGAGCAGGATGGCCTGATTGTGGCTGACCATGTTATCTTCGCTTGCCTTCTGAAGGCCTGTGTAAAGTTCCCCTGGTGCCTTACAGAAGAGCAGGCAGCTGCACTCACAGATTATGGAAAGAGGCCAGCTAGATGACATGCTGGTGGGCAACTTCCTAGTGGACATGTACGCAAAATTTGGTGAACTGGAAGCTGCATTTCGGGTCTTTGTATGTAAAATGAGGCGAACTGGAAGTGCAACAAACACTGGTCACAATTAGGAAGAAACCATAAGGCACAGAATGAAAATTAAAACACTGGCCATTTTTGGGCAGTGCGCTGATGATAAGGATGGCCGAGGATAAGCAGCTCCTCCTCAGCAGTCATATCTTGGCTTCCTTCCTGACTGAGAAACCCCGGCTTCCTTCCTAAGTTTATGGATGGAGGAGATTTCCACTCAACGATCCGTAACAAAAGTCGATTGTATCAAGGCTTTTGCCCACAACAGCTTCACAGACCTGAATTAGTAGTAACACATGAGCAGCAGGCAATCAAGCAACTTTCACAATGTATCGAACAGAGTGAGAAATGCACGTAGAAATGTACTGAACAGACCAATGTCTGAGCACGGCTCAGCACACAAATGAGGAAGAGACAACACGTGCACAGGCAGGCTGTGTATGTGTCAACTCCCACCGGCGTCAACGACAGTGAAACGAAGCCGAACCCCACCTTGTCGCATTTTGCCAGAAAACCTTTTGGCAACATAAGTGCAGAGCTTGGGAACGTCAGGGAAACAGACCTCACTTGGTAAACGCCTCAGAAAACTGCAGAGAGCCACTGTTAGGAAGATCGAGAATTCGCCGCAGCTGATACAACTTGGTCATCAGCCCTCCGCGATGTCCTTCAGATGGAATATTACTGGTCGGACGTGTCTTCTTTTTGAACAATACCAGAAGGCTTGATCATCTTATCCAGCATCCAACCTGCAGATGGGCCCAAGAAACCTCCTCCAATTTGCGAGAGTTAAAGTGCATACGAATCTGCGTTATGCGAATGCATGTCCAGAACCAAGGCGACAGATTGGGTACACCCCCTTCTGTCAGGTCTGCAAGGCGCCGGGACATATAGCGGGAGATGCAAGATGTACGGGGCCCAAGACCATTCTCGCCAGACCAGGGGTACGATTCGCTAACCCAGTGGTGACAGGGGAGATCCCACCGAACCCAGAGACAGGCTCACCTTCTTGAGATAAGTAAAGAAGATACGAACGTTGGGGAGAGGAGCAAGAAGGCGAACGTTGAAGATCGATTAACGGTACATTTATACACGTATTGGTGGTTGTAATCTGTCGATAATCGCTGGTGAATAATCGATTAAGCGTTATTAACTGATCTTAATTTACGTAATTGCCACATGTGTGAAACGTGCCCTAAACGAGTCCTGCCCAGTGTAGCCGGCGCATGGTGCACAACACTCCCCCTCGCCGCGAACTGGGTGCAACGATTCAGAGTGATGTCGAAGATGGCTTCGATATCCTACGCCTGCCTGCCGGTGGTTTGAGCAGCCTATCATCAATCTGGTGGCTTCTTCAACTTGTCTTGCACGTCGTCGATGCCATTGGTGACAGAGTGACGCGGTTGAAAGAAGCTGAAGTACCAAAGGTCCAGAATGCTGAAAGAGAGCTCTTCTCTCATGAAACGCGGGCAGAAACTTGATATGCTCTCAGTGGCCTTTCCCTGGAGCTGGAAGATTCGCTCCCCCTCCATGATAAGTTTCCCTTGCTGTCAACCCGATTGCTTGAACGTGTCGCTCATGTAGTGTCTTCGATAGTCCCTTTGTGAGAAGATCTGCTGTGTTCTCCTCCGTGGCGACGTAGCTGAGGGTGACCTGTTTGTTGCTCACTACTTGCCGGATGAAATGGTGCTGTATCTCCACGTGCTTCGTCCGAGCGTGCAGAATTGGATTTAGAGTCATGGCGATCGCTGATTGGTTGTCGCACTTGAGCTCTGTTGGCTGATGTTGCTCTTCATTAATGTCCTTCAGGAATTGGCGTATCCGAGGATTTCCTTAGCGCCAATGAAGTTGCTGCACTCGCCGGGGTGGATGAGAGGCACACTGCCGCCATCTTCTTGCACGCCAGAGAGGCTGGTTGATCATGGTGCAATAAGTCGCTGTAGATCTTCGCATCGGATCTCCAGCCTCAAGGCTCGAAAACATGTAAGTACAAGTTTGCTACTACCGTCGATATGAGAGGCCGAGGATCCGGTTCCTTTTAAGTACCTAAGTATTCGCTTAACGATGTCCAAAGTGGGCTTTTCCAGGATTGGAAAGATACCTAGATGCTATATTTACAGCCTGGGATATATCCGGACGTGTCATTGCTAGGTATAGAAGGCTTCTACCATATAGGGTACTTGCTTCATTTCTTCTATTTCTGCAGGTGTAGTAGGGGAATCTTCTGCTGACACCTTTTCACCTGCGGCTATGGGTGTGGTGACAGGTCTGGCATCTTTAAGGTTAAACCTATCCAGCAACTGGTCTACGTAATGTTGCTGGTGAATAAAAAAGGAATGTTCTGTTGCACTTCTCTCAAACTGGACACCTAGGGCGAACTTGAGAAGGCCTATGTCTACAATCTCGTACTCTTTGGCAAGTAAATCTTTACGATCGAATGATCTGAGGGAACTCAAAATGAAGTTGTCGTCAACATACAAGGTAAGTAAAGCAAAATTCTTTTCTTGTCTGAGGAGGTACACACTTGGGTCTGCGGCTAAAGGTAGGAAACCAGATTTCTTTAGGAACAAGTCCACTGTTTCGTTCCATACCTGAGCGGACTGTTTTAGTCCGTAGAGGGACTTCAGTAGCTTACAAACCTTCTTGCTATTTTTGATGTATCCGGAGGTTGAAGCATGTAAATGTCTTCATTCAAGGTGCCGTACAAAAAGGCAGTTTTAACGTCGACTTGGTGAATCTCCAGATGGTGATGAGCTGCCAGTGCCAAGAGTATTCTAACTGATGTTGATTTCACCACAGGGCTATAAAGTCGGTTCTCTTCGTAGTCAAAACCAGGGACTTGGCTGAAGCCTCTGGCGACTAGCCTTGCTTTATGTCGTGCTACTGTCCCATCTGGATTCAGCTTTCTCCTAAAGGTCCACTTGCATGAAATGGGTTTACGACCCGGGGGTAGGTCGGTCAGTATCCAAGTTTTATTCGCAACCAGTCGTATTCGAGACTTAAACTGCGGTCCATTCGAGGGTTCGGAAGGCTTCTTCAATTGATCGAGGCACATCCTGCATCTCAATGGCTGACATAGCTTGATATAGAGCCAGTTAACATGATGAGCTTCTTCTTGTTGTTGTTGTTGCACATCTTCATCTGGAGTCAAAACCGGGTGGAGGTAAGGTTCTGGAGGTTGAAGCCCCGCTGGTAATTGTCCTTCCAGCTAGGCCGAGGAGGGCGTTGGAGTAGAGCGTCGAGTGAGGGCTCGGTACCGGTAAGGTTGCCCGTGGTCTTGCGCCATCGGTGAAGTGGGTCAAGTTCGCGCCTGGTTGGAGAGGTGGCTGACCTATGGCTTGTGGTTGTGCGGGTGCAGGTTGTGCAGGCGCTGGAGGCGGTGGTCAATTGTGGCTCAGGCCGAGCTATTGGTTGAGCGGCGATTGCCTATCTGGCCTTGCAGTTCAATGATTTCGTAATCTGTAGGGTTATATGTGTCCCCCTCAAGGTCAGAGAGGGAAGAAGGGGAGAAACCATGCAGGCTAGGAGCAGGCAGAGGGGTTTGAGTTTGCACATATTGCAGATAAGTATTGAGCAGTGTGACTTCATGAAAAAGCACGCTGCGTGAGAGGGTTACCTGACGGGTGGAAGGGTCAAGTAATCTGTATGCCTTGGATTGGTCAGAATAGCCGATGAATAAGAGCTTCTTACCCTTGTCGTCCCATTTCTTGCGCAGGTCATCAGGGATATGAGCGAATGCAGGGCTGCCAAAAATCCTGAAGTGAGATATGCGGGGCTTCTGGCCCGTCCACCGCTCATATGGTGTGATGTTGGGAAGCTCCTTCGTGGCGGTTTTAATATAGTTGGTCAGAGAAACGGCCAAGATCCTTGTGTAAGCCAACTTGAGCAGAACGAGATATTTTCCAGAATGATCATTCACCTTTACGCAAAAGGGTTTTGGGCTGGTGTATAAGGTACGGTAAGCCGCTTGATGCCTTGGTTGTGCAAGATTCACGGAAGGAGTGACTCGTATTCTCCGTTGTCCATTCAAGGTGCCGACCAAGTCTGTGTGCCCGCTAGTGCCACATACTCCGGAAGCATTGAAGGGCTGGTCTTTGTGCTTGAGGAAGTATATGCAAGAATAGCGGCTCCATTCGTCAGAATGTCAAAAATAGGAATGACCACCGAAGAGGATGTACTCATTGGGCCCAGATGTCCGAGTGGACGACCTCAAGAAACGCTTCGCTCTTGTAGGTAAGGGTCATTGAAAGGTAGCTGGTTCACTTGGTGTATTGAGATCTCGCAGGTGTCTAGAGATATTTTCGGGATTGGGTCCCGATACATGGTTGGACCGACAGAATTCAAGTGGCGAATGAGGTGACCAGCTCGGATTGCCATAAGAGGGAGTCGACTTGGAGAGGGTTCTTGTGGTGACTTGGGTGTCGACAAGCGGGGAAGTTGACCGGATATTGAGAAGATAGAGATCGTTGTAAGGGAGGCCATGTGCTAGGATAGTCTTGGATGGGTCACGGAATCTATGAATAAGGCGGTTACCCGAAGGTGATGACTAAGTTGTGTTCCGTGGCTAGCTTTGACCGATGGGTTCTTGGTCATGGGGACATGCAGACTCAGTGATGAGGAGACATTCTCCATTCGACAGCGGTGGAGACGCGTTTGCACTGCCACGGCTGTGGCGCTATCGTCTCCTAAGAGAACATGTTGGTCTGCAGGTGAATCATGGTAAGATTCAAAAGCTTCTTTGCTGCTGCAGATATGCGTAGTCGCGGAATCCAGGAACCATTTGCTTTCATCTGTTCTCGTGAGTGTTAAGCATACAGCAAGAACAGAGGTTGGAGAAGCTGACTTTGTGCTTGTGTAGTGGGATTCGTTACGAGGTGCATCGCGACGGGGTTCCCCAGCAAGTTTCTTCCTGCACTCATTTTCAAAGTGCCTGTGAATACGGCACCGCAGACGGGCCCTTGGTCCCGCGGTCGTTGTTGTTGATACCGAAAGATGGTTGAGAAAAGGGCCTTGGCTTGGAAGTTGCCGCCGCCACCTCTTCGCGCCCCCTCTTGATGGAAGAGTGCATGATGCCGGATGGGACCGGCTTGTGGCTTGTGGATCTGCTGGATTCCTCCTCGAGGAGAGCTGCAACCACCTCGGTAAGTGTGTAGTTGGGTTGTTGCCCTGCTGCCGTCGCGTTGATAGCCGCGCGAATTGCTGAATTTTGAGCGCTAATGAATGTCCTGTATGCGGGCGGCAGAGAGGTTAGGAGGGCCACTGCGGCTTGGTGTTCGGAGATAACGGTACCTCCTGAAGCTAGCTTTGCTCTAAGGGATCGGAACAAGTTCACGTGTTGTTCAACCGTATCTGAGTCTTTCATTCTTAGTGAATAAAACTGTCTTGTTGCGTTGATTAAGGACATGCTGCTTTGGGCCTGAAACATGTCTTTGAAAGTCCTCCAGATGGCGTTGGAAGTGGTTTGGCCACTTGTGTGGTGCATCATGCTCTTGTCAATGGCGTAAATCAGGATGCTACGGCACGCTTGTCCTTCTTGATCCAAGCCGCAACTGATCAGCTGTGGGGAGTGGTTGTGATGGAAGGTTGGGCGACAGTGCGCGACTATCCCCATGAGATCATGCTCTTCTAGCAGCAGTTGATGCATCCGCCAGATGTCCGAGTGGGCGACCTCAAGAACAACGCTTCGCTCTTGTAGGTAAGGGTCATTGAAAGGTAGCTGGTTCACTTGGTGTATTGAGATCTCGCGGTGCAGGTGTCTAGAGATATTTTCCACAATTGGGTCCCGATACATGGTTGGACGATTCAAGTAGCGGTCTTGAGGTGACCAGCTCGGCAGTGCCATAAGAGAGTCGACTTGGAGAGGGTTCTTGTGGGCGACTTGGGTGTCGACAAGGGAAGTTGTGGATATTGAGAAGATAGAGATCGTTGTAAGGAGGCCATGTGCTAGGATAGTCTTGGATGGGTCACGGAATCTATGAATAAGGCGTGGTTACCACGAAGGTGATGACTAAGTTGTGTTCCGTGGCTAGCTTTCTGACAGGTTCTTGGTCATGCGGGGACATGCGGGACTCGATGATGAGGAGACATTCTCCATTCGGCGGTGGGAGGCGTTGCGGTACACTACGGCCGCGCTATCGTCTCCTAAGAGAACATGTTGGTCGGTGAATCATGGTAAGATTCAAAAGCTTCTTTGCTGCGGATGCGTAGTCAGCGGAATCCAGAACCATTTGCTTTCATCTCTCGTGAGTGTTAAGCATAGCAAGAACAGAGGTTGGAGAAGCGACTTTGTGCTTGTGTAGTGGGATTCGTTACGAGGTGCATCGCGACGGGTTCCCAGCAAGTTTCTTCACACTCATTTTCAAAGTGCCTGTGAATACGGCACCGCACGGGCCCTTGGTCCCGTCGAGGTTGCTTGTTGATCGAAAGATGGTTGAGAAAAGGGCCTTCGCTTGAAGTTGCATGCCGCCACCTCTTCGCGCGCGTCCTCTTGATGGAAGAGTGCATGATCTTTGGATGGGGGCTTGTGGCTTGTGGATCTGCTGGATTCCTCCTCGAGGAGAGCTGCAACCACCTCGTAAGTGTGTAGTTGGGTTGTTGCCCCTGCCGCGTTGATAGCCGCGGTCTTTGAGCGCTAATGAATGTCCTGTGCGGGCGGAGAGGTTAGGAGGGCCACTGCGGCTTGGTGTTCGGAGATAACGGTACCTCCTGAAGCTAGCTTTGCTCTAAGGGATCGGAACAAGTTCACGTGTTGTTCAACCGTATCTGAGTCTTTCATTCTTAGTGAATAAAACTGTCTTGTTGCGTTGATTAAGGACATGCCGCTTTGGGCACGAAACATGTCTTTGAAAGTCCTCCGGATGGCGTTGGAAGTGGTTTGGCCACTTGTGTGGTGCATCATGCTCTTGTCAATGGCGTAAATCAGGATGCTACGGCACGCTTGTCCTTCTTGATCCAAGCCGCAACTGATCAGCTGTGGGGAGTGGTTGTGATGGAAGGTTGGGCGACAGTGCGCGACTATCCCCATGAGATCATGCTCTTCTAGCAGCAGTTGATGCATCCGCCAGATGTCGAGTCGCCTCGTGAAGCGATCTCGATCTCTAAACTCTACCTTGGTTGTATTCACAATTTGAGCCATGAGTGTACGCTGTGCAAGACGGGTGAGTTTCGTTGCAAGCAATTTGGTTGTATGCTGACCTAGCGGGTCGAAATGGGGCACTCACAGTGCTTCCGATTCATTATTTGTGCATACAGGCAAGTTGGAAATGGCGACGAGGAGTGCCTCCATCTGCGATTTGATTAGAACTATCTGGCTCTTGAGATGGTCTTCAGTGGAGGTAGCAGAGGTGCGAGGAGTTGATGAAGCCGTGCTGCTGTAGCGTGCAGGTAAGGCTGTCACTCGGTGAAGTCTTGAGGTACTTCTTGCATCTGGAAAATAGCCGGGTCTAATAACGAAGGTATCTCCGCAGTAGTCACAGGTTCTTGGTGGCGTCACTGGTCGCTCGCGGCGAGGTGTGAGGATTCGCTCGGCATTTCTGCTCGGTGCGTAACTCGCCGGGGTGCGACGCCGAGGCATGGCAGGTTGCCTAGGATCGTTGAAGCTTGCTTCCGTCGCTCCGGGTGCTCATCATTACGAGTGGCTGAAGAAAGCCAGACGCGAGGCGCGTGCGCGAAGCCGAACGGGGCAAGACTCCTCCGCTCTGATACCATAAAGTGCATACGAATTTGCGTAAAGAGAGTGTTTTGTGATTAAGGGTACTGGTACATTTATACACGTATTGGTGGTTGTAACTGTGTCTGGTAATAACTGCTGGTGAATAACTGATTAACTGTTATTAACCGATCTTAATTTACGTAATTGCCACATGTGCGAAACGTGCCCTAAACGAGTCCTGCCCAGTGTAGCCGGCGCATGGTGCACAACAAGAGTCTCAGGGCGGTGGTGCCTTTCCACCGGCCAGTTTCGGTACTTTAGCAGTAGGAGCTGTCGGCTGGCTAATCCGCCACTACCATCGATACTTCCGTCTTGTGAACAGCTTAGCAACCGTTATACGTAATACATGTCCATATCCAGGCCACCTTGCGTCCAGAGGACGGTCTTTGTTTTTCTTTTTGGTGACTCCTATCTCCTACTACAGTGCTAGTGACAAGGCGGACAGCCCACTGCTGTTTTTCATCCAGGTGCTGCATTGTGGGCTGAAGGAATAAGACGGCGTTGGCGATCTTGATCCGAAAGCTGGGCCTCCACGGTGCTCCGCATATAAGGGCCATGCTTCTTCTTGACATGATCAGAGCACAGTTCCAGAGGTTCTGCAGAGCACAGGATATACGTCATGGCTCACCAGCGCAGGATGCTCTGCCTGTTGTTGTTTGCTTGCATCAGTGCGGTGCTCAGAGTGTCAGGGGCTCCTGACAGCGACAGAATTGTGTCACTCCCGGGGCAGCCTGCAGCTCCTTTTTCACTCTACTCTGGATATGTGACCGTTGATAAGGACCACGGCAGAGCCCTGTTTTACTTCTTTGCGGAAGCAGCTAGCAATGCAAGTAGCAAGCCGCTTGTCCTCTGGCTAAATGGAGGTATCAGCATGGCTGCCCAGGCTAATGGAATCCCAGTGCCAGTCATGTAGCAGTTGGTCAATTGGACTACCCGTAGAACTTGCAAGGGCTGAATAATTTCCAAACGTGGGTGGGTGCAGGGCCCGGATGTTCGTCCTTGGGAGGTGGTGCCTTCAGCGAGTTGGGCCCTTTTTTTCCTAACCCCGACGGCACGCCGGGGCTTATTGCCAACCCTTATTCCTGGAATCAAGGTACCACGCTCCTGCGATCAGACCATCAGGCAAGCCTGATGTGTTGATGCGGAACCTGGACATCCTGAAGAGTGAAGTTTTATCATCACTTAACATCTCATTTCGTGCAGAGGCAAACGTCATCTTCCTGGAGAGTCCCGCTGGAGTGGGGTTCTCCTATTCCAACACCTCCTCGGATCTGTTGCTCTGGGATGATAGCAGAGTCGGTAAGCTCTACAAGGCTCCATATATCTCACATCGTGCACGAGTCTTCCAGATGCCCCACTGTATGTCTACCTGCTGCCACCTGATATCCTGAAAATGGATGAACATATCAGCCGATGATTCCCTGGCGTTTCTAAACGGCTGGATCGACAAGTTTCCAGAATACCAGGGCAGAGATTTGTACCTCGCTGGAGAAGACTACGCAGGTAACCATCTCCATTCTGCAGTTGAATGGTCTCGGCTCATGGTCACCTCAAGACGTTCACACTGACCAACCCACCAAGAGTACAACAGGACACTACATTCCAGACTTGGCAATTCGAATCATCAAGTTCAGCAAAATCCCAGCAAACTACAACTTCAACTTGAAGGGCGTTCTCGTGAGTCCTAATCCCTGCAAACCATGTCCACAGCTCGCGGCACTCTCGAGCTCCAACCGGGGCCCGATTCATGCAAGTATTGGTAGTGCACAGCTGAAGCCCACATTTCCATTTCTTGCTGCGCAGCTTGGAAATCCGTATTTGTCTCTTCCCACGGACATGGCGGCCAATTCCAACTACACTTTTTCCCACGGCGCAATGTCCGAGCAGACGTTCGAGTCCATTATAGAAAACTGCAACGGATTCGAGGACTTCGACTGGGCATCTGTTAATTGGAACCTCAGCGACGCCTGTATCAACGCGCTGTTTGACAGCCTTGGCGAGAGCTCAGACTTCGTCAATCCCTATGATGTGATTGTGGATGTCTGCCTCCCCGAAGCCGCGAAGCAGGAACTCACGTTCGAGAACATCCGCTCTGTAAGAAAACTGCATCATGCTGATCAATTCCTAACTTCAGTCGCGGATGATCTTTCCCTTTCCCCAGGTCACACATATCTGGTCTGCAGCAGCAGCAGGGAATAAATCAGCGCCAAGTCAGCTTGGGAACCGACGTCTGCATTAACAACGAGGTGTTGCAATACCTGAGCCTGCGGGACGTACAGCAGGCTCTCAACGTTCCCTGGCAGGTGAGCTGGAGTCTGTGTACTGACGCAATCGGCTACAATCTCAGCGACATGAAACGCGACATGCTACCCGAGCTCGTGGAGATCATTCAGGCCGATATCCCCGTTGTGCTATTCAGGTAACCTACTGGGTCCATACACAAATTTCCTCATCCCGATGTGGCTCAACACGATCAATCTCTAACCCCGTCGGGCATGTCCCAACAGTGGAGACCAAGACGCCGTTGTCCCTTTTGTGGGAACGAGGCACCTCGGCATCAAGCTCGCCCAAGAGTTGAACCTAACTGCTTCAGATTACGGCGTTTGGTTTGTCGACAAGCAGGTGAGGATGGCACTGGCGGCCGCAGATGACTCTCCATTTCAAATTAGCACTGCGGATGGCATGTCCTCCAGCACATGGAATGAAAGCTGACAAAGGTGATGGAAACCGGGATGCAGGTGGCTGGATGGAGACAGAATTTCGGACCCACAAACATTCTGACCTTTGCAACCGTGAGGGGAGCAGCTCACATGGTCGCAATCAGCCAACCGGCTCGAGCGCTGCAACTGTTTGCCTCTTTCCTGGCCCACTCGCCTCTGCCCACCATGCCTCCATTTTAGCCCTGCCTGTCACGGTCCTATGACCTGCAAAACGAGCGTCTCTAGACGTTCGCACTCGTTTCAAAGTCACCTACCTCGTCATGTTCCATTTACAGTAGCCAACCACCACTCCTTTCACACCTGCGAAAACGAGCTTATATGATTATTCCAGCGACAAGAACGCTGGATGCTGCTCAATTGGCTGGAGTCTTTTTCAAGGCTTAAGAAATTTATCTGTGATCTCTAATAATGATAATAGAGTACATTAGAACAACAAGTTGAAGAATTTTATTTAAGTTTACTAAGATTTTTTTTTCTCATCATCGGACTTGATACTTGATAACTTGTACCATCGTGTACCTAAGCGTACCTAATCTACTAGTACCAAGAGCATCCATTCCCTCTAGACACCCCATCTTGACAACTTGTCCCATCCTGTACCTAACTTACTTGTACTAAGAGCATCCATTCCCTCTAGACACCTCATCCAAGTATGCTTGTACCATCATGTACCTAAGTTACTTGTTCTAAGGGCATCCATTCCCTCTAGGCACCTCATCGTTGAAGTGCAGGATGCTTAACAACAACATTACTATAAATGTGTCTCCATATATTAAAGATATAAACCCTATCTTGATATCTATTTTTTTAAGGAGTTCCTAACTTCCTAACAACTAGTCCTAGTCTCATCTTCAATCTTATCTCAAGCAAGTTCTGCAATTTCTTAATTTTCACTATAATATTATTTTTCCCTTATGGTTGTCCAGCTTGCTTAAGCTCAATCCAGAGAAGCCTCTTGTGTATTCTGCATATTCAATCCTGTAAGCAATTGGAATAAGGCGTCTTGCAAGACCTTGATGAGAACTAAAGCAAAACCCATGTATCGGCCTTCATCCATGTCCTTGCCTGTGGGCTACAACGAGATCTCCCGTCTACAGTTACAAGGCCCACAGTACTAAATGCAGTTCAGTGTTTTCCAAGAGTCCCATTCCGGAGCAGAAGAGATAAGAGTGATTCATACTGTTGGCCAAGATCTGTTTCATAGCCGGCTCCAGCGTGTAGTCCTAGCGTGCAGAAGACGGCCTCATTCGTACATTGAAATTGACGGACATTGAAATTGCCCACCATAGGAGGTGTTTAATGGCTAATCAGCCGCTACCATCGATGCTTCCGTCCTACGAACAGCTTAGCAACCATAATAAGTAGTACATGTCCATAGCCCGTACAGAAGTGGGTCTTGTGCTTCGTTTTGGTGATTCAGATCTCCTATCGACAGTGCTAGTGACAAGGATCTCCTATCGACAGTGCTAGTGACAAGGATCTCCTATCGACAGTGCTAGTGACAAGGCGGACAGCCCACTGCTTTTTTTCATGCAGGCGCTGCATTGTGAGCTGAAGGAACAAGACGCCGGCTGACGGCGTTGGCAACCTTGATCTGAAAGCAGGGCCTCCACAGTGCTCCGCAGATAAGGGCCATGCTTCCTCCTCATGCTCACACCAAATGACCGCTGCACATTTTCACAGGTTCTGCAGAGCTCAGGATTCGCATCATGGGTCACCAGCGCAGGATGCTCTGCCTGTTGTTGTTTGCTTGCATCAGGGCGGTGCTCAGAGTGTCAGGGGCTCCTGACAGCGACAAAATTGTTTCACTACCGGGGCAGCCTGCAGTTCCCTTTTCACTCTACTCTGGATATGTGACTGTTGATAAGGACCACGGCAGAGCCCTATTTTACTTCTTTACGGAAGCGGCTAGCAATGCAAGTAGCAAGCCGCTTGTCCTCTGGCTAAATGGAGGTATCAGCATGGCTGCCCAGGCTAATGGAATCCCAGTGCCAGTCATGTAGCATTTGATCAATTGGACCACCTGTAGAACTTGCAAGAACTGAATAATTTCCAAACGTGGGTGCAGGGCCCGGATGTTCGTCCTTGGGAGGTGCCTTCAGCGAGCTGGGCCCCTTTTTCCCTAACCCCGATGGCACGCCGGGGCTTATTGCCAACCCTTATTCCTGGAATCAAGGTACTACACTCCTGCCATCAGACAAATGCCTGATGTGTTGATGCAGAACCTGGACATCCTGCAGAGTGAAGTTTTATGATCACTTAACATCTCATTTCGGGCAGAGGCAAACATCATCTTCCTGGAGAGTCCTGCAGGAGTAGGATTCTCCTATTCCAACACCTCCTCGGACCTGTCGGACTGGGATGAGGGCAAAATCGGTAAGCTCTCCGATGCTCCATATATTTCACATCCTGCAATAGTCCTCCACGTGCCCCACAAAAATAATACCGGCTAATACCCTGAAAAATCATGCCACTGAATACATCAGCCGAAGATTCCCTGGCTTTTCTTCTGGGCTGGCTCGAGAAGTTCCCAGAATACCAGGGCAGGGATTTCTACATCACTGGAGAAGACTACGCAGGTAACCAATCTCCATTCTCTAGTTGAATTGAGTCCCAACCCATGGTCACCTCAACCACTTTCATACTGACCAACCCAACAAGAGGACAACAGGACACTACGTTCCAGACTTAGCAGTTCTTGTCATCAATTTCAGCAAAAATCCAGGAAAGTACAACTTCAACTTGAAGGGCGTTCTCGTGAGTCCTAATCCCTGCAAACCATGCACTCTCAAGAGCTCCATCCGGGCCGCCCAATTCATGTAACACTTTGTTGTGCACAGCTGAAGCCCACATTTCCATTTCTTGCTGCGCAGCTTGGAAATCCGTATTTGTCTGCTGCAACGGACATGGCGGCCTTTTACGACTACAGTTTTTCCCACGGCTTAATCTCCGAGCAGATATACGAATCCATTAAACAAGTCTGCAACTTCTCCAACTTTGACTATGGATCTTATGAGTGGGGCGTCGGCGTGGATTGTGTCGTCGCGCTGTTTCACAGCGCTAACGAGACTGGAGCCTACCTCAATGCCTACGATATCGTTGGGAATATCTGCCTCCCCGAAGCCGCGCAGCAGGAATTCATGTTCGACTTCATCCGCTCTGTAAGAAACTGCAATGGCATCATTCATCAATTGCTAACCTCACTGGCAGATGGATCTTTCCCTTTCCCCAGCTTACAAATATGTTGGTTTGCAGCTGCAGCAAGGGGTGTCAAACAAGCGCCAAACCAGCTTGGGAACCGACGTCTGCATTCACAACCAGGTGTTGCAGTACCTGAGCCTGCCCGAAGTACAGCAGGCTCTTCACGTGCCCTGGCAGGTGAGCTGGAGTATGTGCACCTTCGCAATCAGCTACAATCTCAGCGCCTTTAAACGCGACATCCTCCCCGAGGTCGTGGAGATCATTCAAGCCGAAATCCCTGTTGTGCTGTTCAGGTAACCTACTGGGTCCATGCATAAATTTCCTCATCTCGATGTGGATCAAGACGATCAATCTGTGACCCCGTCCCGAGGGCATGCCCCAACAGTGGAGACCAGGACGTCGTTGTCCCTTTTGTGGGAACGAGGCACCTCAGCATCAAGCTCGGCAAAGACCTGAATCTGACGCCTTCAGATTACGGGGTTTGGTTTGTGGACAAGCAAGTAAGGATGAATCAGACTGCCTTTTAAATTGGCACCGCGGATGGCATGTCAGCTGACAAAGGTGATGAAACCCGGCATGCAGGTGGCTGGATGGAGACAGACTTTCGGACCCACTAACATCCTGACATTTGCAACCGTGAGGGAAGCAGCTCACGAGGTCCCGATCAGCCAACCGGGTCGAGCTCTGCAGCTATTTGCCTCTTTCCTGGCCCACGCGCCTCTGCCCACCACACCTCCATTCACATGACCTGCAAAACGAGCAATGCAGATTTGTTTCTTGTTGCTTGAGATTTACAATTTTCACTTCACAGATTTTATGACCTCCGTTGGTTACAAAATTTCCTACCTCCGGTAGTTATTTCAGCAACATGGTTTGGACAGAGAAAACGGATCTGCGATGTGATTACCCGCGGGCCACCTCGACCACCTTACTCTCGCTGTAATATTGCCAAATCAGGCACTTCAATATCGATTTGGAGGTGAGCTCAATATCGATTAGGAGGTGAGCTCAGTTCCGGCATGATGCTTGTCATCGGACTTCCCAGCTCAAACCAGGAACGCCTTTTGTGAGTCATAGAAATGGTCACCTCAACCACGTTCACCCTGACCAACCCACCAAGAGGACAACAGGACACTACACTCCAGACTTGGCAGTTCGAATAATCAAACACAACAAAACTCCAGGAAACTACATCTTCAACGTGACGGGCGTTCTACCCTATTGCGAAGGATATCTTTTCCCTTACTGCTTCCGGGAATCGAGCTGGTACTGAGCGTTGTGAACAGCCCTTCCGCCACACCATCATTTTAAATTCAGATTAGGTGGCAAGTGAGCTCAGCTGCGGCGTGATACCGGGCCTTTTCTCTAACCTGAAGCCAGAGAAGCTTTTGTGCGTTCTGCTATTCAATGCAATAAGCGCCTTGTTAGGCCTTGATGAGAACTGTAGTAGTCCCCGATGTAATGACATTCATCCATGATTCCATGTCCTTGCCTGTCTTCTAAAACGAATCTCCTATCTGGAGTTTTTAGGCCCTCATGATTACATACACTTCAGTGCTTTCCAATGCTTTCCAAGTGTCACATCACAGAGCAGAAGAGACGAGACGCACAATGTTGGCCAAGATCTGAGACAGAGCCGGCTATCCAGAGTGCAGCATCCTGAAGACGGCCTCACGTGAATCACTTCATACAAGAGACAAGACAAAGCCATGGAAGACAAAAAAAACTGCCAAACGGGAATGTCACAAGTGGTGCCAGTGCGCCACTAGTGGGCAGTGCAAAGTGCCTGACATGTCCGAAGTGTCCGAAGAAACTTTATATATTCGCCAGCTCCGGCACAGTCTTCGGCTCGAGGAGTGTCAACTGCCTACTCCACTACCAGAGGAGCGTCTTGTGCTTCGTTTTGGTATCCGATCTCCTATGCACAGTACTAGTGACTAAGGCGACGGGCCTACTGCGTTTTCACCCAGGTGTCGCATTGTGAGGTGAAGGAACAAGACGCTGGCTGATGACGTTGGCAATCTTCATCTCAAAGCTGGGCCTCCACGGTGCTCCACACATAAGGGCCGTGTTCCTCACATCACATGATCACTCCTCATTTCCACAGGCCAGGTGTTACGATTCTGGACTTCCAGTTACGGCCACAGCTGATCTGGACTTCCGTTTACGGCCACAGCTGATGGGTAGGTAGGATGGTTTCTCGAAGGTTCTGCACGAGTGGCCACGTGACTTGAGCGAGCATCGTCACTACAGCCAGCAGGAGTCGAAGTGTAGACAGTGGTAGACTAGTTCACAGATATAACTTAAAAGGGCGAGAGCCCGGCTGTGTCGGAGACGCCGAGTTGGAGTAAAGCGTCCGGTGCGAACGTGTAACGTCAGAGCTCAGGATATACATCATGGCTTACCAGCGCAGGGTGCTCTGCCTGTTGTTGGTTGCTTGCATCAGTGCCGTGTTGAGAGTGTCAGGGGCTCCTGAGAGCGACAGAATTGTTCAACTACCGGGGCAGCCTGCAGTTCCCTTTGCACTCTACTCTGGATTCGTGACTGTTGATAATGACCACGGCAGAGCTCTATTCTACTTCTTTGCGGAAGCAGTTAGCAATGCAAGTAGCAAGCCGCTTGTCCTCTGGCTAAATGGAGGTATGAGCATTGCTGCCCGGGCTTATGGAATCCCAGGACCATTCATGTAGCAGTCGATGAATTCGACTACCTGTGAAACTTGCAAGATTGCTGAATTCCAAACGTGGGTGCAGGGCCCGGATGTTCGTCCTTGGGAGGTGGTGCCTTAACCGAATTGGGCCCCTTTTTCCCTGACCCCAACGGCGCGCCGGGGCTCATTGCCAACCCTCATGCCTGGAATCAAGGTACTACACTCCTGCGATCAGACGAAATGCAGCTGATGTCCTGAAGAGTGAAGTTGTATGGTTACATAATGTCTCATTTCTTGCAGAGGCAAACATCATCTTCCTGGAGAGTCCTGCTGGAGTAGGATTCTCCTATTCCAACACCTCCTCGGATCTGCTGCTCTGGGATGATAGCAAAGTCGGTAAGCTCTCCAATATTTGCTCCGTCTCACATCCTGCACTAGTCCTCCACATGCCCCACATCTCTCCCTGCTGCCAGCGTATGTCCTGAAAAATCATGCCATTGGATATAACAGCCGATGATTCCCTGGCGTTTCTCCTGGGCTGGCTCGAGAAGTTCCCAGAATACCAGGGCAGGGATTTCTACATCACTGGAGAAAGCTACGCAGGTAACCCATTTCCATCCTGCATTTGGACTGAGTCCCAGCTCATTGTCACCTCAACACCTTCACACTGACCAACCCACCAAGAGGACAACAGGACACTACATTCCAGACTTGGCAGTTCGAATCATCAAGCACGGCAAAACTCCAGGAAACTACAACTTCAACTTGTTGGGCGTTCTCGTGAGTCCTAATCACTGCAAACTATGTCCACAGCTCACAGCTGCACTCTCAAGAGCTCAACCCGGGGCCCGATTCATAGAACACTCGTCGTGCACAGCTGACTTCCACATCTCCGTTTCTTGCTGCGCAGCTTGGAAATCCGAGTTTGTCTCTTCCAACGGACATAGCGGCCACTTACGACTACAGATTTTCCCATGGCGTGATCTCCGAGCAGACATACGGATCCATTCTACAACTTTGCAACTTCGAGAACTTCGACTACGGATCTCCTAACTTGAACCTCAGCATCCCCTGCGTCAAAGCTCTGACTCAAAGCGATAGCGAGTTCGCAGAAGTCTACGTCAATCCCTACGATGTGATTGTGGATATCTGCCTCCCCGAAGCCGCCCAGCAGGAACGTACGTTCGAGAACATCCGCTCTGTAAGAACTGCATCACGGTGATCAATTCCTAACCTCCCTCGCGGATACTCTTTCCCTTTCCCCAGCTGACGCATATCCTGGCCGGTAGCAGCAGGGGGTCTTCCACAAGAGCCAAATCAGCTTGGGAACCGACGTCTGCATTCTGAAAGAGCTGTCCCAATACCTGAACCTGCGGGAAGTACAACAGGCACTTCACGTTCCTGGGCCGGTGAATTGGACTGTCTGCAGCAACGTAATCCGCTACAATTACAGCGACCTTAAACGCGACATCCTCCCCGAACTCGTGGAGATCATTCAGGCCGAAATCCCTGTTGTGCTATTCAGGTAACCTACAGGATCAATACATAAATTTCCTCATCTCAATGTGGCTCAACAAGATCAATCTCTGACCCCGTCGGGCATGCTTGAACAGCGGAGACCAAGACACCATCGTCCCTTTTCTCGGAACGAGGCACCTTAGCATCAAGCTCGCCCAGTTTCTGAATCTGACGGCTTCGGAATACGGCGTCTGGTTTGTCGAAAAGCAGGTAAGGATGGCAATAAGTGACCCAGATTACCCTCCCTTCCAAATTGGCACTGCGGATGGCATGAAAGCTGACAAAGGTGATGAAAACCGGCATGCAGGTGGCTGGATGGAGACAGATTTTCGGACCCACAAACATCCTAACTTTTGCAACCGTGAGGGGAGCAGCTCACATGGTCCCGCTCACCCAACCCTCTCGAGCGCTGCAGCTGTTTGTCTCTTTCCTGGCCAACGCGCCTCTGCCGACCACGCCTCCATTCACATGACCTTCAAAACAAGCGTTTTCTGACGTCCACTCTCCTTCAGTCCAACCTAGCATAAACTGGCTAGCAAATGCACGAGAAGAAGAAGGACCTTGTGGACTGGATGGCAGTGACACGAAGGACATGGCTGTTTCAATGGCTCAATGAGGCTGGGACTGGTTTTCCCCTGAGCGATGGGACAAAGGAATATCAGACGGGTTTGTGTCGGGAGGACGAAATTGAGGCATCCACGTTACACCTGTTATATACCGGTATACCTTGAGTTTCCAATTGAGTTTTCAGATTGGCCACGTATTTTGCTACCTACTACTATGACACAATGAGGGTGACCATTTCTTAAAGCACCAAGGGGTGGGGCAAGTTATCCACTAAGCGGTCGAACAAAGGAATATAGGCCGGGTTTTGTGTCGGGATGACGAAATTGAGGCATCCACTTTACCCGTCTTGTACCACCTTGAGTTTCCCCGAGTTCTTTTCATTGATCCATTGAACTCGTACAAGTGGCTGTAAGGCAACCAGCACACAAGAGGGTCACCTTCTCTTCACAGCCACCATTTGAGAAGGTACCTTTGATTGTCTAGAATTGGAAGCCACGGTGAGATCACGATAGAGTGTAACGGTGGCTAAGAGCTGACAACCATTGTACCAAAGAATGCAACCCCAACTTTGAAGGCTTAGAAGCTTCAAGCTCTAAGTAATCCACACATGACCTGGACGACAAGGCTACAAATTTCCCACTTGTGAGGGAGATTAAATTACTCGCCTGGCAAGCTGCTAGCCTCCACTCACGAGAGACCACTGTGACAATCCTCGACCAACACAAACTTGGTCGCAAGGTAGAGATTGAAAGCCACTGTGAGGAGCTCACACCTCGACCCTGCGAGGAGCTTGTGTTAGGAACACTTTGAAATGACAGTTTTACTTTTCACTATGAGGGCTAATGGCCCTGAGTGTTCCTACTGCTTTTGCTTTCGTGCAGCTAGTTTGTTTCTGCATTCTTCATAATTGTGACATAGAATTTGCAGTACTCGCAGATGGGCTTCTGAGAGGGGTTGTAGTTCCCTCTTCCTCTACTAAGATAGGTTCGTCTTTCTCGAAAATTGCCTCTGAAGTTATCGCATCCAGATCCCCTTCCTCTGAACCTGCCTCTTCCTGTGAAGAAGGCGCTGCAGGAGTTTCTCTAGAGAAGGCAAAAACTTTCCTTAATAAATGATTTTCTCTAGGATTGCATTTTGAATTTCCTCAATTTTATTTGCAGGAATTGATCTTGAGTATGAAAAATTGGGCTACCTTGAGAGAGGGCCAAGATCGGTGGCTACTTTGTCCTTTATGTGTGCTGGAGAGAATTCAAGTGTCTCTATGTCAAAGTGCGTTGAGAATTGATGATTGTATCATTGTGGAAGGGTTAGAATTAGAATCTAGATATAACTCCAATCATAATTAGTGTGATCAACTATCCACTCAAGCTCATCTCTTCACCTATGAGCACCAGGACCGAGCATGTCCTGATATGAGCAACCTGCCATAGGTCCTCATTGGCCTCTTTAAGGTATAATTATTCTCCATGTATCCTCTGCCATTCAATTTGTTGAGCGAGTCTGTTAGCAAACCTGTGAAGGCACTGGCAGGGCTGATGGCCTGACATCAATGTGCGATGCGTGCAATTCATAATCGCCAAGGTGCTCTGATACCATATTTACGTTCAAGCAAGGAAGCACGCTAGATTCGACTGATCCATTGACAGAATATGAAATGTTGTAATAGGCAGGGAGTGTGCCCAAACGTTATGTTCAATAACCATTTCTCCTATTATCGATGGGTATCTGTCGAAAAACGAAACGTGCCTTAAAGGGCTAGAGGCTATCAACTTAACAAAGCTCGCTCCTCGACCCTGCGAGAAGCTCACACCTTAAGCTTGTGAGGTGCTCATACCTCGCAAGCTCCCCCGAACTCGAGGAGCTCACACCCCACAAGGCTTGAGAGAAGTTCGCTACAAGTCGTGGTGTAGTGAGCTTCGAGTTTTACACATGTATTTAATCATTCAGGTCCAAAGAGCAAGTAGTCAGTGGAAGACCTCTTCATGGATTGCATATTGTGGGACACACCATTTGCAGCCTGCTTGTAAGGATTTTCTAGACACAGTCTAAGATGAATGTTTTTAATTGTTCATAAGGTGTGCACAAGGCTTGAGAATTAGAATACAAGTCTGCCTACACCAAGTTTCTTATGGAGTGGAATCTTGGGGATTGATGGCAGCATCTTAATGCAAAGAGATCAGAGTGCAATGCAGACTTGCATGTTTTGTTTTTTAGCGCTATTCTCTTTTTATCATAAAAACAAAGGATATATACAGAACGACAAAATTATATACCCCTAGTGGATATGAAAGGGTGGATATGCCCTAAGGAGTGGGAAGAACAGCCTACATTAAACTACTAGAGGAGCCGAGTCGGCAGCACTAAAAGGCCCCTTTGAGTTGCGGGGATTGATGGCCATTTCCTTTCACTAAAGGAATTCCTTCAGCGTGCGCTTTGTCAAATGACACTTCAACCAATCGAGGACCTGCCTCTTAAGGCTGGACGATAAAAGCAGTCCACTTGCTCAAGCCTACAAGGATGCCGGTGAGCTTGCTTTGGCTTTAAGAGCTACAGCGTTAGCTTCTGTAATCCGAAGTTGCATTCTACAACTGTGGAGGTGAATAGCAAGTTGGATACGGAATTGACACATCACGGTGCAATCATAGGTAGGGCGTGGGTTGAGTGTAGGTTTGTTGCAAATTGGAGATGGCATGATGTAGACGATTTGCAGCACTTGACCTTGTTTGGCTTGAGCCGCGAGCTTGCTCTAAGAGGGAGTCATGCATGAGCTGCAGATGGGCAGGTATGCAAGGCCCGTGGCCGACTCTTGCAAGTCGGATTAAGTGTAGGGAGGTGAGGTTTACAACACCTCATGTTGTAGAATCTTTTAGTGGATTAAATTATAATAATAAAATTTAAATGATTGCTTGATGATAATCCCGAAAATGGGCGCGCGCACCTGCCGGGGGGCGGCCAGGGCCCCAGACTCTTTATGCAGGCTAGAGGGAAAGGATTCTCACTCTTGGGGCCTGTTTTGTCTCCGGTGGGGTATTCTGCGATTGCGTCATCTTGGTACCATGGTATCCCCCCTCCCTCCCACCTCCTCTCGCCCTCCCGCTGGGCGAGTCTATCTCAGGAATCTGGCCAACGCCAAAAGGGTGGCAGCCTTGAGGCACCCACTTGATTCCCCCCTGCACCAATAGGTGAAAGTGGAGGCATGGAGCTTCTCGCTAAGGGCCCCCTTCCTCACATTAGAGTTGGTTGTCGCTAGGCAGATGACCTTGCCTCCTAGTTCGAGGTTGCGGACAATAGAATCCAATTGCAACACCTGAACGAGCCTTTGGTTGAGGCTTTTGCCTGGGTGGTGGAGGAAGACAACAAAGTTGTCTTGGACTGGACTACTAATCAACTCTTCTTTGAGAGAGTGTTGCTGCGGGGAATCTTGCGTTGATGGCAAAATCTACAACTGCAGGCCCTTGCTGATTTGAATCCTTGCTACACAGCCAACCTTGCCCGTGGCAAGGGACGCAGGAGTTGTACAAGATGGGCATCCCTCTACACATGGGCGCTGAGGATGGTTCGATGGAGCCCCTGCACATTTAATGTTTCAAGACTACTCTCTTGGATTGCATCCTACTTGTACAATTGGAAGAGTGGGCGAGTGTGCCCCTACCCTTGACCTTACACTCGATGCGCCAGTGGCTTAACACCCTGGACTAGGGAGCTGGCCAGGCTGCTAGCTTGCTTATGCTTCCTTCGTTGCTCGTCGTTGTTTAAGTTGCCAAGTCTTAGGACCTTTGGCTTGGGCTAGGTTTTTCCCGGTTCACCTACCCCTCCCCTTGTGTGGGACTTCGTTGTACATTCTATTATATCTATAAAGGCCCAAAATCGCGATAAAAAAATCCATATGGGTCCAAATTGTGATTTCGCTTTTTCATCTGATTGTACAATTCGTCTAGGACACTACCTAACTAGACGAGTTGTCCCTTGCCGTAACATTGAAACTTCTCAAACAAATCAACTACTACCGTAGACAGCTCTATTTTAAATACAATTACAAAGTGTCACTTTGTAATTGTATTTAAAGGCTCACTGAGCCTAACTACGGCATCATCCATTGCTTTAACCATGCCTTTTTTTCCAAGCTCACTCAAGGGAAACTCATATTTACGTTTTCTGCATAATCAATCCAATAATTTATCGGAATAAACACCGTGCAAGAATGGCATGAAGACTCATATTTGCGCGAGTGTAGACGAATTGAAGAAAGAATAATGAAGACCATAAGTCCCTAACGAGGGACGCTTTCCCATCGATACCCAATGGCCATTAAGGCAAACACGGTCAGACCCGTGCGGACGCGCAACCCGATGTACCCTGGCTTCATATCGACATACACGACATAGCAACATCAGTTTGTGCTTCCTGTCGCATACCCAGGTTTTTGCACCCGTTCTCTGTACTTGCATTACCATACCCGGCTTTCCATACCCGGGATGAAAGGTTTCTACACCCGTCGGTTTCAAGTCAAGGTTTCAAATCAGGTTTTCAAAGTTATGCACTTCTCATCGCGGGTGAAGCGATCCAGAAAGAAAGCGGTGCAGATGCGGAGATAGGACGCCTAATTTGCTGCCTAGTGCAAATGCGGAGATAGGACGCCTAATTTGCTGCCCAGTGCAAATGCGGAGATAGGACGCCCAATCTGCTGCACTGGACGGTAGGAGTGTGGACCCAATTTCAAGCGGCAAGGATCTGGTATGAAGTTCTCATCACACCAATCAACAGAAGAGCAAAGAGTTTCCTCCATAGCTTCCCTGACTCCTCCTTCGTATGAGAGACCAAATGACCAGCTATATTCGTGCAGGAATCAAGGAGTCACCTGCAGGGCATCAGCCAAATGGGGTCTCCGCACAAAGAAACTATCACAGCACGCCACTTCACAGGTTGAACACATGCAAAAGGCGAGTTGAATTCCCGGGAATGTTTGAAGGTATGAAGTTCGCTTGAGTTCTTCATGGATGAGACAGCTGTGTGACTTAAACAAAATTGTCTCACTGATTAGCAGGATGCGTGCGTTGGATGCTGCTTTCGGTGTGTGCATGCAGGAGTCAAGTACGTAGTGAGCTGCACTACATCAACCACATAATAAAACCTCATAGAGCGGCACTTGAGAAAACACAAATGCAATGAGGAGTTGGATTCTCAAAATGTTGAAAGTATGAAATTGTTGTTTGTCCGCTTAAGTTCTTTATGGAATTGCATGAAATTGTCCCCACTCTGCAGGGTGTGAGCATTGGATATTGCCTTGATAGGCTTGTGAGGAACACAATTGTTGGGACCAAATTTACTCTAGAATTTTAAGGAGCAGATTTATAGTGTTGTGAGGGTACGAACAAGTTCGGTTAGGACGTAGACCATGTTCAAACTTCATTGCTGCTTCTCCACCTCCGGATGACGTACCAAAATTGAGGCTTATGCACGGCCTCCGGTTACAAAACTGAGTTCTATGTCTATCTTGTCTCAGCACAGAAAAGTGGATTTCCTCCTTCCAAAACTAGAAACCTACCTCACATCAGACCAAACCGCCTCGGCGATACGAAAATAGTGGATTCTCACCTTCTAAAACCAAGATAGTGGATTGTGACGTTCTAAAACGAAAAGCCTAATTAACCCGATCAAAATTGAGTGCTATTTGCTATCTCCTTTCAGCACCCTACAAAAGTGGATTGTGAGCTTCTAAAACCAGAAGCCTATTTCACCTCATCATTCAATCCACTCTTTATCAACTGCCTATGTTCCACCTCACCGTCTTTTTCTTCTTGTACACAACTTCCTCCAAACCAACATATCGTTTTAGTTTGTTCGTTCTCTCATTCTCAGCAAAAGTTTCCAACACTTGTTTTCGTTGAGGTTCTTCGTTTGCCTGTACTACCAACTGTCTCAACTTCTGTTGAGTTTGCTCCATAATGCAGGCTATCTCAAAAGCTAAATCTGAATGCTCAAATGCGGTATCACATACTTCAGCACATGCCGTTTTAATAAAATCTAACCGTTTTTCTTTTGCCATCTCAAACCGCATCTTACATATTGGTGTCACCAAGGGGTTAGTAGGTACATGGACAGAGGCCACAAAGCCAAGAAACCCAAGTGGTTAGGGAAATCAGTGCAGAAAACTTGGAAGTTGCAGAAGGTACATGATATATGTGATCACAAGGCGTCAAAGACGCACAATTGGTGGTGGCAGTGAATTTTGAGTCTTTGAATCCTTCCAATAGAAACTTGCAGCATATTTAAAGCCTTCACCGTAGAGATAAAATCTGAACTTGCCAAGTTAGATTGTCGGTAAAGTAAACCATGACAGAAATTGCACCTTCGCTGGGCACTTTATGGACGAAGCACGCTTGGCGGCCAGAATGCTTGGTTTAGGTTAATCTGTTTGTCTTTGGGTTGGTTTGTTTGAAATAGCCCCCGATTCATACTTCCGCATACGGTTAAAATTAAGCATGGTTTACCTCACAACCTCGTTGTGGTGTGGAGATATCTTGTGCTGCTGGGCAAAATACGGTAGTGACAGGCCATGTAAGGACCGAACACGATATCTTGTGAAGGGGGTGAATATCCGAACCCCCTTCCGTGAAATGAAAACCCTCTTAGCACATGACACACGGTCCGAAATATGCGTTTAGCTCTTTTTAAAGAAAGGTCGACCATGGTAGAACACGTTGGTATTGAGAAAAACGTATTAGCGCAAAGACATGAAAGCGGATGAGGGCGGCCGTACTTTCGTGTTTGTTTGGAACTGCAAAACCAAGACATCACTTGCCGCAATGGAACGGTTCCATAAAACAGTACGAACTAAACGAAGCAGCAGATGCACATGACATGAGAACACTAAGCCTATTCCCTAGGGCTAACTTGGGACTCGCTAGGGGGCAGAGAAAACTCCGAATCCACCACAATACCCAGATTTCGCAAGCGCTCCACTTCCTCTTCATCGAAGCTATCGTTCTCCCCCAACGCCCTTGTGTCTTCCTGTACTCTTGTGGCGTCGTCGTGAAGTGTCGGGGAAGGCTGCCACACAGTATCCAAAGTTTGCTGTCCCTCTGCCAAAAGATCACCAGTTTTGGTCTTCAGCCGCCTTGCGTTTAAGGAAACAACCTGCGCTTGCGAGTCCTTCTCGATACACACCTCGCCCACTGCGCAAGTCCTGCGGTGGGCGTCAAGCGTCGACTCTTCTTCAGCATCGGTGAACCTCATGCCCGGCAATCCGTGGTATGTATCACGCACACCTCAAGTCGGCTTCAGCAATACAATTAAATTCCGCGAGCGATAACGTTGTCCCACTCCGGAGCATACGTCCAAAATCCAATCCCCTCTCGCGAGAAGGTTACGATAAGTTTCATCATAAGCCCCAGGCCTCGGTATGGGCAAACAACCGACTTGTCTTGGGACATGTACACTGTTTCTTCTGGCAAGTATCGTGTGCGATCACGGACCTCCCATTGTTGAAAGTGCCGTGCATGGCATTAGGCATCATTGGAACTCTATCCTGTGAATCCATCTCCCATGCCCCACCCTACCGTGACATATTCCACGGTTTGAATCCACCACATCATTGTTCATGTTGGTCTTGTCCCATACAAATGAGACCAAGCCCCTTTCTTGCTCCACTTTGCATTGACTCCCTCACGGTGTGAGCCTCCTCCACACCATGCATGACAATCATTCTCAACTCATCCAGTAGTTTTCTCCAAAGCTCGCAAAAGTGTCCATCATCCGCTTGTCAACTCGTTTGTCCAAGGGCCCAATTTGAAACCCCTTGGAGCGTCCATCACCGAAGTGTGTACTTCCGTCTCTCGAAATCCTCGCATGTCCAAAACATCCTGCTTCCACTTGGTATTGTACTTGTTTGTCCGAGGATGGAACATTGAAGACCTCAATCCTTCCTCAAGGTCCTTGTCTCGCAAACCGCTCGTCCTCCGATCCTTTCAATTATTTACTTGAAAATGAAATGTTGGAAGACATCGGAAGTTTGGAAAGGACCTCAATATCCTTCGATTCTTTGCCAAACACATGATGGTTAGTCCAAACGCAAAAGAGCAGAGAGGAGGCGCGGCCGGCGCCTCCTCACTTTTCGAACACACATGGGCGAAACTAACCTTTCCAAAAGCGGTTTGAAAGCGGGACAACATCCAGTGCAGCCGAATGCAGCGGATATTCTTCTCGCACCTCCTCGAATGAAGAGCACCCGGTGTTTACCATAGCAACTTGTATGACATGGAACTTCTTCCATAAAGTGATCTCCTCATCCATGCCCTTCAAATCAATAAGTCCGATTAAAACTTTTACATGCATTTTTCGATTTGCGCCCACTCTCCGGTGGTATTCCTTGGAAGGATTTCCATGGCTTTGCCAACATGTCCTTTGGCTTTACGTATCGTGTCCACTTGCTTTCGTCGGCCATCTTCCGCTTCCCTTTCCCTTTCTTGCTAGTCCTATTTGGTAAATGCTTCTTTTGTTAAGCTCTCCACCTCCCACTTTGAAAAATCAAGTCCACATTGTCCCACACCTTCCCTCACCGGCGATGCATAAAATGTGTGCGATTGTCTACTTTGTTCGCTTGTAGACATCGTCTTGGCGCCTTCATCATCCTCAATCAATCCAAGCACTTTATGCAGTTGTACTTCCATGCCATGGTCATCTGTACTCCTTGCGTTTAAAGGAAACAACTGCGCTTGCGAGTCCTTCTCGATACACACCTCCTTGCCCAGCTGCGCAAGTCCTGCGGTGGGCGTCAAGCGTCGACTCTTCTTGACATCGAGGCGGAACCTCATGCCCGGCAATCCGGCGTGGTATGTATCACGCACACCTCAAGTCGACTTCAGCAATACAATTCGTAGGAAGCCAATAACGTTGTCCACTCCGGAGCATACGTCCAAAATCCAATCCCCTCTCGCGAGAAGGTTACGATAAGTTTCATCATAAGCCCGGAGGCCTACGGTATGGGCAAACACCGACTTGTCTTGGGACATGTACACTGTTTCTTCTGGCAAGTATCGTGTGCGATCACGGACCTCCCATTGTTGAAAGTGCCGTGCATTAGGCATCATTGGAACTCTATCCTGTGAATCCATCTCCCATGCCCCACCCTACCGTGACATATTCCACGGTTTGAATCCACCATTGTTCATGTTGGTCTTGTCCCATACAAATGAGACCAAGCCCCTTTCTTGCTCCACTTTGCATTGACTCCCTCACGGTGTGAGCCTCCTCCACACCATGCATGACAATCATTCTCAACTCATCCAGTAGTTTTCTCATAAAACTCGCAAAGCAGTGTCCATCATGCATGTCAACTCGTTTGTCCAAGGGCCCAATTTGAAACCCCTTGGAGCGTCCATCACCGAAGTGTGTACTTAGGCCTCTCGAAATCCTCGCATGTCCAAAACACCTTTCCACTTGGTATTGTACTTGTTTGTCAGGATGGAACATTGAAGACCTCAATCCTTCCTCAAGGTCCTTGTCTGCGCGCTGTTCGTCCTCCGATCCTTTCAATTATTTACTTGAAAATGAAATGTTGGAAGACATCGGAAGTTTGGAAAGGACCTCAATATCCTTCGATTCTTTGCCAAACACATGATGGTTAGTCAAAGCAAAAGAGCAGCGCGGCGGCGCCCTCCACACACATGGGAAACTAACCTTTAAGCGGTTTGAAAGCGGGACAACATCGTGCAGCCGAATGCAGCGGATATTCTTCTCGCACCTCCTCGAATGAAGAGCACCCGGTGTTTACCATAGCAACTTGTATGACATGGAACTTCTTCCATAAAGTGATCTCCTCCATGCCCTTCAAATCAATAAGTCCAGTTAAAACTTTTACATTTGTGACGAATTGCTCTCCGGTGGTATTCCTTGGAAGGATTTCCATGGCTTTGCCAACATGTCCTTTGGCTTTCGTATCATGTCCACTTGCTTACGCTCGACCATCTTCCGCTTCCCTTTCCCTTTCTTGCTAGTCCCTGGTAAATGCTTCTTTTGTTAAGCTCTCCGACCTCCCACTTTGAAAAATCAAGTCCACATTGTCCCACACCTTCCCCTCCTGGCGATGCATAAAATGTGTGCGATTGTCTACTTTGTTACGCTTGTAGACATCGTCTTGGCCTTCATCATCCTCAATCAATCCAAGCACTTTATGCAGTTGTACTTCCATGCCATGGTCATCTGTACTCCTTCGCGTTCGCAATCTGACTCATCTCGTAAGTACGGACACGCTCAATGAAGTTCATCTTCTTTCTTTTGTCCGACATGGTATTGTGATCCGTGGCGGCACTCGCATTTCAGATAAGCCCACAATAGACATGTGCTTCCACATATTGAAACCTCTTCTTCCACGGTGAGATATCACATAGATGTTTCATGGTCGCATATGTATGGTTCCCACCAAGAACCCCATAACGTATTTTTCGCCCGCCATCGCTTCCGATCCGACTTCGAGGTCCTCACTTGGATCTATCATACATAAGAGTGGCAAAACACCCTCCTCTATCCTCCCTTGAAATAACCCGAGCCAAATAATTGGCCCATGCCTCATCAACCCTCGAATCTGCGCATCCGGCGTTATGTGCGTGGTCTTAAGTTCTTTATGGAATTGCATGAAATTGTCCCCACTGCAGGTGTGAGCATTGGATATTGCCTTGATAGGCTTGTGAGGAACACAATTGTTGGGACCAAATTTACTCTAGAATTTTAAGGAGCGATTTATAGTGTTGTGAGGCAACAAGTTCGGTTAGGACGTAGACCATGTTCAAACTTCATTGCTGCTTCTCCACCTCCGGATGACGTACCAAAATTGAGGCTTATGCACGGCCTCCGGTTACAAAACTGAGTTCTATGTCTATCTTGTCTCAGCACAGAAAAGTGGATTTCCTCCTTCCAAAACTAGAAACCTACCTCACATCAGACCAAACCGTCTCGTCTGAGCACACGAAAATAGTGGATTCTCACCTTCTAAAACCAAGATAGTGGATTGTGACGTTCTAAAACGAAAAGCCTAATTAACCCGATCAAAATTGAGTGCTATTTGCTATCTCCTTTCAGCACCCTACAAAAGTGGATTGTGAGCTTCTAAAACCAGAAGCCTATTTCACCTCATCATTCAATCCACTCTTTATCAACTCCTATGTTCCACCTCACCGTCTTTTCTTCTTGTACACAACTTCCTCCAAACCAACATATATCGTTTAGTTTGTTCGTTCTCTCATTCTAGTTTCCAACACTTGTTCGTTGAGGTTCTTCGCTTGCTGCTACCAACTCTCAACCATTGAGTTTGCTCCATAATGCAGGCTATCTCAAAAGCTAAATCTGAATGCTCAAATGCGGTATCACATACTTCAGCACATGCCGTTTTAATAAAATCTAACCGTTTTTCTTTTGCCATCTCAAACCGCATCTTACATATTGGTGTCACCAAGGGGTTAGTAGGTACATGGACAGAGGCCACAAAGCCAAGAAACCCAAGTGGTTAGGGAAATCAGTGCAGAAAACTTGGAAGTTGCAGAAGGTACATGATATATGTGACTGCGGCGTCCAAAGACGGCACAATTGGTGGTGGCAGTGAATTTTGAGTCTTTGAATCCTTCCAATAGAAACTTGCAGCATATTTAAAGCCTTCACCAGAGATAAAATCTACAGAACTTGCCAAGTTAGATTGTCGGTGCAGAATTGACCAAGCCCTGGAAATTGCACCTTCAGCGGGCACTTTATGGACGAAGCACGCTTGGCGGCCAGAATGCTTGGTTTAGGTTAATCTGTTTGTCTTTGGGTTGGTTTGTTTGAAATAGCCCGCGCTCAGTTCATACTTCCCGCGCACGGTTCCGAAATTAAGCATGGTTTACCTCACAACCTCGTTGTGGTGTGGGTGCGCATACTGGGGTTGTGCCGTGCGTGCTGGGCAAAATACGGTAGTGACAGGCCATGTAAGGACCGAACACGATATCTTGTGAAGGGGGTGAATATCCGAACCCCCTTCCGTGAAATGAAAACCCTCTTAGCACATGACACACAGTCCCGAAATATGCGTTTTCGCTCTTTTTAAAGAAAGGTCGACCATGGTAGAACACGTTGGTATTGAGAAAAAGCGTATTCGCGCAACAAAGACATGAAAACGGATGAGGCGCGGCCGGCGCCTTTCATTGTTGTTTGAACTGCAAAACCAAGACATCACTTGCCGCAATGGAGCGGTCCATAAACATTGAACTAAGCAGCGGATGCACATGACATGAGAACACTAAGCCTATTCCTAGGGCTAACTTGGGACTCGCGGGGCGAGAAAACTCGAATCCATCACAATAGCAGTTGTAAGCGCTCCACTTCCTCTTCGCCAGCTATCGTTCTCCCCAATGCCCTTGTGTCTTCTGTCTCTTGTGGCGTCGTCGTGAAGGGGTGGAAGGCTGCCACACTATCCAAAGTTTGCTGCCCTCGCCAAAAGATCACCGCTTTGGTCTTGACCTTGCGTTTAAGGAAACAACTGCCGCGAGAGTCCTTCTCGATACACACCTCCTTCGCCCAAGCTGCGACCTCTGCGGTGGGCGTCAAGCGTCGACTCTTCTTGACATCGGGCGAGAACCTCATGCCCGGCAATCCGGTGGTATGTATCACGCACACCTCAAGTACTTACAATACAATTCCGCATAGTAGGGAAGCCAATAACGTTGTCCCACTCCCGGAGCATACGTCCAAAATCCAATCCCCCTCTCGCGAGAAGGTTCTGATAAGTTTCATCATAAGCCCCAGAGGCCTCTGGTATGGGCAAACCACCAGCTTGTCTTGGGACATGTACACCTGTTTCTTCACAACCGTATCGTGTGCGATCACAGACCTCCCATTGTTGAAAGTGCCGTGCATGGCATTAGGCATCATTGGAACTCTATCCTGTGAATCCATCTCCCATGCCCCACCCTCGTGACATATTCCACGGTTTGAATCCACCACATTGTTCATGTTGGTCTTGTCCCATACAAATGAGACCAAGCCCCTTTCTTGCTCCACTTTGCATTGACTCCCTCACGGTGAGCCTCCTCCACACCATGCATGACAATCATTCTCAACTCATCCAGTAGTTTTCTCCATAAACTCAAAGCAGTGTCCATCATCGCATCAACTCGTTTGTCCAAGGGCCCAATTTGAAACCCCTTGGAGCGTCCATCACCAGTGTGTACTTAGTCCTCTAAATCCTCGCATGTCCAAGACATCCCTGCTTTCCACTTGGTATTGTACTTGTTTGTCCGAGGATGGAACATTGAAGACCTCCAATCCTTCCTCAAGGTCCTTGTCTGCCAGAGCACGCTGCTCGTCCTCCAGTCCTTTCCAATTATTTACTTCGAAAATGAAATGTTGGAAGACATCTGGAAGTTTGGAAAGGACCTCAATATCCTTCAGTTGCTGCCAAACACATGATGGTTAGTCCGAAACGCAAAAGAACAGAGAGGAGGCGCGGCCGGCGCCTCCTTTCGAACACACATGGGCGAAACTAACCTTTCCAGAAAGCGGTTTGAAAGCGGGACAACAGTGCAGCCGAATGCAGCGGATATTCTTCTCGCACCTCCTCGAATGAAGAGCACCCGGTGTTTACCGCAACTTGTATGACATGGAACTTCTTCCGCAAAGTGATCTCCTCATCCATGCCCTTCAAATCAATAAGTCCGATTAAAACTTTTTACTGACGAATTTCTGCACTCTCGGTGGTATTCCTTGGAAGGATTTCCATGGCTTTGCCAACATGTCCTTTGGCTTCATTATCATGTCCACTTGCTTTCGTCGGCCATCTTCTTCCCTTTCCCTTTCTTGCTAGTCCCTGCTGGTAAATGCTTCTTGTGTTCCATAAGCTCTCCAGCCTCCCACTTTGAAAAAATCAAGTCCACATTGTCCCACACCTTCCCCTCCTGCTTGGCGATGCATAAAATGTGTGTGCGATTGTCTACTTTGTTCTGCTTGTAGACATCGTCTTCGCGCCCTTCATCATCCTCAATCAATCCTAGCACTTTGTACAGATTGTACTTCCATGCCATGGTCATCTGTACTCCTTCGCGTTTCGCAATCAGCAGCTCATCTCGTAAGTCTGGGACACCTCAATGAAGTTCATCTTCTTTCTTTTGTCCGACATGGTATTGTGATCCGTGGCGGCACTCGCATTTCAAGTAAGCCCACAATAGACATGTGCTTCCACATATTGAAACCTCTTCTTCCACGGTGAGATATCACATAGATGTTTCATGGATGTATGGTTCCCACCAAGAACCCCATAACGTATTTTTCGCCATCGCTTCCGATCCGACGAGGTCAGGCACTCACTTGGATCTATCATACATAAGAGTGGCAAAACACCCTCCTCTATCCTCCCCTTCGAAATAACCCGAGCCAAATAATTGGCCCATGCCTCATCAACCCTGCGAATCTGCGCATCCGGCGTTATGTGCGATGCTGGTCTTAAGTTCTCCAACTTGACCAACACTGTTTCCAAGACCACCTTCGTAAGCTGAATCCCTCAGGCGAGAGAGGGGGTCTGCATCCCGGATCGCGTCTTCTAACCGTTCTTCATCTGTCGAAATATGGGTGAATGACTCAACGGATCCTCAAGCTGCCATTTTCTTCGCTTTTTCTTCCTCGCCTCCGTCGCCACTATGTGCCTTTGTAGTCCCTGCATGAATCCAAATTGAGCGGGCGCTTTCCCCAGAGAGCCTGGTGGTCACCGCCTCCCTTGAGGCGCCGGCCGGCGCCCTCCTCCTTCTTCCCGCTCAACCTGCCTCCACACCCTCTTCCCTCTCGGGATCCCATGGTGTCGATTCTTCCACTGCGGTCCGGTGGAAGGGCTCGCGGAAGCTCTTCCAGGCGCCGGCGGCCCCATCTCCTTGTTGAAACCGGATAAACCGGTTAGGATCCGGGGTGGGCAAGTTCGGCCCTGCTCCACCCTTCAACACACCTGGGGCGCCGGCCGGCCGGCGCCCTGGCCCCTGTTCCGGACTGTAGGCCATGGTTGGGACAACCATTGACGCCATGCAATGCCAGGCTTGGCAGCATATCTGCATCTCCGTCTTCCTCATGCCCCCCAGACACTTCTTCCTCCGAATGCCCGAGGACGTCTGGAATGGGGCCATCTTCCTCATCTGAGGGCCCAAGTTCACTTTCTGGGATCTGGGGCTCCGGACTCTCTGCCTCTTCTGCAATTCTTTGATGGGCTGCTCTCACCCTTCTCATTGAAAGCTCTCTCCTGTGATCCACTGCCTCCGTAATCTTCCCAAATAGCCTCATGAGGGCCATTCACTAACGGTGGAAAGCGAAAGCGAAAATCACGTCAGTCATCCAAGCCTTATGGTTCTCAAAAAGACATTTTGTTGTTCCAACTTACAGTGTGTTGTCGCATGCACTCGCGGAACTCTTCGACAAGTGAGCGAGGTGCACATTTCTTGGCATTGAACCCTCGGAGGCTGAGAACATAAGACCTGTAAATATCAGGGTCCTGAATCACTGCGTCAAACTCATATGGCCTGGTGGTGCAAAACAGCGTAAACTCGGCTCCCCTCATTCATATCCATTGTTGCCCAGATTACCCATCCGCTCTTGCTCTGATTGGGCAAAGCCCCTGCCCATTATCGAGTTTCAAAGGCGTCCATCTTCTTCCTCTTACGGATGCGGATCACGGCGAGCATCCAATCCTTCAAAATCATAACAGGTCAATCGGCCTCCCGATCTGCGGATGTGCACGGTTTCCTCGTATGAAAGCGATGGAATTGGAGGTGGCACCACATGCTTTGAGGTTTGAGCCTCCTTCCCGCCCCTTGCACGCACCTTTGTCGGCTTGTCTTCCACGAAGACATGCTCCCGATTTTGCCTCCACCGATGGTTTATGCCCTCCCACACCTCCCGCTCCCGGCCTTCGTGGCGCCTACCTTCTTGCGGGTTGGCCGCTCGCCTTGTTCCCAGCTTCGTTTCTTACGCCGTTCTTGTGGCCGGTCGGCCTTGCCTCGCCAAGTCCTTCTTGCTCCGCCTCCGCCGCCATCTCAATTGCGCAAACAAGCAAGCATCGGCTGGGCGGGCGAAAGTAAATCAGCTGCGCGGAAAGATGAATGGAAGGAAGGTGATGCTCGATCACATGGAGGGCCGAACTGTCTCGCAAAACGCCGATTGATGGCTTCCATTGCCTCTCAAAAGCTCGGAATCGCTGCTGAATTCTCGCTCGCGTGGCGCAAGGGACAAAGCGCAATTCAAGCGCAATTGTTCTCCAACTCGCCAAGCAACACCACGTATGCACTGCCCTCGTTACTTCTCTGGTGAAAATCGCCCCAGCCCCAAATCGCGAGCAAGAGAGAGGTTTGTAATTAGGGTTCCCTTGCCCCGCATTTATAGACCAAAACGTACTTAACATTTCACGTTACACCATATTTCGCTATGCCTAATATAAACTCTTGTCTATCCATAATCACATTGACTTGGTGGCGGGCACCATAATTGTCGACCATAAAAAGGCATGACGGCGCGATCCACCGTTGGATACCTCTCAGTGATAGACCATCATGATGTCGTAACGACAGAGAGAAATAATGTCCTTCCTATCTTTGCGATATGCCTTCTAAGGCACACAGCTGCCATTCGCATGCAACTTCCTTCACAAATCTCCTCGCCTGTCTGCCTCTCCCATGCCCACGGCGAGGGCGCTCTCAAGCAAGGTTCTTGTGAACGACGAGGGCATACAATGTTGCGCCTCACCCACACCCCGGAAGGACAAGAGGTTTGAGTTCTTTGATGCACTGCGATTTCACGTTTCCTCGCGGGTTTGTTTTATGATTCTAAGTTCAGTTGTTTTCGATTGTGGGCTCATCGGCTATCAGGATCATCTTTGGGATCAACACTTGCCTTCCCAATGTCCGTGCTTCACAGAAAACAAGAGAAGGGAGGAGGCTAGCTGTGAAGGCCGCCACATCGCCGACATCTGCCGCTACCCGTCGTGTGCATTTTGCCATTGCAGAAGAATGTAGAGATGATGAAGGTTAAATTTCTTCCCTTCAGATTATAATTGACGATGGGCGGTGTGAAAATTCGTTGAATATTCGGACATTGCTCTTGCAGATGCAATCGACATTTGTCGCCAAATGTCCGCGAGGTGTTCCTCGAACACCTAGGAATTTGCATCGCTATCTTTGGAGGAAGCCCATCCAAACGCGTTCTCTTTCCTTCCCATTGTCCGTGACCTTCCCTGAGACCATGGTTCCACGCCGTGGTTTGTTTCATGAGGATATTGTTGCTCGCCTCCACTCACCGGATGATGAAGGCCCGGTGGGGACGACGACGATTCCGCCACTTCCGGACACGATGCTCTCAATCCTTCCATCCAAGCCTCGGTGACACTTTGAAGGCCCACAACCGCAAATACTCTATCATGCCGGAGGCAGCTGGAGTGTCGTTGACAAAAGTGAAGGGAGACAATGCTTGCGATTTCAAGAAGCCTTGTTGCAACAAAATGTGTTTGCTAAAGGCGACCAAAGAGCGATTTCGAGCGATACCGCTTTCTTGGATGGGAGGCGAGCAGGAGACATTTCTTGATCTCTTGTTGATCGGATGGAGTGCAGGATAGAAGGAAAGCGGTCACACATCTCATGGGAGCGACTCTTATCTTGCTGAAGGCTTTCAAAGAGTGTATTGCCTTGGGCACAAGAGGTATGAGGAGCTAAAGAGCGAGTCTTTCTGGAATCACCTTGGGATGGATTCGGACCAAACCCAAGGCACAATCTACTTATCGCTTGATGCCATTTCTTGGATGGACAATGCTTTTATGTTTATGGCCGGCCCCTAATTTGGAAGTATTTAATCTACCCGACACGTATACAAAGTTGGAAATATGGGCGTTGTACAAGCGTCGGTCTCTAGCATACGCTATGTGAAGTATCCATGGTTCTTAAAAGCGTGGAGAAGCAACTTCCCAGTAAAAATCCAAGTCCAACAGTTTTCAACATGCTCGCTTTGCAGCTGAGAGCACTATAAAATACAAAGCACAAGCAAGATCAAGGTAAATTGCACCGATGTGTCTTTCATGTGCTTGTTCCTCTGTTGTTGAATGCCCCTATCATCCGCACCGGATGTACCCTTCTTGTCTTCTTGTCATGATCGATTCATGTGCTTGCAATGCCCAATACTTACCATGGATTGGGTTTCCCGAGTGCGTCCAACCCTCGGGCCGGCGCCTCTCTCGGTGCACGGAGGCGCGGCCGGCGCCTTCTGCACCTGATGATGATTCGAGACCCTCCCAAATCATCCGTCGGTGGCGAGAAAAGGGGAAGGCGCCGGCCGGCGCCCTTCCCCATTTCTTGATCTCTTGTTGATATGGGTACTTTTGAAAAAGCTTTTGTATAGGTTGGATGGTTCTCTGCAAAGTCGGGCGGGATGGTGAGGATGGGGGTCTTTTTATTGCTGATTATGATGTTCGTTTTGGCACGAGAAATACGTTGCCTTGGAAGCACATCGTGTGCGGCTCCACCGAGGCAGAAAATGGCTAAACACAGGAGCAAGAGCTATGTGGAGCCACATAAGTATATCTATCAATTGATGGAATGGACCAAAAAGGCAGAGATACCTCATCTTCTCCGGTGGCGAAAAACCTCGTAGAGGTGTCGTATTCGATCCACGTGGTTGGGTGCATGATTCACAACTATACGCTTAAAGCTAGAGCCTATTTGCATTATGCGAATTTGCGGAACGACGCGAATCTTACGATCACCATTATTCAGGACGTTATACAGAACTACGAGGGTGTCCTGCCAAGAGTTTTGTACTTGCAGTTGGACAACACATGCAGGGAGAATAAGAACCAGCTGCTTTTTGCTTATCTGAACATGCTTGTTGATATGGGTACTTTTGAAAAAGTGAAAGTGGGATTCCTTTTGGTCGGACATACTCATGATCAAATCGACGGATGTTTTCTTGCTTCTCCAAAAGCTTGAAACATAAAAAGCTCACACGCTTCCGCATTGTCGAGATCTTGGTGCAAGCGTACACGCCTACACAGGTCAAGGTATTGGTAGTGGCCGACTTCCTCATATGTGTGGCCCATTACACAAGGCCGAGAGGACTCGATTATGGGGCGGTTAAGCGAACAACCTATCGTTCCGGCACTTCAAAATAACACGTGAAGAAAGCGGCCCGTGGGTTTGTGATGATCGAGCAAGCGATTCGACCTCGCCTCGATGGGAAGCGAAGGGGTTTGGAGTTTTGAAATTGTGCCTTGGACACTATAATTGCGCCCTTAGCGCCTTGATCGAGGATAAAAAGGAAGCCATGATATTATCTCCAAGCTGCGTTGCTCATCTAAAGGCTGGTCTTGGAACTTAGGCCGTATGTGACATCAGGAGTTTTATGGTGGGAAGCTTTACGGGTGGACCAGAGGAGATTCTTTGTTATTGTGGAAAACAACATTGGCCTTGTGCTAAACAAACCTTGGAGGTGGTACGCCAGATCTGAAGTGGAAGGTACAACCCAACCTCTGCATGTTCGGATGAAGCCTTCTTTGGAGGAGGCATTCTTGAGGAGCTCCCTAGCGAGATATGTATTTGGGAGCATACCAAAATGGGAGGCAACAACAAGAAATGTCACGGTTGAATGGTGATATCGCGAAATAAAGCGGGAATGTTAGTTGCGGTTCCGCGAACGACACGCAAAATAGGCCCTTTTGGATTGGCAAGGTGACTTGTGTTGAACTACATGCACCGAGCCTCACTTCCTTGTTCATTGGTACAGGCGAACACAGATGCGTATGAAGGGAGGTCGTGGAAGAATATATAATCGGAGGGATGGCGCGGGAGAAGCAACTCGGGGAGGCAGGCGAAGGCTATCCATCAAGAATATCCAACAAGTTTTTGTTCACCAAGCAGTCATCCTCTATTATGGGTTCAGACTACGGAAACATTTATGCTGTGGATAAGAAGGCCATAAAAGATAAGTTAATTGAATTGCGAGGGTTTATTCAACCAGCGAGTCAAAGTGCAACCGAGGACAGCGAAGAGGATGGTCAGGATGCCGGGCCCAGCGAAGATGAAGGCGTGGAGTCGGGCGAAGAGTAGGAAACACTCTGAATGATCTGTCATTTTCGCCGGGCAATTGATGAGGTTATGCGTCATGCTCTATTCCTGTAGTTTGCAGTGCACAATTCTATGTGCAGTGCACATTTCTGAATAGTATCTACGCCCATGCTAGGATTTTGGTTGTGGCTATCCTCTATGAGAAGTTGTAGACCTGTCATAGATATTATCTTCCAAGTTTCAAGAGTTTGTGCTTACCATTGAGAAGGACACGTGGGGACTGTGGCCAAAGGGCCGCGCTCGGCATTGCGGCATAATGTAAGGCATCACTCGTTGAGCCGTGCGGGCATGTTCCTCTGCGTCATGGCGGGAACTAGTTTCGCTGTTTTAAGTTCATCTGCGATCGGGGGCGGTGAATATATTTGCGACCACAATTGAGACTGTGCGGAAGCCATCCCCCACCCCAATCCTGAAGTCTTTTTTAAACCAAATCCGAGTTAAGGCCTGCAACTCGCCGCCATTCGCAAGGGATCGTCGGCATGGCGGAAAAGGGCCGCCGGCGGCGTCCTTCCTCTCAAACACCTTTCATACCACCGCCAGCCGGTAGTCCTCAAAGTTTCATCACCCTTCTTTTTGTAGATTTCATTTTCTTTTTAAAAGACCAATTTACGGCAAAGAATGGCCTTGTCATGGGTCGTAAATGCGGACCAATTGAGGTTAACTCTAACACCATAACCCTTCGCGTTGAATGGATCTTCTATCGGTTCATACAATTGTCACCCTTCTTTTACGTAATTGACTCATACCCCAAAAAGTGCGAGTTCAATGCCCATGTGAAACCCCCTTCAGAGGATATATGTCACAAAACCCTCTTCGTGAATATTCACCCCCTTCGAAAGATATCGTGTTACCGCTACATGGTGTTGTGTTCAGTGTATACTATGATGAGAGAGAATCGTGATAGGCGAGCCATGGCATGCCACGCCAGACTTTACACGCGTGAAGTGTTGATTGCTTCGGAGATTGAGACGAAGGACATAGAGAGGTATGTACTAGGGTGTCATTTTGACCCCGTCCCAAGCTCAGTCCCGGTCCCGGCATGTGTTAAAAAAAACATGGGACCGGAGGTTCTTCAGGAGTCCGGTCCTCACCCTCGGTCCCCTATTTTTTCCGGGGACCGAGGGTTCATAAAAGGTCCGGTTTAAAATTAATAAATTACTTAATTTTATATCCAAGGATTTATATTTATTATGGACACATGGACCCATCTTATAATTGGTATGGTCATAAAGACACTTACCATGGATCTATGGGCTATGTCTTTATTTATCTAATACCATCCATGGCCTATTAATACAGCCTTTATTCTATTAGATTTTATTAGCTTATTTTGATATATCTATCTGGAGTCAGTTAGCATAGCTCCCCTTTATATTTTATAAATTATTTATTTAATATTTATTATATTTAGTGACCAAGGGTCGCAAAAACCTGATCCTGCTCGGTCCGGACCGAGCGTAAAACTAAGCGGTCCGGGGAGATAGTACTCGGTCAAATGACACCGGACTATGTACATGTTGTGGCGTGGAGGGCCGTGCGGACACACGTCTGCCTTAATGGCCATCTGCATCCATTTGCAAGCGAGGCTGGTGGCCGAGCGTGCATCGGCCCCTAATTGGGAATTCTATAAATGGGATTCCTCTCTAAATAGGACCTCCCATCCTACTCCCTTTAGTTTACAATGTAATAAATGGGACTTTTCCCTAAATGATAATTGGGATCTTTTGAAACATACATTCATGTTAGTTTCACCTCCCTAAATGGGATTTCTAATTTTTTTACTAAAAAAATGAAAAAAAGGAAGAAAAAAGAATCCATTATTTGAGAGCACAATAGACTTTTAGGTGTGATTGAAGACTCTTAAGCTAAGCTTTTTCCTTTATGATAGATAGAGGTTTTTTGATGCTGCTTAGAGAGAGTGCTAGCTTTCAAACAACTATATAAAGAACTGGTAAAAGTTATTTTTAGTGAAACCTATCAATCAAAATTTAATTTTTCTTTTTTTGGGGTATTTTTTGATTTTTTTAAAGTTTATAACATTTTTATTATTTTTAAATAGGGAAAATACAATCGGGACACTTCCCTTAATGGGACCTTTAAAGGCACTCCGAACCAGTCCCAATTAGGGGGGGTGGACTGTAATATAACCTTGAAGACTTTCACACTCGTTTCAGTCACCCACCTAGACTGAACTGGCAAGAAAATGCGCGAGAGGTTGGACTTTGTGGGTTGGATGGGAGTGACAGGGATATGGCCTTTTCAAGGCTCAATTGGATGATATCTTGTTGGAGACCGAGAGGCGGGGACCCAGCACGCCTCTGCCTCTGCACGGCGATGTCCCCCAGGTCCAGCCGGGCCATTGTATCCAGCATCCAACCTGTAGATGGGCCCCAGAAACATCCTCCTCCAGGTTGCGACAGTCTCAGTGCGGTGGTGCCTCACCCCTGGCCAGTTCCGGCACTTCAGAACTAAGAGGTGTTAACTGGCTACGTATGTAGATAACCAGCTACTACCATCGATACTTCCGTCGTACGTACAGCTTAGCATCCATAATAAGCAATCCATGTCCATACCCAGCCCACCTTCCGTCCATAGGAGCATCTTGTGCTGCATTTTGTGTCAGATCTCCTACCATATTAGTGACAAGGCGGACAGCCCACTGCTTTTTTCGTCCAGATGTCGCATTGTGAGCTGAACGAACCATCCAGGCTGATGGCATTGGCAAGATCTGGAAGGTGAACCTCCGCATACAAGGGCCATGCTTCCTCCTCATGATCACATCACATGATCACTGCACATTTCCACAGGTCAGAGCTCAGGATATACATCATGGCTTACCAGACCAGGGTGCTCTGCCTGTTGTTGGTTGCTTCCATCACTGCTGTGTTGAGAGTGTCAGGGGCTCCAGAGAGCGAAAGAATTGTTTCACTACCAGGGCAGCCTGCAGTTCCCTTTGCACTCTACTCTGGATTTGTGACTGTTGATAATGACCACGGCAGAGCTCTGTTCTACTACTTTGCGGAAGCAGCTAGCAATGCAAGTAGCAAGCCGCTTGTCCTCTGGCTAAATGGAGGTATGTGAATTCCTGCCCAGGCTAATGACTATCAGTGTAAGTCGTGTAGCAGTTGATCCATTCGAGGACCTGTAGAACTTGCAAGCTTGCTGAATTCAAATTTTGTGTGGGTGCAGGGCCCGGATGCTCGTCCTTGGGAGGTGGTGGCTTCACCGAATTGGGCCCCTTTTTCCCTAATCCCAATGGGGAACCGGGACTGATTGTCAACCCTCATTCCTGGAATAGAGGTAGTACTGCACTCCCGCAATCAGTCCAAATGCTTGATGTGTTAATGTATGACCTGGACACCCTGAGGGGTGAACTTGTATGATCACTCAAAGTCTCATTTCCTGCAGAGGCAAACATCCTCTTCCTGGAGAGTCCTGCTGGAGTGGGCTTCTCCTATTCCAACACCTCCTCGGATCTGTTGCGCTGGGATGACAACAAAGTCGGTAAGCTCTCCAATGGTCCATGTATCTCACATCCTACACTAGTCCTCCACATGCCCACATCTCTGCCTGCTCCAACCTGATTTCCTGAAAACTCATGCCATTGGACATATCAGCCGATGATTCCCTGGCGTTTCTCCTCGGCTGGCTCGAGAAGTTCCCAGAATATCAGGGCAGGGATTTGTACATCACTGGAGAAAGCTACGCAGGTAACCAGCTCCATTCTGCATTTAGATGGAGTCCCAGCTTATTGTCACCTCAACACGTTCACACTGACCAACCCACCAAGAGGACAACAGGACACTACATTCCCGACTTGGCAGTTCGAATCATCAAGCACAGCAAAGCTCCAGCAACCTGGATGGCGTTCAACATCAACTTGAAAGGCGTTCAAGTGAGTCCCAACCCCTGCAAACTATGTCCACAGCTCACAGCACTGTCAAGAGCTGCAACCAAGGCCCGATTCTTTTAACACTGTTCAACAGCTGAACCTTGACATCCGTGGCATTCAATTTCTTGTTGCGCAGATTGGAAATCCGTTGTTGCATCTTCCGGTGGACATAGCGGCCACTTACGACTACAGATTTTCCCACGGCATAATCTCCGAGCAGACATACGAATCCATTCGACAAGTCTGCAACTTCGAGAACTTCGACTATGGATCTCAGAGCCTGAACCTCAGCGCTCCATGCACCAACACGCTGGCTCAAGCCGCTAAAGAGCGCGCTGGAGACTACGTCAATCCCTACGATGTGATCGTGGATGTCTGCCTTCCCGAAGCCGCCAAGCAGGAACTCACGTTCGACTTCGTCCCCTCTGTAAGAACTGCATCAGCCGATCTATTCCTAACCTCAGTCGCGGATGATCTTTCCCTTTCCCCTCCTGATACACATCCTTTGCTGTAGCAGCAGGGTGGTTTCCACAAGCGCCAAATCAGCTTGGGAACCGACGTCTGCATTCAGAACGAGGTGTTCCAATACCTGAACCTGCGGGAAGTACAGCAGGCTCTTCACATCCCCGGTCCGGTGAACTGGACTATGTGCAACGACGACCCCGGATTCGGCTACAATTACAGCAACGTTAAACGCGACATCCTCCCCGAGCTCGTGGAGATCATCCAGGCTGAAATCCCTGTTATGTTATTCAGGTAACATACTGGGTCCATGCATAAATTTCCTCATATCGATGATGCTCAACACGATCAATCTCTGACCCCATCCGGCATGCCCGAACAGCGGAGACCAAGACAGCATTGTCCCTTTTCCGGGAACGAGGCACCTCAGCATCAAGCTCGCCAAAGAGTTGAATCTAACGGCTTCAGATTACGGCGTCTGGTTTGTGGACAAGCAGGTAAGGATGGCAATGGCCGACGCAGATGACTCTCCCTTCCAAATTGGCAGTGCGGATAGCATGTCCCCCACCACATGGAATGAAAGCTGACAAAGCTGATGGACAACCGGGATGCAGGTGGCTGGATGGACACAGATTTTCGGAACCAAAAACATCCTGACATTTGCAACCGTGAGGGGAGCAGCTCACATGGTCCCGCTCACCCAACCGGCCCGAGCGCTGCAGCTGTTTGTCTCTTTCCTGGCCCACGAGCCTTTGCCGACCACGCCTCCGTTTTAGCCGTGAGTGTCATCTGCGAAACTAGCGTCTCGAGACGTTCACACTCAGTCACTTGCCAAACATCAGTTCGCAAGACGGTTGAAGACCACTCACAGAACCTGCAGACATGTTTGGGCTGGGATCTTTGGGTCTTTGTGCGGCGCCCAAATTATTCGCTTGTCGGAGTTTCTCAAATTCCTATCTTCTCCTACCGATCAGAAGATTGAACCAAGAGACTCGGTTGAGCCTCTCTCACCTGCCACTTTAGAGTGTGTATCCCTCTTGGGCGAAATGTTGCCTTCCGGTTTGTGTTGTTTGCGCTGTTTTGTCTCGATCTCGGACTCCTTGTAATTTTTAAATCTTTATAAAATCTTAAAATTTCTTTAAAAAAAATGCTGGTAAGCAAATGCGACGAGCGGTTAGACCTTGTGGGTCGGATGGGACTGACAGGGATATGGCCTTTTCGAACGGCTCAATATTAGATGACATCTTATTAGACTCCCGATAGAATTTCAACTACCTCCATTGGCTATTCCACCAACACGGTGGGAGCACCCCAACGCTATAAAATTTGTATGTGACCAAGTATGGTGAAGGTTCCGTTTTACAACACACTTGACATGTGTATGTCCTAAATAATTTAAAATAGAAAAGAAAAAAATCACAAAGGAGATTACGGTA
Organism: Anthoceros angustus; assembly: GCA_010909165.1. Lineage (NCBI taxonomy): Eukaryota > Viridiplantae > Streptophyta > Anthocerotopsida > Anthocerotales > Anthocerotaceae > Anthoceros > Anthoceros angustus. The sequence goes on from MU008163.1 coordinate 893,316, forward strand.
ATATGCTGATCCTTTACCAATTACACAGTGAGTGTCCTTCACATGCCATCCTGCTACCATCTATGTATCTTGCAAAATTTGGAGCTACAAGGCGTCGAGGACTTAGTGCGCTTGCTTTAGTAGTATCTAGCCTCTCACTTTTGGCATTGGGTGCAGGAGCTTAAATTTCTCTGAACATTGGAGCTCGGGATGGCTCGACGGGTGCATTGCATACCTCCATGGTTCAAGGCTCTTTATGATTTTTGCTTTGCACCTGCCCACTTTTTTTGGTTTGGTGGGTAACGCCACTCTTGGTTTGGTTGCACCCCCCTCTTGTTGTCCCCGAGCAATATTTTGATGTAACCTCTTCAATCTTTTACAAAGTCATGTGAAACTGTGAAATAAATCATATATTTCTAAATCCTCAATTAACGAAAGTTGCTTCCTTCTAATCATCATTTTGTGACCACATCACAAATGATTGAATATACAGAAATATACATACTTGAATATATATATATACATATATACATATTTTGGACAAAAGTAAGGAAAATTCATCTTGTTTTTTTTTAAAGAACGGTAGATTAAGGAGCCCAACACTCTCTTGAAAAATGAATATCGCTAATGACAATCCATTGCTAGGTAGCTCACAACATATGCCATTGGGCAAAGACGAATAAGTAGCTTATACATAAGTAAGCTACTTATTCGTCTTTGCCCAAACATACAATAGGCATTCTTCACTTTGCCATTCCTATTCCATGGTATGCGATTTAGCATAACAATTTACAAGTCTTCAAAAGCTCGTCCTACCTTGATCATTTGGAATCTTTACAAAGTAAGGAAGGTTTTCATTATAATCTAAAAGAGGATTTTCAATCATGTCATGAACCAAACTCTTTAATACAAGTTTGTTTTGTTGGCTTTGTGAAAGAGCTCCATCCATGCACTATTTTTGTAGTATTTGGAAAATACAAAATTTATCCAGAAACAAAGTTTGAAAGGCTAAAACCTACAAGCATTATAATAAAGCTGGGGAAGTACTGGCGGTAATTGAGGTTGCGATATACATGTCATTGTGAGAAATTCAGATATATATTATAAAATAAATTAGAAATATATATTAAAAAAATTTATATACCTAATATTATCATGATAAATATTACAGCACACACATAATTCATTGATGCTAAATCAATAAGTACTATGATAGATCAATGAAGACTTTATTAAAAAGAAGAGATAAAAAATCCATCTACCAAAGGGCCAAGAGCTAGGGATAGTCCACGAATGCCAACCCCGAAGCTACCTACCGCCCTGATTCTGTTGTGGTTCGAGATTAAAAAAAGGATTACTTATAATCGGCGATGGCGCCACCTCTCTTGTGCTGATTGCGATCCTGTAAATAGCACGGATACCCACTTGTCGAAAAGAAAGCCACCATCGGAGACCCACCCGTTTCGACGAGTGTAGTAGGCTATAGTGTATTTTTGACGAGTGTAGTGTGTGTCCAAATGGCCTAGGCCAAATGGACACACATTTATAAGAACGCCGTGATTAAGCATCCTAAGCTTAGATCGGTACTTAGATGGGGTGCCTGAAGGGAGTGAAGGGAGTGGATGCCCTTGGTGCAAGTAGCTTAGGCACACCATGGTACAAGTTGTTAAGTACCAAGTCCCATGACGGAAATCCGTCCTTAGTGGACTTAAATAAAATTCTTCTTCTTCTTCTTCTATAGCACAATCCTTAATGAGCCGGCCCCTAGGTACTGCGCGGGTAAGATAGTGAGCCAGCAAGGAACGGTTTTGAGTGGTCAGAATGAAGCGTTCGTAACGTCCGTCTCTTACAGGCCCGTGGTGCCAAGGATCTCAGTAGGCGCCAGAGATTCAAAATCGTGCCAATTTTAACGGTGGGTCTCCGCTACATATATCGGTCATCGTAATCTTGTGCTAAGGCACTCAGCAATGGACAGGGCTGTGCCCCTTTGCTCGCTGCGCAGCTTCTAAGCTCCTGAGTCCCGGATCCACCAGCATTCTAGCTGGACGGCCTTCTGCGCATTCGCGTCGCATGTCTTGTGACTTACTGTAGACTGGATCGTTGATGGTCAGTTGTGTCCAGGATTCCATCCGCTTGTGTGTATGCAGGGCAGGGCTTGGTGTATGTGAAAGCGGAGCCTCATCACGGTAACAATCACCCTCCCGGTCACCTGCAGTAACAACATAGCAAACAGTGATTGAGTCTTTATAGCCTGGCAGATCAACATGAGTTCTTTCCAGCATACTAGGACGGTCATCCACCAGCAGTTTGTCATTCCATGCGTGGTATACGGCGCTTCTTGTGACACACGTCGTGGCGGGGCCCCGCAACTACCAAGCCGGCCCCGCCTTGCCGACTTGTGTCCTGCCGTTTTCCGAGTGCCACATCCTGGAGCAGAAGAGACGAATCACCTGACAATGTCGGCCTCATGAAACATAGCCGGCTGTCCAGAGTGTAGGATCCTCAAGACGGCCTCATTTGGATGACTTCGTACAAGATAAAGGCCATGGAACTGTGAAACTGCCAAACGGCAAGATCACAAGTGGTGCCGGTGCGCCACGGGTGGGTACTGCAAAGAGCCTGCCATGTCCGAAGAAACGTGCGTTTTGTATATTTATGTGCCCGAATTGGGCATATTCCATGATCATCTTATCCAATATCGAACCTGCAGATGAGCCCCAGAAACCTCCTCCAATTTGCGACAGTCTGAGGGCGGGGGTGCTTCCCCCTCTGGCCAGTTCCGGCACTTCAGCACTAGAAGATTTAACTGGCTAATCAACCACCTCCATCGATACTTCCACCTTTAAATGAACAGCTTAGCACCCATACTAAAGAATACATGCCCATAGCCAGACGCCCAGGAGGCGGCTAGTGCTTCGTTTTGGTATCACATCTCCCATGTACAGTACTAGTGACGAGGCGGACAGCCCAGTGCATTCTTCATCCAGGTGTTGCATTGTGATCTGAAGGAACAAGATGCGGCCTGACGGCGTTGGCAACCTTGATTTGACCGCTGGGACTCCACTCCGCTGGGGCTCCGCATGTAAGGGCCATGCTTACTCCTGCCCTCACATCACATGATCACTGCACATTTCCACAGGTTTGCAGAGTTCAGGATATACATCATCATGGCTTACCAGCACAGGGTGCTCTGCCTGATGTTGGTTGCTTGCATCAGTGCCGTGCTCAAAGTGGCAGGGGCTCCTGACAGCGACAGAATTGTTTCACTACCGGGGCAGCCTGCAGTTCCCTTTGCACTCTACTCTGGGTTTGTGACTGTTGATGAGGACCACGGCAGAGCTCTTTTCTACTTCTTTGTGGAAGCAGCTAGCAATGCAAGTACCAAGCCACTCGTCCTCTGGCTAAATGGAGGTATGAGCATTGCTGCCCAGGCAAATGGAATCCCAGTGCCATTCATGTAGCAGTTGGTCAATGGACTACCTGTAGAACGTGCAAGGTTGCTGAATAATTTCCAAACGAGTGTGCAGGTCCCGGATGTTCGTCCTTGGGAGGTGGTGCCTTCACCGAATTGGGCCCCTTTTTCCCTAACCCCGACGGCACGCCGAGCCTTATTGCCAACCCTCGTTCCTGGAATCAAGGTACAACACTCCTGCGATCAGACCAAATGCCAGATGTGTTGATGCAGAGCCTGGACATTCTGAATGGCGAACTTTCATGATCACTTAACGTCACATTTCTTGCAGAGGCAAACATCCTCTTCCTGGAGAGTCCTGCTGGAGTAGGATTCTCCTATTCCAACACTTCCTCGGATCTGTCCTGGGATGATAGCAAAGTCGGTAAGCTCTCCTGGATGCTGCATATATCTCACATCCTGCAATAGTCCCTTGTCATGCGAGACATCTCTCCCTTCTGCCAGCTGATATCCTGAAAAATGATGCCATTGGACATATCAGCCGACGATTCCCTGCTGTTTCTGCTCTTTTGGCTCGAGAAGTTCCCAGAATACCAGGGCAGGGATTTCTACATCACTGGAGAAAGCTACGCAGGTAACCCATCTCCATTCTGCATTTGGATTCAGTCCCAGCTCATTGTCGACGTCACCTCAGCACGTTCACACTGACCAACCCAACAAGAGAACAACAGGACACTACATCCCAGACTTGGCATTTCGAATCATCACGTTCAGCAAAGACACATACTACAACTTCAACTTGAAGGGCGTTCTCGTGAGTCCTATAATCCCTGCAAACTATGTCCACAGCTCACGGCACTCTCAAGAACTCCCACCGGCACCCGATTTGTGCAACACTGGTGGTAAACCTGTAGCTGACATGCACATTTTCATTTCTTGCTGCGCAGATTGGAAATCCTCTTTTGTCTCTTCGGGTGGACACAGCGGCCAGTTACGACTATAGTTTTTCCCACGGCCTAATCTCCGAGCAGACGCACATATCCATTAAACAGTTCTGCAGGTTCGAGAACTTGGACTACAGATCAGATACCCTGAACCTCAGCATCCCCTGTATCAACGCGCTGATTGAAGCCGACAAAGAATTCGCAAACGACTACGTCAATGCCTACGATGTGATTGTGGATATCTGCCTTCCCGAAGCCGCGCAGCAGGAACGCACGTTCAAGAAGATCCGCTCTGTAAGAACGCTGTATCACACTGATCAATTCCTAGCTTCAGTCGCGGATGATGTTTCCCTTTCCCTAGCTGACACATATCCTGATGGACAGGGGGCGTTCCACAAGCGCCAAATCAGCTTGGGAACAGACGTCTGCATTCTGAACGAGGTGTCCCAATACCTGAACCTGCGGCAAGTACAGGAGGCTCTTCATGTTCCCGGGCCAGTGAACTGGACTATCTGCAGCGACGTGATCAGCTACAATCTCATCGACGTGAAACGCGACATCATCCCCGAACTCGTGGAGATCATTAAGGCCGAGATCCCTGTCGTGCTTTACAGGTAACCTACTGGGTGGATGCTTCAATTCCCTCATCTCTATGTGGTACCCAACAAGATCAGTCTCTGACCCCGTCGGGCATGCCCCAACAGCGGAGACCAAGACACCGTTGTCCCTCTTCTCGGAACAAGGCACCTCAGCATCAAGCTAGCCAAAGAGTTGAATCTGACGGCTTCACCATACGCCGCCTGGTTTGTGGACGAGCAGGTAAGGATGGCCATGGCTGACGCAGATGTCTCTCCCTTCCAAATTGGCTCTGCAGGATGGATGGTATGTCCTTCAGCACCTGGAATGAAAGCTGACAAAGCTGATGGATAACCGGCATGCAGGTGGCTGGATGGACGCAGAGTTTCGGACCCACAAAGAACGTTACCCTGACATTTGCAACCGTGAGGGGAGCAGCTCACATGGTCCCGCTCACCCAACCGGCTCGAGCGCTGCAGCTGTTTGTGTCTTTCCTGGCCCACGCGCCTCTGCCGACCACGCCTCCATTTTAGCCGTGAATTTCACGGTCCCGTGACCTGCAAAACCAGCGTCGCGAGACGTTCACACTCGTTTCAGTCACCTACCATTTCAAGAGGCCCAAACTGGCAAGCAAACGTTTTTATTTGAGTCAAAAAACTAGCAAGCAAATGTGGCGAACCATTCGCATGAGTTGCTCTAAGATTTTTAACCACCCACCAATTGGTAAGAATAGGTGTTTACCACCTTTTAATTTGGCGGAGCCAGCGAGGTTTTAACTTTCTTGCTTCCCGCCAGCGCGGGTTCAAAGCAAGCCTGGTGTTGCACTCGCTTGTATTGCCCAAGCTCGGCGCTTCTGTGTTCTTGTTCGCCCGCTGCTGCCTCCAAAAAACCTCTGCGGAAGTGCGCTCTTCGACACTGTCCTCCAGAATTGCATGTAATGCTCCCTGTGTCAAAAATTCCTTCCGTAGTTTGTGCATTGATCAACGATCATTCTGCAACTCTGCAGTTGTTTTTCTTGTGACTGCGTAAGAGAAAGCTATCTTTGTTCATCTAGCTGTCTGATCTTCTGCTCAAACTGTGGTTATTGATCAGTTCGATGCTCTGTTGATTTTCTGCCGGCGTGCTAAGAAGGCATCATTCTTGTTGCACATTGCGTCTATTTATGCTGTCCGAGTCCTTCGTGTCGACAAATCCCAATGGTCTATGATTGCAAATGCTCTCACTTTTATCTTTTTTCATCTAGCTGTCTGATCTGTCCGCTCGTGACTGTGGTTATTGATCAGTTCGATGCTCTGTTGATTTTCTGCCGGCGTGCTAAGAAGGCATCATTCTTGCTACACAATGGGTCTATTTATGCTGTCCACGTCCTTCGTGTCGACATATCCCAATGGTCTATGATTGCAAATGCTCTCACTTTTTAAAGTAGCGTTCGCTCGGAAAAGTCTCTCTACAGTGAAAGGTGCAATGTAGTATTCTTGTTCTCTTGATTTGAACAATATGTAGCATTCTGACAGTGATCGACTCTTCTGCTGCCAAGACGCCATTCTTACTCCTCGAATGGAAACATCAAGAAGATTTTGCTTTATCTTGACGCATACATCCTTTGCGCTTCACTCAAATTGGCATCCAATTCTGGTCCTGACAGAATTTTGGTTTCTCTTATCAGCGGGCATTGCAACTATGGCTCTCACAGCGCAAGCATTTGCTCTCGAGAGAAGAGGTAGTGCGCAAGCTGCCGCAGGTCTACTCATCGTAGTGACCTGCATTCTTTGCACACTTCGGGGAGCCGTGGCCGCCGGAGTCACTCACGTAGTAGGCGACAACAAGGGATGGAACATCAACGTGAATTACTCGGATTGGACCCGAACAAAAACTTTCCAAGCAGGAGACACCCTGGGTAAGCCCGTAACTTGCTTTCAGAAGCTGCACGCAAGCTTTTTCACTTGAAATCATGTCATGGATGCCATGCCCTAGTGTGATCTTGTGTCTTGAAGGTTGTGCTGTCTCTCACGTCATTAATTACCCCGTTCTCTGGATGCGTGCGCAGTCTTCAACTACGTCAAGACGCTCCATACCGTGTCGCAAGTTGATGAAGCCGATTTCGAGTCCTGCAGCGTCAAGCACGTCGTCAACACATGGTTCGACGGGGCCACAACCATCAACCTGCCCTACACAGGTCGCTTCTACTACTTGTGTGGCGTCCCTGGCCACTGCAATGCTGGCCAGAAGGTGGCCATCCGAGTGGTGACATCAGTGGCTTCCCGATCTCCGATATCCCCAACCTCAGGCCCTGCGTCCGCGGTGGAGGCGAGTTCGTCCCCCATGACTCCCTTCCAAAGCATCGTGTCACTGTTTCTTGTTCTTGGTGCAATGCTCTTCGGCTTCTGGTAGCGCTGTCCAGAACCACATCTCGCGGCTCCAGGGAGTCCAGGCAACGTGAAACTCTCCCTCAGGACATCTGGTGACGTCGATTTCTGGTTGAAAGACAATCATTCTTCCTACATGCGCTGGTGTCGAGGTACCTTGTCGTGTCCTGCTGGCTAATGTGCTGTAACTTAAATGATTCAAGCCCCAGGGACCACAATCTTGGTCATGATGGAGTCCCTGTGAAGTTGTAGGTAAGTTACTCAGCAAAACCTAGCCATGTAAGAAGGCTTAGGTCAGTACTCTCTTTGTGACTCGATTGAAGTGAGCACTTTCTTTCTCTGGTGGCAGTAGACGCACTCTCAATTAGGTGAGCACTCCCTCACAAAATTCGTTCCAGAACACATAAGATTGAACATCCCTTCTCTTTATTACTCATGTAACCCCACAGGCCTTAGGTTACAAGTTGCTGCATTTTGTGTTCGCCTCAGAAGAGTGTCCTGAATGCAAAATAAGGGCAGACGACACAGAACCCTCGATTGATGACCTACAGAAGAATGAATATCATTCTGTGCTACCAACTGTGGGAGACTGTGAGCTTAAAGCACCATGCTTCCAAGCACGGCCATGGTTGCAGCAACGGCAGCGACAGAGTAGAAGAAGCTGGCGGAGACAGAGAGAGCAGCTGACTTCTGAGCGTCCAGAACCGTGATCTTGAATTTCATGCCGCTCGCGCAGTGCTGGCCAACGGAGCAAAAGAACCAGTAGTTGCCTGCTTTGTCCAAGCTGAAAGTCGTGTTCCCTGCTCCCTTATCGGAGAAGAGGGGGCTGGTTGAGTTGCAAGCTCTGAAATCTTCTCCCGACACTGACCACACGGTGTGGGCTGGCGGGGATGCAGCAGGATAGGCGAAAACTGCACAGAACGAAAGCCAATTCATGTGAGGCATCGAAAACATAGCCAATCAAGACAGTCTGGAAAGCCGATGATGGAGGCTCCTGTTGGTGAGGCTGCTTACAGAGCTTGTCGCCTGCGTAGTAAGTTTGGTTTTCGGCCCACACGGTGTAGTTGAACCCGCCGGGAATGGTTGCAGGCACTCTCCACCCATTACTGTCACCCACATTGTGCGTCGTCGAGCTTGCGGCGCTCACGGACTGGACTGCCACAAATGCGCAAATCGCAAGCATTGCTGCGAGGGCCATAGCACTGCATCTTCCCTGGGCCATTGCTTGCAATCGGGCGTTGAGAAATCGAAATGCTTTCAAGAGATGTAGAAGCCCAGGGGATCTGAAATGCTGGAGATATTTGCTGTAAACTCTGCTTTGCTCTGAGAACGGTGAGGCAAGGAGAGCATGAAGGTTAGGTGCAGCGTCGTCCCCTTATACGGATGTAAAAAGGCCGGCCATGCCGGCTCTGCCTCGAAGAAAGTATCGGTAGATACTAGCTATGAAGCCCCGTCGGCCGGTCGCTGCCAAATGCCGACGCTTGTCAGCCCCTGAATGGCTCCTGAATTTTGTACTGTGGACGTGAATGCAAAGGAGGACGGTCTCCGAATATTCACTGACATTCCAAGCTTTTGTACTTACATACATGTTCTTTTATTATTCTGTCTCTCGTTTGTCCTTCTGACCTAACTAGGCAACTTGTCCTGTCCGAAGAAAGTTGAAATAGCTGAGATAGCATAGCTTGAGATTGGTATACCTTGATAGATTTGGGTTCAAGGTTCAACTTGTCTAACAGTCTCACAAATCTCACGTTGAGTACAAGACAATTCAGATTGCAATGGACCGCGATGTCTTGACACTGATCTGAATCCAGGTGAGATGGATGCTATGTATAAGCTTCCTTATATTTATATAAAATAATAGTTTATATATTCCTTAAATTTTTAGACATATTCATTTGTAACTTGTGATAAATCAGGGGTAACAAATGAACAAAGTGCTGCATTCTCGTCACAAGTTGTGACGAGAAGGCAGCACTTTTGTAGTGGTGACGAGAAGGCAGCACTTTTGTAGTCTTGTTTTTTCTCATTGGAAACGGAAGAGATAGTAAGTACTCTAGGATGTGAAGTTTGAATAATAGGAAACCGTCTATGAATTGGAGGATGCGGCAGTTTACAGGAACTGAGGCCGGCGGACAACAGGGTGTTGTCCCAGCAGCTCAGAGCCCATCATCTGATATAGCTAAATGAATGAATTGTTACTAATGCTTGAACTATCTGTTGTTTATTATGCTGAACAGCCCGGAAAGGGGTCCAACAGAAGGGTTGTTCAAAGGAGAACATGTGCAACCAAGGCGAATGCAGCTGCAACTGCAGCCACAGCAGGGATGCCGAGGCTGGAGGAACCGCTGACCGGAGCAGGCGCTGGTGCGTGCTCAACAGTAGGGAGAGCTGTGAAGTGGAACTTCATGCCCGATTTGCACCGGTCTTCCACAGAGCACACGAAGTAGTAGTCGCCTGGCTCCTTGATGGAGTAGTTGAAGGTCCCGGCGCCCAGGTCGTTGAAGATGGGGTTGGTGTAGACGCAGTCGGCGTAGTTGGCAGCAGTCACCTGAAGAACGTCCTGCGTTTTGGGCTCGTACACAAAGGCTGCTCACGCCAACATTCCAACACATGGTAAATTCACTGCCAGCCATGGTTCATGAATGAACCCATTCACGAGCTTGCAATTTCTTCCCAGCCTGGTCACAAACATCCATCACCCAACAATACCAACAGACTGTAAACAAGTGGGAAATGACGTACTGAGCTTGTCGCTCTTCTTGATGGCATTCTTTGCTGCCCACGCCGTGTAGTTGTAGCCTCCAGGGATGGAAGCGGGAGAGGTCCAGCCATGGTCGTCCCCGACCTTCCAGGTCACGTGCACCACCCCATTGTGGGCACTCACGGTCAGGGACCCGATGCTCATAGCAACGCACACAGCCACGACCAACATGGGTAGAGCCATTGCCGATGTGCCTCAAGCTTAGGCTTGCTTGCTTGCTGTGGGCGCGGTGCATCTGGGAGCTGCGAGTTCGGATTTAAATGCTGGAAGACGATCATGGCCGGTGCAGTCAGCCGCTGTAGGCTGGCAGCTGGGCTAGCCCCGCTCGAGGCCCAGGAGGCAGAAGACCGTGCCAATTTGAGCCACTCTCGTACTGGGATTTGTACTGCACGGGAGAAGAAGTCTCTGCCAATTTTAGGCTCCCGACCTGAGATACAGCGCTTCACTTGCCGCAAGGAGCGGGGAACGGATGTGAAAGTGAAAGTCAGCTGGTGATGTATGCCATGTCAGATGTGGAGGGGGCAGGATCCTCTACTACCCAGGTCCGGAATCTGTGCTTGCGGTTGTACTCGTACAGATCCTATTCTGAGGGGGTGATCTGGGGCCGGCTGTACTGGCTGGGCTGTACCGCGGGACCCCGGCTAGGTCTGAGGTGAGCACTCTGGACTCCGAGGCTCACGTGGGTTTGATTTTGTCTACCCGGGTTTCTGTTGAGTGACCCGCTGCCTGGTTAAGTCGTTGGGCAGGTTGAGACTACTGTATGTAGATGGTGCTTGCTGGGAGTGGAGATGAGGACTTGCAATGCAAGGCCTTCTCACGGCAGGTTGCAAGAAGCGACGGATGGGTATGTGTGTTTGCCGTGGTTGCCCAGCCAAATGCCTTCATGTGGTTTGCTGTTCTATGATTTCTGCCCATGGTTAGCACGGACAAGCTAAGCACCTGGCTGTTGATATCTCCAGATGGGCATGTCTTCTTAGCAGCCCTGGGGTGCAGGATTACACGTGGTAGGGTAGACTTGCAAAACCGGGGAGCCGGTAGCAGGTGCATGCTCGTGTGTTGCAATAGGCGGAAAGTATCACTGCAACCAATTCTGAAGACACTTGTGTATCCGGGACTTCTCTATGCTTACAAAACGGCAAAGGTACTGTACTGTTGCATATCATCTTCTCGTTATGCACTCACATCTTTGCACCTTCGGGATGCTCAGCCAAAAGGTGCACACTGCATGAGCAGCTCGCCCTGTGGGTGTCACTTTCGACAATCGCCTCTTGTGTAGGTTAGGCTCTAGATTTGCTCCAGGGATCAATGCGGATTCGGTTCAATGGATAGTGTTTCCTTGCTGATGTTTGGAAGTCGAGAGTGGGCCTCTTCTCTGCAAAGGACAAATTCTACACATCAATCGAGGTAGGAGCTTGTGCTACTAATACATCACAAGGTTCTGGCGGTGGTCGGGAGAGGCTACAGGCGGCTCCCTGGCAATATTGGAGAAGGGGAAGGAGTTTCGTGCAAACATACTTGAGGGCCGCAAACAATCTTCTTGTGACCTAGTTGTCGAAAGACCATAGGAAATAGGCTTACACCTACACACTTGACACTCCTAGGCGCCTACATCCACCCTGATATTTTTGCTTAGGAGATGATCCGCCCCTGGGGCCTCGGCGCCGAAGATAAAACTCCCAACGCTGTCGAAGCAAGAACAGCTGTCAGTAGACACGCTGGCCCGGGAAGAAGGAAGAAGGAAAATAAATATCGTTATTCAATTAAACCCCGGCCAATGCCGAGGACACGGCACACAAGACTAGGTCGGTGCCAAAAAATGGGGCCGTTCTCAAAAAATGAACCAAGTGTCCTTCCTCCTACCACTGTACATGACATCACAGGCCCCGGTACAGGGTACCCCACGGTTTACACCAACATAGCAAGGGCAACCGCTCCGGCAACCGTTAACAGACCTGCCTTGACAGAACCTGCAGAGCTTTCGGGAGGAGGAGCTGGTCCTCTGGCAGTGGGAGCCTTGGCAGTGGGAGGGCTGGAGGGAGCCTTGGCGGGAGCCTTACTGGGAGTGGTCGGAGGAGTGGTCGGGGGAGTGGCCGGGGGAGGAGCAGTGGGAGGGGTGGTAGGAGGAGTGGCCGGGGGAGTGGCAGTGGGAGGGGTGGTAGGAGGAGTGGTCGGGGGAGGAGCAGTGGGAGGGGTGGTAGGAGGAGTGGTTGGGGGAGGAGCAGTGGGAGGGCTGGTAGGAGGAGTGGACGGGGGAGGAGCATAGGTAGGGGTGGTAGGAGGAGTGGTAGGCGGAGTCGCAGTGGGAGGAGTGGTAGGGGGAGCAGTGGGAGGACTAGCAGTCTGTGCCGAAACATCGACGGAGAATTTCATCCCTGCAGCGCAATGACCAAGAATTCCACACACGAAGTACGCAGTCCCGGCTGCTGTCAGCGGAACAGTATCATCTCCAGACGTCCACTGCTTCTGAGGGGAACTGATGTCACAGTTGTCGAAGGCGGTTTTGGAAGCGAGTTGAAGCACGGTATGCGCACCGGCCGCGTACTTGAACTCTGCCAAATTCCAGCTCAAGACAAATCAGAAAGCTCACGAACATGCAGGCCGCCGGCAACAACATCAAGATGATTCCAACCAGCCAGATCTGAAGCCAAACAAGCACGCCTCCAGCAACAACATCAACAAACTCTGAAGCTGGCTCTGCTGGCTCTGTCAAAAGCGTTTAACTTCCAAAGAGCCAGATCTGAACCAAATCAAAGCCCTATCACTCACCAAGACTGTCCCCGACCACGAACGACACACCGTCGGCCCAGGTCTGGTAGCTCTTCCCGAAGTCCCAGGTGCCATCGCCGTTGATCGGGTAGTTGGTGGCCAGCGCGCTCTGCAGCAGCGCGAGCACGGTCACCACCGCCACAGCCGCGGATGCACTGCCTCCTCCCTGTCGCCTCGCCATCCCGGATCGCTGAGTCTGAGACGCGAATCAACGCTTGAGTCGCGCGCGCAGAGTCGAATTCCAGGGCGGAGTGGAAGGAGAGCTTCCTGATCGCCGCTCTGCTGATGCGAGCTTCAAGTGGGAATGCCGAATGCTGCGAGCGAGCGGGCTGTATGTAGCCTGCGGCTTATCAGTCGTGGGGGCCTATTTGGGGCGTGATGAGAGAGTGATGAGCAAAGGTGATGAGGGAAGGGATAAACGCAGGCGATGGGCGATGAGAATAGCCAAGCGGAACGTGCGCCGAGGACGCAGTCGGCCCACGCTCGCGGAACGTTCGCCGCCCGAGACTCGCCTCAGTGTTTCGCCGTTTTCGCCGCCCACGGGTATTGCGGTCGTTGAATCGTTGAATCGGGGATTGGCGCCTGTCAGCTGAAGAACGTCCTGCGTTTTGGGCCCGTACGCCCACACCAATATTCCAATACATGGTAACTCCACAACTTGCACGCACAGCATAAAGTTCTCTTCTTTTTTGGTGGGATCATAGCATAAAGTCCTCGGAACTCCGCAGTCGAGCAGGCAAGCACCCCTGGGGCGGATGACTACTGGGATGGGGTGCGTATCCCAAGAATGAAGCTTGTAAGAGTCGAGGACGGCTGTAAAAGTCTCTCACAGCATCCCTCAATTCGAGCCAGGAATGAAAAGATTCAATACAAGAAAACATTACAATGCACAACCCAGCCCTAGTTTATGAATCATTCCAATCACGAGCTTGCACTTTCATCCCAGCCTGGAGACAAACATCTAGTCTATGACGAAACAATACCAGCAGACTGTAAACAAGTGTCAGATCCTGGAGATCCAGCACTTCACTTGCCGAAAGGAACGGGGACCGGATGAAAGAAAGTCATCTGGTGATGGATGCCGTTTGAGATGTGGAGGGGTCAGGATGTAGCTGTACGACCCAGGTCCCGGATCTGTGCTTGCGGTTGTACTGGCACACTAGCACAGGGGGTGATCTGGGGCCGACTGCACTGGCTGGGCTGTACCAGCTCGTAGTTAAGTGACCCGCTCCCTTGTTGAACTGTTGGGTCGGTTAGGACAACTGTAGATGGTTCTTGCTAGCAGTGGACCCGAGGACTTGCAATGGAAGTTGCTACTGGCAGGTTGCAAGAAGCGACGGGATGGATATGTGTGTTTACTGCGGTCGCCCAGCCAAATGCCGTCATGTGGTTTGGTGTTCTATGATTTCTGCCTCTGTTGAGAACGGACAAGCTAACCACCTACCTGCCTGTGGATATCACCAGATGGGCATGTCTTCTTAGCAGCCCTAGGCTGCTGGCTTACAAGTGGTGGGGCAGACGTGAAAAATATGGGGTTGAGCCTGACCTACAGGTTCCTTCTCAATTGCTTGTGTGGGTTATGTGTGGCTGCAGCCTGCAAGGCGGTCCCAGAGTGTCTCAGGGGCTGAAGCTTTCTCAAACGAGATTGTGGTGACTCGGAATGGCTATGATAGCAGGATATTCCCAGCAGGGCTAGGGCATGATCATGTTGCCATTCCGTCCCTGAATAGTGATGACTTAAGTCATCACTGTGTCCGATTCTGAGGCCACAGCTCTAAGAGAAAAAGTCTACAGCCGAGAGATAAAGAGGAGGATCCACGCCCGACGGAAGAGTCCGAAGCATGTGCCTTCAGGGAAAGGACTCTGTGAGAGATTAGCAATATCCAAGTTTCCCAATCTTTACAAATCAAAATTAGTCAAAGTACCTTTCCCCCATGTGTGCGTTCAGGTTTCAGGTTTCACGATTCAGGTTTCAATCCTTGCATGTGTGCTTTCGAGTCTCGTCTCTCTCTCACCACAAAAATGTGCACGAGCCCGTCTATGCCTACCCACCAGCTCTGGCCTGGCTGTTTCCATGCCCCAATTGCTTTCCTCCTCGTCTGCAGCTTCTGTGCCTCCTCCCACATCTCATCATTGAGATATATGTTGGACATCAACACATAGGCTGCAGCATCCTTGTCATGCAGCTTCAGTGCTTCGTTGAAGGCATGGAGTCCCACCGGCACGTTGCTCCACTTCTGACAGGCACCCAAAAGTGTGTGCCAGACTGCGATGTCGGGGAAAACAGGCATGCTCCTTGCCACCCCTAGAGCCTCGTGGAGGTGGCCTGCACGACCCAGGATGTCCACCATGCACGTGTAGTGCTCCATGGTGGGAGTGATGCTATAGTGTTGGCCCATTGCCTCGAAGTACTCTCGCCCCTTGTCCACAAGGCCTGCATGACTGCATGCTTTCCGAACGCTGAGAAATGTGATGCTGTCCGGCCGTACGCTCTGCTCTTGCATTCTGCAAAGCAGGTGGAAGACTGTTTCGCTGTCCCCTTGCCGGGTGTATCCTGCAATCAGTGCATTCCAGGCGACACTGTCTGCTTCAGGCAACCCATCAAATACCTGATGAGCATCCACCATGCTCCCAGACTTCGCATACATGTTTATCAAACTGATGGCTACAAACGGGTCTGCCTGATGCCCCTGTTCTTCGATCTGAACATGCAGCCACCTTCCCGGATGCAACGCTGCTACATCCGCACATGCCTGCAGGAGGCAGGCAAACGTTACAGAATCCGGAGCAGAAATGCCTTCATCTCGCATGGCTCTGTAAACACGAAGAGCTTCATGGCCCATCCCCTGCTGGCAGTATCCCGCCATCATGGCATTCCATGTCACCAACGTTTTCCGAGCAAGCCGGGCAAACACAGCCCGAGCATCCTCGATGCTGCCACACTTTGCATACATTATCACCAGGCTGCACCCTACAATCGCATCACCCAGCAGCCCCTTGACATCAATCTGAGCATGGAGCTCTTTCCCTGCCTCCAAACCCCCGGCACCCACGCTCGAACACGCCTGCAGGAGGCTCACAAACGTCACAGAAGTGGGTGCAGCCAGGCCCTCTTCCTTCATAGCCCTGTAGAGATGAAGTGCTTCTTCACCCCTGCCCTGCTGGGCATATCCTGCTATCATGGCATTCCATGACACCGCATCTTTCCCCTACCAAGCCCATCAAAAACTCTCCTGGCATCATCCCAGCTGCCACACTTTGCGTACATGTCCACCAGGCAATTCACAACAAACAAGTCAGGCTCAACCCCACAAGCCATAACATCAGCATGCACCTGCCGCCCAGTTCTCAAGTCCTACGAAAGCCTGAAAGGCATGCAACAACGAGCTTAATTCTTCAGACAGTACTTTTCTGTCATAGTTTGTACTAGGGAGGTTACTCCACGACCCAAGGGGCAACGAGACAACTAGGAAACAACATCATGCACATCAACGTCAGGGCGCGGAACTAAATTCCTCATCATGTGGTAACTCGTCCTGCAATGGAACAAGATAGGGCTCCGAGTCTTGCCCCATGAGATACCAAAGACTCCGAGATACGTGTACAAACTCACCGATTTGGTTTCATGAGGGATGTCATGAGCGAGGCGAAGCCAGGCGGAAAAGATCAGTGACTCATAAACTGTAACCTGAGGAGAATGTATGTCAAATTGCTCACAATATCCGGATACCCGTGCAAAGGTGTCCTGGTTCTTGACAAATCCTGATATGCGAATTTCTCCATCAATATATCCCCCTGTTTTCCTCCCCGCCAGCACATCCATTAGGGTGGTCTTCCCAGCTCCACTTACTCCCATCAGCGCAGTCAAAGTGCCAGGCCTAAAAGCTCCATTAATATCGTGAAGAAGGGTTCGGCTTCCTCCAACATGCCATGAGAAGCATACATCCGGAGGATGTGGTTGCACAGGAACGTATCCGATCCATACCCCTTCTGCACTGCCAGGACATTCACCCGGCGACCCAGAACCAGCTCCCTCTTCCCCACACAGGTTCTCAGGACAGCGTAGATAAGAGACCCGTGTTTGCAGGGCCCAGAAAAGCCGTTGCCACAAGAGGAGGTGTGAATGACGTGCGAGGCTCCTGGCAGCCAAGGTGGGCACAGGAATGCGCCAAGCCTGTGCAGGCAAGCCTGAACGGTCCAGCTGGGCCCATGCTGCCCATCTCCGCATGCACTTGCACTAGGACAGAGTCTTTCCTCGAGTTTCATGTCACCCGACGAGATCGGCCAAGAGGACGGCCCGTAAGACCACATCATCACGAACAACGAAACGCCCTCCGGGTTTCAACGGGACATCCATTTTATTCATGCTTCATTTCTTACAGGAACCGTCGGTGCCATACACGTTCGGTCCAAAGTATGGACGAACGGGCCATTTTACAACATGTGACGGCCCCTGTGCCATCTGCTCATCCACATAGCGAGTCATAGGGCATGTGCGGTCCTCATGGATTATTAAAATGCATGTGAATTTACAAAAAATGTTCCAAAAGGGGTGTTTGGAGAGCTAGGGCAGCTCTAAGCAACCACTAGTGACATGTTAGGAAAAGTATGAGTTTAGGCAAAGCAAAAAGTGTTTTGCTCAGTCTGTTGCATCGGGGAACGTGTATTCCAAGATATGGGGCGGTTGATAAGAAACAAAGGACCCTTAGTGTAGGTGCCCCTTGGAACACCGGAAACTGTATCTCGAACTTTGGATCTTCCGAGTAAAGATAGGGGCCCAAAGCAATTTTATAAGGAGACACACCGAGCCTTGCTCCTCGCCACTTTTCTATGACCATGAGTATTGTGCACTACAAGACAATGCGGCTTGTCTTTGTTTATTGAGTGTACTGTCATGGCATAGATTGACAAGAGGCTTTGTACATAATAAATGGCACCACTCTCCATAGCCAAGAGCACCACTCTCCACGGCCGGAGCACCACTCTCCACGGCCGGAGCACCACTCTCCACAAGCGAGGAACAACAATCTCCACGGCCAGAACACCACTCTCTGACCAAGAACACCACTCTCCACAAGTGAGGAACAGGCCTCCACAAGCGAGGAACAACAATCTCCACGGCCGGAACACCACTCTCCATAGCCAGAACACCACGGTCCAATGTCGAAATCCAATCTCGATAGTGAGGATTAGGACTCTGCAGTGAGGAACACCACTCTCCATAGTTAGGAAATCCACTGCATGTGAAGAAAAGATTCTCCACAAACCACCGGTGCCGCCAAAACACGATTCAACCACAAACTTGCTTGCAAGTAGCAACATGTGAAAGGCAAGATGAGCAATGCAAGCGGCACCGCTCCACCAACTTCCAACCAGCAAAGAATCGCGCGCAAAGTCGGACCAAAAGCACTATGTAAAGTTTGCGCACTGCACACCAACATCGGGACCACCACCGGCATTGTTCCACCAACAACTAGCATCAACATCGCAACATAACACCACCAGCATTAGCATTGCAGTGAAGACACCACCAAAGATGAGTAAGGCAAGCAACACCAACCGCCCACCACCTTTCAACCGAAGCGCGCAAAGTCGGACCACCAACACAATGTAAAGTCGAGCGCCCATGGGCATCGAGATTAGACCACCCTCGAGTGGGGAACACACTCTCCACGATCAAGAAATCCACTCTTGATAGGGTGGAAGAGCTTTGTCGAAACAAATCACAAAAATCAAAATCTTCACAAGTGGAAGACAACTAACCTCCCACAAATAGGGGCATTGAGCTTCACATGTTTCACAGATTCAGAACATGAGGAAACCATATGTCAAGCGAAGCTTCCATCCAAGCTAGTACCCACAGTGCCCAGTGAACAATGTCATCAATTAGGCGAATTCTTTGTGTGAGTTCAACTCTGCTTTATGCTCCCTTCTTAACATGTCTCTCTCTCCTCCAAAGACCTTCCAATTTAGCAACTTCAACTACGGGGCATCTTCGCTCTCGACTCCTCAAGAGATTTCTTGCAACCGCGTGAGCAACCTTAGCCTCATCGCTTGAAGTCGTCTCTCCTAGAATGCCTTTTTGCTGCTAGTTCCCACACAACTCCATGACATTGTGCCACTTCTTTACCTCCTCCTCATTCTTCACAAGCGAACAATGTCATTGTGCCAACTATCCAAGAAGTCCACATAGGCGGCTAGAGGCCTAAACCTCTTCAAGCTCTGGGGCCCAACACCCCTTCACCTAGGCGGAGGTTTCGAGATGTTTCCCTATTTCAAATCTAGCTTTCTCTCGTCATCCAACTTCCGCATTAACCTTGAGAATCTCCACCTCAATTGCTAGATCAAGATGGTCCTCATCTGCAGCCCACCTCTTGACAGTCTCCTTGGGATATAGCGAGGAGTTTTTGCTTTTGCTCATGGCGTCCTTTGGTGACATTCTCTCCACCCTCTTCATCCTCTTCCTTCACCACTTCCTCCTGCGGTTAGAAATGCCATGAGCGTCTTGCATCAAGCGGATGCTTTTCTAAGAATGATAAACAATCAAGTAAGTTTTAAGTTCATAGGTGGGCTTTTAAAGGGTTACGAAGGGTTGTGTCCTTTGCTAGCCCGCTAGTTAACTAACTACATTTAAAGCTAAGGCCTAGTTAGACTAACCAACGTGCAGTAACCAACGTGGTGCCTTTTTCTTCTAACTCTCCTCTCGACACGTTGCGGGTTGTTATTATCTAAGAGCTCCATGTACAAGCGGAGATCACTCTTGTTGTAGTCAAGCTTCGGCCTTGCTCAATTCGGCTATCACCTAGAGTCGGCCGAATCGCCTCGCGGTGAGCTCAGAGTGTCTGACAACTCGTGGAGAAGAACACCACTCTTGTGACCGTAAAAGAGTAAGCTTTCGACTTACAACTCCTAGTGAAACAAAAGCGGATAGCCCACCAAATGAGCGACCTAAATCGTCAAAGATCATACAATATCTGCTACCATTCCAATGACCACTTTTACGAGAAAGCCAAATAATCATATTCATCACCGATTGCCAACAACTCCACTCATTGTGATTGTAACCCTCCGAAGCGTAAGTAGAACTCCCTCTGCTGGCACTTTAATTAAAGAGATAATCGCATGTCTTGAGAGGTAGTGAAGTCGGTGTTGAACTCCTTTTTCCATTCCATAGGTGCCTTGGGAGCCATGATGTGAACATGTGTCTATGGCTACAGTTGTGCACTAACGCCGCAAAAGTAATGAGCCACAGATCCTGTAGATAGAAACCACCAAACACACAGTTAGAGCACGAGGTCGGGCTGATCTAGGTACTGGATCTTGGCCTTGGAGACGACGGCAGCATTCTCCATCCTTGGCTCTTGGCGGGCCTCACCAGCCTGTTTCTTCCGACACTCTCTCTCCCAATGGCCAGGTATCTGGCACCAATGACATGTCCCCTCTCGCTTAGGAGACTTGGAAGAACCCGAAGATCCCTGAGAGCTCCTGCTCTTATTCTGTTGTGACCTACCGTTGGTCACGAACATGACCCTTTCTCCCCCGTGTTGAGATGTGCCAGCATTGAACCTGGCGGCCTCCTCTTGAAGGAGAGCCCCAGCGATCTCTGACACAGTGATATTCGGGACCATGCCCGACTGGACAGCCCGGTGAGCACTTCTCACCGTCTGGTTCTGGGAAGAGACAAAGGTTTGATAACTAGCCGGGAGGCTAGCTAAGAGCTGGACATGACATCAAATTCGAGATTACCCAAGTCGCAAGTTGAGCGTAGATACCTAAACTTGCTTATGTCTTTGAGCAACAACATCGTTAGGTTGCATACGTAATGAGTAGAACTCCAAACGTACCGTAACAAGAGTAGATTGATAGATATCTATGAGTTGCTTCCAAGCTTCAGCAGAGGTTATGGCACCATCAGTATGGTGTAAGGTAACCTCGTCTAATCCGGAGATTAGCATATGCATAGCCTCTATCTGCATCAAAGGCCAATAGCGAGGGACGAGGCTTGGGGGAAGGTACCTTCGACAATCGGGAGGAGATCCCGAGTATTCAAAGCAGTCTTCATTCGACGAGACCATACTTCGAATTTTGTGCCGTCGAAGCGATCCTTCTCCTTGAAGTCAGAGCTGACGTTCATCATGTTGAAGATTGTTGGCGTTGGTGGTGGTTGAGCAGCCATCCTTAAGGACTTTCACGGAAGAGCGAGCAGTCGAAATATTATGATATTTCGACTAGATCACTCGTTAGAGGAAAAAGTATCTTCAAAGGGTAGCAAAACAATTTGCAAGTACGGGACTTTGATCTTGCGTGCTTGGACCGCGCAAAACCGTCGCTCCTCAACCCAATCTTGGTCTTGTAGACTTGGACCTACTCACAAGAAACGGCTATTTCGTAACCGGTGTCCGGAAAAGCAGCGTTCACACCGGTTGGGGCGGCCCAAACGGTTCAAACGACAACTTGTTGTCGTTGGCGCAACGCGCATGAAACCAAGCAACTTGTTGCGCTGCATACCGCTGGAGCGCTGGCTCCCGCCTGCATGGGGCGCGTGTCACGGCAATCCACCTCCAGCACGCAGCATGTGCGATCGGGCGGCGCTGGATCGGCCGGGCGCCTCCCGCTGAGCCTGCGGTCTCGATGGATTTCGGATCAGCCGAGAATTGCTTCTCATCCGCAATCTTCCACACCCCTTAGATCCGCCTCAATTCTCGTGAGTTTGCTCGATTCTGGCATCATTTGGCGAAGTTGAGTAATAGGGCAGATCCGCTGTGGGAATACTTTCTCCCCTACACACCTGCAGATTGGGAGAAATTGAGCCAGTTAAAAGATACTAAGATCAACCGAGCTCCAATCCCCTCTTCCCCAATCAGGCTCCAATCAGCAACTTCTCGTGAGGTGAGGCGCCTGGATCTTAGCAGAGGAAGGGCGCCCTGTAGGCGCGACCAGCCCTGGCCTGAAATCGCTGTGAACGGGGCATCAGCGCCTCCGATCGGTGTGCCCAAAGATCCTCCTTCTTCTTCTTCTTTATAAGAAGGTATATAATAAAACCGTGCCTACCTATTTGCCATATAGGGGTTGTAGGGTCATTACAGTGCACACCATCGCAACTCCACAATTAAGCGCCCTACCCACGGATCAATACCCAGATGGGGAGCCTAACATAGGATTCACATAGTTCAAACAATTCTTTTGTTTTGTTTTTTTTTTTTTGTTCTTTTAAAACGAGATGCACATCTAGAGCCCTTGCAGCCCGTCGTGCTCTCCAGAAACTCTTCTTCTAAATGTAGAATATTCACAACCACCTAAGACTCATATCTTGAATTCTTAAAAACCCTCAATGATCTTGTGAAGTGAATTTTCTTCCATATTTTCTAATGATTTCTAAGAACGTAGTCTAGGACCATTGGAGCCCATCATACTCTTCAGAAATGCTACAAATCTAATATGATGTGCTATCTACTTTGCTCTTTATCAACAGAAGCAAAGAAGAGATAGCAAGCAAGTCCATGGCGGATCATTGCTCTGATACCAAGTTAGAAATGCCATGCGGAAGCGTCTTGCATCAAGCAGATGCTTTTCTAAGAATGATAAACAATCAAGTAAGTTTTAGGTTCATAGGTGGGCTTTTAAAGGGTTACGAAGGGTTGTGTCCTTTCGCTAGCCGCTAGTTAACTAACTACATTTAAAGCTAAGGCCTAGTTAGACTAACTAACGCTGGTATGTAACCAAGGGTCTGCTTTTCTTCTAACTCTGCTTCTTCTTATCTTCTTTCCTCCGTTCCACCCCATCCTTTGCAAGGCTCACGGCAATTTTTCGATATAAGGCCCAATCAACTTGGATACCACAAACCTTTTCTACGAACACCTAGAGCAAGCTTCTTGGCATGTTCTTCTTCCTATCTCGGGACACTTTCTATGAATGTAAAATGTGAGACCATTCACAGCATTCCATCAGGCGTGGAAAGTCCTTCACCCCATATAACACGATTCCGTGACCACTTGAAACCATCATTCACTGGTGGTCCAAAAATAAGATAGATATACGCATCCCCGCCCACCAGTTCCTTCAAGCATTCCGTGAAGGTCGAATCTCTCACATTGATGCCACCACTTTTCACATTCCAGGATTTAAATAACCACACCTTCATAGCCTTTGTGTGCATACTCTTCACTTGTTCACATTTCTTCTCTTTCTCGGAAGAAGTTCCTCCTAGTCTTTGGGAGGCCTAAGACGTGAAGATTCACCCTCTTCCATCTTCACTTCCCTAGGCGACTCCCTCTACAACAGGCACAAACGAAGCGTGCACGCAGATCAACACCCATAGTCCATCCATTACCAGTGAAGAAGCAACACATGTGTCGCACAAGGCAAGGAGCTAAGAATAACAAGAATAAAGAAGAAGAAGAAAGACATGTCACACAAGGCCTTTAAAAGCACTAATAGCAACAAGAAGACCACAAAGAAAGAAAAGCAACGAAGTGGCGGCTCTTACACCTACCACGGTACCTAACAACAACAGCAAAAGCAATAGCAATGATAGCAGAATAGCGTGGCGAACGTCCCTTAAGTCCGAGGGGCGTGGCAATCCGATAGAGGCATGACTCACGGCTTGATCATAGAGCACTCGAGCTCTGATACCATAATTGGTTCTTGAGGAAGAGCGAGACCTCGTAGACGAAAGGAAACTCAATAGTGAATGAATATGAGAATATAAGAATGTCTTAGTATTTGTTCTTATATCCTTAGCATGATGACTCTTCATATAGGCGACCTAACATAAGTAACCTTTGAGCGAGATTAGGTTAACCCACTCAACAGGTGTACTAGGGGTGGGCTTGGGCATCGGAAGTTGTTAGTCTTGGCTGGTGGGTGATGGCATCCCTCAAGAGAAGGCTGCATGCTACCAAGGCTCGAGCGAATGCACAGCTTAGAGCAGGTCTGGATAATGCAACAAACTGCGCTGTGAAGTTGCTTGGCCAGGTGAATATGCTCATACTGCTAGGGCTCTTGACCTCCCTTGGTCCCCGCTCGAAGAGACCATTCTGCTCCGTGCCTCCATCCAAAGACCCAAGGATGCCATCCCCGCGACATATCCGATTATGTAGAGGATCCCTTCTCCTTGATCGGCAGCTTTTGCTTTGGCACTCTCGACCCGTCTTTCATCTGCCGGGGAATGGTGTTTGAACACCTCAAGGACCTTTTCTCCCTGAAGATCCATCTAGTGGCTTCCCATAGCTCTTTTCCCAGGCCACTGTGGTAGCTCGGGGAGAGATGCCTCACTGGATTTCCCTTATTCTTGCAGCTAGCAGGCTTGTCGCTATGGACAAGCCTGCCCCAGGCTCGGTCGTTCGCCCACTCGCGGATGGGGAAGCCTTCAAATGGCTTCTTAGCCGCACTATTGCCCTTCAGTGCTGCTCCTTCTCCAGCAGCACCTCAACCCCCACTCAATTTGCATTACACCGTGGTGTGCTTGGAGTGAAGGCATGCCTTAATACCTACCCGGAGTGGGTGGTCTTACATGTGGATGTCGAGAATGCTTTCAATACCATTTCTGGAGGTGTCATCTTTGAGGAGCTTAGGCATCCGGCGCCATCCTAGGGAGCCTTATACCTTTTGTCCGGTGCTTCTACGGAGGTCCTCCAACCTCATCGCCAACAAAAGAACGTCTCTTGGGATTTGCCGTCTTTGTCTTGGAATCGGCCATAGGTTCCGAGCAAGGCGGCGCGTGCTCTCTTCACCATTTCACTATAGGGCCCTATCCAGGCCGCCTTCTCTGTGTGCCCTGTTCGTGAGGATTCTCACATCCTCGGGCTTGGGGACAAGGTCAAGGAGGCCTTTGAGCTCTTCTCTCATGAGCTTTCTTTGGTGGGCTTGAAGGTCAAGTTGTTCAAGTCTGGTCTCGTGGGATCTGCTTGCGCTTTCTGGGAGATTGCTCGGCTTTGGGATCTAAGGTCGGGTCCCCTTCGCCTCGACTTCTTGGAGCTGACCGGGCTCAGGACCTCTCCATGTCAAGGACCTTCCCCATGTCAAGGACCTCCCTTTCTTTGGAGGATGCAGATCCTTATGAGTGAAGTTCTTTCCTCCTATTTTGCTAGGGCCTTGACCTCATCCATGCCTCCGTCTTGGTCCTTTGTCTCGGCTTTGGGGTTTGATAGGAAGTATGGATACTCTTGGGAACATCTTGGGCTCTGCTTTTAAGTGCCCTGGGCGATCCGCCCATTAGGGAACCGGCCCCCGCATGCAATTTGACGACAGTCTCCCGCTGGAGGTCTTCCCGATGATTGGGCCCTCTGCCTTTTCGCTGCTTCTCCATGGCCAGGCCTTTTCTAGAGGATCTCGTATCGTATGGCGGAGGGAACCTTCTCTCTCAAATGTCCTTGAGGTAGGCCATAAACATGTTATCAATGCATGCTCGGAAGGACTTCCTCCTTTCTCGACATTTATCAGATGGTTGTGGGTTCTGAGACATCCTCGCCGAGAAGCTCGGCGCCGCTTGTCCTCATGGACCCTCCATCCCAAGTCCACAAGAGCGGCTCGCTCTTGTTGGAAGGGCACATGTGCTTGGCTATTGGCTCGCCCATGCATACGGGGTTTTCACATCGCACCAACCACCTTCACTCTGCGATGGGATTACGCCTTCCTGCCCGCTTGTGGCTTCGCCTCAGTGCGGCTCGCCTCGATGATTCTGGGTACACCTTGCTTGTTGTCCGTGGGGTCATCGCATTGCCACCACGATGTCATCCAGCGATGTCATGTTTGTCATCGCCGCGGCTATGGCCCGGAGGGAGTGGGGTATACTCCATACAGTTGTTTAATAAGGGTCACCTGCATCGTCCGGCGACGTGTTTTCGGGTGGTATTCGATCACGACATGACATCATCTCCGCTCAATCATCACTAACCGCCCAGTTGGGGCTCTGGGCGGCGACTCAAGGTCCGCAAATATAGCAAGATGCAAGCGGCCACCTCTTTATTCCGCTTGCACAAGAAAAGTATGGGCCAATGGTGAGGACTTTGACAAATTTGTCAAGTCCTGCCAAAGATTACTATGCGCGCGCAGCACGCATGGTAAAGTGGATCCTCCACAAGGCGGCATGTGAGGGTGATGCATCTTCTTCTACCTCCGTGGTTTGCATACAGTTGTTTATTCTTCCACGCATATGACATTGTGGGTACATGAGGTGACTTTAGGTAGGGAGCTCACGCTCCTCTCCACCTCGACCCTGGTCCTCTTTGGTTGTCCCTCTTGGATGGGCTCTTCCCATCATTTTTCACCTCAATAAAATATGTTAGTTATGGAATGAAAGATATGGTTTCTAGCTAAAGCTATGGCTCCTTGGCTATCATTAAATAATGATGTAGAGTTACTTTGCGGATGATTGAGCTCATCTAAAGCTAACCTACTCCAGACAATATCTTTAGCAACTGAGGTTAGTACTCTGTACTCCGACTCTGTACTTGACAGGGCAATGGTAGGTTGTTTCTTACTTGACCAGGAGATAGGAGCGTTGCCTAAGATGAGCACATAACGTGATACAAACTTTCGTGTGTCAGGGTCACCAGCATAGGTGGCGTCGACATAAGCTATTAAAGTTAACTTGGTAATACATTAATCCAGTGTGCATGGTGCCCTTAAGATATCTGAATATGCGCTTAACTGACATTTAGTGTTCACGTGATTCTCCAAAACCAGAGGTCTTGTAAAATTACTTAAATATATTAGGGTGCCAACGCATGTCTATATGAAATAGCATACGCCAATTTATCCGCATCATCTTTAGACTCATAGCAGAGGTAAGTCGTATGTCGCATAAGCAAAAGGAGTAAGCACCCTCAAGTCCAAATTTAATTGAACTTTCCTTAATATACTTGGTTTGAACTATACTTAAAGTTCTATTGATTCTATCTCATATGTCAGCTCCTCTGGATCAATCATTTCAAAATGACTTCGTAACCAAGCCTTAATTTCAGCTAAAAGGGAAGTTGATGATGAAGCCATGAATAGGTAATCAACATATAATACGAGATAAAGTATATCATTTCCAGAGATATTAAGATATATGTACTAGCATCTCGCTTTGTTTGAAACCTGCTTGACTAGCTTAATATGAAAAGTCACATTCCATTCCTTGCCTCGACCTCAAGCCATACATGCATTTAATACGTTTGCATACCCAATTTTCTTTGCCTTTAACTTCATAAGCCTCAAGTTGTCTCATGTAGATTTCTTCGACGATGTCCATATAAATAAGTTGTCTTCACGTCCATCATATGGAGATGGTCATGTGGAGCGATTAAGGCTTGGAATCTTGGTAAACCCTCTTGCCACGGATGTGCTTTATAGCGCTCAATAGAGCCATCTTCTTTTCTTTTAATCTTGAATGCCCATATACTAGTTTCAATTTTTCTTCCTTTGGGTGGCCTAACTAATACCCATGTTGAGTTTTTAAGTAAGAAGTTATACTTGAATCTACAGCTATCTTCCACAAGTCTTTTCGTGATGTGAAAGCTTGTTTTAAGATGAATGGTTGTAAGATCGGATGTGGCCTTGTATACGCCTCTTTAGATGAGGGGATGTCAAGAAATATGTTCATCAACCATAGCAAGGTATCCTAAAGGAGGTTCCTTCCATCCTGCGAGGCTCGAAATAGTGGGTCAAGGACGAAGGTTGAACCTTGGAGTGGTGTTCATCTTCCACGTCCTCCTCAAACAGACGTCAACAAGAATATCCGGATCATGATCAATCCTCGGAAGCATAGCCAAGATCGGGGCCCTAGTCATAATTTGAGTCACCGGGTTCCGCATTGGGAAGATCCTCAAGGTGTTGAGGTTCATGGGTATCAAATGGAGGTGTGTTAGGTCGTGGAAGAGATAATAACTCCTCCTCTTCCCTGCACAAGAGGTTTAACCAAACAAGGTAGGAAGAGGAAAATGAGTAATATAATCACTATCACCAAAGAGGAATAGTCGCAATCCTCAATGGGTAAAGGAGGAAGATTGCCATAATCCGTAGCTCTCAAAGGAGAAAATAGGTAAGACTCATTGAAGGTAATACTTTGGGCATATAGAAGCTTTCTAGTAGATGGATCAACACTACTAGGGAGAGGGTGTTTACAAAACCCTTTGCAAATCCCCAATCTTTACAACGTCTAACACCTCCGTTGTAAATTGGTTTAAGTTGATGATGTGGCAAGTTTTAAGACTCGATTTACAACGGGGTTTCTAGTTGGATGATGTGGCACTCTTTTGGGTGCTCATTTACAACAACAACGGATTGATGACGTGGCTCCTAGTTGTAGATTACGTTGTAAAGCCTTTTTTCAAAATTTGATGTTTATTTTTCTAAAATCTTTATTAACTCTTTATAGCTTACAGATCAAAGGTTACGAGTTATTTGCAAATAACTCGTAACCTTTGATGGCTTCGATATAATAAAGTATACTTGTAGCCTTGAGATCTAACTTCTTACATTGTGATTTAGGAAAAACATGTCACGAGATCCAAAAATTAAGATGATCGATAGAAGGCTTTTACCAGTCAAAGCTTCATATGGAGTCATGCCTAGAACAAGAGATGTAGGCAATCTATTGATGAGATAAGTGGTCAAGAATATCAAACAATAAACTTTTGGTAAGTGTGTTTGGGATAACAACAAAACTCGATCTCTTATTGGCTTAAATTCTTATTTTTGCTACGCCATTTTGTTGAAGAGTGTGTATAAGTGAATTGTTGAGCTATGCCTTCACTCTACAAAACTTAACAAATGCATATGATGGAAACTCGCCAACATTGTCGAACGTAAGGTCTTGAGTTTTATTTGTTAACCTCTCAGCCCAAGGCATGTCATCCTTGAGGAAATGATAAGCATCACTCTTGTGCTTGAAGATATAGGTAAGAAAGCGAGAGTAGTCGTATGGTAATGAACAAAGGTAGAGAAATCACTTTTGATGGCTATGCACTAGCCAACGTGCTAGTAGATACTGGAGCAGATCCGGTATTGCTGGGAGCTCATATTCAGGAAGCTCTTAAGCTGTATGGTAGTAAGCTCATACCAATTGATGTGAGCATCACGACCTCAGCAGGCACCAAGGAGCAAGTTCTTGGAAGGACAAAGGATCATGTGAAGATAAAACTCAAGCCTGGCACGCCTGATGCGTGTGTAGTGGAGGTGGAGTGCTTGGTAACTAACGCCAAGACATATGATGTGTGCGGAGGTATGCACACATGGCCTGCGATGGGTGTTGACCCGCTGTACGTGAGTTTTCTGCCCGCCACTGGAAAGATGGCAGTTATCGAATTCCCTTGGAGTGCAATTCAGGACTCGATTTCGTAGCTCTGTACTCACAAACACTACATACGCTCTGTACTCACAAACGCTACATCGCTGAATGCCCCAGTCCTATTTGTGAGCCGGGCTCTTCCCACCGTAGAAGTCCGTAGTAGCATGTGATATACCCCTCTTCTCTCATTTCACATATCTATCTCTCAAACAACAATTATCGCAAAAGCTAATCAACGCCACTAGCATGGGAGAAACGCCCCAAAAAGTGGTCCACCGCTCACCTAGACGCCATAGTGCCACTCCACTACAATGGAAGTCCATGTTAACAACGTAATAGACCGCAACTAAACATGTACAATCGAGAAACCAGTAGCATCATTTTCCAAGTCAACCAAAGCAATGAGAAAGGAAAAAATAACATGAATTGCGGTCTCAATGAGCATAGATAGATTGTCAAGGAGCATAAATACATTGACTTTCATGGTTGAGCAATTAACTTCTAAGAACATGTTAACAGCGCAATACACCAACGCAACTAGTCCCAAAGCTACAATTGATGATAGCCATGGAACCCAAAACTGGAAATAAAACCTCCATCGTAGTTTCCACATGGCACAAAGCATAAAAGAAACTATAGAGAAAACTTAAAATATCTATAAAAGAAATACTCCAACGCATTTGCTCCCAAAGTTACAACTAGTGATAGCCCTGGGACCCAAAAATATGGACAAAAAACATGGATAAAAATTTCTACACAGCACACAGCAATAAAAAAATCCAACAAAACCTTGGAATAGGCATGAAATTGAGTTCTGAATTGCCCTCTATGAATAAACATAGATAGATTGTGTAGATTGTCAATGAGCATAAATATAATAACTTTCATGGTTGAGCCAATAGCTTCTATGGTTGAGCGAATAACTTCTATGGTTGAGCAAATAACTTCTATGGTTGAGCGAATAGCTTCTATGGTTGAATAGCTTCTATGGTTGAGCCGAATAACTTCTATGGTTGAGCCGAATAGCTTGTATGATTGAGCTAGGTATTTCTAATTGCCAAAGTAACAAAAGATAAGTGAGAAGAAAGTCGTAATAGAGTTAATAGCTAGCGGCAATAGTAGAACCAATATCATATCACGCATAACAATAAAGAACATGAAGCTTCATAACATGAACAAAGACCAACACAAGTGCTTAGATGCACCTTCAACCTCGTGAGACCGGGGCAAGAGCATTCTCTCGCAAACCGGATTTTGGTGGCGAGGTCGCGGCAGCAACCCAACTCAAAGGGCGCCGAGTAGGCGAGTCCCTCCCCCCTAGTGATCCGGATGCCCTGGTTGACATGATCCTTCAACTCCGCCATCTGTGCCTTTGAAACCATCCCAACGCGGGCACCCTGGAGAATAGTGTTGGAGAGGTCCCACACATGGCTTAGGTCTTGCAAGGTCAAGATTGGGCTAGAGATGATGGTGCCTAGTTGCACAAGAGCCTCCGCGACCAGATCCCGCGATTGTGAGACCAAGGCCGCAGTGTTAGCAAACAATCGAGAGTGAAGCTTGGCTCCAGTAATAGAGCTGGACATGGTTTTGAGCGCTTTGCTCAACACTTCTTGCCAATGAGATGATGTTGGCAACGAGCCTTAATCACCGACCAATCGGATCTCGCCGCCCAATCGCTCAAGGTGATCTCGACAACGGCAGTGTGAGGATTCACTTGCGCCGCTACACGCCAGTGCCTTGGCATTGAATTGAACCCACTGTATTACATAAGTGAAGACTCGAGTGCTAAGAAGGAGAGAGGAGGAAGGAGGGACGAAGGAGCGGGGTTGGTGGGAACTCCGCTCACCACCTCCCCATGGGGCACTATGCCTGCCACCTCCCCGTGGGGAACTATGCCCGCCCGTTGTAAAAGGAAACATGGGAAGGGACGTGCTTGAGAAGAAGGGGGCGTGAGCAAGGAGGATGATGAACTACTTACACCCCGAAGACCACGTAGATTTCAAGAAAAAAGCCTCAACCTCCATCGTGCAAACTTATATAGGGTCAGTAAGTACTCCAAACTTAGTAATTATTGCTTATAAACTTAGAATTGCTATATATGAATATTGCATGTTGTTTTAGGTTTTAGGATATGGGGTGTGAGTACTCCAAACTTAGTAATTACTACATACAAGTTTTTCTTATAAGCTTAGAATCAAACTTGTTTAGGGGTGTGAGTATCTATTCCAAGTTTAGTAATTATTGCTTAGAAGATTGCTTATACACTTCAAATTGCTATATATGAATATTGCATGTTATTTTAGTTTTTACATTATAGAAGTGTGATTACTCCAAGTTTAGTAATTATTATGTACAATTTTGCTTATAACCTTAGAATCAAACTTGTATCGCGGTATAAGTATCTACTCCAAACTTAGTAATTATTTATTACAAATGGGAGTGTAGTTTGTGGGGAGTCACTATCTGGGAGTGAATCTGCACCACTCACATGAAAACTCGGCCCAGAGAGGGCAGCTTACATACTACAACATCCAACCCTTGCTGGCTCCGGGCCAGCAGCAAGACGAGGTAATACCAAATTTGCGTACATGAATATTGCATGTTATTTTAGGTTTTAAATTATAAGGATGTGAATACTCCAAGCTTAGTAATTACTATATATAAAATTTCTCATAAGCTTAGAATCAAACTTACAGGAGGCTGTCAGTATCTACTCCAAACTTAGTAATTATTATTGCTTATACACTTCAAACTGCTATATATGAATATTGCATGTTGAACCGTCCCGTCTCCAACAAGAGTCTGTGGTGACCGAATGGATATTGGAGTGGCAAACATGATTGCCCACCTAATGTAATCAATAAGCCAAGAAACATAGCCCTGGTTATCGCGAGATGTCGCGGTCATGACCTGGACCCTGCGTAGGATCAAGCATCTTGCTGTTCGAACAAGACAGAACATTGACAGCCTGAGCCATCTATGTAAGGGAAGCAGGAGCTGAAGCTCGAGCCGATCGTCGCGCGCGCGTCATTCGGCTCGCAAGCGGCAGAGCTACGGCTGGATCCGGCGTGACGATTGCTGGAAGCGGATTCGATGACTCCACAAAGATCTTCTCTAGCACGCAACCTTCCGTTCCTTTGCCAGACGAGCCTGAACTGGGATTCGTGGAATACCTCGTCTCCAAAACTGCCGCACATATTATGCTTCCCAACTGCATCGACTTCTCTGTGTCTCTTCTTGCCAGTCTGCTGCTCGGGGCAGTGGTCACCACCGCCAAGCCCGAAGACACGGACACGGTCAATCCAATGTTCTACGCAGATCTCCAGAGGCATCTCTCTGCTTGGAATATCGACTTCAGCGACTCCTTCGTTGTTACTTCATATCAAACGTATCACAAGCAGGAGATTTCGTTTGATGAGCTGGATATCATACCATTTGGCTGCAGCCCGCAGCTGATTGCAGATCCTGAACGCTACGAAGCCGCGATTTTCGACAGTATGATACGCAGACTCAGTATCAGCGAGCCGCTGGAGCATCAGACAGGCAGTGCTTCAGGATGACACCGCGCTGCTGCTTTTCCCCTCTGGCATGGCAACGGAATCGAGCAAAGGCGTTTTCCTCACGCATCGGAATCTGATAGGGATGGCCACGACTTTCTGTGCCGATTTCAGGCTGAATTATGAAGAAGATTCAGAGGACGACGTCTGCATCTGCCTCACTCAGTTCCATGTTTACGGCATTACGGTTACCATTGCACACCTTCTCAAGGGCTCGACGGTGCCTCACCATGCAGAAGAAGTTCACCATTCGAGAGAATCTAGGCTACTTTGAGGAGCTAGAAATTTTCGCATACCTTGAGAAATACGGTGTAACAGACTTGTATGTCCTCCTGCTATGCTTCTGGAATTTTCGAGAGAGAGGCAGAGGCTTTGCAAGTATGATCTCCATCGGTTGACGCGGACCAACTTCTTTCACCAGTGGCAAAAGAGATATTGCAGCGCTGCGCATTGTTGTATCCTGGCGTCAAGCTCCTGCAATTATGTAGTTTCGCAGTTCCAAGAGCTTGGAACACTGCACCCTTTGAATGCCTGTAGTTAGGTTGGAATGTCACTGACTGAATTTAACGCATCGGTTATGTCATCGGACCTTGCCAGGGCTGTGGATTTTGTTAGAAACAGTTATTCCCAGGTTCAGTACATTAGAAATGGTGTGCTATGCATACATATATAGCCTTTGGCCTTGTCATACTCTCGATAGTATGAAACCCTATCTCGCCTCCTGGATAATCCTATATACTTCTAGGACTTATACTCATAACTCTAATATGTGATGTGTTGCACCAATCCTATAGATTTCTAACACTCCCACTCAACACATCGCTACTTTTTAAGCCTAACATCTTGCTAAACTTAACGTGCTTCTCTAAAGTCAACCCTTTGGTCAAAACATCGCAGCATGTCCATAGTGGGACAATGCTAGCTCTATCTCCTTGGATTGAACTTTCTCCGATGAAGTGATGCTTTACTTCAATGTGTTTCCATGTGAAAAGTAGCATTCTTTGCTAAGTAAATGCAACCTTGATTGTCGTTGAAGATGGTTGTTGCACCTTCCGCTTAAATCCCATTTCTTGAGCAATCGTCGTAGCCATATTGCTTCCATTGTTGCAGCAGATATTGCCATGTACTCCGCTCAGAGGACAAAGCCACGAGGGTCGACGCTACTACTCCATGAAATGGCTCCCCAAATAGCATAAATACATATCCTGTGGTAGACTTGCCATCGACATCTCCATTAATCAATCACAAAATCCAACCACCGGCTTCTTCATGTCGATCCTTTTGGTATTTCAACTTCCAATGTTTTGTGCCGCAAGTATCCGAATATCCTCTTGATCGCTTGATAATCTTGTTGTGGTTGGCCAAGAATCGACTCACAACTCCCACGCCTCGCAATGTCGGGCCTTGTCCTGCCAAATATGTAAGACAGCCAACGCACGTTGATAGAGAGTCTTATCTATCTTCTCTTCTCCTTTTGTAGGGCTCATCTCCTGCGATAGCTTCTCATTGAAGATCATTGGCGTCTTCATGGGTTTGCAATCTTGCATGCCAAACGCTCAATATGGTCTCCACATATGTTTGTTGGCTCAAAGAGATGTTTGTTAGCCCTATTCCTTTCCACCTTTATTCCTAGGAATAGTGGAGCTCACCCAAATCTCTCATGTCAAAGCTTGCATTAAGGCTTTGCTTTATCGAGTCTAAGAGTTCCATGTCATTGCTAGCAATAATCAAATCGTCCACATAGACAAAGCAATGATAATTATGGATTCTCCCACTCTTCACATAGATATTCCAATCATTGGTTTTCTTGAAACCTCTAGACGGAAAACACATCAACCTTACGATACCAAGCAAGGCGATTGCTTAAGACCATCTGAGCCTTTAGCCTACATACCTCTCCCTCGCGTCCTGGTATTTCGTATCCCTCTGGCTGGTCCATGTAGATCTCTTCATCCAGATCTCCATTCAGGAACGATCGAACATCCATATGATGTATCTCCATGTCGAAAGCGGCTGCGATAGCTAGGAGAGCTCGGATAGATGCTATCTTAGCGACAGGGGAGAAGGTATCAGTATAATCCACACCTGGGACTTGTGTATATCCTTTCCCCACCAGCCTTGCCTTGTAGCGCTCTATGCTTCCATCGCCCTTTAATCTTGAATGTCCACT
Organism: Anthoceros angustus; assembly: GCA_010909165.1. Lineage (NCBI taxonomy): Eukaryota > Viridiplantae > Streptophyta > Anthocerotopsida > Anthocerotales > Anthocerotaceae > Anthoceros > Anthoceros angustus. The sequence continues at coordinate 928,123 of MU008163.1, forward strand.
TTGATCCTATGCTCTTCCTTCCGTGAGGTAGAGGAGTGATTGCCCAAGTTTTGTTCTTGAGAAGAGAGTTATACTCACCGTCACTTCTTTCCACCTTTTGCCTTTGGTCCTTCCAATGCTTCCCTTAGGCTTTGTGGTTCGCGCATCCGCCAACCATGCCTCCTCATACACACATGCATTCATGGATTCCAAGATCTTCGAAGGTTTCCATTGTCTCGTTGATCTTCTCAAGATTGGTTGTCTCTCTCGAATACTTGAGCTTCCTCTTCTTCGACCACGACAATGCTTTGATCTTCATCTACTTCTCCAATCGCGACATCGGAATTTCCCTTTCTCCCCTCTATGTCGCATTGTTGAGAAGGTTCTGGCTCGAGCGTTGCTCAAGAGTGTCATCATAGTCGAATCCTCATCGTGGTCGCCAACATACGCCGTCGGATCCTTCATGATAACCTGGGGTTGGAGCTCCCACTCCTTTGATGGGTTCCACAACCTCATTAAATACAACGTCCTCGCTAAAATGATCTTCTTCCTTGAAAGATCATACAACCTGAGCCCTTAATCTCGAGAGTATCCAAGCATAAGGCACTTCACGCCTTTTGGATCCCATTTTGTTCGGGTTTGCTTGAACGTGAGCATAAACCATCGAACCAAAGATCCTCAAATGGCTTATGTCGGGCTTGACGCGACCACGCTTCGGGTCATTCCAACAATAGCTTTGGTTGGAACTCGATTCAAAACATAGGTTCTGTAACAAACCTCACCCCAAAACGTACTTCCAAGCCACTATGATGTAACATGCATTTAGCCTCCACGACTCTAAGTTTGCTCCGCCACTCCATTTTGCTCGGTGTGTGAGGGATGGTTAGTTGCCTTCCAATTCCATGCTCCTTGCAAAAGCGTTGGAAGTGGAGATGTATTCACCTCCGTTGTCACTACGCAAAGTCTTGACGTTGTCCACTTGCGTTCTCCACCATGGCTTTCCATTCCTTGAAGAGTGTAAATACCGGATTTCTCCTTCATAAGATATGTCCAGTCTTCCTAGTGAAATCATCCACAAACACCGAATGTAGCGGGCTCCGCCATGAGTGGATTTTCATTGGACCACCACACATCCGTGTGTACCAACTCTAGCGCCATCTTTGCTCGTCACCGCAATCTTGGGAACTTAGTTCGGTGTAGCTTTCCCATTATGCACCCTTGGCATAATTGCGCTCACCCACTTCTTTCAAATCCAAGCTCAGAACCATATGTTGGTTCTTCATCAACTGATATTGTCCACACCAATGTGCCCTAGACGTTGATGCCATAAATCAATAGATCCAATGCTATTTTGAATCGTCCATAAAGGTGCAAGCTTGCCTTCCCAGAAGCACACAACTTGTACAAATTTCCTACGGACGCCTAGCAATCACTTTAGCATTCGATAACTCAGCTCGATTGGATCCAAATCCTTTGGAATTGAACACAACCTCATGACGATCGGCAATTTTGCGTAAAGAAGATTCCTCGCAAGATGAGGCACATGATGCACGCCTTAATACAGTGTCTCCTCCCGGAAGATGGACTCGTAACACTCCTCTTCCCTTGATGTCATGTGACCTATTGTCACCAAGCGCCACCGTATGCCCCTCCGCAATACCTCGTAGCTTGAGAACCAAGGAAGGTTATAAGCGAAATCTTTGGGATGCACCGAGTCAAGGTACAAACTCTCATCCTTCTTTGATGAAGTCGCTTGATCTCTTTCGGTGAAGCACGCGAAGATGTGTTCTTGGTCCTTCTCACGACTTGATTAGCTTGGGATGATTTCCCTTCTTCAAGTCCCAATCTTATTTTACGCCCTTTGCGTGATTGGGCTTCCGCAATAACAAAAGCCTTTCACCTTTCTCTTTGCATCTGTATCCTTTGTCCCTTCTAGAGACTTGGCTTGAGGTCTTCCACCGTGATGTGCTCTTCTTGGAGAAGAGTGCCAAGCCTTCGTTGCCTTGTCCGGAAAGAACCATCAAGCTCCTCTTGTAGGAGTAATCTAACCACCTCATCAAAGGTTGGTTGATTGTCACTTGGACGCATCGCTACGGATGCCCTATAAGACAATAAAAATTGCCTACATGATGGTGGCAAACTACTCGCGACATGATCACCTTACCCTCCAAGGTTTGATCTCGCCTCCCTCATTTGATCAACCAAGCTTTTCAACTTGTTGACATGTTGTTGAACGGTCGCCTCAACCATCTTGAAGTTGGAGAATTGACTTTCCAGCAGATTTCGCTCACAATGCTCTTCTTCTCATACGTGCAAAGAATTTTCCATGCATCCCGAAGAGACACACTCGCTCAATTGTGAGAGAATGTCATCGACATTTCAGATAATATTAGCCAAGGCTTCGCATCCTTGTCTATATCCTTTTCGAGCGCCATCCGGAAGTCCATTTTCCACAAACTTCCACAATCCGTCAATGAGAAGAGATTTTAGCTTCAACTTCCATAATGTGAAGTTCCCGCCATCAAACTTCTCCACTTGACGCGTAGTCTCCATATGCACACCTCCGAAAGCTATGCAAAGACAAGACAAAAGTTCCTCGCACCAAAACTACTACCAAGCTTCACAAATTGCAAACGAGCTTTGACACTTAGTCCGCATAACTACAAACAATGCAATAGAAGACAAGTGGCAGTCCCACTGTGGTGGTGCAGTACTTTACGCATCTCTGAACCATGCTCGATACCATGTTAGAAAGAATTCCTGTGTTCAAGACATTAGAAATGGTGTGCTATGCATACATATATAGCCTTTGGCCTTGTCATACTCTCGATAGTATGAAACCCTATCTCGCTGGATAATCCTATATACTTCTAGGACTTATACTCATAACTCTAATATGTGATGTGTTGCCAATCCTATAGATTTCAACAGATTTCACGACAACCGGAATGGGGCAACCTTTCCTCGCTAATGGCCCCAATTCCGGGGAGTACTTGGATCAGGGGCTTGTGGCAATAGCGAGTAGTGGAGGTCGTGGTGATCCGAAATTGTTTTCGCCTCCCTTAAGGCAAGGGAATTGTGGTTTAGTGGTCCGGCATCATGCACGGTATATTGTTTGGATTTTAAGCTCTCGCCTCGTCATCTCTTTTGACGTTCCTTGAATTTCGAAGTCCACATTAGGTGCTCGCGCGGCAGTGCTGCACCAGTCCTCTTTCCATGCTAAGGTTGCACCTGCACTAGCCATTCTCGAATATTTATGCAGGATGATGTGCATGACCCCAAGGCGACTGCTGAAGTTTTGGACAATGAGAGATGGTTTCACATAGGATTCAGTGCGTATTTCAATTTGGAGGGCTACCTTTTCGTTGTCAGCAAGATCAGTGACCTCAGCAACTATAAAGGCTTTCAGGTGTGTTTTCTTGATGTGTTGCAAGCTCGTACCGGCCTACAAGTATGCGTGTGGCTTTAATTCGCGTGCTGAAACATCCGATATACCATCTCTGGTCCACGGCCACCCGGATGACAGGGTGCACCAGGAGGAATTGAAAGTTTTTCTGGTCATGCATCCTCAGGTCAAAGATGCTGCAGTCATACCGTGAGTGTTCAAGTTCTTCGAACGTTCTCCAACGTTTTACCGAGGCTAGCTGGTTCTTCTAAGTGCTTTTAAAAGTGCTTGTTTGCCTAAGCAAGCAGACCTTTATACAGTATATATATCCCAGAAGATGAGAAACATGTTTGCCTGCAGGTATCCTGGTTCCATGAGTGTATACACCATTCCCATGGCATGTATAGTACATTGGACCTTGAAAATTCAACCCACCAAAGACGAGATCAAGTACTACATCGCAGAGAAGGTATACTCAAGTACTACATAGCAGAGAAGGTATACTTACAGGACTGGACCACCTACAGAACTAGCTAGGATTCCACTCGAATAAGCATGCTCGTTTACTGATGATGCGTCAAACCTACTGGCCACGTGCTGTTTTCCTTTCGTGTTGTTTCCTTCGGCCTTGCTGCGTACATATACAACTTTGTCCAGCCTGTAAAAGTCTCTCAAAGTCTGTAGAAGTCTCTCACAGCATCCTTCAATTCGAGCCAGGAATGAAAAGATTCAATACAAGAAAACATTACAATGCACGACCCAGCCTAGTTCATGAATCATTCCAATCACGAGCTTGCACTTTCATCCCAGCCTGGAGACAAACATCTAGTCTACACCGGAACAATACCAGCAGACTGTAAACAAGTGTCAGATCCTGGAGATCCAGCACTTCAATTGCCGCAAGGAACGGGACCGGATGAAAAGAAAGTCAGATGGAGATGGATGCCGTTTGAGAAGTGGAGGGTCAGGAGGTAGATGTACGACCCAGGTCCCGGATCTGTGCTGAAGCGTTCTCGAACAGAGATTGTGGTGACTCGGAATGGCTATGATAGCAGGATATTCCCAGCAGGGCTAGGGCATGGTCATGTTGCCATTCAGACCCTGAACAGTGATGACTCAAGTTATCACGCTGTCAGATTCTGAGGCCACAGCTCTAAGAGAAAAGTCTACAGCCGAGAGATAAAGAGGAGGATCCACGCCCGACGGAAGAGTCCGAAGCATGTGCCTTCAGGGAAAGGACTCTGTGAGAGATTAGCAATATCCAAGTTTCCCAATCTTTACAAATCAAAATTAGTCAAAGTACCTTTCCCCATGTGTGCGTTCAGGTTCAGGTTTCACGATTCAGGTTTCAATCCTTGCATGTGTGCTTTCGAGTCTCGTCTCTCTCTCACCACAAAATGTGCACGAGCCGTCTATGCCTACCCACCAGCTCTGGCCTGTTTCCATGCCCCAATTGCTTTCCTCCTCGTCTGCAGCTTCTGTGCCTCCCACATCTCATCATTGAGATATATGTTGGACATCAACACATAGGCTGCAGCATCCTTGTCATGCAGCTTCAGTGCTTCGTTGAAGGCATGGAGTCCCACCGGCACGTTGCTCCACTTCTGACAGGCACCCAAAAGTGTGTGCCAGACTGCGATGTCGGGGAAAACAGGCATGCTCCTTGCCACCCCTAGAGCCTCGTGGAGGTGGCCTGCACGACCCAGGATGTCCACCATGCACGTGTAGTGCTCCATGGTGGGAGTGATGCCATAGTGTTGGCTCATTGCCTCGAGTACTCTCCCTTGTCCACAAGGCCTGCATGACTGCATGCTTTCAGAACGCTGAGAAATGTGATGCTGTCCGGCCGCTCTCTGCTCTTGCATTCTGCAAAGCAGGTGGAAGACTGTTTCGCTGTCCTTGCCGGGTGTATCCTGCAATCAGTGCATTCCAGGCGACACTGTCTGCTTCAGGCAACCCATCAAATACCTGATGAGCATCCACCATGCTCCCAGACTTCGCATACATGTTTATCAAACTGATGGCTACAAACGGGTCTGCCTGATGCCCCTGTTCTTCGATCTGAACATGCAGCCACCTTCCCGGATGCAACGCTGCTACATCCGCACATGCCTGCAGGAGGCAGGCAAACGTTACAGAATCCGGAGCAGAAATGCCTTCATCTCGCATGGCTCTGTAAACACGAAGAGCTTCATGGCCCATCCCCTGCTGGCAGTATCCCGCCATCATGGCATTCCATGTCACCAACGCGTTTTCCGAGCAAGCGGGCAAACACAGCCCGAGCATCCTCGATGCTGCCACACTTTGCATACATTATCACCAGGCTGCACCTACAATCGCATCACCCAGCAGCCCTTGACATCAATCTGAGCATGGAGCTCTTTCCTGCCTCAAACCCCGGCACCCACGCTCGAACACGCCTGCAGGAGGCTCACAAACGTCACAGAAGTGGGTGCAGCCAGGCCCTCTTCCTTCATAGCCCTGTAGAGATGAAGTGCTTCTTCACCCTGCCCTGCTGGGCATATCCTGCTATCATGGCATTCCATGACACCGCATCTTTCCCCTACCAAGCCCATCAAAACTCTCCTGGCATCATCCCAGCTGCCACACTTTGCGTACATGTCCACCAGGCAATTCACAACAAACAAGTCAGGCTCAACCCCACAAGCCATAACATCAGCATGCACCTGCCGCCCAGTTCTCAAGTCCTACGAAAGCCTGAAAGGCATGCAACAACGAGCTTAATTCTTCAGACAGTACTTTTCTGTCATAGTTTGTACTAGGAGGTTACTCCGACCCAAGGGCAACGAGACAACTAGGAAACAACATCATGCACATCAACGTCAGGGCGCGGAACTAAATTCCTCATCATGTGGTAACTCGTCCTGCAATGGAACAAGATAGGGCTCCGAGTCTTGCCCCATGAGATACCAAAGACTCGAGATACGTGTACAAACTCACCGATTTGGTTTCATGAGGGATGTCATGAGCGAGGAGCCAGGCGGAAAAGATCAGTGACTCATAAACTGTAACCTGAGGAGAATGTATGTCAAATTGCTCACAATATCCGGATACCCGTGCAAAGGTGTCCTGGTTCTTGACAAATCCTGATATGCGAATTTCTCCATCAATATATCCCCCTGTTTTCCTCCCCGCCAGCACATCCATTAGGGTGGTCTTCCCAGCTCCACTTACTCCCATCAGCGCAGTCAAAGTGCCAGGCCTAAAAGCTCCATTAATATCGTGAAGAAGGGTTCGGCTTCTCCAACATGCCATGAGAAGCATACATCCGGAGGATGTGGTTGCACAGGAACGTATCCGATCCATACCCTTCTGCACTGCCAGGACATTCACCTGGCGACCCAGAACCAGCTCCCTCTTCCCCACACAGGTTCTCAGGACAGCGTAGATAAGAGACCCGTGTTTGCAGGGCCCAGAAAAGCCGTTGCCACAAGAGGAGGTGTGAATGACGTGCGAGGCTCCTGGCAGCCAAGGTGGGCACAGGAATGCGCTGCCTGTGCAGGCAAGCCTGAACGGTCCAGCTGGGCCCATGCTGCCCATCTCCGCATGCACTTGCACTAGGACAGAGTCTTTCCTCGAGTTTCATGTCACCCGACGAGATCGGCCAAGAGGACGGCCCGTAAGACCACATCATCACGAACAACGAAACGCCCTCCGGGTTTCAACGGGACATCCATTTTATTCATGCTTCATTTCTTACAGGAACCGTCGGTGCCATACACGTTCGGTCCAAAGTATGGACGAACGGGCCATTTTACAACATGTGACGGCCCCTGTGCCATCTGCTCATCCACATAGCGAGTCATAGGGCATGTGCGGTCCTCATGGATTATTAAAATGCATGTGAATTTACAAAAAATGTTCCAAAAGGGGTGTTTGGAGAGCTAGGGCAGCTCTAAGCAACCACTAGTGACATGTTAGGAAAAGTATGAGTTTAGGCAAAGCAAAAAGTGTTTTGCTCAGCCAGGTACGCTGCATCGGGGAACGTGTATTCCAAGATATGGGGCAGTTGATAAGAAACAAAGGACCCTTAGTGTAGGTGCCCCTTGGAACACTGGAAACTGTATCTCGAACTTTGGATCTTCCCGAGTAAAAGATAGGGGCCCAAAACGAATTTTATAAGGAGACACACCGGAGCCTTGCTCCTCGCCACTTTTCTATGACCATGAGTATTGTGCACTACAGTACAATGCAGCTTGTCTTTGTTTATTGAGTGTGCCTGTCATGGCATAGATTGACAAGAGGCTTTGTACATAATAAAGCTGGCACCACTCTCCATAGCCAAGAGCACCACTCTCCACAGCCAGGAGCACCACTCTCCACAGCCAGGAGCATCACTCTCTACAGCAAGCAACACCACTCTCCATAGCCAGCAACACCACTCTCCACAGCCAGCAACACCACTCTCCACAAGTGAGGAACAGCACTCTCCACAAGCGAGGAACAACAATCTCCACAGCCAGGAACACCACTCTCCAGAGCCAGGAACACCACGGTCCAATGTCAGGAAATCCAATCTCGATAGTGAGGATTAGGACTCTGCAGAGTGAGGAACACCACTCTCCATAGTTAGGAAATCCACTCTCAGACAGTGAAGAACAGTACTCTCCACAAACCACCAACAAGATCACCAAAAACACGATTCAACCACAAACTTGCTTGCAAGTAGCAGCAACATGTGAAAGGCAGCATGAGCAATGCAAGCAGCACCAGCTGCTCCACCAACTTCCAACCAGCAGCAACTGCACGCAAAGTCAGACCAAAAGCACTATGTAAAGTTTGCAGCACCAGACCACCAACATCAGGACCACCACCAGCATTGTTCCACCCAACAACTAGCATCAACATCGCAACATAACACCACCAGCATTAGCATTGCAGCAGCACACCACCAGCATGAGTAAGGCAAGCAACACCAACTGCTCCACCACCTTTCAACCAGCAAGCAGCTGCTTGCAAAGTCGGACCACCAACACAATGTAAAGTCAGTAAGCGCCCATGGGCATCAGCAGCATTAGACCACCCTCGAGTGGGGAACACACTCTCCACAGTCAAGAAATCCACTCTTGATAGGGTGGAAGAGCTTTGTCAGCAACACCAGTCACAAAAATCAAAATCTTCACAAGTGGAAGACAACTAACCTCCCACAAATAGGGCACGCATTGAGCTTCACATGTTTCACAGATTCAGGAACATGAGGAAACCATATGTCAAGCGAAGCTTCCATCCAAGCTAGTACCCACAGCGGCCCAGCGGGCAATGTCATCAATTGGGCGAATTCTTTGTGTGAGTTCAACAGCTTGCCTGTTTTATGCTCCCTTCTTAACATGTCTCTCTGCCGTCTCCAAAGACCTTCGCAATTTAGCAACTTCAACTACCAGGGCATCTTACTGTTTCTCCAGCTCCTCAAGAGATTTCTTGCAACCGCCCGACTGAGCAACCTTCGCCTCATACTGCTTGAAGCTGTTCTCTCCTAGAACAGCCTTTTTTGCTGCTAGTTCCCCACACAACTCCATGACATTGTGCCACTTCTTTACCTCCTCCTCATTCTTCACAAGCCGAACAATGTCATTGTGCCAACTATCCAAGAAGTCCACATAGCTGGCGGCTAGAGGCCTAAACCTCTTCAAGCTCTCAGGGCCCAACACCCCTTCACCTAGACGGAGGTTTCGAGATGTTTCCCCTATTTCAAATCTAGCTTTCTCTCGTCATCCAACTTCCGCATTAACCTTGAGAATCTCCACCTCAATTGCTAGATCAGCATGGTCCTCATCTGCAGCCACCTCTTCGGCTTCAGTCTCCTTGGGATATAGCGAGGAGTTTTTTGCTTTTGCCCGCGAGCGCGTCCTTTGGCTGACATTCTCTCCACCCTCTTCATCCTCTTCCTTCACAGCCACTTCCTCCTGCAGTTAGAAATGCCATGCGGAAGCGTCTTGCATCAAGCAGATGCTTTTCTAAGAATGATAAACAATCAAGTAAGTTTTAAGTTCATAGGTGGGCTTTTAAAGGGTTACGAAGGGTTGTGTCCTTCGCTAGCTAGTTAACTAACTACATTTAAAGCTAAGGCCTAGTTAGACTAACCAACGTGGTATGTAACCAACGTGGTGCTTTTTCTTCTAACTCTCCCTCTCGAGACACGTTGCGGGTTGTCATATCTAAGAGCTCCATGTACAAACGGAGATCACTCTTGTTGTAGTCAAGCTTCCTTGCTCAATTCGGCTATCACCTAGAGTCACGAATCCGCGGTGAGCTCAGAGTGTACAAAGAACTCGTGGAGAAGAACACCACTCTTGTGACCAGAAAAGAGTAAGCTTTCTGCAACGACTTACAACTCCTAGTGACGGAACAAAAACGGATAGCCCCACCAAATGAGCGACCTAAATCGTTCAGCATCGTACAATATCTACAGGCTACCATTCCAATGACCACTTTTCTGAGAAAGCCAAATAATCATATTCATCACCGATTGCCAACAACTCCACTCAGCTGCTTCAGGATTGTAACCCTCTGGAAGCGTAAGTAGAACTCCCTCTGCTGCAGCAACACTTTAATTAAAAGAGATAATCTGCATGTCTTGAGAGGTAGTGAAGTCGGCGTGTTGAACTCCTTTTTTCCATTCCATAGGTGCCTTGGGAACGCCATGATGTGAACATGTGTCTATGGCTACAGTTGTGCACTAACGCCGCAAAAGTAATGAGCCACAGATCCTGTAGATAGAAACCACCAAACACACAGTTAGAGCACGAGGTCGGGCTGATCTAGGTACTGGATCTTGGCCTTGGAGACGACGGCAGCATTCTCCATCCTTGGCTCTTGGCGGGCCTCACCACTGCTTTCTTCCGACACTCTCTCCCAATGGCGTATCGCACCAATGACATGTCCCTCTCGCTAGGAGACTTGGAAGAACTCAAGATCCCCGAGAGCTCCTGCTCTTATTGTGACCTACCGTTGGTCACGAACATGACCCTTTCTCCCCCGTGTTGAGATGTGCCAGCATTGAACCTGGCGGCCTCCTCTTGAAGGAGAGCCCCAGCGATCTCTGACACAGTGATATTCGGGACCATGCCCGATCGATGCCGGTGAGCACTTCTCACCGTCTGTTCAGGAAGAGACAAAGGTTTGATAACTAGCGGGAGGCTAGCTAAGAGCTGGACATGACAGATCAAATTCGAGATTACCCAAGTCGCAAGTTGAGCGGTAGATACCTAAACTTGCTTATGTCTTTGAGCAACAACATCGTTAGGTTGCATACGTAATGAGTAGAACTCAAGCGTCGTAACAAGAGTCATCACATTAGTAGATTGATAGATATCTATGAGTTGCTTCCAAGCTTCAGAGGTTATGGCACCATCGATGGTGTAAGGTAACCTCGTCTAATCCGGAGATTAGCATATGCATAGCCTCTATCTGCATCAAAGGCCAATAGCGGACCGGGACGAACAGGAAGGTACCTTCGACAATCGGAGGAGATCCAGTATTCAAAGCGATCTTCATTCGACGAGACCATACTTGAATTTTGTGCCGTCAAGCGATCCTTCTCCTTGAAGTCGAGTCGACGTTCATCATGTTGAAGATTGTTGGCGTTGGTGGTGGTTGAGCAGCCATCCTTAAGGACTTTCACGGAAGAGCGAGCAGTCGAAATATTATGATATTTCGACTAGATCACTCGTTAGAGGAAAAAGTATCTTCAAAGGGTAGCAAAAACAATTTGCAAGTACCAGGACTTTGATCTTGCAGGCTTGGACCTGCTCGCAAAACCGGTGCTGCTCCTCAACCCAATCTTGGTCTTGTAGACTTGGACCTACTCACAAGAAACGGCGTCATTTCAGAACCGGTGTCCGGAAAAGCCGCGTTCACACCGGTTGGGGCGGCCCAAACGGTTCAGCCAAACGACAACTTGTTGTCGTTGGCGCAACGCGCATGAAACCAAGCAACTTGTTGCGCTGCATACCGCTGGAGCGCTGGCTCCCGCCTGCATGGGGCGCTGTGTCACGGCAATCCACCTCCAGCACCTGCAGCATGTGCGATCGGCTGCGGGCGCTGGATCAGCGAGCCGGGGCGCCTCCTCCTGCTGAGCCCTGTGTCTGAATTTGGTGGATTTCAGGTCAGGATCAGCCGAGAATTGCTTCTCATCCTGCAATCTTCCACACCCCCTTAGATCCGCCTCAATTCTCGACGGAGTTTGCTCGATTCTGGCATCATTTGGCAGAAGTTGAGTAATAGGGGGCAGATCCGCTGTGGGAATACTTTCTCCCCCTACACACCTGCAGATTGGGAGAAATTGAGCCAGTTAAAAGATACTAAGATCAACCGAGCTCCAATCCCCCTCTTCCCCAATCAGGCTCCAATCAGCAACTTCTCGTGAGGTGAGGCGCCTGGATCTTAGCAGAGGAAGGGCGCCCTGTAGGCGCGACCAGCCCTGGCCTGAAATCGCTGTGAACGGGGCATCGGCGCCTCCGATCGGTGTGCCCAAAGATCCTCCTTCTTCTTCTTCTTTATAAGAAGGTATATAATAAAACCGTGCCTACCTATTTGCCATATAGGGGTTGTAGGGTCATTACAGTGCACACCATCGCAACTCCACAATTAAGCGCCCTACCCACGGATCAATACCCAGATGGGGAGCCTAACATAGGATTCACATAGTTCAAACAATTCTTTTTGTTTTGTTTTTTTTTTTTTGTTCTTTTAAAACGAGATGCACATCTAGAGCCCTTGCAGCCCGTCGTGCTCTCCAGAAACTCTTCTTTCTAAATGTAGAATATTCACAACCACCTAAGACTCATATCTTGAATTCTTAAAAACCCTCAATGATCTTGTGAAGTGAATTTTCTTCCATATTTTCTAATGATTTCTAAGAACGTAGTCTAGGACCATTGGAGCCCATCATACTCTTCAGAAATGCTACAAATCTAATATGATGTGCTATCTACTTTGCTCTTTATCAATGTACAAAAGAAGAGATAGCAAGCAAGTCCATGGCGGATCATTGCTCTGATACCAAGTTAGAAATGCCATGCGGAAGCGTCTTGCATCAAGCAGATGCTTTTCTAAGAATGATAAACAATCAAGTAAGTTTTAGGTTCATAGGTGGGCTTTTAAAGGGTTACGAAGGGTTGTGTCCTTTCGCTAGCCTGCTAGTTAACTAACTACATTTAAAGCTAAGGCCTAGTTAGACTAACCAACGTGGTACAGAACCAACGTGGTCTGCTTTTTCTTCTAACTCCTGCTTCTTCTTATCTTCTTTCCTCCGTTCCACCCCATCCTTTGCAAGGCTCCTGGCAATTTTTCGATATAAGGCCCAATCAACTTGGATACCACAAACCTTTTCTACCAGAACACCTAGAGCAAGCTTCTTCGGCATGTTCTTCTTCCTATCTCTGGGACACTTTCTATGAATGTAAAATGTGAGACCATTCACAGCATTCCATCAGGCGTGGAAAGTCCTTCACCCCATATAACACGATTCCGTGACCACTTGAAACCATCATTCACTGGTGGTCCAAAAATAAGATAGATATACGCATCCCCGCCCACCAGTTCCTTCAAGCATTCCGTGAGGGTCGAATCTCTCACATTGATGCCACCACTTTTCACATTCCAGGATTTAAATAACCACACCTTCATAGCCTTTGTGTGCATACTCTTCACTTGTTCACATTTCTTCTCTTTCTCCAGAAGAAGTTCCCTCCTAGTCTTTGGGAGGCCTAAGGCATGACGTGAAGATTCACCCTCTTCCATCTTCACTTCCCTAGACGACTCCCTCTACAACACAGGCACAAACGAAACGTGCACGCAGATCAACACCCATAGTCCATCCAGCTAACAGCAGCAGCAGCAGCAACACATGTGTCGCACACAAGGCAAGGAGCTAACAGCAACAACAGCAACAGCAGCAGCAGCAGCACATGTCACACACAAGGCCTTTAAAGCAGCTAATAGCAAGGCACACACAAAGCAGAAAAAGAACAAAGAATAGCAGATCTCTCTTACACCTACCACGGTACCTAACAACAACAGCAAAAGCAATAGCACGCGAACGGAAAAGAACGTCCTTCCCTTAAGTCCGTAGGGGGCAGGGCAATCCGATAGAGGCATGACTCACGGCTTGATCATAGAGCACTCGAGCTCTGATACCATAATTGGTTCTTGAGGAAGAGCGAGACCTCGTAGACGAAAGGAAACTCAATAGTGAATGAATATGAGAATATAAGAATGTCTTAGTATTTGTTCTTATATCCTTAGCATGATGACTCTTCATATAGGCGACCTAACATAAGTAACCTTTGAGCGAGATTAGGTTAACCCACTCAACAGGTGTACTAGGGGTGGGGCTTCCGGGCATCGGGAAGTTGTTAGTCGTCTTCAGCGCTTTTGGGCTGGTGACTGGGCATCCCTCCAAGAGAAGGCTCTGCATGCTACCAAGGCTCGATGCACTGCATAAATAGAGAATGTCCGATAATGCAACAAACTGCCACGGAAGTTGCTTGGCAGGGTGAATATGCCCGCGCTGCTAGGGCTCTTCGACCCCTCCCCTTGGTCCCCGCTTCTGAAGAGACCATTGCTGCTCTCCGTGCCCTCCATCCAGCACCCAAGGATGCCATCCCCCGCGACATATCCGATTATGTACCGGAGGATCCCTTCTCCTTGGATCAGGCAGCTTTTGCTTTGGCACTCTCTACGACCCCACGTCTTTCATCTGCCGGGTTGTCAGGAATGGTGTTTGAACACCTCAAGGACCTTTTTCTCCCTGAAGATCCATCTAGTGGCTTCCCATAGCTCTTTTCCCAGGCCACTGTGGTAGCTCGGGGAGAGATGCCTCACTGGATTTCCCTTATTCTTGCAGCTAGCAGGCTTGTCGCTATGGACAAGCTGCCCCGCTTCGATCGTTCGCCCACTCGCGGATGGGGAAGCCTTCAAATGGCTTCTTAGCCGCACTATTGCCCTTCGGTCGCTCCTTCTCCAAGAAGACCTCAACCCCTTCAATTTGCATTACACCGTGGTGTGCTTGGAGTGAAGGCATGCCTTAATACCTACCCGGAGTGGGTGGTCTTACATGTGGATGTCGAGAATGCTTTCAATACCATTTCCTGGAGTGTCATCTTTGAGGAGCTTAGGCATCCTGGCGCCATCCTAGGGAGCCTTATACCTTTTGTCCGGTGCTTCTACGGGAGGTCCTCCAACCTCTACTGCCAACAAAAGAACGTCTCTTCAGGATTTGCCGTCTTTGTCTTGGAATCGGCCATAGGTTCCAGGCAAGGCGGCCCCTTGGGCGGTGCTCTCTTCACCATTTCTCACTATAGGGCCCTATCCAGGGCCGCCTTCTCTGTGTGCCCTGTTCGTGAGGATTCTCACATCCTCAGGCTTGGGGACAAGGTCAAGGAGGCCTTTGAGCTCTTCTCTCATGAGCTTTCTTTGGTGGGCTTGAAGGTCAAGTTGTTCAAGTGCGGCTCGGTCTCCGCTGGGATCCTGCCATTTGCGCTCACTGGGAGATTGCTCGGCTTTGGGATCATGGACTCTAAGGGTCCCTTCTGCCTCGACTTCATCGGGAGCTTCTTGGACCAGGCTCTCGCAGAGGACCTCTCCCATGTCAAGGACCTTCCCCATGTCAAGGACCTCCCTTTGCTGGAGGATGCACAGATCCTTATGAGTGAAGTTCTTTCCTCCTATTTTGCTAGGCGCCTTGGTTACCTCATCTGTACGCTGCCTCCGTCTTCGGTCCTTTTGTCTCGGCTTTGGGGGTTTGATAGGAAGAGTATGGATACTCTTGGGAACATCTTGGGCTCAGGGGCTTTTAAGTGCCCTGTGGGCGATCTGGCCCATTGGGAACCGTCCCTGCCTGTGCAATTTGGACGCACAGGTCTGTTCTCGTTGGAGGTCTCTTCCCGATGATTGGGCCCTCTGCCTTTTCGCTGCTTCTCCATGGCCAGGCCTTTTCTAGAGGATCTCGTATCAGGTATGGCGGAGGGAACCTTCTCTCTCCAAATGTCCTTGAGGTAGGCCATAAACATGTTATCAATGCATGCTCGGAAGGACTTCCCTCCTTTCTCGACATTTATCACTGATGGTTTGTGGGTTCTGAGACATCCTCGCCGAGAAGCTCGGCGCCGCTTGTCCTCATGGACCCCTCCATCCCCAAGTCCACAAGAGCGCGGCTCCGCTCTTGTTCTGGGAAGGGCACATGTGCTTGGCTATTGGCTCGCCCATGCATACGGGGTTTTCACATCGCACCAACCACCTTCACTACTGCGATGGGATTCTGTCTTGGCCTGCTCCAGCTTGTGGCTTCTTCGCTCCTTGCGAGTGCGGCTCTGCCCTCGATGATTCTGGGGTACACCTTGCTTGTTGTCCCCGTGGGGGTCATCGCATTGCCACCCACGATGTCATCCGCGATGTCATGTTTGTCATCGCTCGCGAAAGCGGCTACATGGCCTGGAGGGAGTGGGGGTATACTCTCCATACAGGTTGTTTAATAAGGGTCACCTGCATCGTCCGGCGACGTGTTTTCGGGTGGTATTCGATCACGACATGACATCATCTCCGCTCAATCATCACTAACCGTCCAGGTTGGGCTGCTGCTGGAGCAGCGACTCTCAAGGTCCGCAAATATAGCAAGATGCAAGCGGGCCACCTCTTTATTCCGCTTGCACAAGAAAAGTATGGGCCAATGGCTGAGGACTTTGACAAATTTGTCAAGTCCTGTGCCAAAGATTACCATGCGCGCGCGCAAGCACGCATGGTACGGTGGATCCTCCACAAGGCGGCGACAGTAGGTGATGCATCTTCTTCTACCTCCGTGGTTTGCATACAGGTTGTTTATTCTTCCTGCATATGACATTGTGGGTACAGTAGGTGACTTTAGGTAGGGAGCTCAGCCGCTCCTCTCCACCTCGACCCTCGGGGTCCTCTTTGGTTGTCCCCTCTTGGATGGGCTCTTCCCATCATTTTTTCACCTCAATAAAATATGTTAGTTATGGAATGAAAGATATGGTTTCTAGCTAAAGCTATGGCTCCTTGGCTATCATTAAATAATGATGTAGAGTTACTTTGCGGATGATTGAGCTCATCTAAAGCTAACCTACTCCAGACAATATCTTTAGCAACTGAGGTTAGTACTGATCCCGACTGATTTGACAGGGGCAATGGTAGGTTGTTTCTTACTTGACCAGGAGATAGGAGCGTTGCCTAAGATGAGCACATAACGTGATACAAACTTTCGTGTGTCAGGGTCACCAGCATAGGTGGCGTCGACATAAGCTATTAAAGTTAACTTGGTAATACATTAATCCAGTGTGCATGGTGCCCTTAAGATATCTGAATATGCGCTTAACTGACATTTAGTGTTCACGTTCAGTATTCTCCAAAAACTGTGAACAAGCGCTAACTTCGAAAGATATATCATGTCTTGTAAAATTACTTAAATATATTAGGGTGCCAACTGCATGTCTATATGAAATAGCAGACATCGCCAATTTATCCGCATCTGTCTTTAGACTCATAGCAGAGGTAAGTCGTATGCCGCAAGCAAAAGGAGTAGGAGCAAGCTTCGCACCCTCAAGTCCAAATTTAATTGAACTTTCCTTAATATACTTGGTTTGAACTATACTTAAAGTTCTATTGATTCTATCTCATATGTCAGCTCCTCTGGATCAATCATTTCAAAATGACTTCGTAACCAAGCCTTAATTTCAGCTAAAAGGGAAGTTGATGATGAAGCCATGAATAGGTAATCAACATATAATACGAGATAAAGTATATCATTTCCAGATATTAAGATATATGTACTAGCATCAGCCTTCGTTTGTTTGAAACCTCGTTTGACTAGCTTAATATGAAAAGTCACATTCCATTCCTTGCCTGATTACCTCAAGCCATACATGCATTTAATACGTTTGCATACCCAATTTTCTTTGCCTTTAACTTCATAAGCCTCAAGTTGTCTCATGTAGATTTCTTCTTGACGATGTCCATATAAATAAGTTGTCTTCACGTCCATCATATGGAGATGGTCATGTGGAGCAGTTAAGGCTTGGAATCTTGGTAAACCCTCTTGCCACCGGATGTGCTTTATAGCGCTCAATAGAGCCATCTTCTTTTCTTTTAATCTTGAATGCCCATATACTAGTTTCAATTTTTCTTCCTTTGGGTGGCCTAACTAATACCCATGTTGAGTTTTTAAGTAAGAAGTTATACTTGGAATCTACAGCTATCTTCCACAAGTCTTTTTCAGGTGATGTGAAAGCTTGTTTTAAGATGAATGGTTCTGTAAGATCAGATGTGGCCTTGTATACAGTCTTTAGATGAGGGGATGCTGAAGAAATATGTTCATCAACCATAGCAAGGTATCCTAAAGGAGGTTCCTTCCATCCTGCTGCAGGCTCAGAAATAGTGGGTCAAGGACGAAGGTTGAACCTTGGAGCAGGGTGTTCATCTTCCACGTCCTCCTCAAACACTGACGTCGCAACAAGAATATCCGGATCATGATCAGAATCCTCGGAAGCATAGCCAAGATCAGGGCCCTAGTCATAATTTGAGTCACCAGGTTCCGCATTGGGAAGATCCTCAAGGTGTTGAGGTTCATGGGTATCAAATGGAGGTGTGTTAGGTCGTGGAAGAGATAATAACTCCTCCTCTTCCTGCACAAGAGGTTTAACCAAAGGAGCTTGGGCGGTAGGAAGAGGAAAATGAGTAATATAATCACTATCACCAAAAGAGGAATAGTCGCAATCCTCAATGGGTAAAGGAGGAAGATTGCCATAATCCGTAGCTCTCACTGAAGGAGAAAATAGGTAAGACTCATTGAAGGTAATACTTTGGGCATATAGAAGCTTTCTAGTAGATGGATCAACACTACTAGGGAGAGGGGTGTTTTACAAAACCCCTTTTGCAAATCCCCCAATCTTTACAACGTCTAAACACCTCCGTTGTAAATTGGTTTAAGTTTCGCTGATGTGGCAAGTTTTAAGACTCGATTTACAACGGGGGTTTCTAGTTGGATGATGTGGCACTCTTTTGGGTGCTCATTTACAACAACGGATTGATGACGTGGCTCCCACGTTGTAGATTACGTTGTAAAAGCCTTTTTTTCAAAATTTGATGTTTATTTTTCTAAAAATCTTTATTAACTCTTTATGGCTATACCGAAGGCATCAAAGGTTACGAGTTATTTGCAAATAACTCGTAACCTTTGATGGCTTCGGTATAGCCAATAAAAGTATACTTGGTAGCCTTGAGATCTAACTTCTTACATTGTGATTTAGGAAAAAACATGTAAGCACGAGATCCAAAAATTCGAAGATGATCGATAGAAGGCTTTTTACCAGTCAAAGCTTCATATGGAGTCATGCCTAGAACAGTAGATGTAGGCAATCTATTGATGAGATAAGTGGCTGTAAGAATAGCTTCAGCCCAATAAACTTTTGGTAAGTGTGTTTGGGATAACAAACAGCCTCTGATCTCTTATTGGCTTAAATTCTTATTTTTTGCTACGCCATTTTGTTGAAGAGTGTGTATAACAGTGAATTGTTGAGCTATGCCTTCAGCTCTACAAAACTTAACAAATGCATATGATGGAAACTCGCCAACATTGTCAGAACGTAAGGTCTTGAGTTTTTTATTTGTTAACCTCTCAGCCCAAGGCATGTCATCCTTGAGGAAATGATAAGCATCACTCTTGTGCTTGAAGATATAGGTAAGAAAGCGAGAGTAGTCGTATGGTAATGAACAAAGGTAGAGAAATCACTTTTGATGGCTATGCACTAGCCAACGTGCTAGTAGAATCGGAGCGATCCGGTATTTGGGAGCTCATATTCGTGAAGCTCTTAAATGTATGGTAGTAAGCTCATACCAATTGATGTGAGCATCACGACCTCGCAGCACCAAGGAGCAAGTTCTTGGAAGGACAAAGGATCATGTGAAGATAAAACTCAAGCTGCACGCTGATGCGTGTGTAGTGGAGGTGGAGTGCTTGGTAACTAACGCCAAGACATATGATGTGTTGCTGGAGGCAGATGCTACACATGGCCCTGCGATGGGTGTTGATCTGAAGCCTTTAAATGCGCCACCTGGAAAGATGGCGATTCGCCATTCCCTTGGAGTGCAATTCAGGACTCGATTTCGTAGCTCTGTACTCACAAACACTACATACGCTCTGTACTCACAAACGCTACATACGCTGAATGCCCCGAGTCGTACCTATTTGTGAGCTGGGCTCTTCCCACCTGTAGAAGTCCGTAGCATGTGTGATATACCCCTCTTCTCTCATTTCACATATCTATCTCTCAAACAACAATTATCGCAAAAGCTAATCAACGTCACTAGCATGGGAGAAACGTCCCACCAAAAAGTGGTCCACTGCTCACCTAGAGACGTCATAGCAGCCACTCCACTACAATGGAAGTCCATGTTAACAACGTAATAGACCGCAACTAAACATGTACAATCGAGAAACCAGTAGCATCATTTTCCAAGTCAACCAAGCAATGAGAAAGGAAAAAAATAACATGAATTGCGGTCTCTCAATGAGCATAGATAGATTGTCAAGGAGCATAAATACATTGACTTTCATGGTTGAGCAATTAACTTCTAAGAACATGTTAACAGCGCAATACACCAACGCAACTAGTCCCAAAGCTACAATTGATGATAGCCATGGAACCCAAAAATCTGGAAATAAAACCTCCATCGTAGTTTCCACATGGCACAAAGCATAAAGAAACTATAGAGAAAACTTAAAATATCTATAAAAAGAAATACTCCAACGCATTTGCTCCCAAAGTTACAACTAGTGATAGCCCTGGGACCCAAAAATATGGACAAAAAACATGGATAAAAATTTCTACACAGCACACAGCAATAAAAAAATCCAACAAAACCTTGGAATAGGCATGAAATTGAGTTCTGAATTGCCCTCTATGAATAAACATAGATAGATTGTGTAGATTGTCAATGAGCATAAATATAATAACTTTCATGGTTGAGCCAATAGCTTCTATGGTTGAGCGAATAACTTCTATGGTTGAGCAAATAACTTCTATGGTTGAGCGAATAGCTTCTATGGTTGAGCGAATAGCTTCTATAATTGAGCGAATAACTTCTATGGTTGAGCGAATAGCTTGTATGATTGAGCTAGGTATTTCTAATTGCCAAAAGTAACAAAAGATAAGTGAGAAGAAAGTCGTAATAGAGTTAATAGCTAGCCGGCAATAGTAGAACCAATATCATATCACGTACAACAATAAAGAACATGAAGCTTCATAACATGAACAAAGACCAACACAAGTGCTTAGACAGACCTTCAACCTCAGTAGACCTGGGGGCAAGAGCATTCTCTGCAAACTGGATTTTGGTGGCGAGGTCGTGCAGGCAGTCCAACTCAAAGGGGCGCTGAGTAGGGCGAGTCCCCTCCTCCCCCCTAGTGATCCGGATGCCCTGGTTGACATGATCCTTCAACTCCGCCATCTGTGCCTTTGAAACCATCCCAACGCGGGCACCCTGGAGAATAGTGTTGGAGAGGTCCCACACATGGCTTAGGTCTTGCAAGGTCAAGATTGGGCTAGAGATGATGGTGCCTAGTTGCACAAGAGCCTCCGCGACCAGATCCCGCGATTGTGAGACCAAGGCTCTCTGCAGAGTGTTAGCCGCAAACAACTGAGAGTGAAGCCAGCTTGGCTCCAGCAGAATAGAGCTGGACATGGTTTGCTTGAGCGCTTCGTTCAACACTTCTTGCCAATGAGACAGATGTTGGCAACGAGCCTTAATCACCGACCAATCTGTGATCTGCTTCGCCCAGCGAATTGCCAGTTCGAAGGTGATCTCGGACAACGGTGCAGGAGGATTCACTTGCGCTGCTACACGCCAGGCCTTGGCATTGAATTGAACCCACTGTATTACATAAGTGAAGACTCGAGTGCTAAGAAGGAGAGAGGAGGAAGGAGGGACGAAGGAGCGGGGTTGGTGGGAACTCCGCTCACCACCTCCCCATGGGGCACTATGCCTGCCACCTCCCCGTGGGGAACTATGCCCGCCCGTTGTAAAAGGAAACATGGGAAGGGACGTGCTTGAGAAGAAGGGGGCGTGAGCAAGGAGGATGATGAACTACTTACACCCCGAAGACCACGTAGATTTCAAGAAAAAAGCCTCAACCTCAGTCATCAGGCAAACTTATATAGGGCTGTAAGTACTCCAAACTTAGTAATTATATGCTTATAAACTTAGAATTGCTATATATGAATATTGCATGTTGTTTTAGGTTTTAGGATATGGGGGTGTGAGTACTCCAAGCTTGGTAATTACTACATACAAGTTTTTCTTATAAGCTTAGAATCAAACTTGTTTAGGGGTGTGAGTATCTATTCCAAGTTTAGTAATTATTGCTTAGAAGATTGCTTATACACTTCAAATTGCTATATATGAATATTATATGTTATTTTAGTTTTTACATTATAGAAGTGTGATTACTCCAAGTTTAGTAATTATTATGTACAATTTTGCTTATAACCTTAGAATCAAACTTGTATCGCGGTATAAGTATCTACTCCAAACTTAGTAATTATTTATTACAAATGGGAGTGTAGTTTGTGGGGAGTCACTATCCGGGAGTGAATGCACCACTCACATGAAAACTCGGCCCGAGAGGGCAGCTTACATACTACAACATCAACCCTTGGCTCGGCGTGACAAGAACGAGGTAATACCAAATTTGCGTACATGAATATTGCATGTTATTTTAGGTTTTAAATTATAAGGATGTGAATACTCCAAGCTTAGTAATTACTATATATAAAATTTCTCATAAGCTTAGAATCAAACTTACAGGAGGCTGTCAGTATCTACTCCAAACTTAGTAATTATTATTGCTTATACACTTCAAACTGCTATATATGAATATTGCATGTTGAACCGTCCCGTCTCCAACAAGAGTCTGTGGTGACCGAATGGATATTGGAGCGTGGCAAAGGCATGATTGCCCACCTAATGTAATCAATAAGCCAAGAAACATAGCCCTGGTTATCGCGAGATGTCGCGGTCATGACCTGGACCCTGCGTAGGATCAAGCATCTTGCTGTTCGAACAAGACAGAACATTGACAGCCTGAGCCATCTATGTAAGGGAAGCAGGAGCTGAAGCTCGAGCCGATCGTCGCGCGCGCGTCATTCGGGCTCGCAAGCGGCAGAGCTACGGCTGGATCCGGCGTGACGATTGCTGGAAGCGGATTCGATGACTCCACAAAGATCTTCTCTAGCACGCAACCTTCCGTTCCTTTGCCAGACGAGCCTGAACTGGGATTCGTGGAATACCTCGTCTCCAAAACTGCCGCACATATTATGCTTCCCAACTGCATCGACTTCTCTGTGTCTCTTCTTGCCAGTCTGCTGCTCGGGGCAGTGGTCACCACCGCCAAGCCCGAAGACACGGACACGGTCAATCCAATGTTCTACGCAGATCTCCAGAGGCATCTCTCTGCTTGGAATATCGACTTCAGCGACTCCTTCGTTGTTACTTCATATCAAACGTATCACAAGCAGGAGATTTCGTTTGATGAGCTGGATATCATACCATTGCTGGCTGCAGCCCCGCAGCTGATTGCAGATCCTGAACGCTACGAAGCCGCGATTTTCGACAGTATGATACGCAGACTCAGTATCAGCGAGCCGCTGGAGCATCAGACAGGCAGTGCTTCAGGATGACACCGCGCTGCTGCTTTTCCCCTCTGGCATGGCAACGGAATCGAGCAAAGGCGTTTTCCTCACGCATCGGAATCTGATAGGGATGGCCACGACTTTCTGTGCCGATTTCAGGCTGAATTATGAAGAAGATTCAGAGGACGACGTCTGCATCTGCCTCACTCAGTTCCATGTTTACGGCATTACGGTTACCATTGCACACCTTCTCAAGGGCTCGACGGTGCCTCACCATGCAGAAGAAGTTCACCATTCGAGAGAATCTAGGCTACTTTGAGGAGCTAGAAATTTTCGCATACCTTGAGAAATACGGTGTAACAGACTTGTATGTCCTCCCTGCTATGCTTCTGGAATTTTCGAGAGAGAGAGAGCAGAGGCTTTGCGCAAGTATGATCTCCATCGGTTGACGCGGACCAACTTCTTTTCACCAGTGGCAAAAGAGATATTGCAGCGCTGCGCATTGTTGTATCCTGGCGTCAAGCTCCTGCAATTATGTAGTTTCGCAGTTCCAAGAGCTTGGAACACTGCACCCTTTGAATGCCTGTAGTTAGGTTGGAATGTCACTGACTGAATTTAACGCATCGGTTATGTCATCGGACCTTGCCAGGGCTGTGGATTTTGTTAGAAAACAGTTATTCCCAGGTTCAGTACATTAGAAATGGTGTGCTATGCATACATATATAGCCTTTGGCCTTGTCATACTCTCGATAGTATGAAACCCTATCTCGCTCCTGGGATAATCCTATATACTTCTAGGACTTATACTCATAACTCTAATATGTGATGTGTTGCACCAATCCTATAGATTTCTAACACTCCCACTCAACACATCGCTACTCTTTTAAGCCTAACATCTTGCTAAACTTACGTGCTTCTCTAAAGTCAACCCTTTGGTCAAAACATCTGCAGGCATGTCCACAGTGGGACAATACGCTAGCTCTATCTCCTTGGATTGAACTTTCTCTCTGATGAAGTGATGCTTTACTTCAATGTGTTTCGTCCTCGCATGAAAAGTAGCATTCTTTGCTAAGTAAATGCAACCTTGATTGTCGTTGAAGATGGTTGTTGCACCCTTCGCTTAAATCCCATTTCTTGAGCAATCGTCGTAGCCATATTGCTTCCATTGTTGCGTGATATTGCCATGTACTCCGCTCAGAGGACAAAGCCACGATGGTGGCGCCTACTACTCCATGAAATGGCTCCCCAAATAGCATAAATACATATCCTGTGGTAGACTTGCGCCATCGACATCTCCATGTCAATCACAAAATCCAACCACACAGGCTTCTTCATGTCGATCCTTTTGGTATTTCAACTTCCAATGTTTTGTGCCGCAAGTATCGAATATCCTCTTGATCGCTTGATAATCTTTGTCGAGGTTGGCCAAGAATCGACTCACAACTCCCACGCCTCGCAATGTCGGGCCTTGTCCTGTTGCCAAATATGTAAGACAGCCAACGCACGTTGATAGAGAGTCTTATCTATCTTCTCTTTCTCCTTTTCGTTGTAGGGCTCATCTCCTGCGATAGCTTCTCATTGAAGATCATTGGCGTCTTCATGGGTTTGCAATCTTGCATGCCGAAACGCTCCAATATGGTCTCCACATATGTTTGTTGGCTCAAAGAGATCTTTGTTAGCCCTATTCCTTTCCACCTTTATTCCTAGGGAATAGTGGAGCTCACCCAAATCTCTCATGTCAAAGCTTGCATTAAGGCTTTGCTTTCGAGTCTAAGAGTTCCATGTCATTGCTAGCAATAATCAAATCGTCCACATAGACAGCAATGATAATTATGGATTCTCCCACTCTCTTCACATAGATATTCCAATCAGCATTGGTTTTCTTGAAACCTCTAGACTGGAAAAACACATCAACCTTACGATACCAAGCAAGGGCAGATTGCTTAAGACCATACAGAGCCTTTAGCAGCCTACATACCTCTCCCTCGCGTCCTGGTATTTCGTATCCCTCTGGTTGGTCCATGTAGATCTCTTCATCCAGATCTCCATTCAGGAGAGCGAGTAACATCCATATGATGTATCTCCATGTCGGCTGCGATAGCTAGGAGAGCTCGGATAGATGCTATCTTAGCGACGGGGAGAAGGTATCGATAATCCACACAGGACTTGTGTATATCCTTTCCCCACCAGCCTTGCCTTGTAGCGCTCTATGCTTCCATCGCCTTGCGCTTAATCTTGAATGTCCACTTTGATCCTATGCTCTTCCTTCCGTGAGGTAGAGGAGTGATTGCCCAAGTTTTGTTCTTGAGAAGAGAGTTATACTCCATCACGGCTTCTTTCCACTCCTTTGCCTTTTGGTCCTTCCAATGCTTCCTTAGGCTTTGTGGTTCGCATCGCCAACCATGCCTCCTCATACACACATGCATTCATGGATTCCAAGATCTTCGAAGGTTTCCATTGTCTCGTTGATCTTCTCAAGATTGGTTGTCTCTCTCGAATACTTGAGCTTCCTCTTCTTCGTCAATTCGACAATGCTTTGATCTTCATCTACTTCTCCAATCGCGACATCGAATTTCCCTTTCTCCCCTCTATGTCGCATTGTTGAGAAGGTTCGTTGGGCTCGAGCAGTTGCTCAAGAGTGTCATCATAGTCGAATCCTCATCGGGTCGCCAACATACGCCGTCGGATCCTTCATGATAACCTGGGGTTGGAGCTCCCACTCCTTTGATGGGTTCCACAACCTCATTAAATACAACGTCCTGCTAAAATGATCTTCTTCCTTGAAGATCATACAACCGTAGCCCTTAATCTCGAGAGTATCCAAGCATAAGGCACTTCACGCCTTTTGGATCCCATTTTGTTCGGGTTTGCTTGAACGTGAGCATAAACCATCGAACCAAAGATCCTCAAATGGCTTATGTCGGGCTTGACGCACCACGCTTCCTCGGTCATTCCAACAATAGCTTTGGTTGGAACTCGATTCAAAACATAGGTTCTTTGTAAATGACCTCACCCCAAAACGTACTTCCAAGCCACTATGATGTAACATGCATTTAGGCCTCCACGACTCAAGTTTGCGCCCGCCACTCCATTTTGCTCCGGTGTGTGAGGGATGGTTAGTTGCCTTCCAATTCCATGCTCCTTGCAAAAGCGTTGGAAGTCGGTGGAGATGTATTCACCTCCGTTGTCACTACGCAAAGTCTTGACGTTGTCCACTTGCGTTCTCCACCATGGCTTTCCATTCCTTGAAGAGTGTAAATACCGGATTTCTCCTTCATAAGATATGTCCAGTCTTCCTAGTGAAATCATCCACAAACACCGAATGTAGCGGGCTCCGCCATGAGTGGATTTTCATTGGACCACACACATCCGTGTGTACCAACTCTAGCGCCATCTTTGCTCGTCACTGCAATCTTTGGGAACTTAGTTCGTGTAGCTTTCCCATTATGCACCCTTGGCATAATTGGCTCACCCACTTCTTTCAAATCCAAGCACCAACCATATGTTGGTTCTTCATCAACTGATATTGTCCACACCAATGTGCCCTAGACGTTGATGCCATAAATCAATAGATCCAATGCTATTTTGCGAATCGTCCATAAAGGTGCAAGCTTGCCTTCCACGAAGCACACAACTTGTACAAATTTCCTATTCGGACGCCTCTAGCAATCACTTTAGCATTCGATAACTCAGTGCTCATTGGATCCGAAATCCTTTGGAATTGAACACAACCTCATGACTGCATCGGCAATTTTTGCGAAAG
Organism: Anthoceros angustus; assembly: GCA_010909165.1. Lineage (NCBI taxonomy): Eukaryota > Viridiplantae > Streptophyta > Anthocerotopsida > Anthocerotales > Anthocerotaceae > Anthoceros > Anthoceros angustus. The sequence continues at coordinate 954,911 of MU008163.1, forward strand.
AAGATTCCTCGCAAGATGAGGCACATGATGCACGTCTTTAATACAGTTGTCCTCCGGAAGATGGACTCGTAACACTCCTCTTCCCTTGATGTCATGTGACCTATTGTCACCAAGCGCCACCGTATGCCCCTCCGCAATACCTCGTAGCTTGAGAACCAAGGAAGGTTATAAGCGAAATCTTTGGGATGCACCGAGTCAAGGTACAAACTCTCATCCTTCTTTGATGAAGTCGCTTGATCTCTTTCGGTGAAGCACGCCAAGATGTGTTCTTGGTCCTTCTCACGACTTGATTAGCTTGGGATGATTTCCTTCTTCAAGTCGCCAATCTTATTTCTGATCCTTTGCGTGGTGATTGGGCTTCCTGCAATAATAACAAAAGCCTTTCACCTTTCTCTTTGCATCTGTATCCTTTGTCCCTTCTAGAGACTTGGCTTGCGAGGTCTTCCACCGTGATGTGCTCTTCTTGGAGAAGAGTGCCAAGCCTTCGTTGCCTTGTGTCTGGAAAGAACCATCAAGCTCCTCTTGTAGGAGTAATCTAACCACCTCATCAAAGGTTGGTTGATTGTCACTTGGACGCATCGCTACGGATGCCCTATAAGACAATAAAATTGCCTACATGATGGTGGCAAACTACTCGACCGGTGATCACCTTACCCTCAAGGTTTGATCTCGCCTCCCTCATTTGATCAACCAAGCTTTTCAACTTGTTGACATGTTGTTGAAGTGTCGCCTCAACCATCTTGAAGTTGGAGAATTGACTTTCCAGCATTTCGCTCACAATGCTCTTCTTCTCATCGTTGTGCAAAGAATTTTCCATGCATCCTGCGAAGAGACACACTCGCTCAATTGTGAGAGAATGTCATCGACACATTCAGATAATATTAGCCAAGGCTTTCGCATCCTTGTCTATATCCTTTTCGAGCGCCATCCGGAAGTCCATTTTCCACAAACTTCCACAATCCTCTGTCAATGAGAAGAGATTTTAGCTTCAACTTCCATAATGTGAAGTTCACGCCATCAAACTTCTCCACTTGACGCGTAGTCTCCATATGCACACCTCGAAAGCTATGCAAAGACAAGACAAAAGTTCCTCGCACCAAAACTACTACCAAGCTTCACAAATTGCAAGCGAGCTTTTCACGGACACTTAGTCCGCATAACTACAAACAATGCAATAGAAGACAAGTGGCAAGAGTCCCACGGTGGTGCAGTACTTTACGCATCTCCGAACCATGCTCGATACCATGTTAGAAAACAATTATTCCTGTGTTCAAGACATTAGAAATGGTGTGCTATGCATACATATATAGCCTTTGGCCTTGTCATACTCTCGATAGTATGAAACCCTATCTCGCTCCTGGGATAATCCTCTATACTTCTAGGACTTATACTCATAACTCTAATATGTGATGTGTTGCACCAATCCTATAGATTTCTAACAGATTTCACGAGACAACTGGAATGGGGGCAACCTTTCCTGCTAATGGCCCCAATTACGAGCCGGAGTACTTCGGATCAGTAGGGCTTGTGGCGGCGAATACAGAAGCCAGAGTAGTCGGAGGTCGTGGTGATCTGAAATTGTTTTCGCCTCCCTTAAGGCAAGGGGAATTGTGGTTTAGTGGTCCGGGCATCATGCACGGTATATTGTTTGGATTTTAAGCTCTCGCTCTCGTCATCTCTTTTGACGTTCCTTGAATTTCGAAGTCCACATTAGGTGCTCGCGCGGCAGTGCTGCACCAGTCCTCTTTCCATGCTAAGGTTGCACCTGCACTAGCCATTCTCGAATATTTATGCAGGATGTGTGCATGACCCCAAGGCGACTGCTGAAGTTTTGGACAATGAGAGATGGTTTCACATAGGATTCAGTGCGTATTTCAATTTGGAGGGCTACCTTTTCGTTGTCAGCAAGATCAGTGACCTCAGCAACTATAAAGGCTTTCAGGTGTGTTTTCTTGATGTGTTGCAAGCTCGTACCGGCCTACAAGTATGCGTGGCTTTAATTCGCGTGCTGAAACATCCGATATACCATCTCTGGTCCACGGCCACCCGGATGACAGGGTGCACCAGGAGGAATTGAAAGTTTTCTGGTCATGCATCCTCAGGTCAAAGATGCTGCAGTCATACCGTGAGTGTTCAAGTTCTTCGAACGTTCTCCAACGTTTTTACCGAGGCTAGCTGGTTCTTCTAAGTGCTTTTAAAAAGTGCTTGTTTGCCTAAGCAAGCAGACCTTTATACAGTATATATATCCCAGAAGATGAGAAACATGTTTGCCTGCAGGTATCCTGGTTCCATGAGTGTATACACCATTCCCATGGCATGTATAGTACATTGGACCTTGAAAATTCAACCCACCAAAGACGAGATCAAGTACTACATCGCAGAGAAGGTATACTCAAGTACTACATAGCAGAGAAGGTATACTTACAGGACTGGACCACCCCTACAGAACTAGCTAGGATTCCACTCGAATAAGCATGCTCGTTTACTGATGATGCGTCAAACCTACTGGCCACGTGCTGTTTTCCTTTCGTGTTGTTTCCTTCGGCCTTGCTGCGTACATATACAACTTTGTCCAGCCTGTAAAAGTCTCTCAAAAGTCTGTAGAAGTCTCTCACAGCATCCTTCAATTCGAGCCAGGAATGAAAAGATTCAATACAAGAAAACATTACAATGCACGACCCAGCCCTAGTTCATGAATCATTCCAATCACGAGCTTGCACTTTCATCCCAGCCTGGAGACAAACATCTAGTCTACACCGGAACAATACCAGCAGACTGTAAACAAGTGTCAGATCCTGGAGATCCAGCACTTCAATTGCCGCAAGGAACGGGGACCGGATGAAAGAAAGTCAGATGGAGATGGATGCCGTTTGAGAAGTGGAGGGGTCAGGAGGTAGATGTACGACCCAGGTCCCGGATCTGTGCTGAAGCGTTCTCGAACAGAGATTGTGGTGACTCGGAATGGCTATGATAGCAGGATATTCCCAGCAGGGCTAGGGCATGGTCATGTTGCCATTCAGACCCTGAACAGTGATGACTCAAGTTATCACGCTGTCAGATTCTGAGGCCACAGCTCTAAGAGAAAGAGTCTACAGCCGGGATAAGAGATGAAGAGGAGGACCCACGCCCGACAGAAGAGTCCGAAACATGTCCCTTCAGGGAAAGGACTCTGTGAGAGATCAGCAATATCCAAGTTTCCCAATCTTTACAAATTAAAATGAGTCAAAGTACCTTTCCCCCATGATGAGGACCCACGTCCGACGGAAGAGTCCGAAGCATGTCCCTTCAGGGAAAGGACTCTGTGAGAGATCAGCAATATCAAAGTTTCCCAATCTTTACAAATCAAAATTAGTCAAAGTACCTTTCCCCCATGTGTGCTTTCAGGTTTCAGGTTTCAATCCTTGCATGTGTGCTTTCGAGTCTCATCTCTCCCTTACCACAAAAATGTGCACGAGCCCGTCTATGCCTACCCACCAGCTCTGGCCTGGCTGTTTCCATGCCCCGATTGCTTTCCTCCTCGTCTGCAGCTTCTGTGCCTCCTCCCACATCTCATCACTGAGGTATATGTTGGACATCAACACATAGGCTGCAGCATCCTTGTCATGCAGCTTCAGTGCTTCGTTGAAGGCATGGAGTCCCACCTCCACGTTGCTCCACTTTTGACAGGCACCCAAAAGTGTGTGCCAGACTGCGGTGTCGGGGAGTACAGGCATGCTCCTTGCCATCCCTAGAGCCTCGTGGAGGTGGCCTGCACGACCCAGGATGTCCACCATGCACGTGTAGTGCTCCATGGTGGGAGTGATGCCATAGTGTTGGCTCATTGCCTCGAAGTACTCTCGCCCCTTGTCCACAAGGCCTGCATGACTGCATGCTTTCAGAACGCTGAGAAATGTGATGCTGTCCGGCCGTACGCTCTGCTCTTGCATTCTGCAAAGCAGGTGGAAGACTGTTTCGCTGTCCCCTTGCCGGGAGTATCCTGCAATCAGTGCATTCCAGGCGACACTGTCTGCTTCAGGCAACCCATCAAATACCTGATGAGCATCCACCATGCTCCCAGACTTCGCATACATGTTTATCAAACTGATGGCTACAAACGGGTCTGCCTGATGCCCCTGTTCTTCGATCTGAACATGCAGCCACCTTCCCGGATGCAACGCTGCTACATCCGCACATGCCTGCAGGAGGCAGGCAAACGTTACAGAATCCGAGCAGAAATGCCTTCATCTCGCATGGCTCTGTAAACACGAAGAGCTTCATGGCCCATCCCCTGCTGGCAGTATCCCGCCATCATGGCATTCCATGTCACCAACGTTTTCCGAGCAAGCCGGGCAAATACAGCCCGAGCATCCTCGATGCTGCCACACTTTGCATACATGTTCACCAGGCTGCACCCTACAACCGCATCACCCAGCAGCCCCTTGACATCAATCTGAGCATGGAGCTCCTTCCCTGCCTCCAAACCCCCGGCACCCACGCTCGTACACGCCTGCAGGAGGCTCACAAACGTCACAGAAGTGGGTGCAGCCAGGCCCTCTTCCTTCATAGCCCTGTAGAGATGAAGTGCTTCTTCACCCCTGCCCTGCTGGGCATATCCTGTTATCATGGCATTCCATGACACCGCATCTTTGCTACCAAGCCCATCAAAAACTCTCCTGGCATCATCCCAGCTGCCACACTTTGCGTACATGTCCACCAGGCAATTCACAACAAACAAGTCAGGCTCAACCCCACAAGCCATGACATCAGCATGCACCTGCCGCCCAGTTCTCAAGTCTGCTTCCCTGCCACAAGCCTGCAACGCTGCTACATACACATGCCCATCCGGCTCCACACCCGACCTGCGCATCTGACGATACAAGGCTATGCCCTGCTCACCTTGCCCGTGTTTAACATGGGCAGAAATCATAGAAGACCACATGAAGACATCTGGCTCAGCCACCACTGTGAAGACATGCATGGCTTCCTCCAACATGCCATGAGAAGCATACATCCGGAGGATGTGGTTACACAGGAACGTATCCGATCCATACCCCTTCTGCACTGCCAGAGCATGCACCCGGCGACCCAGAACCAGCTCCCTCTTCCCCACACAGTTTCTCAGGACAGCGTAGATAAGAGACTGCGAAACAAGACATCCAGCCTGCACCAGGGCTCCCAGAGCCTCAACAGCCGGCGCCACGCAAACGTGCCCTTGCTCGCAGAATTTGCTCACTGTCTCGGCACTTACGCCGGGACAGTCCGGCGATGTAGAAGCCAACGATTCGCAACCTGTGCCCGCAAGACCTGTGATGCCAGCAGTCCGTGTTTGCAGGGCCCAGAAAAGCCGTTCCCACAAGAGGAGGTGTGAATGAAGTGCGAGGCTCCTGGCAGCCAAGGTGGGCACAGGAATGCGCCAAGCCTGTGTAGGCAAGCCTGAACCCACAAACCAACTCCAACGCTCCAGCTGGGCCCATGCTATCCATCTCCGCATGCACTTGTACTGGGACTGTGTCTTTGCTTACCTCGAGTTTCATGTCACCCGACGAGAGGGAAGTTCGGGTGTCATGCTGGAAGTTTGAGGGCCATTACGGCGAAGAGGATGGCCCGGGGCCGGAAGACCACGTCATCACGAAGAACGAACGTCCTCCGGTTTTCAACGTTTTCAACGGGGACATCCACTTTATCCAGGCATAGAAGATGATGAAGAAAATATTTTAGTCCAAACCGCTATTCACAGGACGGCAAGCCCCTCCCTCGTGCTCTACATATTCTTCCTTGCCCGAGCGTGAAGGCTCATTAGCGAAAACCCTCGGCTCCGCCTTCGGCTGCGCAGTTCCCCAGCAGCGGCGCGGCGCAGTGGTCCGAACAGACTTGCCACCATGGGGCGTATGCATAGTCGCGGGTACGTTCTGGGGGCCTGTCCCTGTTGCCGGCAGGGTTTAGGGTCTAGCTGGTTTGATGTAAGTTGGCTTGATGTAGTTGTATCCGATGTAAGCTTTGATGTGCGTTTCGCAGGAAGGGCATGTCCTCGTCGGCATTGCCCTACAAGAGGACTCCTCCTACCTGGCTGAAGATCACCGCCCCGGAGGTAAGTTGTAGCTGGGCTGCAACTTTTGTTTTTCTCGAGCTGAGGAATCGCCCGGTTCTTAGGGTTTGGCGTTTGCCGATGGGTTTTTCAGGTCGAGGAGAACATCTGCAAGTTGGCGAAGAAGGGTTTGACACCATCTCAGATTGGTGTTATTCTCAGGGATTCGCACGGAATCGCTCAAGTGAGCAGCGTGACAGGCAGCAAGATTCTGCGGATCCTGAAGGGCCATGGTACCTGTTGAACTTTGTCTTTCCTTACCTGCTGTATGCCGCACTGACAAGCGCCTTAATCGGTGAGGGCTTGCGACAGTGAGCCGTCAGGGGTGTACACTGGTAATCGGTATCCGTTCTCTGGTTCCTTGTGGCTCCTTACCCGCAAGGATGGGACGGACCTGTGCTCTGCTGCCTCTGGAACCACCCTCAGACGGAATCTGTTTCGCAGGTCTTGGCCCAGAGATCCCCGAGGATCTGTACCACTTGATCAAGAAGGCTGTCGCGGTGAGGAAGCACTTGGAGAGGAACCGCAAGGACAAGGATTCCAAGTTCAGGCTCATCCTGATCGAGAGCAGGGTGCACCGCCTGGCACGGTATTACAAGAGGACCAAGAAGCTTCCACCCAACTGGAAATAGTAAGTTCCCCTCCATCCTCGCCTTGTCCATCTTTTCCCGTATACCACTTCGAATTCATTTCTCACTGGGTGAGTATGTGCGGTTGTGCAGCGAGTCCTCGACAGCAAGCACTCTAGTGGCGTAGAGCGCCTCAACAGCTTTAGCTATCCGGCCCCATAAAGTTTGGGGAAGGCATGCCAACTGTGCAGAGGATTTGCACGAATCTGGCCTTACCACCCCCACGGCTGTAAAACAGTTGTAGTGCAGTTTTAGAAGCCTTAATTGTGGGAATGTAAACGCATCTTTTTGTTGAGTGAGTTTGATTGGCATTTGCGCGTTCTGGCCGCTGGTCTCTCGCTGTGATGCACGGTTGGCCCTGTCGGGGCCTACTTTTCAGTTTCGTTATTTCGCCGGACTGATGTGTGATGAATTGGAAGCACTTCAGCCCATTAACGCTGGGGTTCGATGATCGTCCTGAATGCCGCGCGCACTTGTCATCACCCAGAAGGACTGACGGAAAATGGACTTGTTGGCCTAGCCTGTGAGACTAAAGCACTAAAGAGGTGTGCCACAAGGTTCTCTTCCTCGAATTCACTCAATGTCCTAATCCTGTACCTTAACATTCTCTTTCTCAAAATTCTACCGAACGATTTTTCGTTCTGAGAAATGTAAGAGGTATATCAAAATGGTTCTCTAATGGCAATAAGAGTTTTGTTTGGTAAGTTTACCATGTACACAAACCATGGAACGAGGTTCTCTTAAAAATGGTTATCTAATAACACTAAGAGTTTGCTTGGTAAGTTTATCATGTACACAAGACCATGAAATGGAATTTGAACACATGCTTTTTTCGACCAATACTGGAAACTAAAGACTTAGACTAACAACAACAACAATTCTTGATATGTCCGAAAAAGGAAAGATCAATTACCTATCTAAAAAGACCTATGGTAGATAAAATAAATATTCCAAATGGCAAGTCGTAGCTAGAATTGCGATTCAACTTATCATCTAGGTCATGAATCATTGTAGCGATCATACAACGTCAACAATAACAATTATATTTATGTCCACCATAGGAGGAAAGAATCGCACTATTTTTCTTCATGAGAAAGCTATGAAGAATATAAATAAAGTTTGAATGAAAATGTTAAGCACTCAATCTAAATGAGGGTAGCCTAACATGTGCTCATTGGAGCAGGGCATTTAGCATGAGAGACTCAAGCGGCATGAGCCCTAACCCCTAACCCCTAACCCCTAACCCCCTTGAGACATATCCTAGGTGCAGGTTTGAAATTCCCAGAAACAACACGATTATATAACCAAAGAGAATAAGCTGCGCCTAGAATCATCCCGAGTGCCGTTAATGTGGCCACTAAGCTATTTCTTTAGAAAGCTCCGATTAGGATAGGAGATTCCCCGGATAGGAGATTCCCCGATGAAGCTGCTACTACCCGGTGAACTCATATTCGCTAAAGTAAAAAATAAGGAAATGGTACGGAAATGGGAAGGAAATGGTATGGATGCGCACCTTAGGCCTCAGCTTCTTGAGCTGAGTCTACAGTGGAGTTGTATGGCGAAGCGAATCGCTTAGCCCACTTATTTGGTTGTTTCGCTTTCGAAATAGTCTTCACTAGGGTAAAGGTTACCCTTCGAACATAGGTTATCACCTGCTTACCGCTTCTACATGACTTTTCCCGAGCCTTCCTTTTTCACTGAAGGTTCCAAGACCTTAACAGCTTCGGCCGTGGGAAACAAATATGAAATTAGCTAGGTAAATGAGCGCTTCCCACTTCTGCTTCAAGACCAATGGAAAATTACGAATTTTGATCAGAATTGGAAAGCACATGGTGGAGGGCAGAGCCATTGGCGAGCAAAAGAGGGCCTAAAGGAATAAAACTTGTTTTCTGAGCCCTTCCTCGGGGATTTCCGCCTTAACTTAAGTGGAGGCGGTTGCTTCGCTATGGCATGGCTACACCGTAACCTTAGTTCTGCGAAAGCTTCACCTGAGCACTAGCTCAAGATAGGTTTTAAGAAAAACCCAGCAAGCTGACAACCATAGACCACGTTGTGACACGGGCAAACACTGCTATGATATATCGTTTGTAAAACTTCCTCCTCGACTTGGCTCACTCTAGCTCAAGTGGGTTACCCAAGCCGCCGTCCAACCTTCTCTCCTTACCCTTACTATAATAAGCTAAGCACGTTTAACATAGTGTATTTTACTTGCTAGGAGGAGGGCTGGGTACTCACGCGTTAAGGGTGCTTCCTCTCCTCCCAAGCCCTGTGGTAGGGAAGTTCAAAATGCTACAGAGCTTAGGAAGTTCGTCACATTTGCAAACTTAGTGGGTTGACAAATGTGACTAACTCTCGCTCTCGTGTAGTTATTAGTTTAGTTAACAAATTTAGTTTTATGTTAAGACTAGCCAAGTTTTCGCTAACGGTTTTAGTAAGGAAAACCATAAGCATTTTCTCGTTTTTCTCTTTATTATTTAATACCATCTAGCCACTGGATTAACTTCCCTCCCTACATATGTCTATTAACTCTTTGTACATACTTCCAAACAAAGCTTAGCTATGCTAGTGTGTTGTTCTACTAAGAGGAACACCAGGTTTGGCCAAATGAAAGCACAGTTCTATGAACTAAATAGAACATTGAGCTTAGCAGTGAAAGCCCACAAGTTTTTCTTTTTTAGATTAGAATGGCTTTTTCCACAAGTTTTATTCCTTGAGGCCCTCTTTTGCTCGCCAATAGCTCTGCCCTCCACCATGTGCTTTTCAATTCTGATCAAAATTCGTAATTTTCCATTGGTCTTGAAGCAGAAGTGGGAAGCGCTCATTTACCTAGCTAATTTCATATTTGTTTCCTGACATTGGTCTTGGAACCTTCAGTGAAAAAGGAAGGCTCGGGAAAACTCATGTAGAAGGGGTAAGCAGGTGATAACCTATGTTCGAAGGGTAACCTTTACCCTAGTAAAGACTATTTCGAAAGCGAAACAACCAAATAAGTGGAGTTAGAGAGCCGTATGATAGGTAACTATCTCTTATGGTTCGGAGAGGACTCCATTGTTCTGATAAGTTATTGGGGAATGGTTTCCTTAGCTTCTCCTTCTGGAGGGAGGAGCTGAGGCCTGGAAGCTGGGGCCGGAATGGGGAGCCGTGGCGTGCATCTCATATCTGCCCATCCATGGAGAGGTGCTCCAATTCCCGCCCCTGCTTTCAAATCTTGTTCGGGGTCGGCTTCAAGCGTGGCCATGCCAGCGTGGTGCTACCCGTAGCGGGATCATCAATGGATTGCTCAGGAAAGGGATGTCTCCATTGCACCAGGCTGAAGTCATGCACCCTGTGTGCGAATCCCGGAGTTTTACTCAAGTGCTATTCTCGAGGCAGAGAGGGAGCGCTGGCAGACGAGGCTCCCCGTCTGCTGGCATCGTGTGAGGACCTAGACTAGCAAGCGCGGGTTGGTGAAGAGGCCGAGCACCAGGCTTAGTTAGGGCTTCTGAAGTTTGTCCGGCCGGCCAGCTGAAATTTCCCGTTCCTGGCACTCGCATCCTGTCAGGACATCGACTACTGTAGTCCGCGATGCTTTGCACTATTGGGCTGGTTTCTTGATAGTGAAACTGGTTTTGCAGTTAAGCTTTTGCAACCCGTATGAGCATCATATCTCAATAATTCAGGGGAGATAATATATTTCCAGATGTCGCGGCTTATGGTCATCAACCTCCGATGGTTAAGAGTGGGAGTTTTTGGTCTTCTAATTAGTACCTATATTTATGAACCGGAAAATAGGCGAAATTGGTTTCAAGGTCAAAATGGGTTTATCAGCAAATATGGGTTGAGTAGCTTTGGCATCGGTCCTTTGCAGCAGTCACCGCTTTGACTAGCTCATATGTCAAGATACACTCACGTTTCCTGGATAGAGTGAGGGATGCCACACATTCATGTCGAAGAACACCTTCAACCAGTGTGACCCCTGCACAACCCTGATACGAAGCACAAAATGACCGAATCTGAGATACAATATGTTCCTTCAGAAATGACATGGAATCTAAATAGCCTTGAGTAGATCGGGCCAGTATATCTATGTAGCAACCCACTTGAGCATTAAATTCCACAAAGATATCCAGGGACTCTGCAGATAATGAAAGGACATTAGGCTCTAGTTTCATTCCTGAATCAATTGGTCTTTCCTCATCAACCCAGCCTTTTGTCAAACAATATGTGTATAAAAGTGCCTACAATGTATAGGAATAATGAGACTAGTTAATAGTCAATAATAATAATAATAAAAGAATAAGTTTCCAAGGACATAAAACAAAAGGTATTCGGCTTGAGAAAAGTTACGAACCTGTAACCTAGGAAAAAAATCCTTGTGTGAGGAATGTACAATCTTGATTATGACATTGTAGACGCAAACCCATAAAGACATAATCATGATGATTACCGTGTGAAGGTCATTCTAACTATTGATTAACTCATGACATGAATGTGTGGATTTCATTCTTTATACCTACATATTGGAACAAAATAATGCACTTGTCCTTCTTCATCTATACTTTCGTAGCAAAGGTGCAACTCAAGCATCCATTGGATGAATTGTTCCTCGTTCACAATAGTTTCATCAAGCCCTACCTTTTTCATAGACATTTTTATGCACACTACACGCAGTCTTGGAAAGCTATCTTCAACAGCGGCACCCAGGGCTCTGCACTCATTTTAAAGGCCAACAAAGAGTTTGCAACCGTGGTGGATGGTCATGTTATTTTGGGACAAAACGAGGACCTTGCCAGAGCCGAAGCAAAGTTCCAAGGTTCGAAGCTCTTAATCCTGTGAATAGTCTATATGTTTTGCTAGCCTTCTTCTACACATGTAGTTTTTCAATATCATTACACAAGTAGGCCGTTTCTTGCAAACTCTGAGGCTGTACTTGTTGCAGGATCGAAATCCAGCAGCAGCTTCTCTCCTGAAACTCCTACATAGCTATCCTCGCAAGTAGTAAAGGCTGTGCAGAAAGAACAACATGTTGCTGTGAGTAGTTATCCTAACCATAGTGTGGAAGTAGGCAAACAGAGAGGTTTGGTAGTGATTGTGAGCATGGAAGAGGATAGACCTGGAGGAGCTGTAGACCTTGGGCGACCTCAAGCTCTTTTTGAGCCTTTGGCATTTCGTACTAAGATATTAGTGGACTGTTCTGAGGATGTCAAAGCAAGTTTTAGGAGCATTGCCAGACAAACTGCCCTAGTTGATGACGATTGCTTTATGTGTTGCATCAATGCTCATGGGGGGATTGAAGAAGATGGTAGACAGTACATTCTCACAAGTGGAGCACGCCGGGAGAAGCTATATGTTGATGATGATATCTTGAAGCCCATCTCTGAATCCACGGGGCTGAGAGACAAGCCCAAGGTATTTCTAATCAATGCTTGTAGAGGCACAGGTAGCCTTATCACAAGAGAAAGCTGAGGACTCTGAAGTTGAGAGTAGCCAAATTGTGAGCAAGAGAGTCGGAGAAGTCCAACTCCTGCATTCTGAGAAGGATTGTCTCATCTTCCTCTTGACGAGTCATGGACAACAATCCTTCAAAGATACCGAGAAACACACACACTTTATCACAACTATGATGAACACGATCACTAAAGGGGTCTCGAAAAAGGGATGATGTGTACAGCATTTTAACATTAGTGATTGCCGAGGTCACGGAGATAGAAGTCAGGCTCCCAAGCGAAGCAGGAAGGCGCTCTAAGAAGAGATCCCAGTGTCCAGAGTTGTACTCCATACTCACAAGAAAGCTTTGCTGGTCTTAACCATAAGTTCACTTACCTGGCCAGCGGGAGTTTGGTGTGGCCATGTTCCTTCATCAGTAACCAGACAGTAATGGAATCATCGTTCCCAACAAGATACTGTTGGTGCAGCAAACTGCTTCTAATACGGTCTTGTCATTTGTCCTTTTCTGCTCATTTCTTCTTTAGGCTCGCATACAATTTGGAGGAGAAATGACTCCTTCTGTGGATGAACCTGTAGGTGAGAGCTCATGGACTTTAGGGAGGAAAGAACGAGGGAGTTGTGGAGCTGTAGCTATACTCTTTGGTTTCAAAAAGCAAGTCCAGATTTAAGCGTTTCTTTGACTTCTAGTCCTTTTGCATTCGAGATGTGTGTTCCATTTTCCTGAGCAGCCCAGGCTGGGACAGGATGTCCCTCACTGAAATCGCGTATGAGGCTTGCCTTTCTTTCCCGATGACAAAAGACAAAGCGCGAACAGTAGCTCACAGTAGCTGGTGCCAAACCCTCGTCTCCGCTATTAGGCTATGGCATTTTCGCTGTTAAAATTTGGATTAGGTTACTTTTCATGCATCGATGACACAAACATTTCGTAAGTTTTGTCGTCCTTCCAGTGGCGGCAGCAGTATCTCGCCGTTTCTAGGACTTTGAATAGCGGTTCCGCTTAACAATAGCAAATGGCGACGTCCAGGCTGTGGGGACGTGCTTTGCGCTGCTGAAGCTTCCGCTGGATAACACTTACCTATATCTGGAATCGTTTGTGCTAAAATTTTACAACCTATTGTCAAAGCTTGATCGAGGTTGGAAGCCAAGATCAATCGCTCCAAAACAGCAGCGAATCTCTGACGCGATGCCAATGTGTTCCGGAAGCGAGAGCGAGCCACAGAAGCTGTGCACAATTTGTTTAGCATGATTGTGGCCAAAACAACTTACCATAGAACTTGGTAAGCATCCTGGCACCACCAGCCGGTAGAAGCACCCTAGCGCGGTGCTTCTAGCCTTCGTGGGTTGCATATATGACTATATAATCGCCATGTCTATCCATGACAATCTTTGTTTATGTTTATATTTATGTTTATCCCTGTCTATATTGCCATGTTTATTCGTGCAAGGTACAATTCTCAATTAGAGTATAGAGTACTTAGTAGGATTGTACAACAAAAAAATTTATTAATTTTAAATATCTAGAATGGCAATGAAGAAGAAGTCTATTATAATCCACATGTGCATAATTTCCTCTCATGGGACTTGGTACTTAACAACTTGTACCATGTATCATGGTGCATACCTGAAGAAAAATATTCTGAACAAAAAGAGAACCCTGTAATATGGAGGAACGGCTATCACTCTGTGTTTGAGTCACGTCTTTGAGTACTAAGACATGAGTCAAGTGTCCAAGTACTAAGACATGAGTCACGTCTTTGAGTACTAAGACAATACTAAAAGGCTAAAAATGGACAGACTCTTCTAATGAGGGCCGAATGCAATATATAAACGACAATGTGTGGGGCATGAGTGGCACAAGAAGATGCCAGCACCAAAAACTCCATAGGTGATCATTGTTACAGCTACTTGATCTTACTTCCAAAGCCGATCATTGTTGCATCTACTTGAGAGCTGCATATTACAAGGTGTGGAATAAGTACAACAAAATGAAATATAGCTTTTGCCTCGACCGTAAATCGCACTGAATATGAGTACACACAACTTCGATCACCCCGCTATCGAAGTTGGCTACACTTTAAAAATAAAAATTATAAAAAAAATAATTTAATTTTAAGTATCTTGAGTTTAATTCTCAATTAGAGCTCTAAATACCTTCAGAAAAATGTGCACAATAAAAAAAGCATCCTGAAACATGGAAGAACACAATTTAGAACCATGAATACCTTGAGAAAAACGTTCACAACAAAAAGTAATCTTTGAAGATAAAGGGACGCAAATCATTGAGTCGTGTCTATGGGTATTAAAAGGCAGTTGTAATTAGCTAAAAATGGGCTGACTCTTCTAATGATGAAATGTGGTATATCGACCCCAATGTGTGGGGTCATATATGAGTGGCACAAAAAGGCGCCAGCAGGTAACACAATCTTTAGCTGAGCATTGTTGCATAAGCTTAATTTGAGAGCACGAGATTGCTAGATCCGAAATACCACAACAAAATGACAAATAGCTTTTGCCTGGACCTAAATCACACTCAACACGAGTACACACAAGAACGGGAAAATATTATTATAAATAAAAGCAGGGCACGAATGCCCATAAGACATGCTAGCGGCAGTCCCCATGTAGCTAAAAATCTGGCCTCCTTATTGACGGGGTGAGCTTTGCTGAGCAAAGCCATAATTTCTGGCTGCCCAGGGCTGGCTGCTTATTTTGGAAAGCTAGCTTTAGTAGGGTCCAGATTGTTTGAAGAGCTCAAACTCAGCCGGAATTGGCGAAATTGTAGCCAATTTCGATGACCCCGGTGTCGAGGTCGGCCATTGCGGAGAAAGCGGCCTTTGAGAGGTCGATGGTACTGGAGCAGCCGGCGGACGATGGGCAGTAGTCCACAATCCGCACCTTAATCGCCTCCTTGTTGGTGCAGCCCGACTTGCACCACACCCAATAGTAATCGCCGCACACGGCGCCTCCCTTCCAGAACGTATCGCTTGCTGCCGCAAAGTAGTTGTCGGCCGGGAACTGGCCTTTGTCGTACCCGAAGCATGCCGACGCTGTGACATACAGTCAGTCATTCCCACTTCCAGGATCGCAAGACTAGCCAATGAGATGCTCACAACTAAGTGCCTAGACGTTAAGCTTGCGGCAGAATGCAGACTGGTGATGCGTCCGAGAAGTGCAGGATGGATGACAAGCACGTGAAATTCCAACAATTGGGTGCACTTACGGACGTATTCGGTGTAGTATGTTGCTTTGCCGTAAGCTTTCGCGGAGGCGAGGTGCGCATTGTACAGCACTGCGAGCAGCAGTGCCAGTGCTGCTGCTGCCAATGGCGAGCTCAGCCTCACCTTTGCGTTCACCTTGGAAGCCATATGTGAGAGATCACGAACTGGATGACGTTGGACGATGGCCCAGGCAGCTCTAGCACAGCAGATCAGGATAGCAGATCCCAGGAGATATCGATGTGTGAGCTAGAGGCGATTGGGAGCTGAATGCAAGCCAGCCTTATGTATATTCACAGTGGTAGAGAGTCTTGAAACCTGTTTACAGTCGAATCGATGCCTAGAGGAAAACGGACGTGTTGACGCGGCATCTCTTACTAGACTTCCCACAAGGCGGCATCTCCATGGCAGTCGTCCCATACGCTTGGTGTGTGCATCGGTTCGTATGGCTTCCAATTTCTACTTGGCGTGGCCCGGTGAAGTCATTGCATGAGGTTGGCGTGGCCCTGGAAAGTCATTCCATGAGGTTGACGTAGCACTGGCAAGTCATCCCATGTTTGCTCTCTGGAAATATGTTAGGATGTCAGCACAGTTTTACGTTTATGGGTCAGGTTGATGCTGCGTTGCCCTATGCTTAAGGCTGTGGAGGTGTTTCAGGGAAGAATGTATCGTTTCAATGTGACATCTTGGAATGGCATGGTCTTGGGGTACCGCCAGATGGGTTATGATGAGGAGGCTGTTGCTGTTGTGGTCAAGGGTGCAAGACACGGTTCAAGGGTGCAAGACACGGTTCAAGGGTGCAAGAGAAGGGTCAAGTCCCGAATGAGACAACATGTGTTGGTGAGAACCACCGACGCAGATGTTAGGGCTTAGGAAACGTGGATGGGATTTGTGGGAAGGAAACATGCTTTTGGATGCGCATGCAAAATGTGGGAGCCTCCAGAAATGAGACAAACGCTTGACAGCTCGCCTCTGAAGAGTAATGTGGTTCCAGGGAACACCATGATCTTCGGGTATGCCTCCCAGACCCAAAACCTGAAGGCTGAACAGGAAGCTCTGGCCCTGTACTCACAGATGCTGCAGGAAGGTGAGGTCATGAATTGCCGCACAAATGCTCTTATGAACATGCCCTGAAAAAATCGGATCGATCCATCCGACTGTCCCGAATCGCCTGTTTTACTCCACAAAGGTGCAGCGTTCAGGATGAGTCGTCTCAAAGACCAGGTCGTTTCACGGTCTCTCAAGCTCTTAGTTCTACCGTCTGATTTGTGGGAAGACTTGAAGAACCTCGAGCGCGAGAACTCGAAGTCCGTCCAAAGCGTGCAAAGCGCAGGGCACTGAGGCAGGCGCGAAAGGCCCAGCCAGGCATGTGCCGGGGGCCAAGTTGGGAAGCATTTGCGGCTTCCGCCAGCTGGGGCTGGCCCTGCAGCTGCAGCGGTCACAAAGGTAGCGGGACAGAGGTGGGCCCCACGGTGGAAACCCGACACGGGCAGGCGCCGGACTGTTTCGTCGGGCAAAAGGAGTCGGCTACAGCAAGGCACAAGGATATTGCACAGCTACCACAGCGGACAGAGCTTGAACTTGGAAGGGAGGATATGTCTTTGATCCGGTCACCCGCGCCTGCGCCCGCGCCAGTGCCAGTGCCAGGGCCAGCTGCACACGATAAGCCGCACATGGTGACGGACGGTGGATTAAGTCTCTGCCAGGTTGCGGATGCCGTACACGAGCCCGGCCAGAACTGCACGGGCTCCAGTACGATGCCAGATGTGTACATATGTACAGACATCCCGCTGGAATGCTTCGAGAGCGCAGACAAATGAGTGCTCCTCTGCATGCGCAAGGGCGGATGGAGCACAAATGCTTGGAGAAAGGATGGATACACTTCACGGGCTCGTCGAGCGCATGCAAGTGAATGCTGCCCAGCACGCGCTCGAACACAGTGCGAGTACCGCAGGAATGTTTGACAAGGATGTATAAGTATAATATGCTCGTGGAGCACACACACATGAATGCTACTCTGCAGAGGTCACTAACTCTCACACACAGATGAAGGCTCTGCGGAGGCCACAAAACTGCAGCTACCTCACCAGGGACCTGATCTGGGAAGCCTTGTGCGGGCGGTGGCCCGTGATGCCAAGTTGCCAATGCGGATGAATAGAAGTAGGGAGCACGAAGCCACGGAGTCTCACCATAGCCCTGGGCACACTGGAATCCATGCTCCAACCTGCTCCCTTATCTGTAACATCTCAAATAACGCATCCAATGTGAAGCCATGGTAATGTGATTCCAGACCAACCAGGGTCTAGAGCACTGCCACGGCCATGGCTGCCAAACCGGCTCCAAAGAGCACGCCGAATGAGGCCCTAACAGAGCCCGCGGCACTGGGGTGGCGGGGTCGGGCAGCCGGAGGAGGGGCGGGGCCTCCTGGGCGCCGGAGGAGGCGCGGTGCTGGCGGGAGGAGGGACGGAGGGGGTCGTTGTGGGTGGAGGAGTCGAAGTCGGGGAGTGGAGGGAGGAGAGGCTGGAGGAGTGGTGGGAGGAGTGGAAGGTGTGGTGGGAGGAGAGGCAGGTGGGGTGGAGGAGGAAGGTGGTGGGAGGAGTGGAAGGCGTGGTGGGAGGAGTGGACGGTGCGATGGGAGGAGAGGAAGGTGAGGTGGGAGGAGTGGAAGGTGCGACGGGAGGAGGAAGGTGCGGTGGGAGGAGATGCTGGGGAAGTCGGGGAGAGGCCGGTGAGGTGGGAGGCGAGGCCGGAGTAGTCGGAGGTTCAGTTGGCTCCTGGCCTGGGAAGGCGGGGAGATGTGGGAGCCAGAGGCGGGGAAACGGGAGGGAATGGAGAAGGCCCAGGAGTCGACGATGAAGGAGGAGTGGCGGAATTGAAGGAGGAGTTGCTGGGGGTCAACGGGGTGTTGAAGGAGGTGTTGAAGGAGGAGTTGATGGAGGAGTAGCCGGAGGAGCTGCAGGAGGAGTTGAAGGAGGCGGACCAGGAGTTGTAGGGGAGTTGAAGGAGGAGTTGCTGGAGTGGAGGGAGGAGAGGCAGGGGCGATGGCGGAGATGCAAGAGGAGGAACGCCTGCCGGGGAGAAGGAGGAGGGATGAAGTAGTCGGAGGGGGATGAAGTTGTCGGAGGAGGGGTTGAGGTAGTCGGAGGAGGGGATGAAGTAGTCGGAGGGGGGGATGAAGTTGTCGGAGGAGGGGACGAGGTAGTCGGAGGAGGGGATGAAGTTGTAGGAGGAGGGCTAGCACCTCCGCCGGAAGCCGCAGCAACAACAGCTGAAAAATGCATCATGGGACAATGTCCGGGCACGCCACAGGTGAAGTAGGTAGTGCCTGCGGCCAGGGTGACGGCGTCATTCCCAGTATTGTAGGTGGCCGTCGGAGAAGCTACTATGCAGCCCGTGAAATCATCCAGACTCCCCAGGGTAATCACGTCGTGCTGGCCCTTAGTATACTTGAACGCTACGGGAACCACAACGACCGATCAGGAAAAACAACACAATACAACACAACACAGACGAAGAAGAAAGCCAGCTCCCGTGACAACAACAACACAAAACCCCCAAACTCCGGAGAGAAAAATGCAATGCAGCTCCCGAGTTGACATCAAAATGCACACAGGCTCAGTAGAAAAAACGCAGTGGTCACAGCAGAACAAAAACAACAGCCGTCTGCTCAAACTCACTGATCGTGTCCCCGGCCACGAACGTGGTACTGTCAGCCCAGGTCTGATAATCGCCGAAGCCCCAGGTCCCGTCCCCGCCGGCCGGGTGGTCGGTGGCGCTGCCGCATTGCAGGAACGCGAGGAGCGTGAGGAGCACGGCTGCCGCCGCTGGCGACGCACTGCCCCTTCCCTGCGTCGTCCGCGACCTGGAGTCCGCCATAGCCACCGCTTCCGTAGCAATGCTAAGACTCGTCGGAGCGTGAAAAGTTTGAGACGGGCGAGACGCGATGTGCTCGCGAGAAGGGGAGGAGAGAAACGACTCAGGCCGCAGCTCGGCCGCGCCACAATGCGTCTCGAGGAGCTGAGGTTCAGTCTTCATCGGGTTCAGCTGCCGTCGCGCCGTCTCTCTCTACTGGCCGGAGCCCGCCTCTCTCTTGCCATCGCTGTGGCTGGCTTTCCTGGCCTCTCTTGCTCGGCGCGGGCAACGGCTATCTAATCGAGCCGTTTCCGTCGGGCTGTTCAAGCGTTCAAGCCTTGCACGACCAGCAGAGCGCATCTCAGTCTCCCAAAGTCATCACAGTGCAGAAACCGTAGATTAGGCAGAAACCGTACATTAAGCAAATGTGATTGTTAATGCGAACAAAGAACTCAGAGGACAAAAAGAGAAAGCTCTGCTGTGGCTTTCAAAAGGAACATGTGACAAGAATGCACATGCCGATGTACCGATGTACCGATGTACCTATGCACAGGAGGAATGCCCTACCGACAACATGAAATTCAAATTGGACTTGCAGTGGAATTGTGTGGGGAACAACCTGTTTCATCGGTCATCTATGCTTTCAGGTTTTGATGTTGGAGTTGCTGTTGGAGTTGTGTGGGGAACAAAATCCTTGCATGTGTGCTTCACGGTTTCAATCTGGAGATGGCGTCATCTCCCATACCACAAAAACGTGCACCAGCCCGTCGATGCCTACCCACCAGCTCTGGCCTGGCTGTTTCCATGCCCCGTTTTCTCTCCTCCTCGTCTGCAGCTTCTGTGCCTCCTCCCACATCTGAGCACTGAGACATATGTTGGACATCAACACATAGGCTGCAGCATCCTGGTCATGCAGCTTCAGTGCTTCGTTGAGGGCATGGAGTGGGATCCCACCTTCACGTTGCTCCACTTTTGACAGGCACCCAAAAGTGTGTGCCAGACTGCGGTGTCGGGGAGTACAGGCATGCTCCTTCCCACCCCTAGAGCCTCGTGGAGGTGGCCTGCATACCCAGGATGTCCACCATGCACGTGTAGTTCTCCATGGTGGGAGTGATGCCATACTGCTGGCTCATTGCCTCGAAGTACTCTCGCCCCTTGTCCACACGGCCTGCATGACTGCATACTTTCAGAACGCTAAGAAATGTGATGCCTTGGGCTGTATGCTCTGCTCTTGCATTCTGCAATGCAGGGTGAAGACCATTTTGGTGTCCCCTTGCCGGGTGTATCCTGCAATCAGTGCATTCTAGGCGACCGTGTCTGGTTCAGGCAATCCTTCAAACACCTGCTGTGCACACCATGCTCCCATACATGTTTATCAAACTGATGGCTACAAATGGGTCTGTATGAAGCCCCTGTTCTTCGATCTGAACATGCCTTCATCTCGCATGGCTCTGTAAACAAAAAGAGCTTCCTGGCCCATCCCCTGTTGGCAGTATCCCGCCATCATGGCATTCCATGTAACCAACGTTTTCCGACCGAGCCGGGCAAACACACCCCGAGCATCCTCGATGCTGCCGCACTTTGCATACATGTTCACCAGGCTGCACCCTATAACCGCATCAACCAGCAGCCCCTTCGCATCAATCTGAGCATGGAGCTCCTTCCCTGCCTCCAAACCCCCAGCACCCACGCTCGCACACGCCTGCAGGAGGCTCACAAACATCACAGACGTAGGTGCAGCCGCGCCCTCTTCCTTCATAGCCCTGTAGAGATGAAGTGCTTCTTCACCCCTGCCCTGCTGGGCATATCCTGCTATCATGGCATCTCATGACACCGCAACTTTCCTACCAAGCCCATCAAAAACTCTCTTACCATCATCCAAGCTGCCACACTGTGCGTACATGTCCACCAGGCAATTCACAACAAACAAGTCAGGCTCGACCCCACAAGCCATGACATCAGCATGCACCTGCCGCCCCCACACTCGACCTGCGCATCTGACGATACAAGGCTATGCCCTGCTCACCTTGCCCATGTTTAACATGGGCAGAAATTATGGAAGACCACATGAAGACATCTGGCTTAGCCACCACCTTCAACATCCCACGAGAAGCATACATCCGATCCATGCCCCTTCTCCACTGCCAGAGCATGCACCCGGCGACCCAGAACCAGCTCCCTCTTCTCCCACACAGTTTCTCAGGACAGCGTAGAGAAGAGACTGCGAAACAAGACATCCAGTCTGCACCAGGGCTCCCAGAGCCTCAACAGCCACACAAACGTGCCCTTGCTCGCAGAATTCGCTCACTGCCTTGCCCGCAATTTGTGTTTGCGGGGTACAGAACAGCGGTTGGCCCAAGAGGCAGTGTGAATGAAGTGCACTGCTCCGGGCAGCCAAGGTGGGCACGGGAATGCGCCAAGCATGTGCAGGCAAGCCCGAACTCACAACCCAACTTCAACCCTCCAGCTGGGCCCATACTGCCCATCTCCGCATGCACTAGGACAGAGTTTTCAATTTCCTCGAGTTTCATGTCACCCGACAAGATAGAAGCTCGTTTGACAAGCTGGAAGTTCGTGGCCTGCGGCATGCACATCCAATCCGATACCCCAAAACCCAAGGCCATGAGGACGGCCCGTAGGACCACCTCATCACGACGAACGAACGTCTTCCGGTTTTCAACGGGACATCCACTTTATCTACGGACAAACATGCCGCATGCCTCTTCCTCACCGTGCGGTGCTGGCATAGCGCCAACGGCCTGCGTAGGAACTCAAATAATTTTATCCTTTATAACTAACATTATTGCATGAGATCGCGCATTTGGTGGAGATTTATTATTGTAGAGTTTATTTATGCTAAGATCTTTTTATCTCTTGTTTGGAGATTTTGACTACGTCCTAGGCTGAGGAGGCTAAGGTGCATACCCAGGATCAAGCAGGTTTTCGTCCTGGTCGAAATACTTTAGGAAGCTAAGGTGCATGCCCAGATCAAGCAGGTTTTCGTCCTGGTCGAAATACTTTAGGAAGCTAAGGTGCATGCCTAGGATCAAGCAGGTTTTCGTCCGGGCCAAAATACTCTAGGAAGCTAAGGTGCATGCCTAGGATCAAGCAGGTTTTCATCCTGGTCGAAATACTTTAGACAATACTTTTACTCTCAGGACTATTATTAATGAGGCTCCACACCATAAGAAACATGTCTACTGCTGTTTTGTGCATTTTAAGAGGGCTTTCAACTCTGTGCCTTGGGATAAGCTGTTTGGCAGACTGAAATCTCTCTTTGAAGATGCCTTCACATTTGTGGCATGCTGCTATTTTATAGGAGGGTTTATGCTCGAATCCACACTCCCCGTGGTTTGTCTACCCACCAAATTCCTATTCAGCTTGGTGTCCATGAGAGTGACCCTTTGTCCCCAAATCTTTTGAGACTGTATATTGATGAGATCAAAGAGTGGCTTCTACAATCTAGTGATCCTAGTGCTCGCCTGTTCCGCGAGAATATTTTTATCCTCTTATATGCTGCTGATGATATTGTTCTTTTCTCACATACCCCGGAGGACACGGCCCACCATCTCAGAAACAACCTCCGATACTGTGTTGCCATCAGGACAAGAAGGAGCAGGGGGATCACTAACCCCCATGAGGTTTTTACTTATAAGCTTCTCCAAATATGTAGGTAAAACTTGTTCTGTTGAAGTGAAATGATTTTCCAAATTTATGGATTTCTCCTCTATAGTTTGTGAAAAAACGTCATTTTATAACCCTTGCTGCACCAACCTTTCTGAGAGTCTTCCAACCTGATCGTCTAAATTTTCTAATGATAACATCATGACTATTAAATCTCTTATCGATAAGATCATCCATTACGGAATTGAACTCATCTCCCTCGTCCTCCCTGCCCTCCTCATCTCCCTCGTCCTCCGAGTCCGATGCTAAAGATTGGTGCTTAGCCAAAAGAGACTCATATTTTTCCTTAAAGGAAATATTCTCTGCTTCAATATTACGTACTCTAGTCTCCAATATAGATACCCTATTAGCTTTATATTTGTCCTCAATACTGCGTAATATAGTCTCCAATATTGATACCTTGTTGTCTACATATTTAACTGTTTTACGCTTAGCGACAATGGAAGCCATAACCTCAAAAAATCAACAAAAATAAAAATAACCGCGACCTCCTCCACCCCATGCTCACCGCAATATCAACCTTAGCACCCCATGCTCAATGCAACAGAGCCACATAGGCCACCACAAAGCAAGCTCTGAACCCCTAGGACATGCCCCACTGCACACCGCACCGCACTGCTCCGCATACCACACACCACATACCGCAACGCTCCGCAAACTGCACACCGCACCGCACACTGCACACCGCACCGCACACTGCACACCGCACCGATCCGCACACCACAACCACACATCGCAACGCTCCGCACACCGCACTGCATTGCTCCGCACACTGTACACCACAACGCTCCGTACACCGCACACCACGCACGCACCGCTCCACATACCGCGAAGTCTTAATACCCTTCTTCAAGTCAGATATGTGTATATACCCTTCCTGACCAGCCAATGGTGAATAATTTCTTAGATCTTGTGCTTACGGTGCGGTATGTATGTTCCTGCTTCCCGACCAGCCAAGGCTCGGAGAGGCTATAGGCTAAAGAGAGATTCTTAACTAAGAAGCTTTCAATCTACCTCGTATTCTTCGCCTAGGAAAGTGTTAAACTACGTAAGAAATATGAATATATTTTTTAGAGAAAAATAAAAATTATGTAATTAAGAACTACAAAACATGTGCAACACGAGAAGCATAAGCATCAGATAGGGCAGTAAACTACCCTAAGATTCAAAAGAGCTACAATAGGTAGACAAAAAGCCACGAAAGACAGGCAAAAAGACGGAACCTGCTTTTCGTGGTAGATGTGATATTTCGTCTCTTTTACATAAAGTGTGCACGTTTCTTTTTTGTAAGGAACATATATAGCTCACAAATATGAAGACTATGGAATCATAATATAACACTAGTGTAAGAACAAGAATCATATGAGTACTTTAAATCTTTCTTCTTCTTCTTCAATAACGGGATTAGAAAAATAATCTTCCTTAATATTTAAGATAACTTATGCAAACTTGAATTTATGGTATAATCTTATACTCTAACTCCTTATATATTACTATTTTTATTTTTAATGTTACAAACATTACATCACAAACAATCAAGAAACTGTCTCTCCTCTCATTAATACAAGCATTTCAAAAAATAACCTAAATACTTTAAAATGATTTACCATCTATAATAAATGTAAAATATTATCATTATATGATAATTTAATATTTCACCTGACATTACTTGAGTATACGGTTGTTGTCTGTTCACATATCCTGACGGATGAGGGGTCTGTTTCTCCTAGGATCCTAGTTGGTACTTACATGGGATCGATCCTAGTTGGTACTTACCTGGGATCGATCCTACTTGGTACTTACCTAGGATCGATCCTAGTTGGTACTTACTTGGGATCCTACTTGTTAAGTACTGATGAAATAGGTCTAGATTAGGGCACTATTCATTAGGGCCTCATAACTTAAACATTATTATTTACCTAGGGTTATTTAGGTAGTTAGTAGTTATATTAGTTATATTGGTTACAACAACTTACGGTTGCAACTACTTATGGTTGCAACCACTTATGGTTGTAACCACCCAACTACCAGCCTATTTAAAGGCTTGTACTTTACTCATTAAACACTTACATTGTTTCTTCTTCTTCTAATCTAAGAGCTCTGATTCTCATCATGGTATCGAGCATCGTTGCTCTCTGATGCTTATGTTTCTTATATATGAGGAGATTATTTACAAGGCACTCTTAAATCTAGCATTCGTCTAGATGGAGTGCTATTGTTCTACATTCTCTATTTCACCAATTCTTCATCTCTTCCTTTAACATGCTTATATGTTTCAATCTTCTATAATTTCTCCATGGACTTCAATTCTATTAGAAGGAGAAATGAAGGTTAAAAGGAAAGAGAATCTCATTAGGCAACAAGCTATTGAGAGTGAAATAGAACAAATCTCTTCATCTATAGCAAATTTCATTGCATCAATTTTATTTCCAAGACCGGATCAAGGGAAGCTTATCAAGTTATCAAGACGTCATTTACTTGAATACTTCAGCCCTATTCATATTAAAGCTTTGGAATTGGCCCTTAACCATATTCCAAATTTAATAATTGGATTAAGTTCTTCCGTACTCTGTTTTGACAAATAAAAATAGAATTCAAACTCCATCTCTTCATGATTTTTATAATCAATTTTCATCTCTTAAAATTCGGTCTCTAATCTTCAAACTGAATTATTTGATTTGAAATCAAAATTTTCTTTGTTTAATACTAATCAAGGATTAGAGAGTATGTCATCATCTCCAAAACAACAGCGATGGATGAATTCTATATGTGCAATAAAATTGAGCATAAGCCATCAATGCCTTTGTCCTTTAAGGACGATTAGCTATGGGAGTGATTGAAGAAGAATTTGAAGCTACCCAAAACTCGCCTATGGGTAATGATAATGTCCATCCTCCCACACATTATCATTTTGGTGATGGTTTCAAAGAGAAAGATAGATTCAACGGAAAGATTATGATATTTGGGCATTACGTATGAGGAGCATTGAGACAAAGAGCATTATGGGGTATTGTTGATGGATCCATAACGAGACCGAGGTCCGATGATGAACGAGAACTTGATTTCGGGACGCCGTGGATGAGAAGGCACAAGATTTATTAATAAGTGGACTCTCTCAACAAATGGTCGCATGTTGCACGCAAAACATCTCATGAAATGTGGTCTCACCTTACTCAATTATATTCATCACAAGATGTAATGAGCATTGTGGCCTTCGTAACTTCGTAATTTATTTATGAAAGAATCCGATACTATCGAACATCATATTAATGCTTTTAGACAAGCACGTTCCCAAGTTGAATCTGCAACTGGTGCACCTATATCTGAGATGGAAGCTTATGTCACCCTTCTATCTTCATTGCCTCCCTCCTATCGTCCATTCATCACTACTCAAAACGCAGTTATTCGCAATTCACGGAGAACTGCAGATGATGGCACAAAGGGTTTGACATAAGTGTTTAACCCGATCGGAGCACTTCTCCGGAGGAGGCAAGTAGGCGCCATTCTCACTCCAGGCCTAATAAACAACAAGTAATGTACTTGCAGAGGGTAGAGGAAGAGGACGGGGGGAGGCCTACTCTTCCCAACGCCTCCATATTCTTCGCCAAGTACGAACATTGGAGAAAGCTCTTCATCGACACCTTCAAAGGGTAAGAAGAAGAGCGGCATTATATGCAATTGGTGTAGGATCCCTAACCATATGGAAAAGGATTGTCACAAAGAAGAATGGTGAACCTCGCAGGAGGCTTCACATGGAGTTAATGTAGCATCTAAAAAGCAAACTTCATCAACTCCAATGCTCACGTATGTTTGGCATCATCCAAGCTCGCTAATACCTCCCGGTATTTAGACGGTGGAGCAACATCACATATATGTTACAACAAAAGTTATTTTCAATCATACTCACCAACCAGTGGCACCAAGTCGTCCTCTTGGGAGATGATCACAACCCGCCTATCAAGGTCTGGTTACATTGTCTTGACATGTGATTCGGACAAGTCCTTCACCTCCACCAAGTACTCCATGTTCCATTAATGTGCAAGAATTTATTATCATTGCAAGTATTTGTCAAACCCATTCCATGCGGTGACCCTTTTACGATAGTTGCTTTCTCTCTCATGTAGGTGATAGCAATCATATTATTTGTAGTGGTACTTTAGAAGATGGCCTTTATAGATTATCTCCTAGTAGGAGGTCAACAATGCTTATGTCACCAGTTCTTCTCCACAAGTCCCTCCATCAATGTTATGGCATTGTCGCCTTGGTCACCCAAATAGTCAAAAACTCACCCGGATGTCTAAGGAAACTTTTACGAAACCCATGTCTTGCAAATGTTGGGCATTTATCACAGTGCGAAACTTGTGTCCTCACAAAGCGTCACCAAGAGCCTTTTAAAACAAATCTCCACAAAGGGCAAAGAAACCTTTAGAGATAGTGCATACTGGACATCCATGGACCTCTATCTACATCTTCCTTTAGTGGAAGTAGGTATTTTTGACTTTTATAGATGATTTTTCCCGTTTGTCTCCTCCTATGTCTTGCAACACAAGTCCGATGCTTTTCAATTTTTCAAAGATTATATGAAATGGGCGAGAGACTTACAAACCGAAAACATTACGCTCGACAATGGAGGTGAATTTACATCTAAACGATTTGAGGAGTTTTGTCGAGCAGAAGGTATTGCTCAACAACTCACTGTTGTCTATACTCCTCAACAAAATGGGATAGCCGAAAATAAGAATCTGCGTTTACAAGAGATAACAGGTTGCTTATTAACACAGGCCAAGTTGCCTAAGGTTTATTGGGCTGAGGCCCTTCTTACCGCAACCTATCTTATCAATCGCTTACCTACATCGGCAGTACACGGCATGACGCCTTATGAAGCGTTTATTGGCAAGAAACCGTCCATTGATCATCTTCGTATTTTTGGATCACCGGCATATGTTTTCATTCCTAAAGCATTACGTAAGAAGTTGGATCCCAAGGCAGCCAAGTATCTTTTCATAGGATATCAAGGCATTAAAGGGTATAAGTTATATAACCCTTCAACAAGACAACTTCTTTATGCTCGAGTGTTACATTCCATGAGTCTTACCTCTTTTCTCCAATGGGAGTTGAAGTCGTTGACTGCGATGATGCTAATGATTTTCTACATTTGATGATCCTAATCCCTTCCTTTCCTTGTCCCTACTCCTCGTGTTCCTTCTGGACCCCATGCGGAGGAGGAGGAGCCTCTTCCACCTTCATCCGATCCCCTTGAGGCCATTTCAAGATGCTATACCTCCTGCTCAAGATGATAATGATCGGTTGGAAGTCATGATATCAAGAAATGGATCCCTTAGAACAAGAAGATGAACCAGCCTTCGTGGAAGACACACCGCACCAAGGTACAACCTTAGATCACGTCCACTCATCTCGGCCTGCTGGTTGGAAAGAACCCCTTTGGGATACCTTGCTATTTTTCCCGATTCTAATTCTCCGAGTCCCTTTATAATCAAGGCGTGTATGCATGAGACTTAGAAGAGCCTCTTACCCTAAAACAAGCCTTCTCTTCTCCTCCAAACATCTATGGAAGGAAGTCAGATTCGAGTATAATTCCCTCATTAGTAATTCTACATGGGAATTAGTTGAACCTCCTAAGGGTAGAAAAATAGTAACCAGCAAATGGGTATTTAAGATAAAGAGAAAAGGAGATGGATCCGTGGAAAGGTATAAAGCACGCCTAGTTGCTAGAGGTTTTACCCAAAATCGGACTAGACTATATACCTTGGGCCACTTATGCTCCTGTAGCCAAGTTTGCCACTCTTCGCATGATCTTCGCTATATGTGCCCAAGACGATCTTGAACTTCATATGATGGATGTGAAGACAGATATTTGTATGGGCGCTTGAAAGAAGAAATATACATGAAGCAACGAGGGTTATGAAGTAAAAGGCAAGGAGCATTTAGTATGTAAATTGATCAAGGGTCTATATGGACTCAAGCAATCCGCAAAATTGGAACTTGACCATCCATATACAACTCTCGAATAAGGGATTTAAGCAAAGTAAAGGCGATGCTTGCTTATATATTTACCTTAAGGAAATGATATATTTACCTTCTATTATCGTCGATGCGTCTTTATGGCAACAAACTCTCTTATTCTCCTGATAAAGCATGGCTTGGACATTATATGAAATGACCGACAGGAGAAAATGAATTATGCACTTGGTGTAAATATTATCCGCGATAGGAGTAATAAAAAGTGAGCATAGTTCAAACCAAGTATATAAAGGAGAGTTTAGCAAAATTGGAATGGAAGATGCAAAGCGCACCCACACCTTGCTAGTGGCATCAGCTTACGATATGAGTCCTAAGAGTGCTCAAGAGAAAATGGAGATGGCATCCGTCCCATATCGACATGCCGGCACTCTCATATATTTAAGCAATTTTACTAGACCGATATTTCTTTTGAAGTCGGCCTCGCTCACGCTTTTGGAGAACCACGACATCAACAGGATGTCAGTTAAGCGTATTTTTCGATACCTTAAAGGGACTATGCAAACAGGGCTGACATTTAAGCATACACCAGGAATCAAAACATTAACACTTACGGCATATGCCGATGCTGATTATGCTGGTGATCCTGATACTCGAAAATCCGTATCAGGTTATGTTTTACTTCTTGGAGGAGCTCCAATATCATGGTCGAGTAAGAAACAGCCTACCATTGCCTTGTCTAAAACTGAATCTGAATATAGAGTACTAACATCTATTTCCAAGGATATAGTATGGTCTAGGCTAATTTTGAGTGAACTTAATCACCCTCAGCAAAACCCAACATCTCTTTTAGTGATAGTCGGGCGCCATAGCACTTGCTAGAAACCATTTTCCATTCCAACCAAACACATATGTTGAGTATCACTATATCGTAGAGAAGTTGGAAGATAACACTATAGATATCACTTATATACCAACACAAAACAATCCATGATTTGTTAACTAAGTCATTAGGAGAGATTTGCATTTAAGACACATGAAAATGTTAGGTATTCAAGAGGTTTAAGTCACTAGCTAGTATGTGTCAATGTATTTTCTATAGTCCACACATCTTGTCTAGCATAGAAATTTCCTCTCCTAACTCTATGTAGTCCTCAACATCGCTTATCCTCTCTTTCTAATACCGGAAGGATCCTACAATACACACCATGGGTTATAAAGTGAAAATGATGAAAAGATAGTACTTAAGTCGTTAGGTTACTTACATAAGTGTTTGGTGTGTCCTTCATATTTTCACATGGGAAGCACTTAACCACACATCTTAATCCCTCTCTTTTCACATACATACTCCATGGGAACTTCATGGTCATCCTTTCCTCCGGAAGAACCAAGTAGGTTGCCTTGCATAAGTTTCAGGTGTAGGAACTAGGAATTTTCCTTTTGCACTTGCTCTCTTGCGCATGCTTATGTTTCTTATATATGAGGAGATTATTTACAAGGCACTCTTAAATCTAGCATTCGTCTAGATGGAGTGCTATTGTTCTACATTCTCTATTTCACCAATTCTTCATCTCTTCCTTTAACATGCTTATATGTTTCAATCTTCTATAATTTCTCCATGGACTTCAATTCTATTAGAAGGAGAAAGCGAAGGTTAAAAGGAAAGAGAATCTCATTAGG
Source organism: Anthoceros angustus (assembly GCA_010909165.1). Taxonomy (NCBI): domain Eukaryota; kingdom Viridiplantae; phylum Streptophyta; class Anthocerotopsida; order Anthocerotales; family Anthocerotaceae; genus Anthoceros; species Anthoceros angustus. The sequence continues at coordinate 985,441 of MU008163.1, forward strand.
CAACAAGCTATTGAGAGTGAAATAGAACAAATCTCTTCATCTATAGCAAAATTTCATTGCATCAATTTATTTCCAAAACCGGATCAAGGGAAGCTTATCAAGTTATCAAGATGTCATTTACTTGAATACTTCAGCCCTATTCATATTAAAGCTTTGGAATTGGCCCTTAACCATATTCCAAATTTAATAATTGGATTAAGTTCTTCCGTACTCTGTTTTGACAAATAAAAATAGAATTCAAACTCCATCTCTTCATGATTTTTATAATCAATTTTCATCTCTTAAAATTGGTCTCTAATCTTCAAACTGAATTATTTGATTTGAAATCAAAATTTTCTTTGTTTAATACTAATCAAGGATTAGAGAGTATGTCATCATCTCCGAAACAGTAGCGATGGATGAATTCTATATGTGCAATAAAATTGAGCATAAGCCTTACAATGCTTTGTCCTTTAAGGACGATTAGCTATGGAGTGATTGAAGAAGAATTTGAAGCTACCCAAACTACTATGGGTAATGATAATGTCCATCCTCCCACACATTATCATTTTGGTGATGGTTTCAAAGAGAAAGATAGATTCAACGGAAAGATTATGATATTTGGGCATTACGTGTCAGGAGCATTGAGACAAAGAGCATTATGGGGTATTGTTGATGGATCCATAACGAGAGGTCCGATGATGAACGAGAACTTGATTTCGGGACGCCAGGATGAGAAGGCACAAGATTTATTAATAAGTGGACTCTCTCAACAAATGGTCGCATGTTGCACGCAAAACATCTCATGAAATGTGGTCTCACCTTACTCAATTATATTCATCACAAGATGTAATGAGCATTGTGGCGACTTCTCGTAACTTCGTAATTTATTTATGAAAGAATCCGATACTATCGAACATCATATTAATGCTTTTAGACAAGCACGCTCCCAAGTTGAATCATGGTGTACCTATATCCGAGATGGAAGCTTGTCACCTTCTATCTTCATTGCCTCCCTCCTATCCATTCATCACTACTCAAAGCAGCTTATTCGCAATTCACGAGAGCTGCAGATGATGGCACAAAGGGGTTTGACATAAGTGTTTACACGATCGGAGCACTTCTCCGGGAGGAGGCAAGTAGGCGCCATTCTCACTCCAGCCTAATAAACAACAAGTAATGTACTTGCGGAGGGTAGAGGAAGAGGGGGCGAGGCCGAGGTTACTCTTCCCAACGCCTCCATATTCTTCGCCAAGTACGAACATTGGAGAAAGCTCTTCATCGACACCTTCAAAGGGTAAGAAGAAGAGCGGCATTATATGCAATTGGTGTAGGATCCCTAACCATATGGAAAAGGATTGTCACAAAGAAGAATGGTGAACCTCGCAGGAGGCTTCACATGGAGTTAATGTAGCATCTAAAAGCAAACTTCATCAACTCCAAGTGCTCACGTATGTTTGGCATCATCCAAGCACGCTAATACCTCCCGGTATTTAGACAGTGGAGCAACATCACATATATGTTACAACAAAAGTTATTTTCAATCATACTCACCAACCACAGGGCACCAAGCTGTCCTCTTGGGAGATGATCACAACCTGCCTATCGAAGGTACTGGTTCTGTTGTACTGACATGTGATTCTGGACAAGTCCTTCACCTCCACCAAGTCCTCCATGTTCCATTAATGTGCAAGAATTTATTATCAGTTGCAAGTATTTGTCAAACCCATTCCATGCAGGTGACCCTTTTTACAGATAGTTGCTTTCTCTCTCATGTAGGTGATAGCAATCATATTATTTGTAGTGGTACTTTAGAAGATGGCCTTTATAGATTGTCCATCCTAGTAGGAGGTCAACAATCATGTCACCGTTCTTCTCCACAAAGTCCCCTCCATCAATGTTATGGCATTGTCGCCTTGGTCACCCAAATAGTCAAAAACTCACCCGGATGTCTAAGGAAACTTTTAAAACCCATGTCTTGCAAATGTTGGGCATTTATCCAGTGCGAAACTTGTGTCCTCACAAAGCGTCACCAAGAGCCTTTTAAAACAAAATCTCCACAAAGGGCAAAGAAACCTTTAGAGATAGTGCATACTGGACATATGGACCTCTATCTACATCTTCCTTTAGTGGAAGTAGGTATTTTTGACTTTTATAGATGATTTTTCCCGTTTGTCTCCTCCTATGTCTTGCAACACAAGTCCGATGCTTTTCAATTTTTCAAAGATTATATGAAATGGGCAGAGACTTTAGATTACGAAAACATTACGTTACAATGGAGGTGAATTTACATCTAATCGATTTGAGGAGTTTTGTCGAGCGGAAGGTATTGCTCAACAACTCACGTTGTCTATACTCCTCAACAAAATGGGATAGCCGAAAATAAAATCTGCGTTTACAAGAGATAACAGTTGCTTATTAACACAGCCAAGTTGCCTAAGGTTTATTAATGAGGCCCTTCTTACCGCAACCTATCTTATCAATCGCTTACCTACATCGGTACACGGCATGCCTTATGAAGCGTTTATTGGCAACCGTCCATTGATCATCTTCGTATTTTTGGATCACCGCATATGTTTTCATTCCTAAAGCATTACGTAAGTTGGATCCCAAGGCAGCCAAGTATCTTTTCATAGGATATCAAGGCATTAAAGGGTATAAGTTATATAACCCTTCAACAAGACAACTTCTTTATGCTCGAGTGTTACATTCCATGAGTCTTACCTCTTTTCTCCAACAGGGAGTTGAAGTCGTTGACTGCGATGATGCTAATGATTTTCTACATTTGATGATCCTAATCCCTTCCTTTCCTTGTCCCTACTCCTCGTGTTCCTTGTTGACCCCATGCTGCGGAGGAGGAGGAGCCTCTTCCACCTTCATCCGATCCCCTTGAGGCCATTTCGGAAGATGCTATACCTCCTGTTCAAGATGATAATGATCGGTTGGGCGGTAATCAAGAAATGGATCCCTTAGAACAAGAAGATGAACCAGTTCTGTGGAAGACACACGCACTGGTACAACCTTAGATCACGTCCACTCATCTCGGCCCTGCTGGTTGGAAAGAACCCCTTTGGGATACCTTGCTATTTTTCCCGATTCTAATTCTCCCAGTCCCTTTATAATCAAGGCATGTATGCACCACAGACTTAGAAGAGCCTCTTACCCTAAAACAAGCCTTCTCTTCTCCTCCAAACATCTATGGAAGGAAGTCGTAGATTCGAGTATAATTCCCTCATTAGTAATTCTACATGGGAATTAGTTGAACCTCCTAAGGGTAGAAAAATAGTAACCAGCAAATGGGTATTTAAGATAAAGAGAAAGGAGATGGATCCGTGGAAAGGTATAAAGCACGTCTAGTTGCTAGAGGTTTTACCCAAATCCGGACTAGACTATATACCTTGGGCCACTTATGCTCACTGTAGCCAAGTTTGCCACTCTTCGCATGATCTTCGCTATATGTGCCCAGACGATCTTGAACTTCATATGATGGATGTGAAGACACATATTTGTATGGGCGCTTGAAGAAGAAATATACATGAAGCAACGAGGGTTATGAAGTAAAAGGCAAGGAGCATTTAGTATGTAAATTGATCAAGGGTCTATATGGACTCAAACAATCCGGCAAAAATTGGAACTTGACCATCCATATACAACTCTCGAATAAGGGATTTAAGCAAAGTAAAGGCGATGCTTGCTTATATATTTACCTTAAGGAAATGATATATTTACCTTCTATTATCGTCGATGACGTCTTTATGGCAACAAACTCTCTTATTCTCCTAGTGAGATAAAGCATGGCTTGGACATTATATGAAATGACCGACAGGAGAAATGAATTATGCACTTGGTGTAAATATTATCCGCGATAGGAGTAATAAAAAGTGAGCATAGTTCAAACCAAGTATATAAAGGAGAGTTTAGCAAAATTTGGAATGGAAGATGCAAAGCACTGCACCACACCTTTTGCTAGTGGCATACTCGATATGAGTCCTAAGAGTGCTCAAGAGAAAATGGAGATGGCATCCGTCCCATATCGACATGCAGGCACTCTCATATATTTAAGCAATTTTACTAGACACGATATTTCTTTTGAAGTCGGTTCACCTCGCAGTTTTGGAGAACCACAGACATCAACGGATGTCGGTTAAGCGTATTTTCGATACCTTAAAGGGACTATGCAAAGCGGTGACATTTAAGCATACACCAGCAATCAAAACATTAACACTTACGGCATATGCCGATCGATTATCTTGGTGATCACGATACTCGAAATCCGTATCGGGTTATGTTTTACTTCTTGGAGGAGCTCCAATATCATGGTCGAGTAAGAAACGACCTACCATTGCCTTGTCTAATCTTGAATCAATATAGAGTACTAACATCTATTTCCAAGGATATAGTATGGTCTAGGCTAATTTTGAGTGAACTTAATCACCCTCAAAAAACATCTCTTTTAGTGATAGTCGGGCGCCATAGCACTTGCTAGAAACCCTTTTCCATTCCAACCAAACACATAAGAGTATCACTATATCAGAGAAGTTGGAAGATAACACTATAGATATCACTTATATACCAACACAAAACAATCCAGCTGATTTGTTAACTAAGTCATTAGGAGAGATTTGCATTTAAGACACATGAAAATGTTAGGTATTCAAGAGGTTTAAGTCGCTAGCTAGTATGTGTCAATGTATTTTCTATAGTCCACACATCTTGTCTAGCATAGAAATTTCCTCTCCTAACTCTATGTAGTCCTCAACTGCATCGCTTATCCTCTCTTTCTAATACCCGTAAGGATCCTACAATACACACCATGGGTTATAAAGTGAAAATGATGAAAAGATAGTACTTAAGTCGTTAGGTTACTTCGTACAAGTGTTTGGTGTGTCCTTCATATTTTTCACATGGGAAGCACTTAACCACACCATCTTAATCCCTCTCTTTTCACATACATACTCCATGGGAACTTCATGGTCATCCTTTCCTCCGGAAGAACCAAGTAGGTTGCCTTGCATAAGTTTCCGGTGGCGGTAGGAACTAGGAATTTTCCTTTTGCACTTGCTCTCTCTTGAGTAGGTCGAGGGTAGGGCAAATCTCACATGGCTTGTGCCCACACTCTTATCTACACCGCAAAATAGCGAGATATTATTAGGAAAATGTTAGTTTAGTTTACGGTTTTTGGTATCATCTTTCCTACTCACTCCTTGGCTCTTCTTGTCGCTATTACATCCTCTATGCCATTTACACAAGGATGTGATCTCGGCTTGGCTACCCTCACAAATAACCTTGAGGGTCTTCCGGTTTTATAGAGTCCTCGACTCTTCCGAATCTTCATTCATTTTGAAGTCATCATATTCGGCCTCGTTGGTGATCTTGGCTTTATCGGATTATCTACATCCATATTTATTAGCATTTTATGCACTCAAAATTTTATGCAATTTATTTTGCAATTTATTGACTTACGATAACTTTGACTTCTCTCACAACGACCTTGGATTTTTCCACAGTCACGCAGGATATCATCCTCTTCGCCGGGTATGTCTTCACTCTTTGCAATAGGTTGATTTGTGAGAAATTGATCTTGAAGTTTGGGTCATCCGGTTCCTCCCAAGATCCGATAATGTCGGTACAACTTCATCCGGTACCACAAGTGGTGTGCACGGGCTGCCGTTTTCCTTCTTTCTTTCTTGGCAAGTATCCTCCTTGGCCACCAAGTGCTTGTTTGATTTTATGTTTCGGCACGCCTCCACCGTGGGGAGCACGGACCCTCCACTCGGCGTCAAGCTGCGTATATTTATCAAGCAACTCCAGCAATTTATTTAGCAATTTTTCAGCAATTTATTTCAATTTAGCAGCATATAAATCCAGCAAATATTTCAAAATTTGATTCGAGGCGAGCACCTTCTTTATGCGCGGCTGGATTCTGGCCAAATTTTCGCTATTTTTCACCGATCTTGCAGCAGTTAGCGCCGAGACTTGATCGCGGTGGATCATAGGATCGTCTAAAGCAAGCGAAATTTTTGTGGAGTGATCTCTGGCGGATCGGATCTGTGCATTTGGTGGATAAGCCTTGTGGATAAGCCGGATGGCCGCAATTTGGATGGTGGCTGGATGGCGCGAGGTCGATGGCGCGAGGCCGGATGGATGTGGATGGCGCGGCAGGATGGCGGCCCGCCGATCGAGATCGAGGCGGATCCGAGGATTGAGGCACCCGAGGTGCGCGGAGCCGCGGGGAGAAGACGTTTTGTCTCCCCCGTTCGTAAACCGCCGGGCCGCGGTAAATGACGCGACCGGCCGCGTTCTGGCAGGCGGAGGGGCCGTTCGGGCTGTTATAGGCCGAAATGGGCCTATCTGTTTTAGCTTTTATTTATAGGCCATTTTGTGGCCGTCTATTTTTTTCATTTTCTTTATGCCTATATTAAGTCCTTATTTATGACTTGATTATATGTTAGATGCTTAAGTTTGTAAGACCTTTTTTAAGCAGATAACTTTAGGTTTAGTGGGAGCCTATTTAACATTTAGGCCTCATTTTAAAGGCTAAACTTCACCCCTATATTCATAGTGAGTGGGAGTGATGAAATAGGTCTAGATTAGGGCACTATTCATTAGGGCCTCATAACTTAAACATTATTATTTACCTAGGGTTATTTAGGTAGTTAGTAGTTATATTAGTTATGTGGTTACAACAACTTATGGTTGCAATTACTTATGGTTGCAACCACTTGTAGTTGTAACCACCCTTCTGACCCTATTTAAAGGCTTGTACTTTACTCATTAAACACTTACATTGTTTTTCTTCTTCTAATCTAAGAGCTACAGATTCTCATCAAGTACCAAGTCCCATGATGGAAAATTTATGTCCTTAGAATTTCCGTCCTTAGTGGACTTCATTCAATATGCTTCTTCTTCTATCGGACGAGGTATTAGGTTCTTCTTGTTCGAACGGACAACTTTCGTAAAACCAAGGGTCTCTCCGTCAATCTGTGCAAGACCAAGATCATGCGGTTCAACTCCCAACTTTCGTAAAACCAAGGGTCTCTCCGTCAATCTGTGCAAGACCAAGATCATGCGGTTCAACTCCCAGGATTACGAGGGTGAGTGCAAATTCTATTAGGATGGTCAAGAGGTGGAGATGGTATGTTCCTATACGTATCTCGGTGTCACTATTTCTGGCCCCAAGCTCAATTGGACCTCAGTCTATTGCCGCTTCTTGCGCTACCAAGGGGATGGGCTCTGTTTGTGCTTTATGTCGTGCTTCGTCCAGACTCGAGGAGTTTCGTGTCAACAATTATATTTATGTCCACTTAAGGGTGGAAAGAATTGTATGATTTTTCTTTTGAGAAACGTATAAACGAGGAACATAAATAAAGTTTGAATACAAAATATTAAGCACCCCATTTGAATGAGAGTGGCATAGCATGTGGCCATTGGAGTGAGGGCCTCTAGCATACGAGACTTAAGCGCTATGATCCCTAATCCTGTACTGCAAGATTCTCTTTCTCAAATTTATATCGTGCGCTCTTAAATTTATGTTGGACGTTTTCAACAACTTTGTTTATGTTTGAAATAGGGAGCAACCAATTTCCTGACCCACATTCTATTTATGTTTGAAAAAAAGGAAGACGAATTACCTGTCTTTGATCTAAAAAAGAAACCAGTTACCTCTCTAAGAAGATGAAATGTCCCAGACCTACAAGAAGATGAAATGTCCCAGACCTACAAGAAGATGAAATGTCCCAGACCTACAAGAAGATGAAATGTCCCAGATCTACAAGAAGATGAAATGTCCCAAACCTACAAGGAGATGAAATGTCCCAGACCTACAAGAAGATGAAATGTCCCAAACCTAAAAGAGAGACCAATTACCTATCCAAGAATATGAAGATAATGTCATCCGCATTAAGTGGGGGCATTGTGAGGTTTGAACTCGCATTCTCTGGGTCGGAATTGAAGAAGAAGGAGGAGGAGCAGCGACTAATTTCCTGACCCACATCCTATTTATGTTTGAAAAAAAGGAAGACGAATTACCTGTCCCAGATCTAACAAAAGAGACTAGTTACCTCTCCAAGAAGATGAAAATACTGTCAACCGCGTTAAGTGGGGGCATTGTGAAGTCTGAACTCGCATCCTTTGAATCGGAATTGAAGAAGAAGGAGGAGGAGGAGGAAGTATCTTAGACCCAGCGTACCACTAGACCAATAACAACAACTTTAAATTATTTATATCCACTAAAAATGGAAGGACCATCTTGGGATAGAGATAGTACAGCGTAAAAGAGGGGAAAACCAAATACATGTACGTACGTTTGAGCTAGAAAGACAGTAACAGTTTGAGATAAAAAAGGAGGAAAAAGAAGAAAAAAAGGAGGCGAAACCTATAAGGAGTCTAATAAAGCCTGCCGACGGTCAAAAAGCTCAGAGAGACAAAGTCCAGAGAGCTTGGGAATATGAAAAGAGAAGAATCTGCGCAAGGAAAAACCAGCACACTGGAAAAGAAGAGTGTAACGAGCCCGAATATCAGCATAGGCAGGAGAATAGAAGAGAAAATGCGATTCAGATTCAGGGTCCAAGGAGCTGAGCTTGCAAATCCATTCTTCTCGAGGAGGGAAGGGCTTGACCAAGCGGTCGGTTTCGATCCCAAGGTGATGAGAGCTAACACGAAATTGACCAATGTACGGAGTTTGAAGGAGAGGGAAGAACTTAGGTAACGAGGTAGGATGGGGAAACCAGAGGGGGTTGTTGTGTGACAGTGGGTAGAATTATTCATAAATATAACTATTATGGTTGATGTTGTACGACTGCTGCATCATATGGGACATTTAATTTTCTCTGATGTTAAAATATGAATCAAGCTTCATGAGAATTGAACCTCTGACCTCCCACACATGGGCGTGAAGACTATCCAATATACAACAATAATAATTTTATTTATGTCTAATAAGGGTAGAAGAACTACCACATGATTAAAAATTTGTACAGCCGTTATATGTACACATAGGTACCTATGTATGAATTAGAGAACGAGGTTAGGTTCGACACAGCTCTAAAACATTCGTGTCCTTCCTGCTGGTGTGTGCAAGTCTGGGGAGCCCATGGCTGGCCAGCTCTGGAAACGGGTAATTCGAAGCAGGTTCAGGACCAGAAATGTGAGTGTAGACAACAGGTGTTTGAACATGTATGGATGAAAGGTGTGGCAGTGCCCATTAAAGGATACGTGTGGTGACCATGACATGGAGCAGGGTGTATTCCCCGCTTGCAGGGAATGGCCCAGGCAGCCCTTGAGCTTCACAGTATGATGCAAAAAGAAGCCATCGCTGGACCCAATTCTGTGACATTTGTGTGCCCTTCTACAGGAATGTGCAAGTACTCGTGCGAAGCCTCGGCTTTGCAGTTACGCAGAGTATGAACGAGGTAGACTACAGGAGGCTTCCGGATGCTATTCATGGCCTCCGTCCAGGACAATCTGGTTATGTAGACCACTGTGATAGCAGCAGATACCCGGCAGGGCATGGGTCAGGATCCGCATTTCTGTTCCATTTGTGTGCCTCTTGCAGGCAGGCATGTGCAAATGTGGGTGCCACAGATTCAAACACAAAACTGGTAGTTATGTGCCCAAATGTATTGACAGCCTCTATACAGGAATGCCCAGAGTGTACGTGTGTGACGGACTCCATCATATGACAAGCAGGTGGTGATGTGGAATGCCATGGTAGGATAATTCCCAGAAACTAGAACGTGGGTCAAGAAGCTCTACAGCTCTACAGTGTTGTGCATGAAAGGGAAAGTATCACTGCAACCCATTCTGGGACACTTGTGTCTCTGAGACTCTTCTATGCTGACAAAACGGCAAAGGTACTGTAGGACATCACCTTCTCGTTTTGCAGTCACAGATTTGCACCCCCAGGTTGTTCAGCCAAAAGGTACATACACTGCATGGGCAGCTCGTCCAGTGGGTGTCACTTTCGACAACTGCCTCTTGTGGAATATGACTCGTGTAGTAAATTAGATTAGGAACATTGTAGATTAGGAAATTCCTTTCATGCCGAGTTGGTTCAATGGAGAGTGTTTCCTTTCTGATTTTTGGGAATTGAGAGTGGGCATTTTCTCTGCATAGGACGAATTCTATCCATCAATCTAGGTAGGAACCTGTGCCACTAACAGACCACAAGCTCCTGGCATACAAGGCCCGCGGCGGGCGGGAGCGGCTACTGGCGCCTGGGAACATTGGAGAAGGGAAGGAGCTAAATGCCAGTATACGTGGGGGCCGCGAACAAGCGTCTTGTATTTTACTTGTCGAAGGTCCACAAGAAATAGGCTCAATTGCCTCTGGTGATTGAGCACACAGTTATACTGGATAATACGTAGCGTTGCCACAGCAGTGTGATGAGACCCACACACGAGGCACACCTACATCTTCCCTGATGTTTTTGCAAAGAGATGATGCCCATCCCAGTAATGATCCGCCCCTGAGGCGGAACCTGATCGTGCACAACCAAGGTCAAGACTGGGAGATGGAAACGCTGTCGCCCACCACTGCTGTGACCAATTTTTCAGAATCCTAAAAGTGGTGAGCCAGCTAGCTAGTCGTAAGATCAGTCATCTTTACTTCGGCCGACAAGCACCGGAGCCGCCAAGTCATCACCAGGTCTGGTAGGGCATTCCTTATCTCAAGGCAGAACGTTCAGGGGCTTGCCGTTGGGGCGGCGGCGAAGAGGAATTCCAATTGTTGTCGATGTAAGACTGTCTGTCACTTGAAAAGCTAGCCCGGCAGCACTTGCAGTAGACGGAAGACAAGAAATATGTATCGGCATTCTATTCAATCCCGGCAAATGCCGAAAAGCACCACAAACAAGACAAGGTGGGTGCCAGAAATTTGGGCCCGTCTCCAGATCTAGAGAAGAAATTCTGCTTTCCTCCTACCACTGTACATTACCGTATACATCCCTGGCACCGGTGCTGTGTACCCCACCGTTTACATCACCATAGCTAGGGCAACAGCTCCAGCAACAGTTACCAGACCTGCCTTGACCGAGCCTGCAGAGCTTCCGGGAGCTGGTGCTGAGGCAGTGGGAGCCTTGGCAGTGGGAGGGCTGGAAGGGGCCTTGCCGGGAGCCTTGCCGGGAGTGGGAGGTGAAGGAGGGGTGGCAGGAGGAGTGGTCGGGGGAGTAGCAGTGGGAGGAGTGGTAGGGGGAGTGGTAGGGGGTATGGTAGGGGGAGTGGTAGGGGGACTAGCAGACTGTGCCGTAACATTGACGGAGAACTTCATCCCTAAACCGCAATGGGACGGAACTCCGCACACGAAGTACGCGGGCCCAGCTACTGTCAGCGGAACAGAATCATCTCCCGTCGTCCACTGTTGCTGAGGGGTGGTGATGTCACAGCTGTCGAAGGCAGCCTGGGTAGCGAGCTGGAACACGGAATGCTGATTGGCCGTGTACTTGAACTCTGCCGGATTCCAGCACAACACAGATCAGAAACCGCACGAACATCCAGACCATTGGGAACAACATCAACATGGCTCCAAGCAGCCAGATTTGAAGCCAAATAAGCACACCGCCGGAAACAAGATCGAACCGCTCCCAAACAGCCAGATCTGATTCCAAATCGACGCCCTAGCACTCACCAAGGGTGTCCCCAGTCACGAGCTTCAGACCGTCGGCCCAGGTCTGGTAGTTCTTCCCGAAGCCCCAGGTGCCATCGCCGTCGACAGGGTAGTTTGTGGCCAGCGCGCTCTGCAGCAGCGCGAGCACGGTCACCACCGCCAGAGCCGCGGATGCACTGCCTCCTCCCTGTCCCCTCGCCATCCCGAGTCGCTGATTCTGAGACGCGAATCCAAAGATCGAACAGAGCGCGGAGTCGAATTCGGAGCGGAGCAAAGCGAGAGCTTCCTGATCGCCGCTCTTCTGATGCGAGCTTCTCGAGGGAATTCGTCGCTCGATGCTGCGGCAGGTCAGTCGTGGTTGAGGCGTATTTGAAGCGTAATGAGAGAGTGGGATGAGCGAAAGTGGTGAGAAAGTGATGAGCGAAAGTGGTGAGAAAGTGATGAGCGAAAGTGGGAGCGGTGAGAATAGCCTAGCGAGACGTGCGTTATGAAGAGCCGAGGACGCGGTCGGGCCACCATCGAGGAACGTTCGCCAGCCGAGACCGACTCCAGTCTTTCGCCGTTTTCGCCGCCCAAAGCCATTGCGGTCTTTCCCGCGGTTTCCACCTTTCTCGGTCGTCGCTCCAAGTGGAGCCTGTGACGCCACACTGCGCGGCAGGCGTTTTTCGCCGATTCGCCACTTCGCGCCAGTGCGACTAGGCCCGCCCTTGTCGCGGCGCGACTGTCAGCCGTCAGTCAACCCTGTCAATGGGTCAAGTCGATGCCTTGACTAGGTCGTATCTGTGATTCGTTATGTACAGTCAGTTAGATTATATATTTTTATTACAAGCGACTCAAAGAATCGCTTACAAGGCTGGTCCCACACTCTTTGAAGAGCCAGCTGGCCCAACAAGGCGTGGATCATCTATAGCTTTTGCCAACTAAAGCTTTTGTCTATTGGTTATCTTTTATAGTTTTTATTTTTTATCTTAAATAATAATTATTTTATTAGTTTAGATGTATTTATGTCTATTCTATTTTTACCTCTTTTACACTATACTTTCTCTTTCCCATGTGGTCTTTCCATATGGAGGGACATAAATAAAGCTGTTGTTCTTGTTTGAGATTTGAAGTAACCTCAAATTGAGATACCTTCGTCTTACTTAGCCTCCTCTCTCTTCCGCCCCTCTTCTCACGCCTAGACTCCATTTTTACAAGGAGGAGTTTCGTGTCAATCCCCCCTTTGGTTTCCCTACCGAGCTTTTGGATGAAGGTCAGCAGATCCTAAATGTTGTGTGGCAGTCGACACCATCGGAAGCTCCACCCAAGAATTATGCTAATGAATACGAGCAAGCATTGGAGAAGAATGACAACTTTGACGCCGAGGATATGGACCGCCTTCGGAATTTGGCGGTGATCCTTGACTCAGTATCGGCGCAAGGCATGGACGAGTTGCTAGGCTGCCCTCTTGAATTACTATTGTTGATGCTGATGACCACTTCCTCCTTTAGCAGTTGTTTATTGTAAGGTTTTCACGAATACTGAAATGAGACTCTCGCAAGTACAAGCATGATTTTTATTGTGTTCCACCACTTGAAAAGTAAATGTTTTTGGCTGTAGTAAAAGATGCAACCGCAGTGCATTCTATAAAAATCTGTACCGCGGCCTCATGTTGCTCTAGTTCTGGGGTATAGAATTGAAAGTGCGTCTCTTATCAAAGGTATGGACTCAGAAAGGGTGTGCCCATTATCAAAGCTTGGCAGATATGCTAGAAGGGTGTAAACTGTGACAAGGGGGTGTTGTTTCGACCAAAGGAGCTTACTATATTCCCCCCCTTCAAAAATTATCATGTTGTTGGCTGGGACTTGGAGACGAAAAGCCGTGGGGCCAAGATCCTGAAAGGAACGAGCTAGCGGTGAGTAAAAAATGTTGTGGTGTAAAGTATTTTTTCTGAGCGCTTGGTGGAAATTGACGATTCCGCCTAGCCGTGACTACAGAAATCTTGATATTACAATCACATTTTTGGATAATGTGCAAATCAATGGAATACGAGGTGGGAAAATTTAAAATTATTTTCCTAGCAGCCCGTTTCAGCGGAATCCGCTCGTTAGGCATAGACCTTGTTTATCTGTGTGTGTATCTGCTTTAGGAATGAAAGATTGATGTCCTAACAGCTGAGTCATTGTGCTCCTTGCACTTACTTCCCTCGATATCCCCTCTTCACTTGGCAGGTCGAAGCCAAAACCTTGTTAATCCAGCATTCGTGTGAATCCTTCTAAGGACTTGTCTATCCATCTTATCTTCTTAAATACTTGTTATATGCTCCTGTGAGGTATCTCATTGAGGTGAGTGGTGTCATTGCACACTTAATCATCCCTTACGAATTCAACAGCTCTCCCTCGGGAGGTGCTCCCACCTTACTTAGGACGTGCTGCGTGTGGCCTAAAAGTAGAGAGGGTGGTCTCGGGCCCCTAGCCCGTGGCTTTGAGCTAAGTTTGCAAGCTTGGAAATCGAGTTGAACAATCTTGGTGTTGTCGCACGGAGAATGGAGATGTATGTGGCAATTCCTTGTGCAACGCTGATATTGATACCACGGCTATGAAAAGCCGAAGCTATGCCTTTCTTTGGGCAACCCTGAACTCCACAAGATGAAGAAGTTGCTTCGTGTGGGAGAAAAAGGAGAGTCCAGCAACTGGAGCTCTTTTTTTCGAAATGAAGACATTTAATTTGAGGAAGTTATACAATTGCATGCCGGGTTAGTATTGTGTGATGCAATAGCAGGGGATCCGGAGTTGTGTTTGAACCCTGTGTCAACAAGGTTGTGTTTGAAGTTTCATACTTTTGCAGGGTATGATGCAGAGCATGGTTTTTAAGGGCAGCTTTGTGGGGAGGAGTTTCCCTTGCTGAATTAAGATTTGGAGCAAGGGGGAGTCACAAGGAGCTGTTGTGCATGTAGTGTGTGTGAGACCATTCCCTAGGACTAGTCTTTTGTGTGTGTATAGAACATGGTAATATTTGAAAGGGCTGAATATACGAAGCCGCTTCCAGAAACTTCGGACCACTTTTCTTTGTGCTCGACGGTCACAAAAGCGGCTTTTTTCATTCATCAGGTTTGTGGCCGCAGGTTGCTGAATGGCATACAGTATGGTTTAGTCCGATTTCATCGTATATAACATGCTAGATATGGTCATGAGGAAATGCTGGCGTGCGAGCGAATGAACTATGAACACGGCAATGGCGAACAAATGCACAAAAGTTCAAATCCCAAACACGGAACATGTATATAGTCAAGCGGCAAGCATGCACACTTTTGCCTATCGAATCCATGGAATCTGCGAGACGGCCTTGCCACAACTTTGACCTAATCACCCAATTAATCCGCAGGTTGGGACTCGGTGGGCCTTTGCCCGAACGCTATCAATACTACTTCCGTACTCTTAAGCCTTGCCTCCTCCGTCCTTGAGTTGTCATTCTCCCTCATGGCATCTCTGCATCCAAAAGGCCACCATCATTTCCTTTCCCTTGTTCTCGGCCATAAGGTGGGCAAGGTTTGTTGGCCATCGTCCGAATATCTCCGTGATCTCCTTCATCCTATTCAACCCCAAAGGAACCACGAGCACAGGAGACATCCTTCTCGACAAACTCAATTCCTTAGCCCAGGTGGGAGGGTCCCGGCAGTGCGGCTCATGAGTCAATTCCTCCTCGGCGTCTGGCGCACTTCATATCCATGGATCCTCGTGGAATAAACTCCGCACACCGCTTATCAATATCGACAGCAATACAATTGCGTCCACATAGCAGCGCTGCCAATGTCGTACCACTCCCAGCACATACATCCAGAACCCAGTCTCCCTCTTTCGAAAAGTTCTTGATGAGCTTCATCATCAAGCCTAGAGGCCTCGTATGCACATACCACCCCTTGTCAAATGACATATACAGCTTCTTCACAAGTGTAGTGCGCAGATGCCGCCCATTGTTGAAAGAGCCACGCAAGTTATTGGGAGCATAGACATCTTCCGATCTCTTGCTGGAGGTGAAACCCAGCCCGTGATGTACTCCACGGTGTCATAGCCTCCTTGGATCGTTGTGCATATTCGTTTTATCCCAAGCGAAGGAGACCATCCCTCCACATGCACCACTTCCGCATTGCCTCTCTCACCATGTGCAGCTCTTCTACTCCATGCATGACTATCAATCTAATCTCCGAGCAACTTGTCATGTCATGGAAAGAATGGAAAATGGTGTTCACACGATCCATCTTCACATCATGTTGTCCCTTATTGAATCCGGGCACATCCATCAACAATAGTGTGTACCTTGAACCCGTAGAAACCCCGCATGTCCAAGGCATCTCTTGATACCACACAGTAGTTCACAATATTCTCCGCTTTTGGCACCGTGAAAGATTGGAGCCCTTCCTCCATGTCCATGTCTGCAAGTGCCCTTTGCTCGTCCTCCAAGCCTTTCCATGTGTGCACCTCTAGTATGAAAGCTTGAAAATCCTCGCAATTTCTTGGTCTTCAACATCTTTTACTTCGCAGACAACGGCCGCTTAATCATCCGCGGAGAAGAGAGGCGGGCGCCGGCATCGGCGCCTCTCTTCCTCCGATTGAAAAAGAAAAAGCGATTGGTGGAGGCCTTCACCAATCTAATGACAGGACATAGAAGGACATACCTTTCCCTCAAAGGCGGTTTGGAACCTCGCGATTCACGCATCCGATGAGTGTAGTGGGTATTCTTCTCTCACCATGTCGAATGAACTACACCCGGATGCTTTGCCATAGCCACTTGTATGACATGAAATTTCTTCCAGATGTCACCTCCTTGGACATTCCATTCAGTCTAGAAGACCATCAACACCTTCTCACACACTAATTAGCATCTTCGCGGTCTCACGGAGGAATACCTTGGAAAGCTAGCCATGGCTTGCCGCATTTCTTTGGGCTTGAAAGACTCCTTCACGACTTTGTTTCATCACCAACTGCGTTTTCCTTTGCTCTTCTTGCTGGTCCCAGCCACATGCTTTGCACCTCGGGTAGCTCCATGGCCTCCCACTTTGTGAAAATACTATCAACATTCTTCCAAACCTTTCCCTCAATTTCGCAATGCATAGAATATGTGTCCTGTTGTCCACCTTGTTACATTTATATTGCTCATCCTCGCGACCTTCATCGTCCTCTATTAGCCCAAGCACCTTATAAAGGTTAAACTTCAGTTCATGCTCATGGTCACACCATCTCGCTTTGCAATTTGGAGCTCATCTCGCAGTACCTAACTTGTTCGATGAAATTCATCTTTTCCTCTTGTCGACATCGTGTTGGTCTTGCCAATATCCTCATCTCACATAGTAAGCCCACAATAAACATGGGCCTCCATCCATTGGAACCTTGCCTTCCTGGCGATATGTCAAGGTGCTTCATGGCGGCATATGTATGATTGCCACCTAAGACTCCCATCACGTACTTCTTAGCCGAAACTTGATCCATTTGGATATCCCGCATTCGATGGGTCAATCATACAGGCGGGGAGGACTCCTTCCTCTATCGTCCTTTGCTATCACACGCGCCAAATAGTTAGCCCAGCCTCATCCACATTCCGGATCATGCGCCGAGTTAGAAATGATGCAGGCCTCAAGTTCTCGAGCTTCACAAGAACAGTTTCTGGAACCACCTTTTTTGCATACGCCGATTCCAGTAGTTTACTCAAATAATCTTCATCCAACAAAGACGCCTGCAGTCGCTCCCCATCTGTGGCCACATGTACAGTTGGAATATCATTGCTATCGGAAGGACGTGCGACGCGTTTTCCTTTCTTCCGCCTCGTATCTGCTTCGGCCTCCACACTGTGAGTCCGACTGTTGCCTCCAAGTGGGTCAGATGAGGAAGTCTTCCTCTTCCCCCGACCTGGGTTCTCCATCTCCGGCTCAGTGGGCGCATGCCGGCGCCCGCATCCCCACCTTCCACGAGCGCGCCGCATGCCGGCGCCCGCATCCACCATCGGCATGCCACGCCCCACATCACCATATCGGAGGGCGGCCCATGCCGCACCTCCTTCCTCCACCTCAAAGACATGCGGGCATGCGGCCCCCACCTCATCGGAGGAAGGGCGGCATGCGGCGCCCTTCCTCCTCGGCGTCTCCATGCATGAGCTCCATGGCTCCAGCATTTTGTTTCTTCGCCCTCGGTGGCCGGTCTCCCCCACTCCCACTAGCGGCTGCTGGCTGTGCCTCCGATTGCACACCACCTAATGTGCTAGGGTGCCTTCTCCCTTGTGAAGGCACCCCAGAGCCGCCGGCATGCCGGCGCCCCTCCTCCCCTGCCCCTCCATCATAGCCCGATACAAACCACTTGATTTGCGGGCTTCCCAATTCCGGCTTGTCGCGAAGAGAAGGGTTCATCCTGCTCCCATCTTCATCAGGAATGTATGCCATCTTTGGCACAAGCAGAAGCCCTTGTCCCTTCCTCCTCTTGGTCTTGAGGCTTCCTCATCCATTGTCAAGCTGACCAATGGGACCATCCTCCTCATCCGAGGGTCCAAACTCGCTTCCTCTTCTTATAGTAAAGGCAGTGGAAGGGCTGCCTTGTCCTCCATAAAGACATCTCAGGTGCATTTTCATGGAGTCTGTAATCACGACAAAGAAACCTATAAAATGATCTTCCACCACATGGTTTTAACACAAGACATGTGTTACTTTTATCGACCTCTCAAATACACACCGATCATGTTAGAGAGAGTTGAGGAAACATTTGCACTTACATTTTCAATTCGCCAGCATCCAAGAATTTCCTTGACAGGTATACGGTTCACACTTCCGTGAAAGTTTGCAAGCCTTAGCACATACACATTGTAGTCTGTCGGTGGCAACCCTTCCACTTGTAAGGCTTGGATGTGCACAAAACTGAACTCCGGTTCACCATCCACCACATCCATTGTAGCCCAGAACCCATCACCTAGCCCTCGATTGTGCAAAGCACCATTGAACCCAAAATCCACGGCTTTAACAAGGAGTCCACACCATTGTGTCCTCTTGAGTTCCTCCGATTGCGTGAACAACCTCTTTCTCCAACAAAACAACTTCATCAACTGGCTTGTGTGCTGTGCACTCGCCTCACGTATAAGGAGATGGGATGGGATCGGGAGGAGCCTTGAGACTTGGGAAGGCCAACCTTTTCCCCAGGCCCTTGCGCTCCCTTTGCGAGCTTGGTTTGGTAGAACCCGGACTTGCAGGACCCTTGCCCCTCCGCTATGCTCAGGCGGTCCCCATCTGCTCTTCCTTCTTGAGCGTTTCTTATGCCGCTTTGGCTTGTCCACAAGCTCTGAGGATCTGGCAGCCGAGCTCCTTCCGCGCCTTCCACTTGCCATATCTGCTCTCACGAAATCACACAAGCGGGTCAAGGCGTAATTGCCCATCCAAAACAATGGTTGTGTGGGTTGAAGCGAAATACCAACCTCTTGGCGCGATGCTTGTGTGGGTTAGGCTGATGTTGCTCCTCACTCAGGCGCCTTGCAGGCGCAAAATTTGGCCGACTTCTGTGCGGCAAATTCTCCGCGAATGAAGAGGCGCGGGAATTGCAGTTTGCCCAATGCTGCGGTGAATTCTGGGCGCGAGACACTGAGCCACAAGCACTTGTTGCCTTCCGATCCGGTGAGCGGTGAAGAAGATGGCGTCGTTACGCTCACGCCGTAGGTCGACAATAGACACCCGTGCTTATAATACGTGCGCCGATGCATGTATGGGAAACCCTAAATTAGTTGCGGCGAAGATGGAACGCCGTTTTCGTGGTTAAAACCATAAATTGGAGCCGCCGTTTTGTGATCCATGATCGTAATGATGCATGCCTTTGGAAAAATATTTTCGTCCTCTTTACTTCTTGCGAGAAGGGATTGGCCTTTGTTGCTTTGGCTTTCGAAAGCGTGAAACCCGTTTTCCACCCATTCAATGTTCCACGGTCGAATGTGAGAGGTACAACACGAGCAAGAGCAGCTATAGGTTTGCGAGGTTCGCGACTATTGGTGTCTTTGGCGAGGTCGTCAAGGTTCTAGTACCTCATCATGCTACAAGCTACGCACATTCTTCATGGCCGAGGTGATACCCTGTGCCCTCACTTCTATTGCCTTTGGTGAAACTTTACGGCAATGTGGGTCACGTGGTTGCCGATTCAGGACCGTGATGGCGATGTTGACTTTGGCCGCGAAGATGCCTCCCAATACCTGAGAGAGCTCGATTCGGAAAGAAGAACCAAACGTCGAGCGAATTTTGCGCTCGAGATATGACTCGGCCTCTGCGTGCATGCCTCAACCTTCTCAAAGAAAGTAAGCAATTACAATCGAGCATTGGTGACATGTTTCGTGAAGTGGAGTTCTGTTGTGGGCCGCACTTCCGCATTGCCTCACAAATGTTCACTTCTTGAGTGCAGTCCGGTGGAGGAGGACTCATCGGCGCTCGTGTGCCTCGCTTTCTTCCTCCACTCCAAGAAATATGAATCTCTACCGCAATGGATAGAAGTCTGGGAGGGAGGTACGTGAGACGTGGCGAGCGGTTGTCAGCGGTCCGAGGTGTTTAATGGAAATGCTAGTGGTGGAGAAGTTGGACACCCAAATGTTGATGAAGAGAATGTTTTCCAGACACCACCGCAAGACGAGGTCCACCTTCCTATCATCCGAAACCTATGTCTGAGACGTTGCAGCCGAGAAGCGAACACAGATATCGGGTTCAAAAGCGCCGGGCTGCTGGCGTTTCTTTGCGGAAGACCGAAGGGACAACTGGCAAAGGAGGCTTGTGTGCCGAGGATCAAACGTTGTCTTCCTATCACTCATATAACATGGGGACCAACTCCTCTCATTATTCTCCAACAATGCCAGTTCAGAGTTCCTCCTCACACAATTCGTCGTCACACCATTCTAATTATTCTGATCCGCATCATTCTTCAACATCTGCTAAGAAACGCTATAATCTTGATGGACTGACCGCTTTCACTCGTCCAAGACTTCCTTAGCAAAATTCTCCAGATTCAAATGCAACACTAGCACTGTGAAGAACATGCTTTAGGGAGTTCTCCACTTGGCCCAAATGCAAATGTGCTCCAGCCACCACAACCGGCAACTTCTTACGCACAAGCTCAAGCTGAAATTCCTGCTGCTGTAGATTTCTGAATGATCTCGCATTTTAGGAAGGATGGTCATGAATCAACACAGGAGATTCCAAGGGGAGCGGCTACAAGATCTCAGGATACTCTAACAATATCTTGCTTTCCAGATCTGGAGAATTCTCGGCCCTTCGCATCTGAAAATCTGTTAGAATAACTTGCAGATCAGATCGGCGATTTTGCTTCGAATACTTGGCCAGCAACTATTCCAATCTATAGCAATTTCCTTTCTTGAGGCTCCGCCTTGACGATACCAAACATGCCTCCCAAATTCCAAGTTTTGCCTGAGATTTCCACAAATCTGACGCCATTTCCATTCGGCCAAAGACAGTACGGCCTGATCTCTTGCGGCAAGGTCGCGGTTGGCCCTCCTGCATCTTGTGCGCTTCTAAACGGAGGAGTATTGGCCCAAATCGCAGGGGGTGAATTTCCAGGGGCATCCGGAGGTTTTGGCGTAAAGCGGCGCGCCAGCCGTGTTCAGTGAGCCGAAATGGTGCCCGGCTGCCAACTTAAATGGGGCTGTTTTGGCCCCAGATGAAACTCGGTTGGAGTTTCTTATGTGGTATGAAACAGTCCCAGCCATTCCCATTCAATCCTTAGTATCTCGGTTCTTGCCGCTTCCGATCAGACATGTGCCTCCTCGGCTATGAGGCGTGACTTTTAGTATACGCCAACTCTTTACTCGCCTCGGTTTTTTTAGTTTCTGAGCTATTCCGGCTTCAATCAAACAAGAGCCACTTGTTCGCTTTGCATTCGGGCACTCAACGCTATCTTTATGAGCAGCAAAGTGCTTTCACGCTCAAGAGTATTCGGTTAGTGTCGACATCTTTAGGATCACCTTGCTGACTCTACGAGTCGGTGTATGTGCGCCCAAGCGATTCGACCTGCCAGCCTATGCCCCAAGTGATCGTGGCATAATTCAGGCTTTTGACTAATCTTTGTTTTCATAATATTTCTGCTCATCAAGCTTTCTCATATAACTATATTAGAAGCCCTTTGGCTCTGATCATAACTTCTGACTCGGTGTTCCTTTATATTTATATTACGAAGCTTGATCCTTCGGAACCATGGCATCGACGTCCTCTTCTTTGACGATGCCACCTACACCAATTATTAATTATATGAATGTCTCTTCTGAATTCAAAGAAAAAGACCGTTTCGACGGCACTAAGTTCGAAATATGGTCCAAACGTATGCGTTTTGTCTTGAATACCAGAGATCTCCTTGGCATAGTTGATGGAACTGTCCTCAAGCCTAATGGGCCCTCGCTTGCCCTCGACTCGTTGAAACAAGACAAGCTTGCTACGCATATACTTATCTCGGGCCTAGATGAAGTTACTCTTCATCATCGATAGCTACTATTGCTGCGAGGCTTGGCGTGAGTAGATATTTTCAATCTACCAATGTTGACATTGATGTTATGCATGAATTTTATTCCTTACGCATGTGCATAGGAATAAGGCATTGGTATATTTGGGAAGTTTCGTTATCTTGAGGCCGCGACCTAAGCACTCATATCGAATTTGGAAGCTTGTGTCCAAGCTGCGCCTCCCTTCCTACACTATCAAGCATTTGTGTCCTCTCGGAATGGCCTTTATTCGAGAGGCTCATGTGTGAGCAAGTGCACTTTAACATTTCCATCTCCAAATTACTGTGCACTCCTACAAGAGGAGGCTTCCAGATTTAGCGCCCAGGCACTGGAAGCATGGTGGTGAAAGAGTTATGTTCGTTAGCAAAAGGTCGCCAATGTCCTCAGACGTCCTCCTCCACGATAGACCCTTCTTATCTTCTTGGTATCATTCTCAAGCTGGTGGTTAGGCATAGTATTACCCAAGCCATGTGATTCTAGCCATTGGGAGCCATTTGCGCAGAATTTGCGCGTGACCGAGCGTCCTTCTGATGCGCCAATATGGCCTCAACCTCCAAGCAGGAGAAGTCCGACATTGCCCTCACAGTCTGCTTGGTTGCTTTTGAATACAAGACCTCTTGGCTATTGGACTCAGCTGCTTCCGCACATATTTACTGCCATCACCATATGTTTTTTGATTATATCCCTGCCGAAGATCAACATTTTGTTCTTCGTGACGACTCAATACCTACTATTAGGGCACTGCTTTTACTCTTGAAGATGGTTTTGTCCTTCTTTTAAGTGATGTCTTGCATGTTCCGCCAAATGGCAAAAGAATCTTATCTCCGTCCGACACTTGGTGAAGGGCGGACTCTGAACTAGAGTTCGGCGGTGCCTCCTCACAGATCTGTTGCTCGACAGTCGCATGGTTGCTGGGGTGTCAGTGGCATGACCTCTATGTCTTCTCCGCCGCACCGGTGATCACGGCTTTCTCGACCCCAGCTCCCGTGTGGCGCGACTTTCGCTCAAAGACAGCCGGGCGCGCACAATCCCGTGTCGTCGTAGTAAGGAGTCCGTTCCCAAGGGAATGATAGGCTCCGTTTGCCGTGTTTCAGACGTTTCTTACTTCACTTTACGTCCGGTCAGCCTCAACACCCACATTTATCAGTTCGCGCCTAACTACTCGCAACATTCACGCCTACAGACGGCGGTGGTCAAGCGTTTAAGTCTGCTTGGGTTGATGACCAGCTTGTTTCCTTGGATACGCCTATGGGCCATGGTGCCTCTCCTTCCCTGTCGGAGGAGCCCGGATAAGCCTGAACCTCGCAGGGTTGCATGATCGGGGATGGGCTTCAGGTGCAGCAGGGTAACGAGCCCAGCACTTCCACCTCTGAGAAACTTTGTGGGTGGGGACGGATTCCCAGTGATGGTCAGGAGCAGGAGGTCTTGTGACAGCAATTTTGTTGGACTCTACCAGGTGGTGGGACGACGGAGGAGATGACAAGAGCTCTAGGAAATGCAAATGGGTCACGGTGCTTTTGCATTCAAGTCGAGCTCTCCGGATAGGCTTGAGCCTTGCGGGCTTGCAGGAGCGGAAATGGGTTCCGGATGTAGCAGTGTAAGGAGCACAGCACTTCCACTTCCGAGAAACTGTGTGGATGGGGACGGGTTTTTCAGCGATGGTGGTCGGCAGGAGCAGGATCACGTGTGGCAATAGTTTCTCTGGATCCTACCATGTGGTGGACAACGGACTCGATAGGAAGAGCTCCCGTTTGCCTTACTCCCGGCGTGAGGGGTCCGGCGAGGTCCTGTGGTTAATCAACGTGTCTTAGCCAGGGTTGATACTAAGCACGGGCCATACAGCTGTACCGTGATATGCTTAGGTCATGAGTGAAGGCAAATGCCCACGTCTTTGTAGCTGCCCTTCAAGCTTGTGCATTTGACGCCGCCTTGGGATCTGGCAGAAAAATACATTCCTCTGAACTTGGTTGTTGGCACCTAGGTGCCTGGTGGACATGTATGCAAATGTGGCAAATTGAAACATGCACGCCAGACTTTTGACAGCATGAACAGAAGGAATGTGGTGACATGGAACTGATAGCCGGGTATGCGGAGCAAGGGCTCGGACTCGAGGCTCTTGTTCTGTATGGACAAATGGAGCAGCAGGGGGCTGAATTTGGCTAATCATTTTACTTTTGGCTTGCCTTCTCAAGGCTGTGCAAGCACTGGTGCCTTGCAGAAGGGCAGGCAGCCGAACTCACTGATTGTTGGGCACCTGCCAAGTAGACTTGTATGCAAAATGTTTCAAATTGAAAGATGCACACCAGGTTTTTGACTGCATGGCCGCAAAAGATGTGCTGACATGGAATGCCCTGATAACTGGGTAAGCAAAATGTGGTGACCTGAAACATGCACGCCAGGTTTCTGAAACCATAATCACGAAGAATGTGGTGGCATGGAACGGCCTGATTGCTGGGTTTGCAGAGCAAGGACCCAGCCAAGAGGCGCTTGTTGTGCATGGACGGATGGAGCAAGAAGGCCTCAGTTTGGCTAACCATGTTATGTTTGCTTGCCTTCTGAAGCCTGTGCAAGCTCCGCTGCCTCACAGAAGGGCAGGCAGCTGCACACTGATTGTTGAAAGAGGACTGCTTGATAACGCACTGTTGGGCCATTGCAAGTGCCTGGTGGACATGTATGAAAAATGTGGTGAACTGGAAGATGCACGCCAGGTTTTTGACAGCATGAACACCAAGGATGTGGTAACATGGACCACTCTCAAAGCCAGGCATGCCGAGCAAGCGCTTGGCCAAGAGGTGCTTGTTCTGAATGGACAAATGGAGTAGGAGTGCCTGATTTTGGCTAACCATGTTCCTCTTGCTTGCCTTCTGAAGGCCTGTGCAAGCTCTGCTGCCTTGCAGAAGGGAAGGCATTTGCACTTCCGGAGTGTTGAAAGAGGACTGCTGGATAACATAGTGGTGGGCAACTGCCTGATGGACATGTATGCAAAATGTAGTGAAGTGGAAGACGCACGCCAGGCATTTGACAACATGAACACAAAGGATGTGGTGACGCGGACCGGCCTGATTTCTGAGTGTGGTACTTGTGATGATGGTCACAGAGCACTAGCTTGGTTCGAGGAGATGTCGGTTGCCGGTATTCTGCTTGATGGTGCTATTTTTAGTTGCTTTCCAGTAGCATGCAGTCACGAGGAACTGGTCCATGAGGGTCGTAAGCATTTTGATTCCATGGCTGAACAGCATGGCATCAATCGTACTGTTGACCATTACAGTTGCATGTTTGATTTCTTGGCGTGCAGGCCATTAGATGAGGCTGAAAAGATGCCATAGGGTTCAGTACAATTTGAGCTCGTTGGCCTTTGGGTTATCTAGAAATCTGTCTACAAACTTGTTGCAAATAAGCCTGGAAGTCTAATGACGCCTACCAATCATCCGGAGCTTTGCTGGCTATGGTATAAGCCGGGCCTGGATTTGTTTCATAAAACGTGTAGGAACCCGGCCCCGGAAAGTCTTCCCTGTGAGAATCATGCAGTTTGAGGCCCAAGCTGAATCCTCTGTCAGTGGAGAACCGAGTTTTGTGGTAATAAGCTCCGGGGCCCGGCGTCTTCTCCGGCTTGTTTGCTATATATCTTCGAGCGATGCTGAAGGCAGGAGGGTGGTTCCTCGTTAACTGCACACTAGGAGTGTATTCTGATGGCCCTGGTGTCTTCTCCACGGGCGAGAGCTCATACCTTCTTGCAATGCTGCAACCTGGGGTGGGGAAGGGGTTCACTGCACTGTAGGCACCCGGGCCAGGAGTGTCGTTTTTCGCACCCCGCGTAGCTCTCCCTGCAATAGTGAATGCAGGGCTGTCGGTTTTGACGTTCAGTTCATACGTGCCTGGCCCCGGGACAAGATCAGAATTTCCTGGCCCTGGCTTGCTGCCCATAGTGTAGGCAGGTTTCTTGTCCCACCATTTGGCAGTGTAGGCTCCGGGGCCAGGGGTGTCATTTGTCTTCTGAGGAGGACCAGATCCAGTAATGCTGTAGGCTGGGGCTGAGGAAAGAGCACGGGGATCATATGCGCCAGGCCCTGGATTATCACCAGCATGGTCTAATCTGCTCTTCACGCCCATTGAGAACTCAGGTGGCCTCCTCAAAACTGGATCAATTTCCGCATTGTAGGCTCCTGGGCCAGAGTCTTGTGCTCATTCGGGTTTCTCAACCTTTGGCCTAAAGTGTAGGCTGGGCCTCCAATTCTGTCAACCAACCGGTATGCTCCAGGTCCAGGATTGACGCTAGCGAAGGCATGTTTTTCTCGTCCAGCCATGGAATAAGCTGGCGTTCTGTTTGCGACTTCCGCATCGTAAGTCCCTGGGCCTGGGAAATTGTCTCCTAGGCTCCTGCCCTGTCTCATAGCTATGGTAAAAGCTGGGCCCGCTCTCCTTGAATTCAAGTTATAGGCGCCTGGACCTGGAAGGGTATCCGAGAGCCTCTCAGGAGCTCTCTGTCCCATAGTGTAAGCTGGTTTCTTGTTATCCAACTGTGCTGAATAGGCCCCTGGGCCTGGTGTGATGTCTGGCTTGTGCATTAACCCTGCTCCGCTGATGCTGTACGCAGGGCTTGAAGAAGAGAACATCGGGTCATATGCTCCCGGCCCTGGATTTTCATTGGCATGATCGGAAGAACACCGCACTGCTAGTGAGTATTTGGGAGGTCTGGTGCTAATGCATCTGAAATTTTGACTGTAAGCTCCAGGCCCTGGTGTTTTCTCACAATCTGGAGCTTTCCTCCTCCCGGCCATGCTGAAGGCTGGTCCGCCTAGACTGCCATTGCTGGCATATGTGCCAGGCCCGGGTGTTTGTTCTGCACCTCCTGGCCGTGCTTTCCCCGCAATTGTGTGGTGTGGAGAATAGTTACAATTAGGCAGATTGTAAGCACCAGGTCCCGGACCGTCACTTTCCAGTCCCTTGCCCGCCTTACCAGCAATTGTGAAGCCCTTACTTGAACGATCCAATTCATAGGCACCGGGACCAGGGAACTGATCACTGTTTGCACATCGTCCTTTGGCAGCAAGACTAATACCAACTCCGTGGGGTTGCGAATTTCTGCTCCAGGGATATCTTCTCGATTTTGGGTCCTGAACCTTTGGCTAAGACTGTACGCTGGTGCAAAGGATTTGTTGCGAGGAGTGTATGCACCAGGCCCTGGAGCAGTTTCAGGGAGGTGTTGCTTGGTTCTGCCTGCGATGGAGTAGGCCGGGCATCCAGTAGCTTCTACAGCTTCATAGGCTCCTGGCCCTGGAGTGATGCTTGACGCTGCTTGGTGATGTCTTGCACTTATTGAGTATGCCGGGCCATTCCGATGGTCAGGAACTTTGTAAGCCCCAGGACCCGGGA
The DNA here is from genome assembly GCA_010909165.1 of Anthoceros angustus. Lineage (NCBI taxonomy): Eukaryota > Viridiplantae > Streptophyta > Anthocerotopsida > Anthocerotales > Anthocerotaceae > Anthoceros > Anthoceros angustus. The sequence goes on from MU008163.1 coordinate 1,012,888, forward strand.
TATTATCGAATCCTTTACCGTGATACTTACTGGCTATGGAGTAGGCAGGCGGCTGTTCTCGAGTGTATACGACAGTCGCATCATATGCTCCAGGCCCTGGCCCGCTTTCTGATGTGCTCGATATATGCCTGGTTGAGATAGTGAAAGCAGGGCCTCTATCACCTTTGCCAGGACTGTATGCCCCTGGTCCTGGCTGAAAGCTGTCGGATTTGCTGGCCAATCTCTGGGCGAGAGAATAGGCTGGGGGAGATGTGCAGGTGATCTTGTCATCTGCATTGTACGCTCCCGGCCCGGGAGTTCGATGTCTCCTTGGCATAGTGCTATACTCGATCCTCTAGGCCAGCACACCTCAGAGCTCAATCTGTCAATCATGGCCAGATCTGGGGTAAGTGCCGCTGGTGGAGATGTTAGACCTACTTGCTCCTCTCACAGCGATGCTTCATGGCGTGGTGAACAGCTGGTATCAAAGTCCCGTGAACTGAGAACGAAACGTAACTGTAACTGCTCATCCCGGACACGAAGGGAAGTAATTTTTCTTCGCGGGACGGGCCACTGTCCAAGACGGGAAGGCGCTGGGAGACTCTGATGAGACTCCGACCGCTCTGCAGGTCAGCAAGCAGATAGCGAGCTTCGCAAGGCAAATTGCTCCCTCCTCAGATGGTTCGGTTTGGACTCACGGAAAATGAACAAACCCTCAGGGACGAAGCCCTAGGTGGAAGATGAGGTCTCACGCCAATCTCACTTGAACGTCCTCCTGAAGCAATGTGTGGTGAAGAAGGATGTATCTCTGGGTGCGCGCGTCCATCCATGCTTTGAGGTGAAAACGGGGTAACTGCTTGGTGAACATGAATGCAAAGTGTGGCAGCTTGGAACACGCTCAGCAAGTGTTGATGGGCTTGGTCACAAAGAAGTGGTCACGTGGACTGCAACGATAGCAGGGTACGCTCAGAAGGGCATGGGGCAGGCAGCCCTTCATCTTCAGCATGCTATGGAAGAAGAAGGCAATGCTAGACCCGATTCTATGACATAAATTTGTGTCGCTCCTGCAGGTATGTGCGATTGTAGTGTGGGCTTTAGCGTTGGAGAAGGGAAGCATCTGCATGTGCAAATCAGAGAAATGGGACACCAAGCTGATGTGTTTGTCGCCGGCGGTTTGGTGAAATGTATGCCAACTGTGGCAGCATGGAAGATGCTCCGGAAAGTATTAAATGGACTTGGTCGAAAAGATGCGGTGACATCGGCTGCCATGATTGCAGGGTATTCTTAGCAGTGTACAGTACTATGGATGCGAGAAGAACCCTTGGCACTACTTCACCTGATTCTGTGACATTTTTCTGCGTGCTACTAGTATGTGCAAATGTGCACGAAGCTTTGTCTCTAGGAAGGCAGCTACATGCACAGATTGTAGAACAAGGGCCTCAAGCTGACGTGTTTATTCCCAGCAGCTCCAGTGATGAACATGTCTGGGAAGTAAAGGAGTACTGTTGATGCACAACACGTGTTTGATGTGTTGCCCAATAGAGATGTTCTTGCCTGGAATACACTGATTGCAGCCTGCATTGTCAAGGAGCCCGTGAAGCAGTCTTTGACTTGGACCGGGAAATGAGAGAGGATGGTATGCAGCCAGACGGCATCACATTCCTTAGCATACAGACTATGTGCAGTCATGTGGGTATAGTGAACAAGGAAGAAAGTACTTGAGGGTATGAGCAGACATTATGGCATCAGTCCCACGTAGGACCACTACACATGAATGGTGGACCTCCCAGGTTGGTCAGGACAACAGGATGAGGCGCTAGCTCTAGTAATGATAATGCCCTAAAGTGCCCGGTGCTGCACTTCGGCACTCTCTGTGGGTGCTTGCCGCAAGTGGAGCAATGTAGATGGTGGGGCACCATGCTTAAAATGCAGTGAAGCTAAACAAAACAGATGATGCAGGACATGTGTTGATGTGGAACATAAACAGGGATGCCCAGTTTTGTGTTGGGAGGAGAGTCAAATAAGGGTGAAGCATTTACCTTCCAAAATGAGGAAAGAAGGATGTGTACCACATCTGAATTTGTCACCGTCAGTGGGAGACAAAAAACGAAAGGTGTCGTCAGTGACCTTTCAGCCGAATGCGGTACAGCAGGTAAGGCCACCCCCCTTGAAGCATTGTCAGATCAGGAGTGTGGAGCATTTCTACATAATGTTGTCGAGGGAGATGAGGGGAAAGCACTACCAATTGATTGGAGGTCACAACCACCTGATCAGGGATGATCCAATCAGCCTGTGCACTCAGAAACTAAGCACCCAGCTTCTCTAGATAGACATGCAAATGAGTGACGACTTTGTGCCCCCACTGGTGGACAACACTCGTGGCCAGCAGGTGGGGATGTCTTGTCGGCGGTCTCCTGGATGGAGGAAGGCTGCAATCGGCTAGATTTTCTTAATGGGCTCTGATCTGCAGGACAAGTCTTTGTCAGGCATCCATAGCACTGGGAATGTTGCCAGTGCAAGAAACTGCGGAAGGCCCTTCTTCAAAATATATCTTTTTATGAGAACTACTCCAAACTTGCAAATTCTTGTCACCTGCTTGTGGAGCTCGATTTAAAGGTACTGCGTCTCATCCTCGCTTCCCCAAATTCTTGGAAGTCAATGATACTTCGTTTGCTCGAACGCCCAAAATTGCTGGCACGGACGATCATCAAGTGACTGGAGGACTGGGACTGGGTGAGGATGACTGGTGAGTATGGGCCCGCAATGCCACGTCATCATGAACAACCACCGCCTCCAGTCCTTCCACCGGCTCAAAGCTATCGAGCACGACGTCCCCAGGCAACGCTTAGCACGTTGGATTTTCGTCTATAATCAACATAGCAGAGCCAGCTGATTGCACAAAGCACATGGCACACAAGAGGCATTGCACACTTGAAGCATCAGGTACACAAGCAGTCTGCCGTCCAGCTTTATGTTGATTTCCATGAAGATGGAAAACAGAAGACAAGCTGAAAGATGGCTGACAAAGCTCTCCCTTGTCCAGCCTCCTTCCACTTCAATATGATCCTCGATGCCGTCTTCCTGCCAACCACAAACTTCCAAATGGTTAAGCACCTCCATTTTCAGAGCTTAGGCACCTGTCGGCACAACGAATTCGAGCAACTCTGTCTCCGCAAAAGCCACACACACCCAAGTCCGTTAATGCAATCGTCTCTAACCAACATTCCGGACCCAGCTCATTGCACAGAGCACATGGCACCCAAGAGGCAAGGGACAATTGAAGCATTAGGCACACGAGCAACCAGTCTGCAGCTGAGAGGAATATCATGGTGCTGGCACAGTGAGAAACTGGAGGGTCTGGTACACTGGAGAATGCGCTGGAGAGAAACCCAATGTTCATTGTGAAAACCTGCAGGCCCTTGTACCGCCACGAGGACATTGCGGAGAGAACACAGATAGAAGCCACGTAAATCTCTGAAAGGCTGGAAATCTCTTAGAAACGTATGCATCCAAAGGGTAAGTTGATGGGCTACCTGTCACTTGATTTCAGATGACAAACAATAGCATCGTTGGCGCATCAACATACCTTTGCAGCCCCTATACTTCTTCACACACAACTTGTTCCCAGCAGATTGGGATGCTCTCTCATCTCAGCACACCAGATTCCAACATAGCCTACTCGTAAATGTTAAAGCATGGAGAAACATAGTGCGTCCAAGAAAGCTTGGACTGCAGCATCGAGCATTGCATCTACCTGCAGCCCACGCAGACAATCCCGGTTTCCTTCAAACTGCTCAGACATGCATGCACCCAAAGGGAAAGATGACAGGCTACATGGTGCTCACTTCCAGTGTCAGGGCTGCAAGGATATGCTAGGTTTTCAACTCTTGTGGTTAAATCTGTCCTTCCTTGCCCTACGCTTTTCCAGGGCTTCCGGCGAGGTGCTGATATTAACTGCCTCATACAGTTCGTACGCTAAGGCAGCTTGGGCAGAGCGGCGTCATCAGCAACCAAAAAGGTGGTCCCTATGAGACGATGTTAATGATCATCAGTGCATTGAGCAATTTCCTTCGTTCCTCCTCCTTGAAGAACATCCTGCTCCCATTTACTCCACCTTCTTATCCACTAATGCCGGTTTGGTGCGGTAGTCCGGGATAAAGGCGTGGGTTATGGCGTGTCCAAATGGACACACATTTATAAGAACGCCATTATGCATGGCGTGTCCAAATGCACACATTTATAAGAACGCCGTTATTATGCATCCTGAGCTGAGATGGGTACTTAGATAGGGTGTCTGGAGGTGGATGCCCTGGGTGCAAGTAGCTTAGGCAGACCATGGTACAAGTCCCATGATAGAAAATGCCCTTGGTGCAAGTAGGTAAGGCACACCAACACCATGGTACAAATCCGTCCCATGCCTGGAAAACGCCCTCCATGGTATGTGAAATGTCCATGGTGCCAACAGCTTTGGCACACCATGATACGAGTTGCTAAGTAGGTACCAAGTCCCATGACAGGAAAATGCGCTTGGTGCAAGCAGCTTAGGCACACCACGGTACAAGTCCGACGACAGGAAAATGCTCTTGGCGCTCAAGCACACCAAGTCCCATACCGGAAAATGCCCTTGGTGCAAGCAGCTTAGGCACACCCTGGTACAAATACCAAGTCCCATGCAGGGAAAATGCCCTTGGTGCAAGCAGCTTAGGCACACCATGGTACAAGTTGCTAAGTACCAAGTCCCATGACACGAAAATTCCATCAAGTGGACTATAATACGCTTCTTCTTCTTCTATGGAAAATGGGTGGCCGGTTATCGGTGTTTGTGGACGGGAGACTGTATTGAATTGTTTATCCGGAAGCTATATCTGAGCCAAAAGGAAGGGACGCCCCATTGGGTCGCCTGATGCTTCCAACGCCACGCCATTGGCTGCTCGCTTATCGGCTCTCTCTCCAGGCCTAAGTGTAGCAACAGGCTTGCCACCTTCCCCACCTCCTTGCGCGCGCACAAACACATTGCACACCAGAGCAGGAGGCAGCATCAGCACCCGCAGCAGCAGCACATTCTACAGCGACTATGGCTGCCACCATCGCCGCCCGCGCCCTGGTGTCCCCGCAGCCGCAGCCACAGCCGCGGTGGCCTCCAGCGCGCCTGAGTCCAGCCGCCACCAGCTGCTTCTGGAGGCCGCGCCCTCCGGATCTCCCCGGCCTCCTCCTCCCTCCTCCTGCCCGCTCCTCCGTCATCGTCCGCGCCTCCTCCGACAAGCCGGCCCCGGGTGAGCCTCCGTCCCACCAGCATTCCCGTTCCTCCATCTTCAGCACTGCATTCTGTTTCCTGGCCCCCGCTATGACTGACCGCGCGCCGTCCGGGGTTTCTCTGTGGTTTGGCCGCGCAGTCCAACAGGCAGCTCTACTTCGCGTCCGCGCAGAGCCTGTCCTACCTCGATGGCACCCTGGCGGGAGACTACGGCTTCGACCCCCTGGGCCTGATGGACCCCGAGGGCGCCGGGGGCTTCATCGACCCCAACTGGCTGGTGTACGCCGAGATCATCAACGGCAGATTCGCCATGCTCGGAGCTGCGGGCGCCATTGCGCCTGAGATTCTAGGGAAGCTGGGGCTCATCCCGGCCGAGACCGCCGTCGTGGTTCAAGTCCGGCGTCATCCCGCCCTTGGGAACCTACAACTACTGGGCCGACTCCTACACGCTCTTCGTGCTGGAGATCGCGTTGATGGGATTCGCGGAGCACCGCAGGGCGCAGGACTACTACAAGCCCGGTTCCATGGGGAAGCAGTACTTCTTGGGCTTCGAGAAAGCTCTGGAGGTTCTGGAAACCCGGCGTACCCTGGTGGCCCCATCTTCAACTTCCTTGGCTTCGGCAAAGACGAGAAATCGCTCAAGGACCTCAAGACCAAGGAGGTGAAGAACGGCCGGCTGGCTATGCTCGCCGTGTTGGGATACTTCATCCAGGCCATCTTCACTGGAGTAGGACCTTTCCAGAATCTGCTCGATCACTCGGACCCTGTTAACAACAACGTCCTGACTAACTTGAAAATTCATTAGGTTAGGTTTTTGGCTTTAAACGTCCAGATGACTCTGTAACATGTCTAAAGAAGCAAATTTCTTCAGTGTAAAGAAAGTTCTTTCGCATATTATTTCAGAACCAAACGTGTTCGGGCCACGAGCCGCGCCTCTTCTTCCCAACTTGAAACCGTGGGTTCTTCAGGTTCATGTGCCGGATGTGTGTGGCGAGGAAGGATGTGATCACGTAGACGGTGGAATCTGACTGTGGATTACGGGCAGCTGCTGCAAGCACCTAGTATGTTAAATAGATGGAATTTGACTCAGAGAAGTGTGCGTAGCAGTTTGGTGTCAACAGCAGTGTGTGCTGTAAAGAGAAGAGTGCGAGCTAGGACTGGTGGGCAGGGTCTAAAAATGTTGCTGATGAAGCTGGCAGGGTTGGGTACCTTCACAAGACAGATAGCCTGAGCATTGCAGAGCTATTCCGCCAAAGGCATTGCAACAGCAGACATGCCCATCCCATATTGTTTCTCAAGGGCTCAAAGAGAAACTTGAGCACATTACTAAAGATCTGGCTCTTGCGGCTGTTGACAAACAGCTGGAGGCGATAGCAAGTTATGCACATGTCAAGGTGAACGAGGAGGAGCCAAAGACTGATTGTCAATCTGGGTGGACGGGTGGACAACCTGCATCTCTGTTTTCCGGACAGAATTGGGCCTCATTTGTCGTGACCGTGCTACTTCTTGCTTGCCTTCAGACGGCCTGTGGAAGCTCTAATGCCCTCAGAAGGGCAGCTGCACTCACAGATTGTCAAAAAAGACTGTTGGATGGCACTCTGACGGGCACCTGCCTGGAGCATACGTATGCAAAACGTGGTGAACTGAAGGATGCACGGCCTGTCGAAGCACTGGTGCCTTACAGAAAGCAGGCAGCTGCACTCCCAGATTGTGAAAAGAGGGCTGCTGGATAACGAAATTTAGCTACGTGCATTTGTTTCATCACTACCAAAGCTAGGCTTCTGCTACAACTGATACGTTGGATTCCTCCTAAAGCTGCAAAACCGGGCTTTTGTGGAGTGGCTCCAGAGCTGACAGATAGCAAGATCCTTATACAAGATTCATGCAAGAGGTATGTATCACTGAGACACCAGAATTGAACTCAAAGCTGGGCTCTCTCAACACATCGGACCAGACCCCAGTCCAGACCTTGGACCCAGTCCAGACCACCACAGTCCACTAAAACCCGTGAGGCAGACCTGCTTGTCGCAACCCAAGACGCATGCCGAGTCAAATGACAGCCTACAGGGTCACCCTAATGACTAACAGCCATAGCAAGTGCTGCAGCCTAATGTTTAACAGCCGTAAGCAAGTCCTTTTGGAAAATCTCGTAGACAATGAAATGGGGACAAGTGAATTATGACGCTTTGCCATATGCGGACAAGTGTGGGATTGATGACGCCTTGTAACCATGCAATTCGGCTCGCCATTAGGGGTTTGGTATGTATGTGGTGCTCGACTTACAAGCATCGTGATACCCATCCGGAGTGGGTGGTATTACATGTGATGTTGAGAACGCTTTCAATACTATTTCTAGGAGCATCATCTTCAAAAGAGCTCGACGAGCCTAATTTTATTCCTTTTTGTCTGCGCTTCTCTGGGAGGTCTTCTAACCTTTACTACCAGTATAAGAACGCCTCTTTGGGATTTGCCGTTTCTGACTTGGAATCGGCCACTGGTACTCGGCAAGGCGACTCTCCGGGCGGCGCTCTATTTGTATCGCCACTACAAGGCCCTATCCGGGCCGGCTTCCCTTTGCACGCCTTTTGGTCACTTCAGACGACTCTCACATCCTTGGGCCTCGAGATGGTCACTTTTCATCGCTTGCATTCTCACATCCTTGGGCCTCGAGATAAGGTCACTGCATCACTTAGCGATTCTCACATCCTTCGCCTAGAGATAAGGTCACTTTCTATCACTTGCGACTGTGCCGAGGTAAGTACTTGAATTCATATAAGCACTTAACAACCAACCAAACAAATCTAATACGCGATATATATATACGTAACAATAGGAGTAGCTCGCATCGTGGCACAAACACACTCTCCCCACGAGAACAACACACAAATTCCTCACACATTGCTCTCGGAGTCATGGCTTTGGCCTCCTCATAACACCCTTGCATTGCATATCTAGAGGACAAGCTATGATCTGAGCTTGTCCTCAATGGAAGGGTCTATATATACTAGCCCTTGGCATCGGCATATTCCTAAGATATCCTATTGGCATCAGCATATGCTGGAAATATCCTAAGAATACACTATAATATGCAAGGAATATGCCAAAGCATATTACTTGAGCTTATCCACTTTACGTCCCCCGCCTCCAACACCCACATTTATCGCGCTAACTACTCGCAACATTCACCGCATGCATCTGTGGTCAAACGCGTTAAGGACCTGTCGGCGTGATCGCTCACATCCGCTACCGCCCTCTCTAGTCCGCTCCTCGCTTCACTCACACTACACTCATCAACCTTGGGAAAAGAATGCGGGCTACCCCGGACCTCCTCCGCTGCCTCCGGGCCTCTACACGCCTCCCAGTCCCTCCGGCCACACGTTCCGGTCCGTTTTGACGGGTCGCGGCTCTGGACGAGCACGGATCACCAGCCACCCTTCCCTGCACACACCACCACACGTTAGGGGTTCGCCACGAACCTCGACGTCGGTCTCTCGGAGTTGTCACACCTGACTCAGGACTCACGTTAGCAAGAAGACGCAAGGGTCCGCAAGAACGCGATCAACACCAAGAGAAAGATACTTTACTAGAGCATTTCTCCCTCTTATACTACGCCCCAAGGTCGGCGCCTTTATTACACTCTATTCGAAGCGGGTGGCTACCGGGCCCCCGACCGGCGACTACTACCCTTCTATTCCTCCTATCTTCGCTGGTGGTGGATGGCCCCGATTCCGCCTCTTGGCTCTGGGCGGCCCAAGCCCTAGCCTCGGGCCGCGCCCCCCCATGATCGGATGGCATGGGCCCCTTCCTCTTCAGACTGCCAGTCGTGCGCACGGGCCACGGCTGCAGGCGATCACCACTAAATCCCCTTCATTTATTTCCTGGCGGGCCCCTCGCACGGCCCCTCGAGAGCGATCGGCTACCGTCTTGACTTCAGGCTGCGGCAGCCTCAACTTCCGTAGTCCGGACCCCAGGTCCGGACTTCCTCCACGTCAGGACCTGTGGTCCGGTCTTCCTTCCGGGTCCTGGCCTTCCTTCGGTCCGGGACCTGGTCCGGTCTTGTCGCATCAGAAGCACGAATTCATATAGCACTTCCCACCAACAACCACAAACAAATCACGCAGACATATAGGTGCAACCAATAACAACAGGAGGGAGTAGCTCGCACGCCGGCACAAACACACCTCCCCACGAACAACACGCAAATTCCTCACACATCGCCTCCTGAGTCATAGCTTTGGCCTCCTCACAACTCAGACAGATATCTAGAGGACAAGCTATGATCCGAGCTTGTCCTCAATGGAAGGGTCTATATATACTACCGCATCGCATACATTCCTAAGATATCCTATCGCATCAAAGATATGCCGAAATATCCTAAGAATACACTATAATATGCAAGGAATATGCCAAAGCATATTACTTGAGCTTATCCACTTAGCTATTGTATCCTAAGAATACACTATAATATGCAAGGAATATGCCAAAGCATATTACTTGAGCTTATCCACTTAGCTATTGCTAACCATGTTTAATTAACACTAATCAATGCTTAATTAACATAAGCACATTAGATTAATTAACACTAATCAATTAGCTTAATTAACACTAATCAATGCTTAATTAGCATAAGCACCTTAGATTAATTAACACTAATTACTTACTTAAAGATAAGTAATTAGATTAATTAATGCTAATCAAACACTAAACCCAAGTGCAGATTAGTATCACACGATGACAGCCGCACGAGGTAAGCACTTGAATTCATATAAGCACTTCCTCGACCAACAACCAAAACAAATCTAATACGCAGATATATAGGTGCAACCAATCCCCGATAATGTGAGACTCTAAGTCAAAACATTATCATTAGTAGGACTACGACGCACCTCATGTAGCGCATTGTGCACAAAACCAATCTCCTTGAATGTCGTCAGAGGTTATGAACCTTGTCCATGAGTGGAGGCTTGTCTTGATCCTTATGGGCGGCCATGTGGACTACTCTCCCCAGGTGCTCGCCATTTTCTTCTTGCCTCATCGAGCTGCCTCCTGCAACACTGGTTCATTCTTGATTAGTTCTATGTGGAACTTCCCTTTGGTGTACTTCCCCATCTCGCGTGAAAGCAAACACATGTCGCGATGCCTCCAACAACTCCTTTAGCCGACGCTTGATTGCTCTTCAACTCGGCGTTAACCACTCATGTGGCTCGAATGGCTTGCACGCTCTCTCTCGCTCCTCTCCTCAAACTCGCCGTTGAGATGCTGGAATGTCCTTCACCCACCGAACCGCTCAACCCCTTCGGGTTTCGTTGGTAAGCGACCCAGCTAAACAACGGTCATCATGTTCACGTCAAATGCTTGCCAAGCAATCGACACTGCCTTTTCCTGGTCACTCCTGTCTTCGTGGCTGATCAAATCCCATGGCCAACTCCTCTCTGGCTTGGCTCTCCCAAGGCCTCGCCATGTCCCACCACAACGGGGCCATGGTTCTGGCGTAAGACTTGGACTTAGACACAAAGGTTGGCCAAGCCATGGGGTGTCCAGCGTGTTCACAGTGCGCGGCAGCTTCTTGATGACTTGTTGGGCATGCCTTCCGATGCTAGCACATCCTTGACAACATGATTAGGTCGCTTGGTGAACGACCTCGCACACTTCAAATGTTCCAGGAGCAAGGTTAGTCCACATGGACCTCAACCTATGAGCCCTCGAACCAAATTGAGCTGCATCCAATAGAAGCCCGACCCAACACTCCTCGGATCGTGGCAAAGTCCTCTGAACTTGCTTCTTCACGCTCATGCACATTCTCCAACATGTATCCACAAGGCCTTTCTTGCCCTTTCCGGATCAAGCGCAAGATCCTCATCAGTCATAGAACAATGTTCGTGGATCCTTGACCTTGACCCTTGCCTGCAGAGGATAGTCCTTGACACTCCCAACTGCGATGACAAGGTCCACCGGTTGCCCAAGACAACTCAAATGGGACAACCCTATCATGCGAACATCCATCGGCCGGTAACCCTTCACCGACTCCCACGTCGGAGGTTAGGTACTCCCCATCAAGTCTCTTACGCTCGTGACACAATCCTTGCTTTTGGATCCGGGTCACAATGCACGTATCTTCGCACTTTGATGCCACACTTTAGCACTGCCCAAGCCGATGCTGCCTCCAAAGAGTTCCACGAGCACCGTCTTCCCGAGGTCGCCATGTGATGACCGGTGTTTAGGTCACAAACAGGCTCAACCCTAGGCAAGAACTTACAGAGCTCCTCATAGGCACCGGGTCCTCTTGCACCATCCTCCACAGCCTTTTGCACGGCTCATTGCTCAGTCACCAGCTCCGAGTGACTTGAAGAACCTCCTCCGAGGGTGGTTGCAACCCTAGCTTGTCCTCCTCCTCGTCGAAATCCTCCATCGTCGGGTTGTTAGACACACGCCAAGAGGTTCAAGCACGTATGGCGTGTCCTTCACTACGGCGCCAAACACTGGGTAGACGCTGTTGGCAATGAGGTTCTCATGATCCTTGCCATGCAGCTGCAGAGGGATGCGGGCAATCCGTTCATCGGTTTTGCTCCAGCTTCTCCAGCCTGGTCGATAGTAGACTGTCTCCGTCCACAAATCCACCATGACTCCAGGTTTGTACAAAGCGTCCGCTCCCAGCAAGACATCAAATGTGTCTCGTGACCAAGACTGTACCTCGACAAAGGTGAAGTCTCATTGTTCTTGGTTTGAATGAAACCTTCAGCTTGTACCTTGTCACCCCAACACATGCTCCGTGGTCCCGCTGGGGATCTTCCACTTGGTTTCCTTCAACCTTTCTTGGTGGAGACCCAACGCTTCCTTCACTCTTCTTCCAACGATCACCGTGCTCCGGTGTCAATCAACACCTCCTTGGTGCGAATCCATTGATTTCAATGTGCCTCTCCGATTGTTGACCAAAGCCACTCCCACTGCGGCAAAGATTCCGCCTCCACGAGATGCTTGGCTGAGGTCAATGACATCATTGCTACTGTGGCAAATCTTGGACACTTGCTTCGTCTTCAAGGGTTGTCAACATCCGCCGAGTCAAACCCCGACTTCCTTCACGCTCAACCCCATGTCTTGTAGGTCAAACATGGCATCTCCGGCTTTTGTGCCATCGCCTCTGCAATGCGCATGGGTTTCTCCACATCGCCCACTGGACTTTGATGTTGCTCCCACAGTTGCTCTGCTGGCAATGGCTCAAACGACTTTGGCATCTTGGCATAGGTTCGGAAGAGGATCCCAAGCTTCCTTCCGTGTCTTCCGTGACCGCCAAGTCCATCCTCTTCTTCCTCCGAGCTATCTTCTCGTAGCGAGGTTTCTTCCCTGCCCTTGGATCCGGTCACGCCGCCATGTATCCAAGCTTGTGCTCATCTTCTTCGTCCTCGATGATGAACCGCCGCTCTCCTTGATCTTCGCCTTCGCACCAACTTCTCCAGCTTTGCAAGGCGTGCCAGTAGCTGTCCATCGCCTTCTTTGATGCTTCCCGTTTCTTTTGTCCACGGGACTTCGCCGTGCCTCCACGGCGCCTTTGCTCTTCCGATTTTGTGGATGAGGTTGACGCAGATGCATTGGCCGGGTTGCTGCTCGATAACCCGTAGGCCGCAATTCGGATGCTTCTCCCAACATGCCGCTTCATTGTGCCTGCAACCTCCCACACCTAGGGCATGGCTCCTCACCCTTGACTCCTCCGAATGCATGCTCGCACTCATGAGGGGAATGGTCCGCCCTCGGCACCTCACGCAGGGGCTCGTCACTTGGGCCGTGGGGCTGGCTTGTCTCGAGCTCCTCCACTGACCTCCGCGTCCATGTCGCCCACCACTCCTACTTGTGTTGAGTAATCACTTGCAAAAGAGAAAGTGTCCCGGGCCCTATCTTGTCACCCATCTCGTACACTTCCTTGAGGGTGTAGTGTTGCCCTTCGCTTGCACCGCTTGTTGCACCTTCATGCAGTGCATATGGCAATGCCTGCAAGTACTTCTCTGCAGCCATCACTCATGATCTTGGTGTCACACTAACCGGTCGATTCTTCGATAAGCCATCTTCGCAGTCCCCGACTTCATCTTGAAGTGTGTCACTCGGAGATCTTCTCATCCGTGCTTGCGAAACTCCAGGAAGATGTCAAACATCTCTTCGATGGGATCGTGCCCACTTGTGCCACCGCCTCCGTCGCACCGGTTCCTTCGAGCTTGAACTGCTACTCCTGGTCCTCCGCGCTCAACAACCTCGCCTTGTGCTCGCGATAGCACGCCAATGCTTCATCCCCAAGTACTTGGCATTTGGATGAAGCCGTATCGCTGTATCCGGTCTTCAATTCCATCTCCGCACACACCGCACTGCATTTCTCGATGAAGTCCTCCAGTGGCAAGGTGCCCGCTCGTCCTGTGAACAACTCCATTCGATCCTTGTCTCCTCCCATCTTGACGACTCCTAGAGACAAGTCCTCCTCGCTGTCGCTTCCACTGAGTTGTCCCGGCAGCACCAACGTGTCTTGTGTGTTGCCACTCACAGATCCTTCAAAGATTGTTGATTGTGTCGCTGGGTTCCTCCGTGTCCTTCGCTGGTACCAAAATCGAGGTGTTCGCACTTCTCTCTCTTGGTCGGGACTTCGAATTCGCCTCGATGGACTTGGTTTGGTAGCTCCGTCCGGATCGAGTGTGTCCAGCATGCACTCCAGGCGGTTAGTGGCTAGATCAAACCCTTAATCAAGGTTAACACCCGCTATCTTAGATCGTGATTAGTGAAACCTCTAAGTATCTATGCATGTTTAAATTGCACACAAATACTTTGCAGGCTACATTATGGTCAAAAACGTGAGCTGGGTGAGTTGGATAGCAAAGGTATAAGAACTCCAAAGTTAAGCACCCATGGGGTGGATCAGTACCTGGATGGGGTGCTGAATAACTAGGAGTTTTGGAAAGGAAGTGAAATCAAATGGACTGATGACGTACCCATGTCTATCCACTTCTCCCTTATCCCTTGGAATCCAGGCCTAAGAGTAAAATACTCTTGTTTCTCCCTTGGTTGGTTGGCCTTAAAAGGCCAACCCCCCTTGTGGAGGCCTCATTCCTCTCCTTGGCCTTGGACTTGGGCTTCCTCGCCTCCTCTCCTTGGCCTTGGACTTGGGCTTCTTTGCCTCCTCTCCTTGGCCTTGGACTTGGGCTGCTTCGCCTCCTCTCCTTGGCCTTGGACTTGGGCTTCTTCACTCCTTTCCTTGGCCTTGGGCTTGGTCCCTCTGGCCCTCGCCTTGGGCTTGGGCTTGAGAGTCCCTGCCACTTGCTTGGCTGCCGGCCTCGCCTAGCACGCCTAGCAGCCTAGGGTCGCTTAGCATCACTAGCATCGCCCCTAGCATCGCCTAGCATCGCCCAGCACCCAGCATTAGCATCGCGCCCAGCATCGCCTAGCATCGCCTAGCACGCTAGCGCCAGCATCACCCTAGCTGCGCCTATCACAGCACACGAGATCACAACAAGAACAGAGGGAGTAGCTGCACGCCGGCACAAACACACTCTCCCACGAGAACAACACGCAAATTCCTCACATCGCTCGAGTCATAGCTTTGGCCTCCTCACACGCCTCAGACAGATATCTGATGATCACGATCCTCAATGGAAGGGTCTATATACTAGACCTGGCATCGATATTCCTAAGATATCCATCGGCATCGATAAAATATCCTAAGAATACACTAATATGCAATAATATGCCAAGCATATTACTTGAGCTTATCCACTTAGCTATTGTATCCTAAGAATACACTATAATATGCAATATGCCAAAGCATATTACTTGAGCTTATCCACTTAGCTATTGCTAACCATGTTTAATTAACACTAATCAATGCTTAATTAACATAAGCACATTAGATTAATAATTAATTAGCACACATTAGTTTAATTAACACTAATCAATGCTTAATTAATAAGCACTTTAGATTAATTAACACTAATTACTTACTTAAAGATAAGTAATTAGATTAATTAATGCCAATCAAACACCAAACCCAAGTGCATAGATTAGTATACACAGATGACATCTTCCTGAGTCCGGACTCGGTCCCAGTCTTCTTCCGGTCCTGGACCTCGGTCGGTCTTCGCCCGGTCCGGACCAGTGGTCCGGACTTCCTCCCGGAGGCCGACCTGGATCCGTCCTTTCTCAGAGTCCGGACAAAGTCCTGACCAAGACACCGGCTTCTTCCCTCACGGACTTCTCGGCTCTCCTCGAGTCCTTCCACTGCCCCTGGTGACCTTCATGGCCCTCCTTCCATGGTGAGGTGCAGTGCCACTCTTGGGCCGCATCACTGCCTTCGCCCGCCTCCACCGCTCCCCTCACCGCCGCTACCTCGCCAAACAACGCCCCAAGGTCCCGTGGCGCACTATCTCGGCCTTCTTCCCGCCTCCTTCGGACCCGTCTGGAAGTCCGGGTCCACCGAGGGTGACGGTGCCTCAGGCTGAGCACCCAGAAGTAAGTCGGGAGTCGACTGCCGAATCGCCTCCTCCACATGGCCCCGTGAGCACTCCAGACTCTGCCGCCAAAGGTGCTCCTGGCACTGGCGTGTTGTTCACGGGCCTCTGCTTCGCCAGCTTAGCAACCGGCCGGGCGAGACTCTTGAAGCCACCAAAGCGGCCTCGACACCTCCTCGCACTTTGCTGCCGCTCAACGCGCTCCTCCTCTTTGTCGCTTGTACCAGCCTAATCGATCGCCATGGAGCCCAGCTCCTTCCACCTCCCGTGAATCCTGGATGCGGAGCCGCTTCCTCTAGCGCTCTCTTCCCTCCGCTTTACCCAGAAAGGTCCGCCACCTCCCTCTCCAATCGGATGGTATCTCCATCCGACCCTCGGCTTCCTCTAGTTCCTTCTCACTGCAACGCCCAACTCCTTGGATAATCATGATTTTCCTCCGTCTTGAGCCGAGGCTACTCTATTCGTGCTCGATCGTGGATTCTCTGAATTGAGAATCACTGCTCCGGCGCATCTTGGAGTTGTAGCTCCAGCGTGTCCTTCATCCTCCATCTGTTGCGCCTCTCCTCACTTCCTGCTTGGTACATGCTCGGAGATCTCCTATCTCCCGAGTGCTGGCCTCCATCTCCCCTTCTCGGGTTAACACGATAAAGTTGCAAGGGGTGAATATGCGAAGGGGTTTTGTGTACTATATCACCAAAGGGGTTCGCAATGGGTTGGAAAGCGGTGATTCCATGAAATTTAGAATTACACCTTTGAAAATGAGTGGCGACTCGATGGCGCGTTGCTTTCAAGAACCCTTGATTAATACATGCATAGTATTGTAAACCCACACACCTCTCTAAAATATGAAATGAGCCCATGAACCTCCCATTCGGCCGGTCATTCGCACCAAAGGCGTGGTCCTTTTCGATACAATGACATCATGGTGGACCCTAAGGCGTTGCACCATTTCAGTCGTGGCACAGCAGAACTTGAGAGGCTATGAAATGGCAAGGAAATGATGGTAAGAACAACCTCCATATTTTATGCCACCTTAACATTTGAATTGATTTTGTGGGATGGGCCGTGGCCATTTGGCCACCCTTGTCCAGGCGACGTTGTAGCAAACCCGGCTTGGATTGATAGTCTGTAGTGCTGCGTTATACGATGCGATTTGGCGCCGCCTGGCCGGCACCAAAGGACGTCATTGCCCACCTACCAGTGGAGCATGCTCACCATGGTCATTCATGGATGGACGGAATGCATTCCTAAGAAATAATTGAAACTTTTAACGGTGAACCTCCTTCTTATGTGCATCTTTGTTGTAGCTTCTATAGGAACAAGTGTTCGTGGATGCTGACCTTCAAGGCACACAGCCTGCTTCAAACACATACAATCTCAGAACACTGCTAGGTTGTGTTCGTGTGTCATATTTCAACAATGGTTTCATTCATGACAATGTGAAGATTTTAGTTTAGGTTTGTCGCAAAATCAAAGATTGACAATTGGGTGCTCTATTTCATGAAAAAGGCAGAGACAAAACAACAGTAATGCCCACTCTGCCCGATGCATCCAGGTTTTTCATCATTCGGCTACTACATCAACTGCTGTAAACATACACAATGACATACGCGGTGTACACGCTAAGGTTCTTCCGCAACACAGTTTCCGTCAACATCATCCATGTTGTCCATATCCAACTCCTCCTCATCGCTATTATCTGACCCACCCTCCTTTGGTACAGTTGAATGAAGCCAGCTCTTCCACCTCCCGTGAATCCTGGACATGAGCCGCTTCCTCCTAGCGCCTTCCTCCGCTACGTGCAGAAGGTCCGCTCCCTCCAATCGGATGGTATCTCCATCCGACCCCTCGCTTCCTCTAGTTCCTTCTCGCACTGCAACGCTCCAACTCCTTGGATAGTCGCCGATTTTCCTCCGTCAGACGGAGAGCTGGAGGCACTCTATTTCGTGCTCAAGTCGTGATCTCTCTCGTTGAGAATCACCGCCTCCGACGCATCTTGGAGTTGTAGCTCCAAGTGTGTCCTTCATCCTCCACTGCTGCGCCTCTCCTCCACTTCCTGCACTGCTACTTGAGATCTCCTATCTCCCGAGTGCTGGCCTTCATCTCCCCTTCTCGGGTTAACACGATAAAGTTGCAAGGGGGTGAATATACACGAAGGGGGTTTTGTGTACTATATACGCCAAAGGGGTTCTAATGGGTTCTAAATGTTGATTCACATGAAATTTAGAATTACACATCGAAAGCAAGGTGGCATTTCGATGGCTTGATTAAGCTTTCAAGAACCCGCCAAAGGTTCTGCATGGTATTAGTAAAGCCACACACCTCTCGAAGTAACGAAATAGAGCCCATGAACCTCCCCATTCCGGCCGGTCATTCGCACCAAGACTGTGGTCCTTTTCGACAATGACATCATGGTGGACCTAAGACGTTATGCACCATTTCCAGTCGTGGCCTGTGAAACTTGAGAGGCTATGAAATGGCAAGGAAATGATGGTAGACAACCTCCATATTTTATGCCACCTTAACATTTACCCGAATTGATTTTGTGGGATGGGCGCCGGCCGGCCGGCTTCCACCCTTGTCCAGGCGACGTTGTAGCAAACCCGGCTTGGATTGATAGTCGTAGGTGCTATACGATGCGACGGCGCCTACCGCCGGCACCAAAGGACGTCATTGCCCACCTACCAGTGGAGCATGCTCACCATGGTCATTCATGGATGGACTGGAATACCCTAAGAAATAATTGAAACTTTTAACGGTGAACCTCCTTCTTATGTGCATCTTTGTTGTAGCTTCTATAGGAACAAGTGTTCGTGGATGCTGACCTTCAAGGCACACAGCCTGCTTCAAACACATACAATCTCAGAACACTGCTAGGTTGTGTTCGTGTGTCATATTTCCAACAATGGTTTCATTCATGACACGGAATTATTGAAGATTTTAGTTTAGGTTTGTCGCAAAATCAAAGATTGACAATTGGGTGCTCTATTTCATGAAAAAGGCAGAGACAAAACAGAATGCCCATCTCATGCATCCAGTGTTTTTCATCATTCGCTACTACATCAATCACCGAACATATACCAATGACACGCTTAAGGTTCTTCCGCGAACAGCCCCAACATCATCCATCCAACTCATCGCTATCCTCACCCACCACCTCTGGGTTGAATGAAGCCCGTAACTCGTTTAGCTTCTCCTTTATAGCCCTTTTGTCGTTAGCGTATAAATGCTTCCGCGTAGTAAGGTTGAAACCATAGTACAATATTGTTGTATCATTCATGTAAAGCTCTTGTACATTTTTGGGGTACACGGCCTTGACTGCTTGATGACCTCGCCTCATGCAGCTTGGGCCCTTGTCTCATGGACGATGTACTCTCAACATATCGCCCTTCGAAGGCGTCCGTATGTTCCTATCCTCGCACTAATGGACTAGCGACCGCCAGAAGCATCATGTTTCACTTCCACCACCTTTCCTATCCAAAAAGGTCTGTTGTGCGTGTCCGTCAAGCATGGAATTGCGACGAACATTCCATTTTCAATCTCCGCCACATCGCCATTCACTCGGTCCATTTCTTGTTGCTGGCGAGCAAGTGGCTGGTAAGCCCCCAAGTACATATCACGCCGTGGAAGCTCCCTCAATAATGCTTCATCTAGAAGGGTTTCATTTGGTACACGCAAAGGCTGGACTGTATCTGCAACGTCCGACCTTGAAAACCATTTCCACGGCTCGAGAGCCACCCATGTTGTTTTCACGACACGCAATCTCATGCCGGCGTCCTCCTGTACGCCTCCCACTACACAAATGTTCATCTCGCAGAATATAAGCACGCAAGCAGAGCCCTTCCTTCGGATGGGCCACACCTCCGTTGGCTTTAAACCCGAATCGAGCCCTTTTGTCTCTAGATCAGTGCTTGGAGAGGTGTCAGTGATGTCGCTTGACGACGAACTTCAAGAACTCAATCCTCTTCGCCTCCCAAAGCGTTTAATATTGCTTGCTTCGAATAACTGACTAGACCTCACCCTTATCCTCCGTGTTATCTTGAACTGGTGTTGGAACGAAAAAAAAGGTTTCAGTATGTCGAGAAGACGGTGGTCTCACGCTAGAGATGCGGGTTCACATGCATCACAATATTATGCCTGGACAAGAGAAGAAAAATGTCTTTCATCGAGCAGGTCAGGTATCTACGTGATGAGCTTCTTATCGCCAAGCGTGAAGAGGTGCATATGACAATGGCATGGAAATTTAATTTGTACAAGGTTTTGGGCCTCATTGACGACGACGAGGGGAGAGAAGACGATGTGTACAAGCAAAATAAGGTCGACAACAGGACCCATATACTTTGTATTGCAAAGCAAGAAGGGAGAATTTGGGAGAATATTGACAAAATCTTTACGAAGTGGGAGGCGTGAGTGCTGGAACAGAGAAAAAACAGCCCGGCACAAGCAAGAAGGGGAAAGGAAAACGGAAGGTCGGGGAAGACTCCCAGAAGGTTGCCGCTGCATATGTGAAGCCCAAGGACATGCTAGCAAAGCCGTGGAAGGCTTTCCAGGGTATACCTCCAGGCGAGTGCGGACAACAAATTTTAATTACTGCAACAGAAAAAGTCTTGGCTGGCCTCATAGACCTGAAAGGCATGGACGACGACATCACTTTGCGGAAGAAGCTGCATATTATCCAAGTTGCAATGGCGAAGCATCTTGGTTGTACATCGTTTGAGGAAGTTCGGCGGGAGTACCCTCAACATTCAACGGACACGATGATCGCGCGTTTTCAAACACAGTTTGCGGGAAAGGTAAGACTACCCCACGGCCTGTATTTCTACTTCCATGAGTGGAGGGTTGAGCATATTATGGTGATCGTGTGCATGGTGAAGGGGTGGTGCCCCCTCTCGCTGATTGGGCGCCGGCCAGCGGCGCCCTTCCTGTTTTGTGGATGGGCGCCGGCGGCGCCTCCACACTGCACATGCGGGCGCGGCCCGGCCCGCCTCCACATGAGGCTGCACAGTGGCGCGGCCGTGGCCCCTCCATCCGTGGATTGCGGTGCGGCTGGCGGCCCTCCATATGTTTTGTGAAAAACATGTCATTTTGGTTGAGCGCTGCGGGCAGCGGCCATAACCCCTGCCGTATTCCGTTCTGACGTTTGGTATTATATCTTGCAGCAATTAAAGGACATCGACAACCTGTCCCGGCTTCCAGAAGATTTCCAGCATTTTATTTTCGAAGTCAACAACTGGAAAGGGCTGGAAAATGAGCAGAGGGCCTTAGCGGACAAAGACATGGAGGAGGGGCTATTTGTTTTCAACGTGCCATCAGGCGACTCTCAAGTTCAGTATCAGATTGAGACCCGCAGTGTGCTGGACATGCGTGGCTATTTACGCGCCCGGCAGTATTCGCTGTTCGTGATGGATGTGCCACTTGGGGGTTCAATATCGGCCCAATGGATACAAGAATTGACGGCAATATGATGTCAACAGTGTTCGAGAGTTTTGCGGAGAAGACAACATCAGAGGAATTCCGCTTTATTGTGATGCATGGAGTGGAGGACTCCCACCTTTGTCGAGAGAATGTATGAGGAAGTGGTGTCGAAAGGTGGGATGGTGTCTTCGCTTGGGACAAGAACATGCACCGAGGTGTGGGTTGTGAAACATTGGAGTATGTCATCGTAGGGTGTGTGAAGGAAGAATGTCCAGGTATAAAGATGCTCCTGAACTCGAGGCGATTCAATAACGGAGCTCATTAGTCACGATACATTGCCAGAAGAAGGTATACTTATCTCATGACAAACGTGGTGTGCCCCTACCAACGGCCATTGGGCCTTATGAAGACGTTTGTGGAGGCATTTTCCAAAGAAGGAGAGTGGGTGGTTGATGCATGTTCGGCGTGGCACAACCATCCCCTGACATCGAGTGGTCGAAATCGCGCGGACATGAGATGCGCTGGGTACATTCCCCAGCGCATTCACGGATTTGAGGTTTTACCAAATGGAGAGGAGGGGCTTACTTTCGAGCCGCATGGACGAGGACCCTCGCAGTTTTGGGCAAAGGAAGTGTGCATTAGCGACACAGACTGCATGAAATCTCAGATTGTGTCCTTACGGTCCAGAAGGAAGAGGAGGAGCGAGGATGACACTTTGGAACAAGGGCAAACGACTTTGGATGCTGCTTGGGGAAACACAGAGGCGAGCGACGACCAAGGAGATGACGGCACGCGCGATTCTCTTGCACTGGAGGAAATCGATACATTCGAAGATGATGCTAGGAATACTTTGCGTGATGTTGCTGTAGTGTTGGACTCGGTGTCGCCACTGGAGCCGGTTTCCTCTTCGCTTGGCGGACAGTAGTTGCAACTACATTGTATGCACACTTTCCGAGAACTGTTCTGCTACTGTGCCTGTTGGCTTTAACTGCTTTCGGTTAACATTTTTGTTCCATAGTGAGTTCCAGCTTCCATACCCCTGTACAAGACTGCAGAGAAGGCGCCGGCCAGCCGGCACCCTCAGCTGCTTCTGCAGCCTCGCTTGCTTCCGGACACTGGATCTGGCACTCCATGTGCACGTTTCATGGTCATGTTCGCAACGTCTCGCTTCAAATAGAGGATAACTGGCCGGTACGCATTTGGACAAGAGGGTCCACCCCTCTTCTAAGGGGGTTTGTATATTAACCCCCTTGCAACTTTATCGTGTTGGTTACCCTTGCTCGCCCATCGCTGCCTTCGAATTAACGCGGTGCCTCACGACTCTCCACCGGTTCCGATCACGTCGTGAGTGATCCCGTCCGACCTTTTGCGCGCCTGGGCCTCGCTGCCTTCACCTTAGCCTCGCTGCTTGGTGTAGGTCAACCGCCTCGGCCAAGTCACGGGCGTTCTCCGCCCGCCTGTCCTCCTCCGCCTCCTTCTGCCTCCGCCCCACGTTTGCGAGAGGTCTTCACTGCAGATGCTTGGGCCTCGCTGCTTGTTGTTTCACGTGTGAAGAACCTGGCCCGGCCCCGCCGGCCTGGCCTCGCTCCGCCTGGCTGCTTTCCCTCCTCGATCCGGCGAGGACTCCGCCTTTCTTTGCCCCGGCCGCCTTCACCGCCCTTGGAGTTCCACCATCCTCCTCCGGGTGGCCTCCACTTCGGTCTTCCAGCATTTTGAGGTCGCCAAAGATACCGTCCCATGACGGTAGCTAAACCCGCGTTCCTCCACGGCCACTGGGAGATGCCCAGAAGTCCTTGGTGGGCGCGGCATCTCCGGGTCCGTCAAGGATCATAGCCCCGAGCGAGTCCGGACCGGGTTCTCCGGATCAGTCGGGACCCGAGTCCTGGTCCGGAGCCTCACCCTCCTTGGCCCTCTTGGCGCATGAGCTCCTTTTCCGCCTCTTTCTCCTGGGCTTGAGGGGTGAAGGAGTCCGAGCTGGCCCTTTTCCTCTCCCCTTCGGAGCAGGACGGCTGCAAGGCGCGCTGACCTCCCGCCTCCTTGGGCAGCGTCCTTTCTCGCCTCCCCACGCCTCTTGACTTCTTGCACTCCTGGCGTGGGTAAGGGCACTGCACCTTCCGAGGTGCTGGTAGGCGGCACCGTCTTCCGCCTCTTCGGCTCCCGACGAGTTCGGCCGGGGCTCGCGGCCGTCGTGGTTGTTGGTCGGCCCTGCCGGTCTTTGGCCTGGAGCCGCCAACGCCCTTCCCAGCCCCTCCTCAGGCTGCCGCCCGAGGGGCACCAAAAGGAGGGAAGGGGGAATCTCCTCCCAAACTTCCCTAGGTGGCGAGGGAGTCCGTTCCAGGCGTATGGAGTCTGGAATGCCTTCCCCTGCCTTCCTCCGGACTCTCTCTCTTGCCGGCGGACCTCCGCCTCGGCCTTCCCCTCCTAGGGGCGCCAACCCTTTCTTCAGGGCTCGTTCCTCCTCACCCTTCTTGAGGAGCCCCCGCCATGGATCAAGAACGCGGCGTCGGCGCCGATGGAGGTGGCTTCTCACACCTCAGTTTGCGAGCCTCCTGACTGATCCTTCCGTGAATTATCTTCCCCAATCTGCTTTTTTCCGCAGTCGTGGAGGAAGACCAAGAGATTATCACCAAGGTGATCCACCTTGTCAGATGTTCCAAAGGACGATTATTTTCGCCATCGCCTTACCTCTTGTCCAGAGCTCCGACACGCCCATCCGTTCGAGGATCGCTGTGTCCCTGGGCGTAGGAGGGCCGCCCTAGCCGCTTCCACCTTCCCCTTTACCTTCAGGGGCTCCGGCACCACACCTCCTACCTCCTCCACTGGGCGGCGATAGACTGCCCTCAGGACTTCCACCGTCCATCTTTTCGGGTCCTCTCGCAAGTTCCTGGAGCGGACCTCCTTCCTTGCCACCGCCAGCATCTTCCGGGCGTATTCCCGGACCATGGTGACGCTATCGTAGGTCCAAACCGCCTGGAAGATGTCCAGTGCCACCCTCGACCGGGCCTCCGCCTCGAGCCATGGACCAAATCAGGCCCTGTCACAATGTTGCGCCCTCCAGGCTGCACCCACTCCTCCGACGCTTGGGTGCCATCGCTGGCCGCTTGTTTGCTCCCTGAATTTGAGGCGCGCTGCGCCTCTCTCCGCTATGCTAGCTCCTTCCTCCGTGAAATCAAGCCGCTGGGGACACCTTGGCGCAAGAAGAGACTCCGCCAAAGAGCCGGATGTCTGAGGAGGAGCGCGAATCGCAAAGAGGTTTGGGAGAATGACTTCCCGCCACGCCTTTCTTCTCGAGAGTAACCCACGGAAGGACGGCTCTTCACCGTCCGCAACCGCTGTGGGTCCGCATGGCTTACTCCCTACACGCTTTAGACTTACGCCACAGACTTAGCCTTACGCCTGGCCGCACCCGGAGCGTGAATACCGCCATAACGGCCACCGGGCTAGGCACGGTCCGCTCACTGCATGCCCGACCTCCACTGTACGGGCCCACGTGGCGCCCGCCGCCTAGTCTGGCCCTCACGACTCAATTCTAAGTTACTTCCCGTGTACTTATCCTGCTCGACTCCGAGGGTCCGGACTTACCTCACAGACTCAAGGACATCCGGGGCTTCTCCGGACTTGCTCCGAAGTGTAGTCCGGAGCTTCTCCGGACTTACTTCCTCCTTTCCGCCTTATTTATCCTTCGTTCCTACGAAAAAAACAAAAACCCTACTTATTTCCTAACCCCCCAGGGAAGTCCGTAGCCCACATCCCGCAAAGGCCACTGCGGTCGACAGAGGGAGTTCTCGTAAAGGTGACCCCCTATTATGTCATTCTCGGCTTGGACATATTAATCATGATAAGCTTCTAGAGATGTCTAGGCAGGATTTATTGAGGGATAAGCTACCACACTTTTCACAGACTACACCGTTATGTGAACCTTGTATATATGCTAAACAACGTAGCTTCCCCTATCCTACTCTACCTGCCCGTCGGGCTACTCAACCCTTAGAGTTGGTCCATGTTGATCTTTGTGGTCCACTCCCAGTCTCTTCACTTGGTGGCGCACTGCACTTTATGACTATAGTCGCTATACCTTTGCTATTCCGCTCAAGTTGAAGAGTGATTCCTTCGGCTCTTTTACTCCTTTTGTCACTGGTCGAGCAAACTTGCAAAGCTTCGTGCATTAGATCCGACAATGCAGAAATTAAATCAATTCAAGGACACTGTGTTGAGAGGGGATTCTCCCATTTCCCCCTATACTTCCTAAAATGGGGTTGGCCGGGAAATCTGACTCGCCATGGCTATGCTAGCTCACTACCTTCCCAAACCCTTTCGGGCGAATATCTGGAGTATCTGCGCAACAGGGTTCTTTCCAAGTCAGCTCCCGGCCAGACTCCCTTTGAGTCTTGGCATGGATATAAGCCTCTTATTACTCATCTTCGCATTTTCGGCTGGCACATACATTACCTGAAAAGTTACCTACTATTCAACAAGACACAAGAAAACTAAGTTATTTAACTCCTCTAAGACGGCATCCATGTGGTGAGACTGGTACTTAGGCATGTACTAATAGGCAGCTTGTACATATCATGCATGGTATAGCTACGTGTCTTGGTGGTAGTACTTAAGCAAAGCCATCTTTTTTGGGCTGGGCTCTTCGGACATCACTATGTAACTCGAGTGGATTTGATCTGCGGTTCTATCGGGGAAAGGACCGTGACATCAGGCGAGACTCCACGCCCGAGTCCATCCGAGCCCTAGGTCTCAAGGAACCCTCGGTTGCGGCCCCCCTTCACCCTCTACTACCTTTTCTCATCCAGAACATGACCAGAACGACTTGACTGGGGTATAGTACCACAACCAGTTCTGGAGCCAATGACGGAATGGTTGTTTAGTGTAACGATCGAATGCCACAAGGGGTGCGTGTTTTGTTGACGGAATGTGTGATATAATATCACCATATGTATCAGGATTTCAATTTCTGTTTTCGGTTGTAAAACCGGAAGACCTTCATGAGCTGTAGCACACACCGTCCTTTGAGGACGTGGGATTATCGGCTACGAAGCTGTGCACACTTCCGTTCATGTCTGCCCACAAACTCTGGCCTGCCTCCTTGCGTGCCCCTATTCCTGTTCTCCTCCCCTGCATCTTCTGTGCCTCCTCCCACATCTGGGCACCAGTGTATATGCCCGACATCAGGACGTATGCTGCCGTATCTTTCTCATCCAGCCTCACTGCTTCATTGAAAGCGTGGAGTCCCACCTCCACGTTGCTCCACAGTCGGCAAGCACCCAACAGAGTGTGCCACACTGCAGCATCAGGCGGTACAGGCATCGTCCTCAACACGGCTAGTGCCTCGTTGAGGAGGCCTGCACGACCCAGGAGGTCCACCATGCATGTGTAGTGCTCCATCGTGGGGACGAGGCAGTACTGCCTGCCCATAGCCTCGAAGTGCTTTCTTCCCTTGCTCACTAGACCAGCATGGTTGCACACTGTAAGTATACTAAGGAATGTAATGCCGTTCGGCTGTATGCCATGTTCTCGCATTTTGTGAAACAAGTTGAAGACCGCTTCGCTGTCTCCTAGACGAGTGTATCCTGCAATCAGTGTGTTCCAGGTGACGATGTCTTTTTCCGGCATTGCATCGAAAACGTGATGGGCGTCGTTCATGCTCCCACACTTTCCGTACATGTTTATCAAACCTAAGGCTACGGAGGCTTTAGCCTGAAGCCCTTGTTTGGAAATCTCGACATGAAGCTGCCTTCCCTGATGCAAGGCAGCCACACTTGCACATGCCTGCAGGAGGCACACAAATGTCACGGAATCTGGCACAGCTATACCTTCTTGTTGCATACCATGGTAGAGATGAAGAGCTGCCTGACCCATCCCCTGCTGCGAGTACCCTGCTATCAGAGCAGTCCATGTCACCACATTCTTGTGATGAAGTCTGTCAAACGCCCTCTGAGCATCCTGTAAGCTGCCGCATTTTGCATACATGTTTACCAGGCTGGAACCTACAACCATATCAGCCTCAAGTCCCCGTTCTCCAATCTGTGAATGAAGCTGCTTCCCCTTCTCCAGAGCCGGAGGACCCGAACTCGCACATGCCTGCAGGAGGCACGCAAACGTCACACAATTGCCTGCAGTGATGCCTTCCTTCTGCATAGCGCTGTAAAGACGCAAGGCTTCCTCTCCCCTGCCCTGCTGGGAATACCCTGCTATCATGGTATTCCATGCCACCATATCCTTCTTACCAAGCCCGTCAAACATTCTTTGAGCTTTTTCGAGGCTGCCACACTTCGCGTACATGTTTACCAAACTGTTGGCTACGACCACATCAATCTGAAACCCCTGTTCTCCAATCTGCGCATGAAGCTGCTTCCCCATCTCCAAAGCCGATGCACCCACAGCTGCAGATGCCTGCAGGAGGCAAACAAATGTGACATAACTGGATGGCACGATGCCTTCTTCTTGCATAGCACTGTAAAGATGAAGGGCTTCTTGACCCATGCCCTGCTGGGCATATCCTGCAATCAATGTGGTCCAAGTGACTACATTCTTCTGAGTGAGGCCGTCGAAGACATGCTGAGCATCCTCTAGGCTGCCACACTTTGCATACATGTTTACCAAACTGTTGGTTATACCCATGTCAATTTGAAGTCCCCGCTCTCTGATCTGCGCATGAAGCTGCTTTCCCCTCTCTAAAGCCCGGCTACCCAGACTTGTACATGCCTGCAGCAGGCACATAAACGTCACCGAAGTAGGGGCAGTGATGCCTTCTTGTTGCATGGCAGCATAAAGATGAAAGGCCTCGTGAACTCTGCCGTGCTGGGAATATCCTGCTAACATGGCATTCCAAGTCACCACATCCTTGCGAGGAAGCCCTTCAAACAATCTCCTCGCATCTTCCAAGCCACCACACTTTGCATACATGTCAACCAAGCAGTTGTTAACGAATACATCAGGCTCAGCCGCACAGGCTAGGACATCAGCATGCACCTGCTGCCCAGTTTTCAAGTCTGCCTCCTTTGCACACGCCTGTAGGGCTGCCACAAACACATGCCCATCCGGCTTCACACTCGACCTGCACATCTGATGATAAAGTGCTATAGCCTGCTTAGCTTGTCCATGCTTAACGTGGGCAGAAATTATGGCAGACCACATGAAGGCAGTTGGCTCGCCAGCCACGGTGAACACATCCATCGCTTCCTGCAACATGCCATGAGATGCATACATTCGCAGGATGTGGTTGCACAAGAACGTGTCCGATTCATACCCCTTTTGCACCGTAAATGCATGGACGCGGCGACCCAGAACAAGATCCCTCTTCACTGCACAACCCTTGAGGACGGTATAAAATAGGGATTTGGAAACAGAGCAGTCTGTCTGCACCAGAGCTCCTAAAGCCTGAACAGCCTCGTCGAGATGGCCCTCGTGACATAGCTTGGTCACAGTTTCAGCCATCACCTCCTGGCTGGAAGATCCGTGTCCAGCAAGGCTCAGGCTCGCCAAGGTGCTCCATCTGGCAGCTCCCTTGTTTGCCAATGGTGGCTTCCTCGAAGTCGGGGAACCCAGAGCTCGTCCAAGAATACCTGTTAACCTCCTGACCGCCATCGCTGACAGCAGGAAGCCCAGAACCTATGCATGGATGCAAGGCACCTCGAGCATCACACGCGATTGACAGCACCATGACGTGATGCCGTTCGTACGTTCAGCAAGATGGCATTTTTTTCCAGATGCGGTGTGTACGCTCGCTGCTCAAACATGTGTGTTGGGATTGCAGAAGCACGGATGCTTGCCCATGGTTGTGGAGTCTTTCAACAGCCACTGGAATCATGGGCAAAGTAGGTGTAGCATTTCAGTTTTTCCTTAAAAAGTTCATAAGTCTCTCCTTCTACACAACAGCGAATTGGTTGCAACAACTATCGAGCAATATTTACTTGGTAAGTTAAAACGCACAGATCTCTGGCTTTAACTGTATCTGGAAGCGTTCTGCTGAAACCTACAGCTCTGGATAAGTTAGAGCCATAGAGCTACGACGACTTTGAAACCTTGCCTGCCGAGCTTCTATCCGCATGGATCATGCTTTCGATGTAAAACTCCCCAGCTCGGTATGAAGACCGCACCTGCCGTGAAACATCACTTCAAGCTCAGAAGAAGACTTCCAATGCCACAAGTCAAAGGCAAACACCTCAAAGGTTACTCAGCTATCACCCATTAAAAAAAAACGAATGTGTTTGAAGCCTTACGAGGGGTCCACTCGCTACATATCTGAAGCCAATGGATTCACCATATTCTCTCCAAGCATCAAACTTCTCTGGCGTGACATATTCCTTAACTGTCAAATGAAGCGGGGTCGGCTGTGCAATAGAGAGGAGCTGTACGTCAGTCCTCGATTTTGGTTTAGGGAGCCCAGCAGCAAGATAATTTCACTGGCTGAAATGCCAGCTTTCGACATACCTGTAGGTACTGGCCAAGGGTAAGAATGTCCACTCCGACTTGTCGAAGATCGTGCATTGTCTGCTTGACTTCATCATCGGTTTCACCAAGTCCTAGCATGATGGATGACTTTGTCACCATACCTTCCTTTGCTTGCTTTGCATGCTTTAACACAGACAAGCTCTGATCATATCTGCAAACAGAGAGCAACTGATGCGTCAGCCTGCTATTCAGAAGTTTTCCATTTCCTGCGTCACGTCCATGATTCTCTCAATGCTCACAACGTACCCTGCACGTGGGTCTCGCACAATCCGTTGCAGCCGATTGACTGTCTCAATGTTGTGAGCAAAGACATCCAGACCGGAGGTTGCAACTATGTCCACTGCATCCAAATCCCCTCTGAAATCAGATACCAAACACTCCACCAATATGTCCGGCTTGAGTTCCTGCCATTCAGCCTTGGACTCAGCATGTTTTCAGAGAACCCGTTGCCAAACAAAAACCATAACCAAGCAAAGTGAAACTGCAGAAAACAGAACGGAAAAAGTCCAAGGGTGTACTTAGCATACACCCAACTATACACGTATGACACCTTAAGTGATTTGACTGTCCGGGCAAAGTGATTGCTGCCACCATCGGGCATGTCATCTCGGTCTACGCTTGTTAGAACGATATAACCCACACTGCCACGAGAAAAACAAAACAGACCACCAACATAAACTTCAGGCCAATTCACAACGACTCGCACCGTTCCAAACCTTCACGTGCTTTGAAGCACTTCACAAACAGGCTGAAAAATGTTACCCCCAGCTTGCAATCGCTGCAGCCGTATTCTCGGGCTCCACAGGATCCGGAGGAGCAGGATTTTTGCTCGTAGCAACGGCACAGAACCGGCAACCACGAGTGCATGTATCTCCAAGCAGCATTATGGTGGCCGTCCCTATCCCATCTCCTTCTCCTCCAGCTCCGCCCCCTCCATTCCAGCACTGACGCAAACCACAGCAAACAATAAAAACATCAGCCACGAATTTCAATATCAAACTCCAAAATAGAGGAAAAAACAAGAGCACAAGTCCCGACTAACCTCACCGATGTTGGGACACTGTGCTTCCTCACAAACGGTGTTCAATTTGAGTCCGGAAAGCGATTCCTTGAGCTCAGTATACCTTTCTCCCTGAGGCGCTCTCTGCCTGAGCCAGCCAGGCTTCTTCACAGTCGGATCTCGGCCAGTGTAAGGCCCCAGCCCTCCCGGATATGCATTCCCCGCCTTCACGCTGGACTGGAACAAGGAGGAGGGACTGGAGTCGGAAGAAGATGGTGCGGAGGAGGTCGAGGGTTTGGATGTGTCTACACCTTCAGCACGCACTCGCAGCACATACTCTGCGGCTCTTGGGCTTGTATGCGAGGCGACCAGGAGCTGTGACTGCTGCAAAGACAAGGCCGAGGCAGAAGACAAAGCTAGTGCAGCTGCTGCCATGGCTGCTTGTGTGCCGGACCTGCAACACTCATGCAATCCACTCGAGGCCTAAAGCTTCAACGAAAACCATCCAAGAATTCAGCTTGAAGAGCAGATCCATCCATCGATCGCTAGGAAGAATTCGGAGGATGTCCCCTCGGAACTGTTTGTGCAGCATCGGCCTTGTCGCCTGGGCGATGTCCGCTAAGCTGTCATTTCGGAGCTTTTATTGATTCGGTTTCACACGGGCAATAAGTCTCGCTGAATACAGAAAGAAGTCTCGAGCCTCTAGGTCTCATTTCAGGAAAGTCTATATATGTTATCTTAGGCTCTCATTTCAGGAAAGGAAAGTCTATATATGTTATCTACGAACCCTAAGATGGCCAGCCCCTCCCTCGTGCTCTACGTATTCTTCCTTGCCCGAGCGTGAAGGCTCATTAGCGAAAACCCTCGGCTCCGCCTTCGGCTGCGCAGTTCCCCAGCAGCGGCGCGGCGCAGTGGTCCGAATAGACTTGCCACCATGGGGCGTATGCATAGTCGCGGGTACGTTCTGGGGGCCTGTCCCTGTTGCCGGCAGGGTTTAGGGTCTAGCTGGTTTGATGTAAGTTGGCTTGATGTAGTTGTATCCGATGTAAGCTTTGATGTGCGTTTCGCAGGAAGGGCATGTCCTCGTCGGCATTGCCCTACAAGAGGACTCCTCCTACCTGGCTGAAGATCACCGCCCCGGAGGTAAGTTGTAGCTGGGCTGCAACTTTTTGTTTTTTCTCGAGCTGAGGAATCGCCCGGTTCTTAGGGTTTGGCGTTTGCCGATTGGTTTTTCAGGTCGAGGAGAACATCTGCAAGTTGGCGAAGAAGGGTTTGACACCATCTCAGATTGGTGTTATTCTCAGGGATTCGCACGGAATCGCTCAAGTGAGCAGCGTGACAGGCAGCAAGATTCTGCGGATCCTGAAGGGCCATGGTACCTGTTGAACTTTGTCTTTCGTTACCTGCTGTATGCCGCACTGACAAGCGCCTTAATCGGTGAGGGCTTGCGACAGTGAGCCGTCAGGGGTGTACACTGGTAATCGGTATCCGTTCTCTGGTTCCTTGTGGCTCCTTACCCGCAAGGATGGGACGGACCTGTGCTCTGCTGCCTCTGGAACCACCCTCAGACGGAATCTGTTTCGCAGGTCTTGGCCCAGAGATCCCCGAGGATCTGTACCACTTGATCAAGAAGGCTGTCGCGGTGAGGAAGCACTTGGAGAGGAACCGCAAGGACAAGGATTCCAAGTTCAGGCTCATCCTGATCGAGAGCAGGGTGCACCGCCTGGCACGGTATTACAAGAGGACCAAGAAGCTTCCACCCAACTGGAAATAGTAAGTTCCCTCCATCCTCGCCTTGTCCATCTTTTCCCGTATACCACTGAATTCATGTCTCACTGGGTGAGTATGTGGTTGTGCAGCGAGTCCTCGACAGCAAGCACTCTAGTGGCGTAGAGCGCCTCAACAGCTTTAGCTATCCGGCTCCATAAAGTTTGGGGAAGGCATGCCAACTGTGCAGAGGATTTGCACGAATCTGGCCTTAACACCCCCACGGCTGTAAAACAGTTGTAGTGCAGTTTTAGAAGCCTTAATTGTGGGAATGTAAACGCATCTTTTTGTTGAGTGAGTTTGATTGGCATTTGCGCGTTCTGGCCGCTGGTCTCTCGCTGTGATGCGGTTGGCCCTGTCGGGGCCTACTTTTCAGTTTCGTTATTTCGCCGGACTGATGTGTGATGAATTGGAAGCACTTCAGCCCATTACGCTGGGGTTCGATGATCGTCCTGAATGCCGCGCGCACTTGTCATCACCCAGAAGGACTGACGGAAAATGGACTTGTTGGCCTAGCCTGTGAGACTAAAGCACTAAAGAGGTGTGCCACAAGGTTCTCTTCCTCGAATTCACTCAATGTCCTAATCCTGTACCTTGACATTCTCTTTCTCAAAATTCTACCGAACGATTTTTCGTTTTGAGAAATGTAAGAGGTATATCAAAATGGTTCTCTAATGGCAATAAGAGTTTTGCTTGGTAAGTTTACCATGTACACAAACCATGGAACGAGGTTCTCTTAAAAATGGTTATCTAATAACACTAAGAGTTTGCTTGGTAAGTTTATCATGTACACAAGACCATGAAATGGAATTTGAACACATGCTTTTTTGGACCAATACTGGAAACTAAAGACTTAGACTAACAACAACAACAACTCTTGATATGTCCGAAAAAGGAAAGATCAATTACCTATCTAAAAAGACCTATGGTAGATAAAATAAATATTCCAAATGGCAAGTCGTAGCTAGGGGAATTGCCAGATTCAACTTACGTCATCTAGGTCATGAATCATTGTAGCAGCATCATACAACGTCAACAATAACAATTATATTTATGTCCATACAGGGAGGAAAGAATCGCACTATTTTTCTTCATGAGAAAGCTATGAAGAATATAAATAAAGTTTGAATGAAAAATGTTAAGCACCCAATCTAAATGAGGGTAGCCTAACATGTGCTCATTGGAATAGGGCATTTAGCATGAGAGACTCAAGCGGCATGAGCCCTAACCCCTAACCCCTAACCCCCTTGAGACATATCCTAGGCGCAGGTTTGAAATTCCCAGAAACAACACGATTATATAACCAAAGAGAATAAGCTGCGCAAAGAATCATCCTGAGTGCCGTTAATGTGGCCACTAAGCTATTTCTTTAGAAAGTCTGATTAGGATAGGAGATTCCCGATGAAAGCTACTACCCTGAACTCATATTCGCTAAAAAAAAAAATAAAAGTATGAAAATTGGAATGACGGTAACTAACCCTCCATCATATTTAACAAGTCGAGTCTTATATGTCAATCATATAGAGCACCAACACATGAACCCTCAACTCAGTCATCAACTGGATCCGGATGCACGCAGCGCGATTATCCACACCGAGATGCATTGAGCTCAGTATGATTGAAGACCTAGGTAGCTCAAACAGGATGCAACGGACCCCGCTAGCTTCTGGAAAGAAAAGAGAGTGCCAAGCCTCCATTGATTCAATGCAAAGGAGGAGGAGGAAGAAGAGAATGTGGAAAATTGCAAGCACTTTGACGCATTGAATGGTTTCACTTTGCACACATGCTTCACAGCACTTTTAGTTATGCCCACTCCGCAAGTTGGAAAAACACACAAAAAGAACGTGAGCAAAAAGTTGAAAGGAAGACTCTTTCTTGAAGCAAGAAGCTTTCGTAAAGTACCAACTCCGGACAAGATAAAGAAAAATGTGTGTTAAAGCTTTAATACATAAGCACCAAATTTATTCCAATATAGATATAATGTTTTTTATCAAAAAAATTCAAAGCTCAATTACTTTAATTTACATCCCCTTGGCACTGAAATGTACATATCTATCATGAACCAATTGTTTTACTTCATCAAATTGTAAGTATGTTTTATACCTTCCAACAAAGTGGGAGGTAAGTACCCTAGGAAGTGCTAATTTCTTGAGTACCTAGTTGTTTTCTTGAATAACTATAATATCTCCAATTGTAGTAATCTAGAACTAAATAAGGAAACTTGAACACAAAGAAAGCGACTCAAGTAAGATCACCAGATACCAATCTGTTTCACTCCCTCGGAGGTTGCGCTCTGGTGAGGGACCCGAAGCTATCCATGGAGTCGTGGTTAGCCGAAGGATCGGCAGATATCTCTATGGTAGGGAATGCAATGAGGCTGAACTTTTGACCTGAAGAACAATGGCCTGGGATTCCACAAATAAAGTAGTAAGGTCCGGGCTTGGTAAGAGTAATGGTAGTCTTTCCACTACTATGTGTTGCAATCGGATTGTTGGTGTTACAACTATTGTACTCCTCTTGTGAGTTTACTTGCATCACGCTGTGAATCTCTCCTACATATGTGAATACTGCATACAAATAAGTTGAAATATTTTAATAGCTTGAAGCAACAATATAACACATATCCAAATGTAAGTTGATCAATGTGGGAAAGTTTGGTGCTTTGTGAGTCGGGAAGATTGGAGTACTTACATAGTGTATCTCCTACATGGTATTTATGACCAGAGGCCCAAGAAGTGTAGTTCACATTAGCAAGAATGGGCAAAGTCCAGCCACCCTCGTCACCAACTTGAAATTGTGTTGGTGCTATTGCACCTTGGACAATATTAATTGCCAGCAAGAGGCCTACTCCCATACAAAGCTGACGAGTCATGTCCATCTTGCGCATGAAATGGAGATTATCACTATGGAATAACCTTGTTGAACAAGGGCTTCTAAGCTTGCAGCTAGCCAGGAAGTTGCAGCCAGGGAAATGAGCTCACATGACTGTTGGAATGAGAGGCGACGTGCCACTTATGCCAAAAGTAAGGCAGCATGGCGGTTAGGGTAGGCTCCTCAACCGCCGCTCACAACTGCCACTTCATGGTGTGAGGACAGTCACCAAACGCTGTTACTAACCCTAGGTTATAGAGCGCCGGAGGGCAGATAGGTCGCCAGCAAGACGAGGCCGGCAGATGGGGATCCGTTAAGAAACTCGCGCACGCAAAACAGAGCAACAGAGCCTAACCTCAGATAGGATGCATTTTGAAACGGTATTTAACAGCCAATCGTAAAACCGGAGCTCGCTAGAAATCTTGTCTATATACATAGTTAAACAAAACCTACAGTAAAAACATTTTCAGTCAGTTCAAATCTACTTCAGTTCATATGGGTCTATAACTTACGCTGGGTACCGCCAGTCCCGAGAAGAAGACAAGTCCCCGGAATCACTCCCGAAAAATTGAATCCACCTCACTCGGAGGCATCCTCGCGGTGGAATGCCTCGGCGTAACAAGACATCACACAACAAACGGGCTTCCTGTATACCTACAAGCCACAACTAAGAACTGTACAAGCCCTACCTACAGAAATAATTCAAATGTGCGCTTAACGGAGATGTTAAGCGCTAATGAATGTGTTGTCTACTTGCTAAAATACAATTCTAATTCACGGCTGCAAGATTTTAGATGACTTTTACAGTGCTTGAGGCTAGGCCAGCAGAGGGGTCCGCTCATCTGGCACCGAGCCTATTTTCTTTGCATAGTACTGGGCCTGCAGAAAGATATTGATCAGAGGTGGAAAAGTGGAAACAGGCTTTATCAGAGGCATCAGCAGCTGCCATTTGGAGAAGGAACAAGTGCGTTACCTGTAGAAAAATGGTGATGTCCAAGGATACAGTCCCCAGGCTGCCCAAAATCCAAGGCGCTTTGCCTGCCAGATCATCCCTGCAAGAGGACCAGCATGACCAGATGAATAAAATTGTCAAGCAAACAATCCTTCCAGTAAGTGAATCCAATTTGCGAGGAAAAAAAAGGGTGCTTCAGTACTAACCATCCATCCGCTCGCATGAGAATTGCAGTTCCGTAACACACATTGGCCATCATTGCACAGCAAACCATGCCCATGGACAGACCCTCTGCAGAACGTCTCTGACGATTCTTCACTAGTTGGGCTACCCGGGATCCCAAATACAAAGCGGAAGATGCCCACCTATAAATATATGGAAAAGGCTCAGTTAGCATATAGTCCTGCTCTCTCTAGACTGCCAAGTGTCAACAAAAAAACAAAACTCTGGGACTGTGCTGCGCACCCCATTCCAATGCCAAGCCGATGCGTCCACACTGTAGCGGTGCTGTAGCCACAGATGGCGAGCAGTTTCCTCCCCACAGAAAGCCCAGCTGACATGCTTGTGGAACTAGATGTACCCAAAAGAAATCTTCTAGGCAGCCTGTTCAGACCAGTGCTTCCCTCGGCTCGAAGGGATCTTGATGAGCCAACAAGAAATATACCGGCTAAACATGCCAGTGCCTTCACAACTGGTGGTTTGGCCACCTGTGCAGGTCCATTGTACAAGAAAGGAGAGGGACTGCTCAGTTGCCCTTGCAGCCGTTGAAGTTGCTCAACGCTGAGCCGGGATGACTTTGGTGGTCCATAGTCTAAACCATACAGAGATATCACTCTGCGAACCTGCCTTTTCAGGTCCATCACTTTCTCATCCTGGTTGATCAAATCAATACGCTGCACCGGCAAAGCTGGGTGTTGCAAAACAGTCTGCACTGCAACTCGAGAGCGTGTGACCGTCGTTGCCCCTTCAGCATCCTCTGTCGCAGTTTGGTCTGCAGCCAAACACTAATGACCATGAGTACCGAAACCCAAAGATCTGCAGAACTTCTGAAGAGTTCAGGAGTACATGGAACATGCAACAGAGGTGCATAACCACCTGCAGGCAGAGCTGCTCTTCTCAACAAGTCCTCCAGTTTTGCTGCAGGTTCGTCAACTACCACTTCAAGGTATCCACGGCTTGGCTTGTGCACTGATTCATCCAGGACGTTCATCCTGTCTCCATTTTGGAACTGATAATATACGTACTGCCATGCCAGAGAAAACGAAGACTGTCAGCAACGCTGACGACAGCAAACTTGTACGCAACTATGCAACTTGTAAATCCCGAAGAAGGAGAGCAGCATTTACCTGGGAAATAATGAGAGCATCCGCAAAGACAAAATACATTGCCGTGAGAGTCTCCGTAACCAGCTGATCGCCAGTGAGAAAACATCCCAACAAATTGAATGTGTCACCCTACAAGAAAACAAACGGCAACTGAACTCAGAACAGAATCCTTCACTCAATCCCTTCTCCCGACCACCGAAGCCATCGCAAAATCTCACAGCCGCTCCTACCCCAAGCCATTGGAAGAGAAACCAAGGAGAGAGCGCTTCCGCACTCTGATTGATGAAATTGGTGATAAACTGGGGCAGCTGCGCCACCACCCAGAAAGCCATGGACGACAAGCCAATGATGAACGCCGCCATCTCCCATTGTGTGTATATACAGTCGCCAAACGTGTATCTGATCCATAGGTTCGCGTGGGGGCCGCACTCACAAGGCTCTTGCAACAAGCCTCGCAACATGGCCGAATTGGGGGGATTTGCGGCCGAGAGGCTGGTGCTGTAAGCCCCGACCCCTCCGAATCGGATCGTGCTCACTCAATTCCTCCCAAGTCTCACTCACGCGGTTGCACTCCACATGCCATATCTACACCCCTTCCAAATACCTCCTACCCACAACCAGCTCCCCCAACCTAAAACACCTCGTCCCGCCCAAAACAGGAAGCTGACGGAAATCGCTACGCCGTGACTACAACATTCAATTCCACGACAAAATGAGCAGCAGCAAAATTCCAGCTACTGCCACCGGCCCCCGAACTCCACACATCCAACAACCCGTTCTCGGGACAACGCTAGCGCCGGCAAGACCGGGGCCGACCAAAAGAAAGATACACACACTAACAGGAGGCGGATCGGAGAACATACGCTCCCAGCCTTTGATCAGACCGCAATGAGGCGACGCCGAGGCAGCGTCACCTCCAAGGGAACCAGTGCCGTGCACGGCGGAATCACAGGTCCGCCAGATCGGACCACCGGCGCCAGAGCACCGCCGGGGACACGATCAGCGGAACTAGCTCCAGCCAGAGGGGGCCCGCACATACGAGCGCTGAAGGAAGCGAGCCAGCCCTGTCTCTCACCCGCGGCTCCAACCCGAGGTTGGCAGAACCCCGCACGTTGCGCCGCTCGCTTCCGCGCCCGGTCGCACCCTGGTCAGCCCATTGGTCCAAACGGAGCGCTCACGGCGCCTTGGAGTCTGGTGATGTGACGTGGGCCCGATCGCAAACCACGCGGCTTCCCCGGGTTGCAGGAGCCACCCACCGACCTAGGGCTTCCGCGACGGAAACCTCCCCTGGCTGCCCATGTCAAGGCAAAACGGAGAAGCGCGTCCCCGACTCCCCGGCAGTCCAATCCGCGGGACCAGGGGCGCCGCTTCTTCCTTGCCTTTCTGCCACCCGCGTGCTGCCGCACGTAATCCCGTATTTAGGCTCCTTCAGTCGCGGATGAGCTTGCTCCTTGACGGCAATTATGACACATGGATACATAGAATAGGAGAACTGCCTTGAGAACACCCGGTCCCTCCTTTGACGGAGAGTTATAAGATAGGTCATGCTCATCGCTGAATTTCGGATTCCGAGCTCGCATTTATTAAAATGGCATCGCACCCACAACCTCCGCAATATGGGATACCATGAGCATAAGATGCGGAATGCTGAGCGACATTCCCTTCTGACAAGTAAACAGAGCTCACTCGCTGCCCATTCCATCAATCATGAGGCGGTGTGAGAATCATCGAGATACTATTCGCTAAAGAAACATGAATCAGCGAGGTGAAGCAACCGGATCAGATCTTTGAAAAAATGCATGGGCTACAGCCAACGAATACCAATGAGCAATAAATGGAGTCAAGGCCTGGAGTGAAAGTGCTTTACCTGAAAGATAGGTTGCGTCTCAAAA
Organism: Anthoceros angustus; assembly: GCA_010909165.1. Lineage (NCBI taxonomy): Eukaryota > Viridiplantae > Streptophyta > Anthocerotopsida > Anthocerotales > Anthocerotaceae > Anthoceros > Anthoceros angustus. The sequence continues at coordinate 1,052,284 of MU008163.1, forward strand.
GTCGAGACACCGATAAGAGCCTGGGATGCGTGAGGTGCCCTCCAGGCCAATAATGCACCCCGCGTTCCTTTTAGATGTAGACATGGAGGTGACGGAAAGTTGAACACAATGATGGATAACGAGCGAAGAAGGAATGTCACTGGCTGGAGATGCTGTCAAGCTGGTCACGTATTTTGTACAGGGAGTCCAACATCGTTGTCAACGAGGGTCGGGTGACCTGGAACTGGTGGCGCTTGCTGGTGTCTATTTTGTTGATGCCGTCGTCCCTGACCTGCGAGGATGAGAGAAAGTGAGTGGAGGGGTGCGGTGCTCTGGAAGCAGGGAGGAAGACGGGAGAAAGGGAAGGTTTCACAGCATGCGCAGTAGATGCTTGCCTTGAGGTGGACGGTGGCCCTTGGAGGAGCTGATGGCTCACCGGGCGGGGAGACTTGCCAGGACAGAGATTCCAGGCGAGGTAAGCTGATCTGTGGAGCTCAGGGTTAGGGTTCGTCATCAGTGCCTGCCATGCACGCGGATGTTGCAACCGGAGGTGGGACGGAGAGTGCACCTGTGACTTGATGGCCTGCTCTCGCCAGGCCTGTTGCTCCTTCACGATGATCTGCTCCAGCAGGCGCCGGAGCTGAGGGTGGAAATCCTTCGGGAAGAGAGCTTGAATGCCGTCCTCCGTCAGAGACTCGTACACGCATTTACGGATGAAGAGAATCAAGGTTTGCAGAAGCTGCTTGAGAGAGCAAGAGTTAGGTTGCATGTTTGCGGCATGTGAATGAATTATCGACAACTTGATGCAAAGACAGGCAAGGGATAGAGAAGCTCACCAGGTCCTGCTCACCCTCATCCGTGATGCCGAGCTGGTTCTGGAGTAGCGAGATGAGCGAAGCCGGCAAATCCTCCCGAACCACAGCGTTCCTGCTTCCGTAAGCCTCACTCACAATCCGGGCTACGACATCCTTGGAAGGAGATTGGAGCAGCATAAGCAGCGGTTCCAACTGCAATGGTGAGGCCATCTCTTAACCACGTCAAATCCCCCCTCCAACAGTCCCTCGGAGGTCGCTGCCGGCACCCAAACCCGCCACGCTCTGCTGTGAACCAGAATGAAGTGGAATCACCGCTGCTGCCATCCCCGTCTTGCAAGCAAACCTCAACCTCTGGATGTCCCTGCCATCGAGAAGCCCTAAGCTCGTCCACTCTAAGGTCTGCAAGCAAGAACACATAAGACCTTATGAAATCGGAGACACAGCATGTAGCCTGTCCCGCAGATGGAACACAGGATGTACCTATGCCGACTTCGCGCGAACCGCCATAAACAGTAACTTTACAACCTAACATACTTTACATTGCGAGAAATGAACACGGCTCGTGCAACGGGCAAGAAAGGGCCTGTACTGTACTGTGCTGTTTCGTAAGGTGACAATCACAATGAGCTTCTGCAAGAAAGGGCCTGGACGTTGGAATTGCCACCATCAAGCATCCAGGGGCAGCACGTTGCGAGCATGCAACAATCACAAAAGCTTAGGTTTGAATGATACAATTTAATTTTGAACTAGAGCGCTAGCACTGCATCTCATTCGATGCATGTGCCTAGTGCATTGAACGGCAAAAAACAGCCTCATTCTGTCATCCCCCACTTGTCAATTCCTATTCTTTAGAAAAACAACTAACAGTCGGCCTTCAGAACACAGGAATGTCCAGCACCACATCTGTGCTAGACTTCCATCTCCCCATCAGAAAACTACTAGTAAGAACCACCAGAAACTATGAGCATATCATGCACTTGATGGGGATCAACCGCGGACGGTTTCAACAGATTAGCAGCCTCCGTTGGCGAGGATCGATCTCCACCTGCCATTCTTCAAGCTGTGGACACTGTCACCTCACAAACTGTGAATAAAGGACTGCAACGTGCAGTGCACCTGCCGCCAAAGAGGCTGCCAGATGCAGACACGCAAGGACTTGGACTGAAGGAGAGCTCAATTCTGCGGGCTGCTGCCATGCTTAGTAACCGCACAGCCCGAAGACGCACGACTCCCCATATGCGCATTTCTTCTTGCATCCACCGCAGTTATGCTTGTCCCGATTCACATTCTTGCACTTCCCGGAGCAGCAGATACGGCCGGCCTCGCAGGTGTGATAGCATTTGCCGCAGTGCTCGGGGTTCGTGTCCAGGTCGTAGCAAGACGCCCCGCAGCATGCGTTGTTTGGAATTTTGCTGTTCAGACAGGCAGAAGGCTGGATGACGCAGCCACCGCGGGGTCGCCCCGACGTGTATCCTCCCCCACCATAAGAAGAGCTCGCGGTGTTCAATGTCACCCCAGCAGTTCTCGTCTGCGGCTCCCAGACGCTTCTCGGGACAGAGCTGACCCCTTCCCGCTCTTCATTCAATGCAAAACTCTCAGCGCCTTTCCCGTCGGCCTCCACACCCCATGAACTCACACAAAGCAGCACAAGCACTGCCGCCGTCACCATCACCATCTTCAAACATGCGAAGTATACTGCCATCGAAACCTACCAGGAAATCCACAAATCCGTCATCACACAGCGGGAACCAAACACGCTCTTCACTCACAGCAACAAAATCCTCACCAACACCCGCATTCATGAATTCACGGTACCTCGAGCTCGAGACCAAACCTCAGCTGCAGCCCCGATCGAGCTAAATCCACGCCAATGCCGCCTCCCGAACCAGATCAAACAGCGCTCTTGAAATTCGGCTCGCTATCAGTCTCGAAACCGGCCGATCGCCTTCCGCAGATGCCACGGAATGCTATCGGAAGGTCGGCAACAACGCGAGTGCGACAGGGCAAGCGGCGCCCACGATTCGCGTCACCAACAAAGCAGAAACTGGAAACCGATAGAGCGGGAGCTTCGCGCGTGAGCCCGCCACGAGCCAAGTGTGCCTGGTAACCTACGTGCGCCCGCGTGGACCTCCATATAACTTCATTTCGCATCATTCCAAAGAGGCCTCCATTTCTTTCCGCCATCTTTCGTAAGCTTATCCTGCAATAAGAAGGGTCATCATGAAAGCAAGGCGCCCGCCACAATTCCGCTTTAACTGCAGTTGAGCTCGAGTTAACAATAGTTAAGTCACCCGAGGCCAAGAACCTCACGGCTCGTAATGGCCTTGGAGTTGAATGAACTAAACCCGCCCGTAGGTGACCGCCCACGAGCGTTATGTGGGAGGCAGGTCCTTTCGCGCTCGCGCTCCCGCTCCCGCGACCAGTTCGTTATTAACCACCTTCAGGGGCGGCAACCCGCTGGGCGCCGACCACAGGACGGCGACCGGGGCGTTCCTGTAGCTAGGGCTTTGCAGGTAAGCTGCCCGCGCTTGCCGCGCTGCCCGGGGCGTGAGCCGCGATCATGAATTGATGCCTGTTCCACTGGACAAGCACACACCGAGTGTAGGCGACGAGTGCAACTTGTGAGACGCGCTGCTAGCTCGTGTTCAGTGATTCGCGTCTCGTGTCCAGATCGCGGCGAGCGCTGTTGGAAGCGCGCAAGCTATGGCGGCAGAGGATGTGGATGCGGGATGGGGTGGATTGGTGGCGGAGGGAGCGGGTATGAGGCTACCGGGATCTATTCCAGCAAGCTCCCTACCATCACGTTGCCGGACGGGAACTCGGCAGCGGGATTGTGAATCACATTTTCGAGGAGACGCGGAAGCATGGACGGTGGGAGAAGGTCGCCTTGGTGGATGCCACAACCGGGGAGGCGCTCACGTTCCGACAGCTGGAGGAGAAGGTGAACAGGGCCATGGCTCTGCTGCCGTTCGCCGGGCCGACGTATGGCGATCATGCACTGTTTCTTGCTCCTAACTCGTTGGAAATGATTGTGGCTCTGCTGGCGTGTTTGCGCGGGTGCGGTCGTGCTCCCTGCTAATCCTGCGTACACGGCGGACGAGCTGGAGAGGATCTTCGGGGATCATCTAAGGTTTGGTGCCGTGTTCACCACTCCGGATGTGATTGACAGGATGCGAGCTGAATCGAAGACGTCCTTCTGGGACTCGAAAAAGATGCCAGCATTTATCATCGGAAAGGCGGATCCGAAATGGAAGAGAGGGGAGTTCGATTGGACGCTTGCTGACATGTTCGGCGATGTATTTGCTTTGGACCGCTATGTATATAAGATACCGCAGAACTGGGAAGCTCTGATGCTGCTGTCCTCTGGTACCACGGGGGTGAGCAAGGCGACAGTCCTGACGCATAAGAACCTTATAGCATTTACGACTATCTACAACGGTAATCCCGTGAATGGAACCAAGGATGATGATGTTTACGTGTGCTCGACCCTCAGTTCCACATATACGGCCTCGTCGTCGTCACACTGGCAAACCTTGTGAGGGGGCTACTGTAGTCGTGATGCCCAAGTACTCTTTGCATGGTCTTCTGAAAGCTGTGGAGGAGTTCCGTGTCACCTATTTGCCTATTGTGCCTCCCATCGTGCTAGACATCCTGAACTTAAGTGAAGAGGAGCTGCGCAAGTATGACCTGTCTTCCGTGACTCTGATCAGCTGCGGGCCTGCACCACTGAAGCAGGAGACCATTGAACGGCAAAAACAGCCTCATTCTGTCATCCCCACTTGTCAATTCCTATTCTTTAGAAAACAACTAACAGTCGGCCTTCAGAACACAGGAATGTCCAGCACCACATCTGTGCTAGACTTCCATCTCCCCATCAGAAAACTACTAGTAAGAACCACCAGAAACTATGAGCATATCATGCACTTGATGGGGATCAACCGCGGACGGTTTCAACAGATTAGCAGCCTCCGTTGGCGAGGATCGATCTCCACCTGCCATTCTTCAAGCTGTGGACACTGTCACCTCACAAACTGTGAATAAAGGACTGCAACGTGCAGTGCACCTGCCGCCAAAGAGGCTGCCAGATGCAGACACGCAAGGACTTGGACTGAAGGAGAGCTCAATTCTGCGGGCTGCTGCCATGCTTAGTAACCGCACAGCCCCGAAGACGCACGACTCCCCATATGCGCATTTCTTCTTGCATCCACCGCAGTTATGCTTGTCCCGATTCACATTCTTGCACTTCCCGGAGCAGCAGATACGGCCGGCCTCGCAGGTGTGATAGCATTTGCCGCAGTGCTCGGGGTTCGTGTCCAGGTCGTAGCAAGACGCCCCGCAGCATGCGTTGTTTGGAATTTTGCTGTTCAGACAGGCAGAAGGCTGGATGACGCAGCCACCGGGTCGCCCGACGTATCCTCCCCACCATAAGAAGAGCTCGCGGTGTTCAATGTCACCCCAGCAGTTCTCGTCTGCGGCTCCCAGACGCTTCTCGGGACAGAGCTGACCCTTCCGCTCTTCATTCAATGCAAAACTCTCAGCGCCTTTCCCGTCGGCCTCCACACCCCATGAACTCACACAAAAGCAGCACAAGCACTGCCGCCGTCACCATCACCATCTTCAAACATGCGAAGTATACTGCCATCGAAACCTACCAGGAAATCCACAAATCCGTCATCACACAGCGGGAACCAAACACGCTCTTCACTCACAGCAACAAAATCCTCACCAACACCCGCATTCATGAATTCACGGTACCTCGAGCTCGAGACCAAACCTCAGCTGCAGCCCCGATCGAGCTAAATCCACGCCAATGCCGCCTCCCGAACCAGATCAAACAGCGCTCTTGAAATTCGGCTCGCTATCAGTCTCGAAACCGGCCGATCGCCTTCCGCAGATGCCACGGAATGCTATCGGAAGGTCGGCAACAACGCGAGTGCGACAGGGCAAGCGGCGCCCACGATTCGCGTCACCAACAAAGCAGAAACTGGAAACCGATAGAGCGGGAGCTTCGCGCGTGAGCCCGCCACGAGCCAAGTGTGCCTGGTAACCTACGTGCGCCCGCGTGGACCTACATATAACTTCATTTCGCATCATTCCAAAGAGGCCTCCATTTCTTTCCGCCATCTTTCGTAAGCTTATCCCGCAATAAGAGAAGGGTCATCATGGAAGCAAGGCGCCCGCCACAATTCCGCTTTAACTGCAGTTGAGCTCGAGTTAACAATAGTTAAGTCACCCGAGGCCAAGAACCTCACGGCTCGTAATGGCCTTGGAGTTGAATGAACTAAACCCGCCCGTAGGTGACCGCCCACGAGCGTTATGTGGGAGGCAGGTCCTTTCGCGCTCGCGCTCCGCTCCCGCGACCAGTTCGTTATTAACCACCTTCAGGGGCGGCAACCCGCTGGGCGCCGACCACAGGATGCGAGCTGAATCGAAGACGTCCTTCTGGGACTCGAAAAGATGCCAGCATTTATCATCGGAGAGGCGGATCCGAAATGGAAGAGAGGGAGTTGATTGCACGCTTGCTGACATGTTCAAAGATGTATTTGCTTTGGACCGCTATGTATATAAGATACCGCAGAACTGGGAAGCTCTGATGCTGCTGTCCTCTGGTACCACGGGGGTGAGCAAGGCGACAGTCCTGACGCATAAGAACCTTATAGCATTTACGACTATCTACAACGGTAATCCCGTGAATGGAACCAAGGATGATGATGTTTACGTGTGCTCGACTCCTCAGTTCCACGTATACGGCCTCGTAGTGCTCACACTGGCAAACCTTGTGAGGGGGGCTACTGTAGTCGTGATGCCCAAGTACTCTTTGCATGGTCTTCTGAAAGCTGTGGAGGAGTTCCGTGTCACCTATTTGCCTATTGTGCCTCCCATCGTGCTAGACATCCTGAACTTAAGTGAAGAGGAGCTGCGCAAGTATGACCTGTCTTCCGTGACTCTGATCAGCTGCGGGGCTGCACCACTGAAGCAGGAGACCATTGAACGATTCGTTGCCCGCTTCCCAGGGGCCAAGTTCCTGCAGGTATATCTCATGGAGTGAGGCTAACTTGATGATCATCCGGATCTGATTAATTCGGGGATGGTGTTAGATTTGAAGTGACTTCCTTTCTGTTGCCGATTCTTTGATCACGCACTGACCTGAGACTGCGTAATTTCGCTGTGGCATGGTTACGGTATGACGGAGACTTCCGCCCTGGGGCAACCTTTCCTGCCGTTGGTTACAGGCCAGATTACTTTGGATCTGTGGGCCTTTTGCACTCCAGCACTGAAGCGAGAGTCGTCGATACGCAGACGGGAGCATTTCTTGGCCCGAATAAACAAGGGGAGCTCTGGTTTCGAAGTCCTGGAAACATGAAAGGTTGGGAGGATACTTTTTGCGCCAGAACTTTCGACTGCTGCCACCACAACTCGTTACATGCATAGTCGATCACCTTAAATTAGCTGTCCAGAGTACAGATTCATGGGCTACACTAACTTCACTCCATGCAGGTTATAAGGGTAACCCTGAAGGCAACTCTTGAGGCTATTGACAAAGACGGGTGGCTTCATTCGGGAGATGTGGGCTACATCAACGAGGATGGGTTTCTATACATTATCGATCGCATCAAAGAGATCATCAAGTACAAGGGATTTCAGGTATAGCTTATGACCGTAGATATGCATTCTTTACACGTGTATGGTAAATGATGCACTGAAAGTTCACTACATCATCTGACATACTGTACTAGTTAGTATGCCAGCTGAGACACTCTTGCAAACATTTGACGCCCGCAACAATTCTGGACATGTATGTGGCTATTGCAGGTTGCACCTGCAGAACTTGAAGGACTGCTACTCATTCATCCTGAAATTCAAGATGCCGCTGTGATACCGTGAGCAGCCTGAAGACCCTTTCCTTCCATATTTCCTTCAACTTTTGCAACATGTATAAAACTGAAATTTATGCTGATATATCATGCTCGTCTATGCATGCAGTTACCCTGACGATATCGCTGAGAGATACCCATGGCTTTCCTTGTGCGCGTGCCTGGGGCCCGCTATAACCGAAGAGGATGTGAAACAATACATCGCAGACAAGGTAATTTGCGCGCATGTAGAGGCCGCATATGTGTGTGGATGTGTACAAATGCTGTGGTCTGCCGTTCACTCTTTCTTGGAGCAAACCATTACGTGTATTCATTTGGAAATTCACGCATTTGAAATTCGTAAACTTTATGGCAGGTAGTTGCTTACAAGAAAATTGAAAAGTAGAGTTCATCGACAGCATTCCAAAGAGGCCTCCATTTCTTTCCGCCATCTTTCGTAAGCTTATCCCGCAATAAGAGAAGGGTCATCATGGAAGCAAGGCGCCCGCCACAATTCCGCTTTAACTGCAGTTGAGCTCGAGTTAACAATAGTTAAGTCACCCGAGGCCAAGAACCTCACGGCTCGTAATGGCCTTGGAGTTGAATGAACTAAACCCGCCCGTAGGTGACCGCCCACGAGCGTTATGTGGGAGGCAGGTCCTTTCGCGCTCGCGCTCCCGCTCCCGCGACCAGTTCGTTATTAACCACCTTCAGGGGCGGCAACCCGCTGGGCGCCGACCACAGGCCGGGGCGTTCCTGTAGCTAGGGCTTTGCAGGTAAGCTGCCCGCGCTTGCCGCGCTGCCCGGGGCGTGAGCCGCGATCATGAATTGATGCCTGTTCCACTGGACAAGCACACACCGAGTGTAGGCGACGAGTGCAACTTGTGAGACGCGCTGCTAGCTCGTGTTCAGTGATTCGCGTCTCGTGTCCAGATCGCGGCCAGAGCGCTTTTGGAAGCGCGCAAGCTATGGCGGCAGAGGATGTGGATGCGGGATGGGGTGGATTGGTGGCGGAGGGGAGCGGGTATGATGAGGCTACCGGGATCTATTCCAGCAAGCTCCCTACCATCACGTTGCCGGACGGGAACTCGGCAGCGGGGATTGTGAATCACATTTTCGAGGAGACGCGGAAGCATGGACGGTGGGAGAAGGTCGCCTTGGTGGATGCCACAACCGGGGAGGCGCTCACGTTCCGACAGCTGGAGGAGAAGGTGAACAGGGCCATGGCTCTGCTGCCGTTCGCGGGCCGACGTATGGCGATCATGCACTGTTTCTTGCTCCTAACTCGTTGGAAATGATTGTGGCTCTGCTGGCGTGTTTGCGCGGGTGCGGTCGTGCTCCCTGCTAATCCTGCGTACACGGCGGACGAGCTGGAGAGGATCTTCGGGGATCATCTAAGGTTTGGTGCCGTGTTCACCACTCCGGATGTGATTGACAGGATGCGAGCTGAATCGAAGACGTCCTTCTGGGACTCGAAAAAGATGCCAGCATTTATCATCGGAAAGGCGGATCCGAAATGGAAGAGAGGGGAGTTCGATTGGACGCTTGCTGACATGTTCGGCGATGTATTTGCTTTGGACCGCTATGTATATAAGATACCGCAGAACTGGGAAGCTCTGATGCTGCTGTCCTCTGGCACCACGGGGTGAGCAAGGCGACAGTCCTGACGCATAAGAACCTTATAGCATTTACGACTATCTTCAACGGTAATCCCGTGAATGGAACCAAGGATGATGATATCTACGTGTGCTCGACCCTCAGTTCCACATATACGGCCTCGTCGTCGTCACACTGGCAAACCTTGTGAGGGGGCTACTGTAGTCGTGATGCCCAAGTACTCTTTGCATGGTCTTCTGAAAGCTGTGGAGGAGTTCCGTGTCACCTATTTGCCTATTGTGCCTCCCATCGTGCTAGACATCCTGAACTTAAGTGAAGAGGAGCTGCGCAAGTATGACCTGTCTTCCGTGACTCTGATCAGCTGCGGGCCTGCACCACTGAAGCAGGAGACCATTGAACGATTCGTTGCCCGCTTCCCAGGGGCCAAGTTCCTGCAGGTATATCTCATGGAGTGAGGCTAACTTGATGATCATCCGGATCTGATTAATTCGGGGATGGTGTTAGATTTGAAGTGACTTCCTTTCTGTTGCCGAATCTTTGATCACGCACTGACCTGAGACTGCGTAATTTCGCTGTGTGGCAGGGTTACGGTATGACGGAGACTTCCGCCCTGGGAGCAACCTTTCCTGCCGTTGGTTACAGGCCAGATTACTTTGGATCTGTGGGCCTTTTGCACTCCAGCACTGAAGCGAGAGTCGTCGATACGCAGACGGGAGCATTTCTTGGCCCGAATAAACAAGGGGAGCTCTGGTTTCGAAGTCCTGGAAACATGAAAGGTTGGGAGGATACTTTTTGCGCCAGAACTTTCGACTGCTGCCACCACAACTCGTTACATGCACGCGCAGTCGATCACCTTAAATTAGCTGTCCAGAGTACAGATTCATGGGCTACACTAACTTCACTCCATGCAGGTTATAAGGGTAACCCGAAGGCAACTCTTGAGGCTATTGACAAAGACGGGTGGCTTCATTCGGGAGATGTGGGCTACATCAACGAGGATGGGTTTCTATACATTATCGATCGCATCAAAGAGATCATCAAGTACAAGGGATTTCAGGTATAGCTTATGACCGTAGATATGCATTCTTTACACGTGTATGGTAAATGATGCACTGAAAGTTCACTACATCATCTGACATACTGTACTAGTTAGTATGCCAGCTGAGACACTCTTGCAAACATTTGACGCCCGCAACAATTCTGGACATGTATGTGGCTATTGCAGGTTGCACCTGCAGAACTTGAAGGACTGCTACTCATTCATCCTGAAATTCAAGATGCCGCTGTGATACCGTGAGCAGCCTGAAGACCCTTTCCTTCCATATTTCCTTCAACTTTTGCAACATGTATAAAAACTGAAATTTATGCTGATATATCATGCTCGTCTATGCATGCAGTTACCCTGACGATATCGCTGGAGAGATACCCATGGCTTTCCTTGTGCGCGTGCCTGGGGCCGCTATAACCGAAGAGGATGTGAAACAATACATCGCAGACAAGGTAATTTGCGCGCATGTAGAGGCCGCATATGTGTGTGGATGTGTACAAATGCTGTGGTCTGCCGTTCACTCTTTCTTGGAGCAAACCATTACGTGTATTCATTTGGAAATTCACGCATTTGAAATTCGTAAACTTTATGGCAGGTAGTTGCTTACAAGAAAATTCGAAAAGTAGAGTTCATCGACAGCATTCCAAAGCTGCCTTCAGGAAAGATACTACGCAGAGTGCTCGTCCAGCAGGCAAGACTCAGCGTGCCGACACCGAAGCTGTGACCCGAAGCAGATTGACGGATATTCGCAGATTTTAGGATAGTGGGACGTCTTCCACGAATTTCATCATCCTGCTAGGTGCTTTTCATAAGGACCGATACAAACACCATGACTCAGGATATAGTCGTCATATTGCCTTAAAAACTTAATTCAATCGATATTGTCATATTATGCCTTAAAAACTTAATTCAATTGCCTTAAAAACTTAATTCAATCAGAATATCCAATAGAATGACTCACTCAGATACATTCATTATGCATCAAAACTTAAATCAATTAGGACATCTACCAGAATCGACTAAGAGCGAAAACTTAAATCAATCCAAACATCTACCATAATCGACTAAGAGCGAAAACTTAAATCAATCAGAACATCTACCATAATTGACTAAGAGCGAATGTATTGGTCAAGGATGTCACCATACCATTAAGTACTAGAGACACTATCACGATCGTGAGAGCTAAAGACTCACAAGACCACTCGTTTACGTTGGTCTCGATTCTAAATGGTTGCTAGTACCTTCTACCATAATTGACTAAGAGCTAATGTATTGGTCAAGGATGTCACCATACCATAAAGTACTAGAGACACTATCACGATCGTGAGAGCTAAAGACTCACAAGACTACTCGTTTATGTTGGTCTCGATTCTAAATGGTTGCTAGTACCTGTGGTTTGAAGGTAACCGTTTTGAGCTCTCACATGTTAGTTTTGTTTTCTAAAGAATAGGAATTGACAAGTGGAGGATAACATAATGAGATTATTTTGCCACTCAATGCACTAGGCACGTGCATCGAACGAGATGCAGTTCTAGCGTTCTAGTTCAACTTTAAATTGTTCGAAAGTCTATGTATGTAGCCGTTACTTAGGCCCTAGCTTCAGGTGTCCTCTAAGCTCATGCTCATGAGCCTTGTGTGTGTCCTGAATTACCCTCCGAGCCCAAATAATTTTTTAATCAGAAAAAAACGATTGCAACTAGGGGAAAAAAAGATCACAATTGCAAATATTGAGGGCTAGAGTCAGTATGAGTATGAGTGAGAGGAAGCCCAACTTGTTCATAGCAAGAAAACGTACCAATATCGAAGACAATGACAAAAAACCATCGTGAAGATTAAAGAGTTTGAACAAGGCCATGCTTAATTGAGAAGGCCTGGCCCCAAATTAAGCACCTTTCAAAGTTTCTTACCTTTTTGGGCCAAAACACAGAGCATTTGATTTAATTTTTTTTCAAAATAACACACCCTCCTTATCATTGTCTATCCAACGAGCCAACTCCCATGTCATTCCACCCATTGTTGCTCTTACAATTGCCAAATTTTCATTGGAAGTTCCGTTCCGCAAAATTACTCAACGCCAACGTTGGCTAACCTCCCTCACTTAATCCATTGCCCAAACCAACAAGCACATTGCGAAGCTCCTTATGATGCAAGAGAAGAAAATGATTAGCAATAAGTGTCTGGTTTATATACAAGATCATGGTAACTGTTTTAATGGTAGACTGGCGGTTTATACTGGTAACTGATGTAACTACGTAAACGGTTAACTTAAGTCTAATTAAGACTAGGGTGTAAGCCGGAGCGTGCCCTAAAGCCTAGCTCCGGATCTATCAGCGCTAGGCTCAGTCCTCCTGTCACTTCCTTCTTGAGTGTCACCGCCACCGAGTCGCTGAGATCCAAGGCCTCTAAGAATTCATCCCCGTCTTTTTTCTTTTTGGAAATCCGCTTTTATCTGTACTGCCATGGCCTTCATTTGTTCCTCCTGTTCTAGCAGCCTGCCTTCATGCTTCGCCATCTTCTGTTCGTGTTCTGTGAGTCGAGCTTCTATTTGTGCTATCAATGAGGCCAATTTGAAAGCTGTCTCCACAACTGGGGGGATTGTGCTCTCAATTATGTAGGCATTTGCTCTAGTATGACTCCATTCTCGAACTTGAGTTGCAGGCTCCCATGCTCCTCTCCTTGGCCCATCTCAAAAATTAGGTTCGGCTCTTGTGTGCAGGGCTCATCCTCCTCTGGTGTCCATCATTGGATGCGTTTACTTTTGCCGAACTCAGAGATCCGCCTCTGTCCTTGGGTGGACCCAAAACCACCAGGTTGTCCCTGCCCATCACTCAGTGAGTTGTATTCAGAGTCAACAGGGTCACTCCCGATGCCCAGCGGTGGGGGCTGCATCTTGCTAGACTCCATGTTGCTTTCCATGTTAGATCCTGACGCTGTTAGGCCACCATTTTCGGGCGAGATGCTCGGGGATTTCATGTTCTTTCCCTCCGAGAAAGCACTGTACTGTTGGCTCGTCTTTGTAGCTCTTTGGCTTTGCTCCTCGTGAGGAGGGTGCTACCTTCGCCCTTCTCTCTGTTAGGTAAAACATGATAATTTTTGAAGGGGGGGAATATAGTAACCCCCTTCGGTCGAGACAGCACCCCCTTGTCACGATGTACACCCTTCCTGTAACAGCATATCTACCCTACTTTGATAATGCGCGCACCCTTTCTGAGGTCATACCTTTGATAAAAGACGCACTTTCAAGTCTACACCCGAGAACTGGAGCACAGTAGGGTGTGGGCCCGTCTATGTTTTTGTAGAATGCATAGAGGGCTCCCATTTTCATATGTTTATTACAACCGAAAACTTTTACTTTCAAGTGGTGGAACACAATGAAAACAATCCCGTACTAGCGGGAGTCTCATTTCAATGGTCGTGAGAACATTGCAACAAACAACTGCTAAAGGAGGAAGTGGTCATCAGCATCGACAATAGTCATTCAAGAGTGCGGCTTGGCGACTCATCTATGCCTTGCGCCGAAACTGAGTCAAGTACCGCCGCCATATTCCGGAGGCGGTCTATATCCTCCGCCTCAAAGTTGTCGTTCTCCTCCATTGCTTGCTCGTCTTCAATAGTACCATTCTTGGGCCCAGCGTCCAATGGTGTCGACTACCACATAGCATCTAGCGTCTGCTGACCCTCATCCAGAAGGTCGCCAGTCATGGTCTTCAACCTTCTGGCACTCAATGCAACCACTTAGGCTTTAAGGCAATGTCAGCGTCCTTAAAATGAACAAAGTTAGTTGCCCATGCGCCCATGCAAGCATCCTTAAAATTAACAAAATTGAGTTGTTAAAGGGATACGGGTTTCGAGCACGAAACCTATTCATTACTACATTCTTTTCCCAACAACAACAACAACTTTATTTATGTCCACTAAGGGTGGAAGAACCATCATGGGACAGAGATAGTACAGCGTAAAAGAGGTTAAAAAACCGAGTACACTTACGTACGTCTGAACTAGAGAAGCAATACATGTGAGGCAGAAAAGAAGGCGAAGACTAGGAGTCCAACAAGGACTGCCGAAGATCAAGAAGCTCAGAGAGACATAGTCCAGAGAGCCTAGGAATGTGGAAAGAGAAAAATCTGCGCAGCGAGAAGCCGGCACACTAAAAAAGAAGAGAATAACGAGATCGAATATCGGCATAGGCGGGACAATAAAAGAGGAAGTGTGATTGAGATTCAGGATCCAAGGAGCAAAGCTTGCAGATCCTATCGTCTTGGGGAGGGGTAGGCTTGAGCCAACGGTCGGTCTCAATCCGGAGGTGGTGGGAGCTAACACGAAATTGACCTATGAGTGTGCTGGAGTTTGAAGGAAAGGGGAGGCGAGGTAGCAGGCGGGGTAGGAAATTTACGGAGGAGGATTAACTCGGAGCTCGTCTTTGTAAGCGGAGTCTAGAAGTGAGAGAGGAAGAGGGGACGGTGAGGCGAAAGTATCTTAATTTAAGGGCCTATGAGTGGTTGGGGGATGTGAGAAAGGGAGTTGGGAGGAGAGGGCCAAGCGAGTCGAAAAGGTTCAAACTCGAATCTTCTAAGCCGGTTGGCGGCTTGAGAAAGCCAAAAAAGCTTGTGGGTGGGTATTGAGCGGAGGCGGAGGACTTAAAGGCAAGGAGGAGGTAAGGGGATCCAAAATGGGATTAGCAATATCAAGGAGGTGGAGGCGGTAAAGAAAGGATGAGAGGCGAAAAATGCCATCAAGTTCGAGGGAAAGGCGCAAATTCGAGAAAGGAGGATGGGTAATGGAGTGAGCGCTTACAAGCAATGTGAGCGGAGAAAGGAAGATTGAACCCTTTCCACCTTCGCCCAAGAAGAAGGGGAAAGATCTGGGCCCCAAATTTCAGCGCCATACAAGGCGGAGGGAATTACCATAGTGTTGAACACCTGCTTCCGAAGATTGATATCCTGAAGATTCACTACTACAAAACATATGGCTTTTTAATGCAAAATATAATGTAACAATGACGCATAGTGGCATGGAATCACGTGTGGTCCTTTTAGCCAAAGCGTTATAAAATACATTATAATGAACTCGATATTCCTTACTTTTTAACGTGGCAACCTTACCGGTTGCCATGGAATGTCCGGTGGCCGGGTGGTGGGCAAGTTATCCGGTGCAGCCCCGGTATGCCTATAACCGGGTATGGTATGGGCGGCCAGCGGACGGGTCCCCAGTTGCCACCGTCGCCCCGTTCGTGGGCCCGTTGTGCGGTTCGTGCCGGGCACCGGTCTGGCCCGACCCGTCATAGAATCTCGGGTCACCGGGCCAGACCCGTTTTCCCTCTTCCCCGCTGGCGGTTGAATTCAAAAACTGGCTTCTTGGTAAGAGCGTATTTGACTGTCCTGGTTTGACCGTCCAACAACATGATGTCAGGCGGCTGTTCATTGGTGCGCAAACACACTCCATGATGGTCCTTGATTGGTGAAATAGATCTAAAAATGGTGGATGTTCATTGGTGACTGCACAGTCAATTCTGATTGGCGTTCTGATAATACCCTAGTTGGCTTTACACCGCGAAAACCATGCCCTTCACGCTTCAAGACTGTACTGATTGAATGTGTCTGACAATGCTTTCAACCGGATTTGAAATTTGAACGGGTTTCTACAAGCTCATTTATGCATTGATTAAACTATAATATTTGTTAGTCGTAATTAATAATTACATGAAATCGTGATTACGGTAAAACCGTACGCGCACTAATCCACGCTCACTAGTTCTATGCATGCGAAGCGAAATGGTGGCTCGCCCCTTCGACCTCTTCATGCGGCCCCGCCTCCTTCCTCCCATCACGCTTGCGCCGACTTTGGTTACCTCCTTCCAAGCGGCGAACAGGTGGTGCATTGGCCCGTCCCTGGTCATTGACATCCCCCTTTCAGAAACAGTATGTTGACATGGATGGCAGAGCGCAAACAGTTTTAAATTACGCTCAAGTTCTAACGAATGGACAGAACAGAAGTGCTAGCATGTCGTCACTCCTTACTTCCTCCGGTCTTTCAGTATCGATGCCCCTCGCATTCGGCAAGGGGAATCAAGCATCGACCGCATGCCCCAAACTAGATATCAGATATTGCAGCCTCAAAAATACTAAGCTTCTCCACGACTTCATAGTGACACAGAAATTAAAACTGCGCATATGATGGTCTGTACTCAACGCCATGCTCAATTGATTTTTTCGCCTCGGAGGCGAAATCTTGTGAAGGGGGTTAATATCCGAACCCCCTTCCGTGAAATGAAAACCCCCTTAGCACAATTCACACAGTCCCGAAATACGCGTTTTGGCTCTTTTTTAAAAACGGACGACCATGTTCCAACGAGTAGGAATTGAGAAAAACTCTTATCGCACAACAAAGACATGAAAAGCAGAGGGCGACCGGCCGGCGCCTTTTCATTGATTCTTTGGAACATGGGAATCAAGACATCAATTGCCTCAATGCAACGGGTCCATAAGTGATTGCGAACTAAGCGGCGGATGCACGCATGAGATCACTAAGCCTACTCCCTACGGCTAACTTGGGACTCGTCCGGGGTAGAGCAAACTCGAATCCATCACAATAGCAGTTGAATCGCTCCACTTCCTCTTCATCGAAGCTGTCGTTCTCCCCAAGGCCCTAGTGTCTTCGTTTAGTCTTGTCTCGTCGTCGTCAGGGGTCGTGGAAGGCTGCCAAACGCTATCCAAGGATTGCTGTCCCTCTGTCAAAAGTGCTCCAGTTTTGGTCTTCAGCCTTACGCTTAAGGAAACAACCTGAGCTTGCAGGGAGTCCTTCTCGCTGATACACACCTCCTTTGCCCAGAATTGCGCAAGTCCTCTGCGGTGGGCGTCAAATGTCGATTCTTCTTGACATCGTAACCTCATGCCCGAAATCCTTTGTGCAATATATCCTGCACACCTCAAGTCAGCTTCTATAGCAATACAATTCCGTCCGCATAGTAGAGCCGCCAGTAACGTTGTCCCACTCCCGGGCATACATCCAAAACCCAATCTCTCGAGAAGGTTCGGATAAGTTCATCATAAGGCCCGGAGGCCTCGGTATGGGCAAACCACCGCCTTGTCGTGGGACATGTACACTGTTTCTTCACAACCGTATCGTGAGCGATCACGACCTCCCATTGTTGAAAGTGCCGTGCATGGCATTGGGCATCATTGGAACTCTATCCCTGTGAACCCATCTTTCATTCCCCAACCCACCGTGACATATTCCACGGTTTGAACCCACCTCATTGTTCATGTTGGTCTTGTCCCATACAAATGAGACCAAGCCCCTTTCTTGCACCACCTTCGCATGGACTCCCCGACGGTGTGAGCCTCCTCCACACCATGCATGACAATCATTCTCAACTCATCGGAAGTTGTTTTCTCCGCAAAAGCTCGCAAAGGTGTCCATCATCTGCTTGTCAACACGTTTGTCCAAGGGCCCAATTTGAAACCCCCTTGGAACGTCCATCACCAGAAGTGTGTACTGGCGTCCTCTCAGAAATCCACGCATGTCTGCCAAATCTCGGCTTTCCACTTGGTACTGCACTTGTTTATCCGAGGAGGGCACACTGAACACCTCCAGTCCCTCCTCAAGGTCCTTGTCCGCTAAAGCACGCTGCTCGTCCTCCAGCCCTTTCCAATTGTTCACCTCAAAAATAAAATGCTGAAAGGCATCTGGAAGTTTGGACAAGACCTCAATGTCCTTCAGTTGCTGCGAACCACAAGTTTGTTAGTCCAAAGTGGGAAAGAACCGAATGGAGGGCGCCGGCCGGCCGGCGCCCTCCATGACCTTGCGTACAGGCATGGACAAGAAACTCACCTTTCCAGCAAAAGCAGTTTGAAACCGCGACAGCATCTGGTCTGTGGAATGCAACGGATATTCCTCTCGGACCTCCTCAAATGAAGAGCACCCCAGGTGCTTGACCATCGCCACTTGTATGACATGAAACTTCTTCCGCAGCGTGATCTCCTCATCCATGCCCTTCAAATCAATCAGGCCAGTTAACACCTTTTCTGTCGCTGTCACCAGAATTTGCTGCCCGCACTCTCCAGTATGCCTTGGAACGATTTCCATGGCTTTGCCAACATGTCCTTGACTTCGTACACTCCATTTGCTTCGCCTCTCAACTGCTTCCCTTTCCCTTTCTTGCTTGTTCGGTAGATGCTTCCGCTCCGGAGTTCTCCAGCCTCCCACTTGAAAATGGAGTCCACATTGGCCCATACCTTTCCTTCACCTTGGCAATGCATAAAATGTGTGCGGTTATCCACTTTGTTACGCTTATACACATCGTCTTGGCGCCCTTCATCATCCTCAATCGCCCAAGCACCTTATGATTGTACTTCCATGCCATTGTCATCTGCTCCTTCTCGTTTGCTATCAAAGCTCATCTCTTAAGTATCGGACGCTCAATGAAGTTCATCTTCTTCCGCTTTGTCCCATAGTGTTGTGTGATGGCAAGGACTCGCATTTACGGTATAGTAAGCCCGCAATAGACATGCGCTTCAACATTGGAACCTCTTCTTCCGGTGATATATCGCATAGATGTTTCATGGTTGCATAAGTGTGGTTCCCACCAAGAACCCCATAACATATTTTTTCGCCCGCCATCTCTTCCATCCAACTTCGAGGTCATTGCACTCACTTGGATCAATCATACATAATAGTGGCATACACCTCCTCTATCCTCCCTTGAAATAACTCGGCGGATAATTGGCCCATGCCTCTCAACCCTGCGAATCTGCGCATCCGGCGTAATATGCGAAGCTGGTCGTAAGTTCTCCAATTTCACTAGCACTGTCTCCATGACAACCTTCTTTCCGTGTGAATCCCTTAGGCGAGTGAGGGGTGCATCCATCGCGTCGCAGCGTTCTTCATCTGTCAAAATATGCACATTGGGAATGGCACCAAACACTTCCTCTTGTGCCGACGCCCTTTTTGATTTCTTTTTCTTCCTCCTCCTCCGTGCTTCCACTGCCGGGTTTCTTCGCACCTCGGAATCCAACACCGCAGCAGGCGCTTGCCTTGAGCGCCTCGGTCGTCTCTATCTCCTATGGCGAGGCGCGGCCGGCCGGCCGGCGCCTCTTCCTCCGTCCATACCGTGTCCCCGCACCCACTTCCTCCTCTGTGCCTCCAACGTCAGCACCTCTTCCACTGCGGTCCAGTGGAAGGGCTCTTGTGGATGGAGGTATGCGGCGCCCGGCCGGCCGGCGCCCGCTATCTCCTTCCAGGCCCGGATAAACCGGTTGGGATCCGGAGTGGCCAAGTCCGAGCCCCACTCTTCGCCTGCGGCGCCGGGCCACGGCCGCCTCCCCGGCATTCACTACATCGTGTGCACACTCATAGATGGCCCATGCTGCCGGGTAAAATTGCCGCATCCCTATGTTCGTCCCTCCCCGAGACTTCATCGGAATGTCCCACGTCAGAATCGGGCCCTCTTCCTCATCGGATGGGCCAAGTTCGCTCTGGGCTGTTGCTCGCACCGCCTCTTCAACCATTCTTTGATGTGCTGCGCACCCTTCTCATCGGCTCTCTCCTATGATCAATGACCGTGCTTATCTTCCCACAGATTGCCCTTATAAGGGCCATTCCTACCAAAGGTGGGCGGAAAACAAACAAACAAGTTGAATGTTAGTCATCAAAGTCGGAGGGTTTCGCATGTCGTTGTTGGAAACTTACGTGTCGGCATGCATTCATGAACTCTTCCACTATTCGAGGTGCACATTTTTGGCGTTGAATCCTTGGAGGCCGAGAACATAAGACCTGTAAACTCGGGGTCTGGATGACGGCATCGAACTCGTATGGCACTGGTGGTGCACAATAGCGTGAACTCCGGCTCCCCTCGTTCATGTCCATGTTTGCCCAGACACCCTTGCTCTACGATTTAAAGCCCCGATACCCCATTATCCGTAGTTTGAGCAAGGGGTCCATGCCGTTTTCAACCTCCGGTGCGGATCACGGACTAGCATCCAATCCTTCTCCACAATGACAGTAGGGTCAATCTGGCCACCCAGTCTGCGGATGTGCACGGTCTCCTCATAGCTGAATGGCGACGGAATTGGTGCATGCACCGGATGCTTTGAAGCCTTGCCTCCTTCCTTCCTATCTCCTTGCCCGCCAGCTGCCTTTGTTCTGCTTGTTTTCCCCGAAGACATGCTCCCGGATTTTGCTTGCCCAGCAGAGGCTATATGGCCCCCCACACCTCCAGAATGTGCGGCATGCCCTCCCAAACTTCCTTCCACAGCCTTCCTCTCGGCGCGGAACCTCGTCTTGCGATTTAGCGGATGTCTTCGTCGAATCGCTTTGCCTTCTTCTGCCGCCGCGGCCGGAGGATCGCAAGCCGAGTCCTTCTTGCTCCGCCTTCCGCTCGCCATCTTTAAGAATGAACCCCGCAGATCACAAGACATCAAATTTGGAAGGCGCAAACAATTGTTTCACATGGAAGTAGAACGAACCTCACTCGCACACCCCGCCGATTGATGCACCTGAGGAATGCCCGGCTCCTGTCTCCCCAACCCCGAGCGCGCCCGTGATAGCCGCAATCCCAGGCCAAGGGAGGATTCGTGGAATTGTGGACGGACACCTCCTCCAAATCGGGCAACACCGCCAGCAAGACGCCCTCACTTCTCCTCAAGTGGAAGTGCGCAACGCTCCACCGTGACGGCAAGTGGCAAGAGAAAACAAATAGTAATTAGGGTTTCCTCCCAACTGGTATTTATAGCCCAAAAACATGCTCAGATTAACTTATGCCATATATCCATATACCCCATATAAACCACGGATATGAACCATAACCCTATTGACTTGGGTGGTGGTAGGCACACTCAATGTGGACAATAAAAGCGGAGGACGGCGCGATATGCCGTTAGATATCCGTATCGAACTCCATCATGTTGTCGTTATTACGGAGGAACATAATATCCTACCCATCTATGCGCGACGCCTATCCATAAAGACAATGGCCATCTTCACCATTTTCGCCATCGGAGGTCTCTTCCAAGACCGCCGCGATGTGGTTTCAACGACGCGGGCGAGTGTGGTTTCAATCGACGCTTCTACAAGTTGTGCGATACCATGTTGCGCCTCACCCACACACCTAGCGAAGAGGTTTGAGTTCGCCCTTTTGGAAGGATTACTTGGTTTTCACCCCTATCTTGTTTTCGGATTCGAGTTCGCTTAGTGCATCCGGTTGCGGGATGAACAATGGGAAGAAGGTTTCTCTTCACAATGTCAGCGTGTTTCCCGTAAAGTTGGAGAAGTGAGTAGACCTGTTGAACAGGCCACCACGTCACCTGAACCTGGGCATCCCCGTCGAGTGCGTTTTGCCATTCCCGAAAGACGTGTTGATAATGAAGGTTGACGATGATTTTTTCCATATGGGAACTGGGACGCTAGTGTATCACCGTTGTGGGATTTTGATGCATTCTTCCGATATTGTTGTTCCAGACACGCGCCAAGACGCCGCCTCCGCCGCCCTGGGTGTTCCTCCAACACCTAGGAATTTGCATCGGTATGTCGCTGGAGGAAGCCCATCCAACCGACGCTCAAGCTTCCCGAATGGCGTGGCGTTCTCCCAGATACATCGACGCCGTGGTTTGTTTCTGCGGAGGCTGATTGCGTCCGCTCACCGGTTGAGGAAGGTCCCATTGGCGACAATGAAGATTCGAGCGTGTTTCGCCACCGATGCATGTCGTTCCTTCCATCCCAAGCCTTTGAGTGAGTCTCAAGGCTCCAACAAGGCGATTGTTATATCACGCAAGAAGAGAAGCTGGAGTGTCCAAAAAGCGAAGGGATACAATGATGATTTCAAGAAGCCTTGTTGCATAAAAATGTGTTTGCTTGGGGAAAGCGCGATTTCAAGAGCAACGGTATTTCTTCGCATGGGGAGACAGAGCAGGAGACATATCTCAGCCTCTTGTTCACCCATGGATCCCGAGGTGATAGGGCGAAAGTGGTGACACATGTCATGGGGCGACTCTGCGCTTTGAAGGCTTTAGAAGAGTACATTGTCTTGGCCACAGGAGGTATGAGGAGCTAAAGAGCAGAGTCATTCGGGAATCACCTTGGGATGGATTTGAACCAAACCCGAAGGCACAGTCGACGTATGCGATGGATGCCCTTTCGTGGATGGACAACGCCTTCACGTTTATGGCCGAGCGGCTGCCAAACTTGGATGTTTTTAATCTGCCCGACACGTATACAAAGTTGGAAATATGGACCTTGTACAAGCGTCAGTGCGAAAACTCTAACACTCGCTACGTCAAGTACCCATGGTTCTTGAAATTGTGGAGAAGCAACTTCCCAACAAGAAATCAAGTCCAACAGTTTTCAACATGCTCGCTGTGTCTCGAAGAGCACTATCGAACACAATGCACAAGGAAGATCAAGGTAATTTGCACCAATGTGTCCTCCATGAGGTTGTTCACCGCTTGGATTTGCTTGACTACCCGATGGAGCGGATGTGCTCTTCCAATACCACTGTTCTCATATGAGATGCATGTACGCATGTTCTACAATGTTTGTGTTTGGTTTCCAAACGGTGCGCTCAACAGCTGCGCGCGCCCGGTATTTAGTGGTTTCCACCACGGAAGCCGCTTGCTCACTCCCTCCCAATCGAGAGGCAAGAGCCGGCCGCCTTCCCAAATCCGAAATGTAACGGGGGCGTGCGCCCGGCCCAAATCGGGAACGAAGCGAGATTGTGGGCGCCTCGGCCGCCCCCCGCCCCACTTTATCCGCCATGTATCCCCATTTGGATGAGCGTCGCAAATAAGCATTCTGCATGTGAAGAAGTTTCCTGTCGGCGATGTCTGCTCATTTGGAGGGCCTAACGGATGCCGTTTTGAGGATTTTGATATTTCGACTAGGACATTTGTTTGTGGCAGAGAAATTTCAGTGCTTTGGAAGCACACCGCGTGCGCCCACCGGAGCGGGAGAAAATGTCCAAACACAGAGCAAGAGCTATGTGGAGCCACATAAGTATATGCTACTATCCATAGATGGAATGGACCAAAAAGACAGATTCCTCATCTTCTCCGGTACGAAAAACCTCGAGAGGAGTGTCGATTTCACCACGTGGTTGGGTGTATGATTCACAACTACACGCAAGCGAGAGCCTATTTGCATTATGCGAATTTAACGACGCAACTGACGATCACCATCATTCGTGACGTTATACATAATTACGAGGGGTCCGCCAAGAGTTTTGTATCCAATGGACAACACATGGGGAGAACAAGAACCAGCTTTTGCATATCCGAACATGCTTGTTGATATGGGTACTTTTGAAAAAGTGAAAGTGGGATTCCTTTTGGTCGGGCATACGCATGATCAAATCGACGGATGTTTTCTTGCTTCTCCAAAAGCTTGAGACATAAAGAGGCTCACACCCCCGCATTGTCGAGATCTTGATGCATGTACACTCCGTGAGGTAAAGATATTGAGTGGCGACTTTCGGTCATATGTGTGGCCTATTAGACAAGGCCGAGAGGCCTCACTTATGGGCGGTAAAGAGATTGAACAACTTATCGTTCCAGCACCAATTTAAAATAACCCGTGAAGAGAAAGCGGACCGCGGTTCGTGATTGCTATCGGAGCAAGATTCCACCTCGCCACAATGGGAAGCGGAAGGGGTTTGAGTTTGAAATTTGTCCTTCCGACACTATAACAATTTCACCTCACCGCGGTCAAGGGATAAAAAGGAACACAGTGACATTATCACCAATCGCAGCTGCCCATCTTAAGGATGGTCTTTCGAACTTAGGCCTTATGTGACATCACAGGAGTTTTTATGGTGGGAAGCTTTCTGGTTGGACCAAGAGAAGATTGTGTTATTGTGCAAAACAACATTGGCCTTGTGCTACGTAATCCTTGGAAATGGTACTCAAGATCGGAAGTGGATGCAAACCTCTCCATGTTCCGGATGTGGCGTCTTTGGAGGAGGCATTGCTAAGGGACCTCCACAACGAGATATGTATTTGGGAGCATACCAAACACGGGAGGCAACAGAAATGGAACGGTGGAATGGTGATATCGCGGAAATAAAGGCAGGGATGTTTGTTGCGCCGCGACACGATACGCATAATGCACTTTTGGATTGGCAAGGTAATCTTGCTCAATTGCATTCGCCACTTCCTTGTTCATTGGTACGTAATCAACATACGAGATGCATAAGGAAGGTACGTGAAGAATATCTTAATCGGAGGGATGCCACGAGCTGCGAGCAATGCGGAAAAGGGGAGCGAAATCCATCCATCAAAAATATCCAAAAGGTTTTTGTTCACGAAACTGTCATCCTCTATTATGGGTTCACATTGACTACGGAGACACTTGTACTGTAGATAAGAAGGCAATCAAAGAGAAGTTCATTGCGTTGCGAGGCTTCATTCAACCAGTGAAAGTCCCACCGAGGATAGTGAAGATGATGGTCATGATGCCGGACCAAGATGATGGAGTGCCCGAGAAGAGTAGAAAGCCCTCTCGAATGTTGTGTCATCTTGCATGGGATCTTGGGAGGCTATGTGCTCCGTGTTGCTCGAAGACATATGTCTCAAAAGAGTGTAGGCCCATGATAGAATATTGGTTGTGCTGCCTCAGTATACCTCAGTAGACTTCACATGCTATAGAATTTTCGATGTGCAAGCCATTTCCACTGAAGCGGGGACATGGAGGAAGTATGGTGTAGTTAATGGCTTGGCATTTAAGCATATGGCGTAACACATGTGTAGCCCGCCGGCATGTTTGTGTGCGATGACACGGAACTGGGCGCCACGTGTATGCCGATTGTAGTCTTTGGGTTTTAACAATGTGATTATATTCTTGGGCTCAATTTATGGTGTGCTGAAGCCACCCACTCACCCCACACATATAGTCTTTGTGTACACACACGAGCAAAGGCTGCTACTACCCCTTTCCCAATAGGTCGAGCCGTAGAACAGGGCCCCGGCGCGCCCTACTCCTCAAACATCCTTGGCCCCCCATCAGGGTTCAGCTCATCCACGATCACCGTCCTTTTATGAATGTTAAGGGTGTTTTGGCTAGGAAGACCAGAAGGCGTGTGAATGGTCCTTCACATGGGTCTTATATGCACCCAAAATAGGGTTACCTCTTGCACCTTAACCCCTTCACCGGCAAGAAATGAACCTCATGTCAATGCTTCACACGAAAGTTCACCCTTCTTTTCTGCCCTATATTCATTCATACCTCTATAACCACGAGTTGCGGACCCATGTCAAACCCCCTTCAGGGGATATTTCCCTTGAAACCCCCTTCCTGAATATTCACCCCCTTCACAAGATATTGTGTTCTCCCCAACCCCAAGCAAGATTGCCTACCTTTCCTCTCATCGCACTCCGTGTGATCCGCTTGTTAGGATCTGGTGGTGGAGGAGATGGAGTCTGTCGTGTGTCCAACTCCCTCGCAGCACCTAGTTCGTCATCTGAATGGGAAGCCACTATCTCCGAAGGCGCACCTGCAAGTCCAATGAGTAGACTCTGATGCATGAGCACATAGGCGAGCCAACGGATTGCATTAAACATGAAACGGTGATTGCTTACTTCATACCTTCCTTCGCTAGAGAGGCCGGAAAGCTTCAATGTCTTCCATTCCATGCTCCTTGCCTTCTTCAAGTGTGGGCATCTTGTGGAACTTGTGGTAAAAACTTCTTGAAGTCCGTGGCCCCCTCGTCCATAGGGGTTGCACCGCACCTTCATACTTAGCCACCCGGCCTGCTGCCTTCATTTGTTGTGCCCTTGGCCACTCACCGTTGTTTTGATCAAGCACTGCACCGAATTGATTTCGCACCACGCCTCTTTGGACACATTACCTAGGCGCAAATGTTTTTCAGAATCACCACGTCTCGAAATCTGCATAACTTCACCGGGCTAGTGAATGAATTTTTGGTCGAGACCTGGGAGAATTGCTTGTTGATGAAATCTCGGTTAGTAGCTGGGAAAACTCTCACGAATGATGTCAACGAGTTACGTGCGCAGCTCCTTGAATGCTCGACCATGGTTTCAGAAAGTCACGTGTGTGCACTAGCTCAGACTCGTTTAAAGCAGGGGCCTTGCTCCATGTACCAACTTCCCAAACATATCATCCCTAGCTACTTTACGGGCATGTCGCATCCTCACTACACACCGTCGCCTCCGCCAAAACCGTGGCCCTCCCATGCAATTTCACACAAGTCTGAGCACATCTTCAAGGTGTGCACTGCGGAGGACCTCCTGCTGTGGTGTGTGCACTCTCCCCTCTCCCGCCTCACCTCGCCATTAGGGAGGAACGTTGCTTCCACATGTTCAAATGTCCTGGCTCAAACCGCATGCCCATAGCTCCCTCACTGACCAAACCATCCAACCTTGGTGTCATGGCACCTTCATTCGTCTCTGCGTGTGCCTTGACCCGCATGGACCGCAATCATCGAGGTGCACCCGACCCTCCTGTGATTCTCCACCCATGATAGGAGCCCTCCTCCGATCTCCACCCACTGATAGGAGCCCTCCTCCGATCTCCACCCACTCATGGGCCATGTCGATTAGGCGAAATCCCTACAAGATACCACACAAACCGGGAGAAAAATGACTATTGTTGCTCAAGAAGAGGTAGTCACAAATGAGAGATGCCTCACAATTGAGCCCTCAGTGGGAGGCGATGAATGACAATTTGTGGTGCCGCCACCTATGACGTCTTGCATTGTCCGTCTCCCCATTTGTATAGTGTGGCACCTTTCGGGCGAGCAAATCCCTCTGGAACCCGATCGGGGCCATGTTTTGACCCCAATCCCGGCCACGCCCCACCTTAACCCCTTCTCCATTGTCTTAGTAGTTTCTCTTCCACAGGCCATCGCCCACACAACACGCCTCCTGCCCCCGCAAAGACACAACACGCCCCTGCAGACTAAGTCAGAACATTCATGGTTAGAACCGCCGCTGGTTGCACGTACTCCCCACACGCCATCTGTTGTCATGGGCACGATTCGAAAAGCCACGGCCTGCAAATTTCCATGCCCCGCCCAGCTTCATTGCTGACATCCTGCGGCAGTGCTCATCGCGCTCCTCCCTATCCGTTTGTTTGCCCGTCGCCTAAGGCTATCGCGTTCCTCCCTATCCGTTTGTTTTGCCCGTCGCACCATGGGTGCATGCTGCACTCAGCCCTATCGACATCAAGCATTGCACCATCCTTTTTCCCTCCTTACATACTGACTGCACGCAAATGTGTTCGCACATGTGACAGATCTGGACAAAAGCCGCCATAACGGCCGAGGTGCATCGGCAAATAACGCCCGGTGGGTACTTTCACGCTTTTGGGGGCGTTGCGTCACCATCAACCCTATGCCAACTACAAATCGCTCGCCATGACCGTGGTGATGGCAATCGTATTTTGACTGCTTTGGGTGCCTCCTAAAGGCACGAAACGATTATATAATCAACACCATAATATTTGAACCGGCTGGAATATACGAACCCGTCAAAACCCGGACCAAATTGGGTTCCCCATCCACCAGAGTCCGCAAGTTTAGTGCTGTGGTTTGATCCCGCTTTGTGGGTGCTTTCACACGAATGTGGGTATGTTGGTGCATTCGGACCTCTCGACGGCACCCATTTAATGTCTTATAGGTGTGAAACGAGATCTACGGATATTTTGCAGCCGTCAATGAAGTCATCCTTGACAAAGCGAATAACAATGTCACTCATAGTTAAAGAAGGAGCAGCCGGCATGCCGCCTGCCTTAGTTCTAACCATGCGGTTATGGTACTTTCAAAACTAAACTAGACTCACTTCCCTCGAGATTCTCGGCTTGAGGCCGTGCTCGGAGGCATTGTCCCGACACGCTATCTAACACAACTTCCGTCCTTCGGTCGAGCATCCTCGGGATCCTCGAAATTGTCGTTTTCGACCATAGCATTTCGATATCGACGCATCCTCCTTGCTCTTCTCAAATAGTCGGGATGCCACAATGCAGATAGGGTTTCTGGCGATCATCTATAAGATCTCCGCCTTCATCCCGCTCAACCCAAGTGGGACTACTGGCACAGGATGCATCCTTCTCGGACAAGCTCAATTCTTTTGCCCGACTGGGTGGGGCCTCGGCGGTGTGGCTCATGGGTCAACTCCTCCTGCGTCCCAGAAACTTCATAGCCATGAATCCTTTGCGGAATGAACTCAGCAGCGTTTGTCAACCTCCACGAATGCAATTTCGCCACAAAGGAGTGCTAATGTCGTTGTTCCACCCCCGCACATGCATCTAATATCCAATCTCCTTCTCTGGAAGTTCTTGATCAACTTCATCATTAGACCCGTGGCCTCGACACGGAAACAACCACTTGTCCACATGTATAATAACTTCTTCACCACGGCCGTGTGCAACTCCCCATTATTGAAAGAGCCCCGCAAGGTATTCGACATGGACACCTTTGTCTTCTTGCTCGCGTCACCCACCCCACGGTTGATGTACTCCATGTCAAAGCCTCCTTGGTCATTGTGCATATTAGTTTTGTCCCAAACAAATGAGACCATGCCTCCACCGCACACCACTTCCTCATACTCTCGACAATATGCGCTCTTCCACACCATGCATTACTATCATTACGATCTCGTCGCACATTGTCATGTCATGGAAGGAATGAAATATGTTTGCCATTTCTTTGCTCAAGTTTGACATCATACTTCCCTTGTTGAATCCCAGGGACATCCATCACCAGTATACTTGACTCCAAAGAAACCCTCTCATTTCGCCACATCTCACGCACCACTTGATACTTCACTAACTCCTCTTTGGGCACTAAAGATTGCAGCCCTTCCTCCATGTCCATGTCCGCAAGTGCCCTCTGCTCATCCTCCAGCCCTTTCCATGTGTGGACCTCTAATATAAAAGCACGGAAATCTTCGGTAGCTTTTTGGTCTTCAACATCTTTAACTTGCAAATAACACAAAACAAGTGAGGTTGCCGAAAGTCGATTGGGGACAATAGGGAGGGAGCATGCCGCCCTCCAATAGTTCTATCTTGGTAAGAACAAATAAACTCACCTTCCCTTCGAGCGGAAATCGCAATGACTTCATCCGTTGAGTGCACGGTACTCCTTCCTCACCATCTCGAATGAATTGCAGCCTAGATGCTTCGCCATAGCCACTTGGATCACATGTAGTTTCTTCCAAGAGTGATCTCTTGGCCATACCATTGAGGTCTATGAGACTGTCAGACCTTCTCGGACACCGATCAACATTTTTGGCCGCCTCACCCGGTGGAATACCACGAAAACTTCGCCAAGGCTTCCTTGCATGTCTTTTGGCTTCACAAAACTTTGGTCCACCGACTTCGCCTCATCCGCAGCCTGCTTCCCTTGCTTTTCTTGCTTGTTCTCTGCAACATGTTTGGCTTGTTCGGCAATTCCATGGCCTCCCACTTCGTGAAGATCTTATCGACATTTTCCCACACTCTCCCTCAAGTTTGGCGATGCAAAGGATATGTGTGCGATTGTCGACCTTGTTTTGCTTATCGCTCATCCTCTCCGGCCTCATCATCATCTATCAAGCCCAAGCACCTTATAGGTTGAACTTCCATTCATGGTCATATTGACACCATCCTTTTTGCTATCGCAACTCATCTCAAGTACCAACTTGCTCAATGAAATCATCTTCCTCCGCTTGTCGACATGGTTGTGGTGTGGCGAACCCTCATCTCCGTAAAGTGAGCCCACAATAGACATGGGCTTCCATCCATTGGAATCCTTGATGGAGATATGTCTCGGATGCTTCATCGTGCATAGGTGTGATTGCCCCGAGCACTCCCATCACATACTTCTTGGCTCTAAACTTATTCCGCCTATAGATTGAATGTCGCATTGGGGTCAATCATGCACGATGAGGCACCTTCCTCAACTCTACCTTTCAAATAACTCGAGCTGTAGTTGGTCCATGCTTCATCCACAATCCGAACTGCATCCGGAGAAGAAAGGATGGTGCCTTAAATTCTCTACCAAGAACTGTTTTAACCACTTTCTTGCGTAGAACTCTCGATATTCGCAAATAATCTTCATCACGGATGGAGGCCTCTCCCCCCGCACAACATGCGGATTTCATCGTATCGCAGCCCGCTGCCGCTTTCCTTCTCTCTTCCTCTCGACCTCCCCCCCAACCGGCTTGTCGAACCGCTTGCGCTTCCACTACTCGATCGCCCACCATATCAGCCACGCCGCATGCGCGCCCTCCTCCCATGAGGGCGCCGCCCACCCCCCTCTGGCCGGGAGGCGCCGCATGCCGGCGCCTCTCCAGGGAGGCGCCGGCATGCGCCCTCCATCCCCATGGCGGGCGCGCCGCATGCCGGCGCCCGCCTCATCCAAGGCTGGCGCGCCGCATGCGCGCTCTCATCCCGGGGCCAGGGGCCGGCATGCCGGCGCCCTTCCGCCCACCCCACTGGTGGCCGCTCGCACATCCAGGCCGATGCCGCCTTCGCAGAGGGCGGAAGGGGCCGATGCCGCGCCCTTCCTCTCCTCCCATGCCTTCATCCCGGATATAAACCAGCGCTGAGGGGTGCCCAACCCATGTGTTCTCCCACCGGCAGTACACTGTCAGCGACCCATGTCTTCACAGGATTGTAAGGCACCGTGGCACCATGGAGAAATCAAATCATCCTCCTCACCCCATTATCACCATCCTCCTCCGCATCATCCTGTTGGCCAAGCAACTCAGATAGGGCCATCCTCTTCATCCGAGGGTCCATACTCGCCTCATCTCCTTCCAATTCATAATCGACCCAGGTCCTTCTAAAGACATCTCCGGTGATTGATGATTGTAATCACCTCACATAAGCATCGATAAAAATTCCTTGCATTACGCAAGAGTTAGAAGTTCCAAAAGTGTTTAGTGGATGCAATGATGTTCAAAACTTCAAAATCAATGACCAAAGACATGCACTTACAATCCGTGGTCGAAGAGCTTCCCGGAATTTGAGAGACAGTTCACGTGGCTCACACTTTTTGCTAACCAAGCCTGCTATGCTCAGCACGAACACACTGTAGTCGACCGACTCCACTGGCAAAGCTTCAAACCCATAAGGCTTCGAAGTCACCAAGACCTGAATATCCGGATCTCCTTCCGCTTCTATTAACGTTGCCCATACCACAAATCCAGCCCTGGCTCTCTGATTCGGCAAAGCACCGTTGTGGCCATAAATCCATAATTTCAACATTGGTGTCCACACCACATTGTCTTCATCGTTCTCACTGTCAAAGCCTTCCTTCTGACAATCTCATCAATCCGGGTTAGTGTGTCTGCAATTGAACAGTCTCCTCAAGCGTAAAGGTAAGGATTAGAATTTGCGGCACTGTTTGTGAGTTTGCCATCTCGATTTCCCTCCGCCTCTCCTTTGTGCTCACCGATCCTCGGATCCGAAAGTTGGCCGTCGCCTCCAACATCGTGCTCGCACGCCTTCCAAGCAGCTGAATTGGAAGACCAGTCGGCGAACTGTCCATGATCTCCTCCACGGCTTTGCGTGTGATCGCCTTCTTCCCTTTCTCTTCCGACGCTTTGGTTTGTCCACATGCGGCGGGCCTTCTTCTCCCTCCTTGTCCTTCTTTGCTGCGCCACTTGCCATTGCCACGATCACAAGCAACGATGCATACGGAGACACCAAATCTCCTCAAGCGTAAAGGTGAAGGATTAGAATTTGGCGGTACTCTTACGTGAGTTTGCCATCTCGATTTCCCTCACGCTCCTTCGTTGTGCTCACCTTTTGATCCGGGATCCAGTTCGGGGCGTGCGCCTCAACATCGTGCCAGCATTCGCCTTCAAGGTGCGCCTTGAATTGGAAGACCGGTCGGCTCGAACTTTGGTGTCCATCCACTCCACGCCCGGTCTTTGCGGTGTGATCGCCTTCTTCTTCTTCTTGGCGTTTTGGTTTCTCCACATGCGGCGGGTTTCTTCTCCCTCCTTGTCCTTCTTTGCTGCGCCACTTGCCATTGCCACGATCACAAGCAACGGATGCATACGGTGAGACACCTCCTTCAAGCGCGCGAGGGTTGCGCGCGCCTCCACAATCACGAATGGCGCGGCAATGGCCTCCACTCGTGACCGGCGCTTGGAGGCGCAATTCGAGGCCTTCCGGTTTCGGAAGTGGAGCGCAACTCGCGATGAACGCGGTGTGAGCCGTGAACGCCTCCATTAAAAGGAAATCGGCCTAAAAATCAGGTTAAATAGGACGGTGAGTGAGCACCGTATGTCGATGTTTGTTTTCCACTTACCCTATTTGGTGTGGCACCTTTGCACATTTTTCACGGTGGCCCATGTTTTCCAACCGTGTTGCACTTGCATACATTAAAGCCTTCGATCCCTAACGCAAAAGCCGCAACTTTATGACCGCCAGTGAAACGGGCGTCGGATCCGCACCGTAGATAAATCTTCTCCGCTGAGTGCTGGAAAGATGCCACTCGAGGCATCCGCGCGATAGTTCTCGATGTCTAATATGATTGTGCCGTGATTTGTCCCTCCTTGTTCTGTGGTGCCGATCGCCACCGCCGACGTCTCTTGCCCATGCTCCACTCCACCCATACCGATGAAGACAGAGGTAATTTTCATAAAGCGCTCGCCCACGCCCGTAGAGTCCCTTGTCACTGGAACGTTGTTCATAAATGGGTCATGCGGTTTGATCGCAGATGGGGAACTTGTTGGCATATCGAATGCCTCGCCTCCAAAGAGACCCATGCGCAAAAAGGGGCAATGATCATTTGGCCAAAGCGCTCAACTTTGCCCGAAGGGACCGAGTCAATGCTCGGACAACCTGTGTATCGAACACAATTATGTAGACAAGCTGGAAATTTTCCGAGGCAAGCGGATGGCGGAGGTAATCGCTGGATGATGGCTTCACCTTGTTCTCGTGAAAATCGTATGCAGGCTCGGGATGGCGAAGGACTCATAACCATTCTCGTGCACCCCTATGTGCCACCGACGGAACTTGCGGCTATGGAACTTAGCCCGAGAGACGAGATCGCCCCGAGTAAATGAGCGTGCCATGAGGTCTTTCGCCTCGTGTGGAGTGTTTGGTGCATGGGGGGGATATTGCTGGCGATAACGTTCCCCATCCTCCTCCAGATTCGTCATCTGTTTGGCCAAGCAACTCCGGTATAGGGCCATCCTCTTCATCCGAGGGTCCATACTGCCTCGTCCTCATCTCCTTCCAATTCATAAGCCCTCCTTCTAAAGACATCTCGGCGGTGATTGATGATAGAAGTTGTTATCACTTCACACAAGCATCGATAAAAATTCCTTGCATTCTGGCAACGAGTTAGAAGTTCCAAAAAGTGGTTAGTGGATGCAAAGATGTTGCAAACCTTGAAAAGCATTGGCAACCAAAGACATGCACTTACAATCCGTGGTCGAAGAGCTTCCCGGAATTTGAGAGACAGTTCACGTGGCTCACACTTTTTGCTAACCAAGCCTTTATACTCCGAACACCTTGTAATCTTGAGCTCGCAAAGCTTCAAACCCATAAGGCTTGAAGTCACCAAGACACGAATATCCGGATCTCCTTCTTCTATGTTGCCCATACAAATCCAGCTCTCGATTGCAAAGCACCGTTGTGGCCATAAATCCATAATTTCAACATTGGTGTCCACACCACATTGTCTTCATAGTTCGCACTGTGTCAAGCCGGTCCTTCTCTCGGACAATCGTGTCATCAATCAAGTTAGTGTGTGCGCAATTGAGCAGTCTCCTCAAGCGTAAAGGTGAAGGATTAGAATTTGGCGGTACTCTTACGTGAGTTTGCCATCTCGATTTCCCTCACGCTCCTTCGTTGTGCTCACCTTTTGATCCGGGATCCAGTTCGGGGCGTGCGCCTCAACATCGTGCCAGCATTCGCCTTCAAGGTGCGCCTTGAATTGGAAGACCGGTCGGCTCGAACTTTGGTGTCCATCCACTCCACGCCCGGTCTTTGCGGTGTGATCGCCTTCTTCTTCTTCTTGGCGTTTTGGTTTCTCCACATGCGGCGGGTTTCTTCTCCCTCCTTGTCCTTCTTTGCTGCGCCACTTGCCATTGCCACGATCACAAGCAACGGATGCATACGGTGAGACACCTCCTTCAAGCGCGCGAGGGTTGCGCGCGCCTCCACAATCACGAATGGCGCGGCAATGGCCTCCACTCACCGGCGGGAGGCGCAATTGCCTTCCTTGGTTTCGTTTGCGGGCGGTGTGGTGTCTTGAAGAAGACCGAGGCGGACACGGTAGGATTTCAAACCGTGTTGCAACAAAGTATGTATTCAACGACTTTCAAGGAGGGTTTCAAGAAGAGAGGCAAAGGTTTCCTTATGTTGGGAAGGTCCGAGACATACTAGAGACCCTTGTAAGGCCTCGACCATGGATCGAAAGGAAAAGACATCTACTTTCAAGGCACCGGTTCCAATCAAGTGTCGAAATCCTAAGGGTGTATTGCATAGGGTCGGAAAGGTATGAGGAGGTGAAGAGTATCGTTGAATTCACCATGGGATGGTAGCAAACCCGGGTGAAATCATCTCATGCATTGGGCGCTATAGCATGGATGGATGCAACATTTCGCAATTAGCGGCCGCCTAATGTTGAAGTCTACAATCTTCCCGACACTTTCACCAAACTAGAAGTGTGGACACAATACAAATGTGGCATGGAGCAAAACGGCAGATATTTCAGACGCTGCATTTACGAGACTATGGGGCGAGAACTTCAAGCGAAGATACCCAAATCCAATCGATTTTCAACATGTTCTCGGCGCCGGTCTAAAGTTCAACATCCGGCAATCGGATCGCGATGATGGTATGCTCATCGCCGCACACCGCTTTCCGATATGGTATAAAGGGGCAAAGGTTGGGCGTCACGAGGTGGGCCATCCGATGACGACGGTGGTCAGGATGGTGGATGTTGACCCTTGGTCGAGGCACGGTCGACGGCCCTTGGTCGAGGAAGGCGGGGCATGTTCTCTAGAATGCGCCAGGAGTGGAGGAGAGGAGCGCGGCATGCTCGGCGGGGAGGAGATGAGGAGGGCGTCGGCATGCCGGCGCCCTCAGGCGGAGAGGCATGCGGAGGGGAGGAGATGAGGGGCGCATGCCGGGGCCCTAAAGGCGGGGGCAGGCGGCCGGGGCCCGCGGGGAGATGAGGGCGCCGGCATGCCGCCCATGAAAATGGAAGGGGATGGGAAAAGGAGGAGGAGCGGGAAAGGGGTTGGGCGCCGCGCCATATTGGTTGAAGAGCAGGGACACTTCGCCTTGACATTTGTGGCGCGGTTCGGCGCCCTAGCGTTGAGGACCATTGAGGGCCCTAATATATGGGACCACACAACGGCCGGAACCCTAGGTTCGCTGCTTAGGTTGACCCTCCGAGGCGGTTAGGGTCGGTGCCTTGCCTCTACAAGGACAAAACCCTAGACCCAGACTTATAATGGCGCCGACTTCTGCTCATTGCATTTGAAATGAGGCGTTAGTGGGGAGGGTCGGTCGTGAATGATGGTATATGTCCTCATGGACACCGACATGACATTTGGTTGTATGGCGATATATATCGGAGGCATTGAACAAACATCGCATAAAGCTTATGGAGGAGCGGAAGAAGTTGACAAAACATCGAATCTAAAAGGATACACCGAGCCTCACAAGTACATGTTATTATGTATCGATGGTATGGATCGAAAAAAACATCTTTACCGATATACTTAGATGGCCTAAGGAGCTAAAGGAAGATAGCCGTGTTACCGTCCATGTGGTGGGGTGTATGATTCACAATCACACGCTCACGGCAAGGGCGATCTCGCACTACGCAAATTTGAACGATGCTAATTTAACCATATGCATTATATTGTGATGTGATACATACGTATGTCGGCTTTCCCAAGGTTCTATATTTGCAACTGGACAACACACATGTCGGAGAACAAGAATCAACTGCTTTGCTTATCTCGAATATGCTCGTGGAGATGGGGACATTTGAGAAAGTGAAGGTGGGGTTCCTTCTCACACACATGACCAGTTGACCAAATGTTCTCTGTTTCTCCAAGCATTTGAAGCACAAAGAGGCCAAAACTCTTCCTTATGCAGGATATATTGACCAAGGCTCACGCCAAACCCGTGAAGGTCCCGACCGAGGTTCCGATCGCTTCCGCAAAAACAAAAGGGCTCTAAGTTTAAATGCGGTTCGCAAGTCAACAATCTATCATTCCAACACCAATTCAAAATCACGGGAGGAAAATCAGGGGTAAAGTTATTATCCGAGTAAGACGACCTCACCGTTATGGGAAATGTAAGATGGCTGGAGTTCTTGTCTTTTATTCCAAATGTCGAGATAGGACCCACAACCGCTAGCTCTACGCCAAGGACAAGAAAGGCTGATGGAAAGCTCACCGCACGGGAAGGAGTAGAGCACTTAAGGAAGGGTTTGCGAAACTTTCCACATATGTTAACGCAGAGGAGGAGTGGTGGAATGACTGGAAGGATCAAGAGGAGATTGCAACTATAGTGGACAATAACATTGGCCTTGTGTTGAAAAGTCCGGAAGTGGTATGATAGATCTGCAGTAACTTGTACCGCCACCGCAGTTCCGAGGAGGCTATCTTGGACGAAGCCTTATTAGACGTCAACGGACATGTACTTGGGTGCTTACCAGAGTGTGGAGAGACGGGAGCAAGAGGTCGAGCGCATGAATGGTGACATAACGGAGATTAAAAAGGTATGTTTATTGTCACCTTGTGAGGGGACACACACAGTGGCATTCGGTTGCAAAGGTGTTGAGTGTGCACCGACCGATGACCCATACCTGCATCGTGGCGAACCGAGCACACCGATGCCTACGAGGGCAAGTATGTTTGAGAATACTTGGTCGACCGAGGAGGTAGACAATTTCATCTACCAACAAAGGTGCAAAAGCATGGAAGCCACCCAACGCTCGTGGTTGTTTGTACATAAGATACCATTGTGTACTATGGGTTCAATCTCACTTCTAGGAAACATCAGACTGGCGGATAAAAAGCTATCAAGAGAAGTTAAGTGCCCTCCGTCCCCATCTTCAACCTGCACTCCCTCGGTGGACATGAGGATGATGGTGATGACGCATTTATTCCACATGGAGAAACCGACGCCCTGAGTCGTGGGAGGAGTGAAGGACCGAACGGCTCGACATATATCCCACTCATGGTCCGCTCCTTCCAAATTACGGCGCAACTCTTTTCCACACCCTTTGTGGTGGCATGCTTAAGCCCATCACGACAACATTTTCTCGTGGTCCGCTCCTATTGACACCCTTCATTTCACCGGCCCGCCATGACTTTGTTCGTTGGATTGCTTTATGGCGCCCATTTTCGTGAAACTTGGCGCTCTTTTCCAGCCGATACCATGTAATCGGGTTTTGTGAAGAGGAACATGGAACAGACAAGACAAGATTACTCCTGACAGCGGATATTAAAAAGGCCATGTTGGGCATATTTGTTTAAAGGGAATGGATAAGGGATTTCTCAGGTGTGAAGATGGGCGGATGCACGCCCACGGTGGTGTGTTTGCACACCCTTGTACACTTATATAAACAGCTCATTTTCTATACCTTCTTACCATAAATGGGAACCTTGCAAATCCGCCTGCTCCTTCACTATAAGGCGAATAATGTAAAGACTGTCGGGTTTCATTATCCCGCACAAAGGGAGTTTGAAATCAGACCAAGCAAACCCCATTGGCATGTCCCCACCATACCCTTGTTGGTGTGTGTGCTCCATGCAATTTTAAACCGGAATGTGGATTCGACCATAATTTTGAACACATTCTCCATGACTACATGCAGGAACGGCGATTTAGTGACCATCCAGAACCCGGTTCAGCGTATATACATGCATAAAGCCGCTTGATGTATATTCCGCCGGTTCAAATATTATGGTGTTAATCCCAGCTGTGAACTACTTAGTTTAGGTATATCCACTCCTTGTGATTTTCCTTGACCACTCATCACACCGCTTGACAACTCGAGTGCGTCCTCTTGCATGCGCGATGCCTTGCTCCAGCTTGCACATGCCTTTGAGCACGCCATGGCCGTAACTCGTTGTCACGCTGGAGTTCTGGACACGTGGCGCTATCCCAATGTAACCCGTTTCCCATAAGAAGGATGCATCGACCCCTCTTTTCCAAGCATTCACCGCCTCTTGCGCGATTCGTTCCCCGGCTCAGAGGTGTGGAATTTGGGCTTCTTCTCGCACCGTGCTCCCAATTGGCTGCCCAGTCTCGAGTTTGGGAGTTTGCTTGTTGCCACTTTGTTGTCACTTGTTGCGCCACCACAACTTAAATCGTTTTGGCTTGTAATGTGTAGGGTGAGTTGCGATTAACAGAGGACCATGGCTCACGTGGGGCCAACATCCTGGATACCCTCCACATTACGAGAACGACCAGCATTTGACTCATCGCCGGGCTCCCCTCGCACCCCTTTCTCTCGCACCGATGGCTGCTCAACAAGCACCGCGATAAGCTTGAGCGTGAAGACGGAGTTGATGTTTGAAAGGCGGACAAGTGTGTCCGAGGGTGAGGCTGGGGGTTGTGGATTTCAAGGCATACCGCCTTCTCCCGAACCGGAAAAAGCCTTGGGCATCAAGAGACCGGATAGAGCGTGTGAAGGACGATGGCATTCACACACGCCGCAAGCGACCGCACCGCCTGGATTCGTAGAGCATTAGTGCCGTATGTGCCCATGGACATAGACAACGGGTTTAGGTAGGGGTTTGCATGTGGTATGATGCCATGTTTTGTTTTTAATGGTCGAACATGAGCCGTATGTTGGCGGTATGGGCCGGAGGTTAAAATGCACCCCCTACATATATTTTGTCATTAAACCGCCTGTGGAAACCCTTGCCTGAAACCCTCCAATATGAAATGGCAACAAAGGTGTGTGCCACATCCTCGAAACCTCACGGAAATAGCGACAGCGGCCGCCTTGTATCTCTCGGCATTCCCTGGCTACTAGGCCATAGGAAGTGTAATGGTGGTCTCGCAAATGATCGGTGCACGCAATTTAGGTTGTGACATGAGTCCAATTGAGTCGGTCCGTAATTAATGATCCCATTCCACAAAGAAACATATTTTGACCCATTTATAATTATGTATTTACCTTGCACGGACCCCACTAGTCGACATGCCGTTTTTCCTTTTCGACTTAACTATCCCACCTAGCATGTATTGGTGTGCATATCATCCATTGCCGCGTCACCATGACGTCCGATGGGCGAATGCGAGTGGCGTTCGGGAAATGTATACGGTCTGCTCGTGATCCCGACCGTATCGCAAGGCGTCTTGTATCCACCGACCGTAACCGGTCGTAATCACGGACCATTGAGGCGGGTCATGTGTTGGGTCACACTCGTACCAATGGATGTTTAGTATGAATGACCGGCCGACCATCACATTCCACTTCGAGAACCGTAATATGCAATCAAGTATTCTTGTTGCCGATGTCCCCAACCATCTCAAATGACCCATGGACCCATGTGTTGCCCTTCGATTGGCATCTGCAGCCATTGTGCGAAAATGATACCCCTAAAATCTAGACCTCGATATTCAGAACGACAAGTCGTGGCCCATTGCTCGAGCCTTAATTTCGCCAAGTTTGGGTTGTCATTCCATGCCCCTTCGCAAGGCCCCGCCGAGCCACGCCTTGAAATCCACCTCATCATGTTGGGCATGTCTCGTCGCTACGATAGGCATCATAATTGCAGAGTGCAACAACAAGTACTGCATGCGGCCAAGATTAAGAGCCACTTGTTTGCCCATGCCAAGGGCGTTCCTCATGATCACATCGTGCACGACCGTATAAATGCCGATGTTCGTGTGCTTCCGCCATGAACTCACTTGCATAATGCATTGCCTCCATTGCAATGTAACGCCATACTTCCTCTCTGTCCGCACGCCTAACGTGATTTTTCGGGATAAGCATGTACCTTTCCATCGGGTACATCCACCGTATGAACAGTGCCAAATAATTCTACCTCCTCCATGACATGGAATATCATATGTTGCATCGGGTTCCAAAGGTAGAGGGCATAAGCTCAAGGTGACCATGAGGTCAACAACCTCCAACTTCTTTCGGGTATCTCCGATATGTCGATTGCCTTCCCACATATCCATCTATAAAGTTCACTTAGGCATGCAATTACCTTGTACTGGAGCATCCAAACGTCCTCTTAGCGATTGGCGATAATCTTGCATGATACAATGCCAATCATGGCTCTTGAGTCCGCATTTTTTGGCCCCGCAGCACGACCAAGTTCAAGCCCCTAGGTGGTCTCATTGCACATATCTCATCCTTCACGCTTGAAGATCATCCGCTTCAAGACATAAGAGGCCTCGCAAATGCAACATGTCGCCCTCCTCCACCGCCACAACCATGGCTTGGAATCGTTTGTCTCCATATCTAAACGGTTGCAATGGTGTCACTCGACCGTTTCCCCCATATGGCCTTGGCATTGTTCACTTCTACATGCATTACATCCTTTGCCCATAGCTTGTGTATGTGGGTAAGATAAGAAAGTGCGAGGATCGTGACTGGGTTACTCCCCACACCGTGTTCCTCCTTTGCTGCATCACCGCCCAACGTGCATTTCAAGAGAACTTAACAGGTGAGGGCGTGGCATTTCGCATCTATTATCGAAAGCATCGATCCGAAATGACCGGCGGCCAGTTGCACCATCGCCGGGCACCAATGTACAGATTTTGTCTAAGTCTCACGACCAGGGCTCTAGGCCTATACCGCAATACACGGAGTGACCCGGACTTGTGTGCCAAGCAAATTTCCATCCGATATAATCACATGTTGCAACCACCGCTTTAAGCTTGAAAAATCTTTCGGTATCATCAATTGGCTTGGAGAAGTCCTCACAATCCACACCTACCCATAGCTCCAATTCCGCAACCAATGGTTGCAAGTACACGCCATGTTTGGCACCTGGGTCCCGGAATCACCATAGACATCAAAATGCGTTCCTTTTGGTGGATAGCCGTGGTGGAAGGTTTTGGATGACCGAAGCACCGCCATATTGAGTTGGAGCATGATCGGGCCGGCCGTTGAGGCCGTCTGCATAAATAGAGAGTCGAACGCTCCTATCGCTGCACCAAAATTTTCCATGCCATCAAGAGCAACCCAGTGTGGGTGTTGGGGCCTTTATAATCCAGACTCGCCCATCCCATCGGGATGGTAAGCATGCGGTTACAACTCGCCCCCCACCTTCATAAGAATGTGACTTGCAGCTTGTCGTGATTGGGGTAGAGAATTTGGGCGAGGCAGAGCATCCGCTAACCACCTTGAACACATCGGTGATCGCACTATCTCGATAAGTTGTGTCTCCCCGCACGCTACAAGGGCAAGCGTGCGACAACCGATCCGAGTCGTGATGCATGCCCCATCTATGACAAACAAAGGTTTTGAGGCCTCCTCGCATCGATTGATGCCATTGATCGGATGAGGATACAAACCGCAGTAAAGGTGGACCATTGCCTCGCCATCTCGGGCATGGTCAATAGGTGGCTCGGTATTGAGTGTCGTGGCGGACTGCAAAGAATCGTGGACCATCTCGACGGTTTCGCCACCCACCCAGATCGGCCCTACATTGCGCCCGAGCCTCCCACATGCCAGGGATGAATATGTGGAATAACTCCCGGTCGCGCGACCATGGCTTGGAATCGTTTGTCTCCATATCTAAGCAGGTTGCAATGGTGTCACTCGACGGTCAAAATTCCCCATATGGCCTTGGCATTGTTCACTTCTACATGCATTACATCCTTTGCCCATAGCTTGTGTATGTGGGTAAGATAAAGGCCAGTCGTAGGATCGATGACTCATGAGTTACTCCCCACACTCAGTGTTCCTCCTTTGCATGCATCATGCCATGCATTTCAAGAGAACTTAGGAACAACGCTGCGAAGTGGGCGTGGGCGCATTTCGCATCTATTATCAGCATCGATGCGAAATGACCGGCGGGTGTCGGCCGGTTGCTACACCATCGCCGGGCACCAATGTCGACATTTGTCTAAGTCTGGCGACCCGGCTCTAGGCCTATCGATCAATACAGCGGAGTGACCCGGACTTACGGGCCAAGCAAATTTCCATCGGGATAATCACATGTTGCAACCACCGGTCTTTGCCGCGAAGCTTGAAAAATCTTTCGGTATCATCAATTGGCTTGGAGAAGTCCTCACAATCCACATACCCATACCAATTCCGCAACCAATGGTTGCAAGTACACGTCCATGTTTGCTTTGCTTGGGTCCGGAATCACCATAGACATCAAAATCGTTCCTTTTTGGTGGATAGCGGTGGAAGGTTTTGGATGACCGAAGCCCCATATTGAGTTGGAGCATGATCGATGGCAAGCGGGTTGAGGCCGTCTGTACAAATGAAATTCGAGCGTTCCTATCGTCGGCACCAAAATTTTCCACGCCATCAAGAGCAACCCAGGCGGTGTCACCATAATCCGCATCTTACCATCCAGGCTTGGGATGGTAAGATCTTGATTCTTACCTTCCACCGGGAATGACTTCCGAACCTTATGCGTGGTGGGGTGAAAATTTGGGCGGCGAGCAGCAATCCTATACACCAGACACCGGTGATGCACTGTCGATATTGCATCTCACCGCTCCACGAAGACAGCGTGCACGACAAGCGTCTGGTGTTGATGCATGCCCCATCTATGACAAACAAAGGTTTTGAGGCCTCCTCGTGATTGATGCCATTGATCGGGGACGGAGGATACAAAAGCGTGCAAAAGGTGGACCATTGCCTGCCATCTCGGGCATGGTATGAGTGTCGTGCACGGACTACAGTGCGTGGCATGGACCATCTGACGGTTTCGTCACTGCCGTGTCGGCCCTACATTGCGCAGCCCTCCCAGGCAGTTGTGGATGAATATGTGGAATAACTCCAAGGCCGTGTCACGATCATCGATCCAACAAGCGCCGGCCCTTGAAGATAGTCACTTGGTGGGCGTCCCTACAAGAGATTCAATGGTGTGTTAGAGCGGATGCATACGCTAAGCGTGCCAAGATGCAATGGTGTGGTAAAGATGTGATGCATTCATGG
The DNA here is from genome assembly GCA_010909165.1 of Anthoceros angustus. Taxonomy (NCBI): domain Eukaryota; kingdom Viridiplantae; phylum Streptophyta; class Anthocerotopsida; order Anthocerotales; family Anthocerotaceae; genus Anthoceros; species Anthoceros angustus. The sequence goes on from MU008163.1 coordinate 1,095,652, forward strand.
CAAACCTCAGCGGCGCTATGATGTCGATTGCTGGAATGGGCGGCGCGATGTGCCCTCACGGGATGCTCATTACCAATGCAATCGGGACATGACCTGCAATTGCGGTTGCGAGGACCATGAATCCATGTTCGCGCCCGACTTGAGTGAGTTGTTCTTGCATCTAACATTTAGACTAGAGCGTCAAAGGGTTGAGGCTAGATGGCATAAAGGGCCATTCTTGGTTGCGAAAACGGTCATCACTCGCCCGAATTTGGGCGAACATGGCTAGAAACGGGCCTCACGCCCGGGTTCCGCCGACTGTGCGATCTTTGCAAATTATAGTACCACAGTGTGGCCCATACGGGCTGCCGTCGTCCGTACCAAATGCCGATGATATGTACCTAGCCTTGAGGTGCAAAAACCTTGGCGATTGGGTTCGCTCGACGGAGCATCAAAGTGTGCGACATCTTGAAGCTCACCAGCGTGCCAGTTCTGGCAGGTGCTTTAACAATTCGGTCGCCTTGTATGCGACTCGGGGGAATGGCCCGGCGGCCGCTCTAATCTGGGGATGGGCCAATCCCATCGCCCGATGCCGCCCGTTCATTCCTGATTGGACACGGCCGTGACATGGACCTTGTGAGGAGTGCGCTTGAGTCTAGTTCATCGCCGCCATCGAATACGGCCGGTACCATCGCCGGGGTGAACCCCTTGTGGCGGTGGGAGCATGCTCCTCACCTCCGGCGGAGATTGCGTGCGTGCGAGGCCTTGAGCGGATGAGGTCGAGGTTCAGTATGGACTCACGGGCGTGGGCGGGTATTGCAAATTGCGGAGGGCGCCATCGACGATGGAGAAGCACTATCACATCACAGCGTCTCGGCAATGATGATGCGGGACCACGCGCCATTCGCTCCATCGCGGTGCAAGCAATGTCAGGAAGTGGTGGGTTGGATGTGCATCGAGGTTGGGGCAAGGCATGGTGGAAGCCAAGGAATTGGGCATATTTGTGGCCGATGTGGTAGAGACTCGAGGGCGTCACACATCTCTTGAACATCCCAATTGTTCTTTGAGGTCGGGACCCCGGTGAGCAAGATGTTTTGTCCCATACATTGACGAAGTTTGGCGTGATAGTTATCGACTGGAGCCACCTTTGAGGCGGGACCCGAGGCCAAGGCATCGGCGTCACGTGACGGTTGGAGACCATGCGGGTGAAGAAGCCTACTTCAGCGGTGGGCGGGAGATCCAGGACCTCAGGCTCACCAGGTGGGGGCCAAAAATTCAGGTTCGCTCTGTTGGCCCACCGTGGGATCCCAAGCGTCTGGTTGTGTGGACAAGACCCTCTCGTCCACTCCATGAATTCATCAGAGCGCCTGTGGCGGGACTTTTGCTGATGGCCAGCCGGGCGCGCACAATCCCGTGTCGTTGTAGGAAGAAGTCCGTTCCCAAAGGAATGATAGGCCGTTTACGCGTTTGGTGATTCTTCTGACCTTAGCGCTCGTTCGGTCTCGGCACACACACATACTCCTAACTACTCACAGCGTTCACGTGGGTATGGCCAAGCGTTTGGACCCGTTCGCGTCCGTATCGTTCACATACATCCTCACGCATCGATCCTTTCCTCTCTCCTCTCACGCTACACTCTTGATCTTAGAAAAAAGAGTTCTGTGATCGGACCTCCTCGTCGTTCGGGCCTCCGTCCGGGCTCTACCACCCTCCGTTCCTCCGGCTCACGCGCGTTCGATCAGTTCGTGTCGGACCGCGGCTCGGACGAGCACGGATCACGGTCACCCTTCCACACACACCACAACGCGTTAAGTCCGTCACGGGACCTTGATCAATCTCCCGGGTGCACCTTTCGGTGACTCGGGACTCACGTTAGCAAGAAGACTCACAAAGGTGCAGAACGCGGCATCAACACCAAGAGAAAGATGCTTTACTAGGCGACCTCGGCCCTCTTATCTGCGCCCAAGGTGGCGTCTTTATTACCCCTATTACGAGGCTCGGTATACCCTAATCGACGCCTACCATTCCCCCTATCTCCTTCGCCGGTGGGAAGGTCCAGGCCCTCGGAATGGGTGGTCAATCCCCGTCAGCGGTTGTGGTGCACCCAATCGGATGATCCGTGGCGGGCCCCTCTCTCCCGGAATCACTGTCGGGTTGGGCTCGGTGATCGACAACGCCCGTTACCGGCGTCATCCTCCCACGGCCTCACAGGTCCTTCGTGGTGGGGCCACCCTATCGGCTCCCCTAAGCGTAAGTCGAAGGGGCTCCTCCTTCACGCCGGTCCTCGGGGTCTCGACTCACGAACCCGAGTCAAACTTCACAGGTCGAGTCGGCTTGTCTCAGGTCCGGACCTCGGTCGGTTATGTCCGGACAGGTCCGGACCCGGTCGGACTTGAGTCGGACTTGTCAGTCCGGACTTGTCGGACTTATTCGTCCGGACTTGTCCGGCCTCCCGGGTCGGACAAAGTCCCTCACGCCCCCGGGTTTCCTCCCTCACGGGACTCCTCGTGGCTCTCCCTCGAAGTCCTCCGGTTCCCGATCGCCGGGTGACTCCGTTGGCCCCTCCTTCCATGGTGAGGTGCTGACCCTCATCGCATCGCCCTCTCGTTCTCCTCGGTTGCTCCTCTCGCGCTCCGTCATCTCCAAGCAGGCCACTAGGGTCCTGTCTTGTCCCGTGGCCTTCATCTCCTTGAGCCTTCCGGTCCGTCCGTCTGCGGACGAGGCTTCTCGCCTTGGGAGCTCGGCGTGGTAATAGGCAAAGTCTGATCGACTTGTTGAATTGCCTCTTCCACGTGTGCGGAGCACCGATACTCCCTCGCCATAAGTGTTGGGCGTCTGCTTGTTGGGCCACTCTCTGCCGGTTGTGGTGGGCGTGTATCACGTGAGGCTACAAGGCGGCCTCGGTCACCTCTGCCTAGCTCCACTTGCTCCTCGTCGTTTCCATCGCCGACTTACCGCCATAGCGGCGTTCCCTTCCGCCTTTCTCGGTGGACCGGTGACTTCTTTTACGCTTCCGGTGCTCGCGCTCCCGTTCATTCGGCCTTTAGCTGACTCCCTCTCCGGCGGTCGGATACCTCCGTCCAGGCTCGGGACTTCCTCCGGCTCCTTACGGCAGCGTCCAACTCCTTGGATAGTCGCGATTTTCCTCCGTCTTGACGGGCCGGGCTTCTGTTTGTCTTGGATTCTCGTTGAGAATCACTGCTTTCTCAAGCGCATCTTGGGTTGTAGCTCGGCGTGTCCTTCTTGCCTCCTCTACCTCCTGCATTTGTACTCGGAGATCCTCTATCTCCCAGTCTTGGCCTTCCCTGCTCCATAGCCTTTGTCACGGCCAGTAGCCTCATTTGCTTGACTCTCTCCACGGTTCGATCACGTCATGGTGATCCGGTCGCTCTTCTTGCCAGGCTCCTTCGCCGCCTTTACAGGCCTCGCCCACTTGGCTCTGGCCGGGCCGCCTCCGGTCGAGCTCTCTCTTGTGCGGGCCTCTTCCGCCTCTGCTGCGCTTCCCTCTTCCGCAAGGTCCTCCGCCGCTTGGGCCTCCAGGCTTGCTTGCTGGTGAAGAACCTTAACCAGTCTGGCGCCCGGGCCTCGCTCCGCCATTTCCCTTCCTCGATCCGAGGGACTCCGCCTTTCCTTTGCCCTCGGCCGCCTTCACTTGCTCTTGGGTTCCACCATCCTCCTCGGGTGGCCTCCACTTCACAGGTCTTCTCTGTACACGAGACCCCAAAGCATTCCGTCCATGTAGCGGAGACTCGCCGTGTTTCTTCCACGGCCGTGAGGCCCCACAAAGTCCGTGGGAGCCGGCATTTCTCGGTCCGCCAAGGACCTCCATACCGATCAGTAAGTCGGTGGGTTCTCGGACCTAATCGGGACCCTCGGGTCACAGTGGTGAGTCAGTCTCACCCTCTTTGGCCCTCTTGGCCTCTAACTCCTTTGTGCCCTCTTTCTCACAGGGCTCGGAGGAGGTGAGGGGTCAGGAGCAAGCTCTTTTGCCCCTTCACTGCCGGGGCAGGACCCGGCGTGGGGGTGCGCGGTGACCTCCACTCCTTGGGCCACGTCCTTTTCGCCCTCCTTACGCCTCTTGACCTCTTGCCACTCAGGTGGCGGGGTAAGTCTGCACCAGTCTTTGCGTTGGTAAGCGGCACCGTCTTCGCCTCTTGACTCCCGGAGTTCGTCGGGGCTCGGCAGTCGTGGTTGTTGGTTTTGTTGCAGCCGGTGCGGGGCCCAACCCTCGGCATCGGCTCCCTCACTCTTGCTGCTCGGAGGGCACCAAAAGGAGGGGAATCGCCTCCCAAACTTCCACAGGTGGTGAGGGGTTCGCTCAGGGCGTGAGTCAGGAATCCTCGATCGTCCTCCTCCCGAGTCGCTTGGTCTTGAAGGGCGACCCCCACCTCAGGCCCTTGCACGCTCTCGGGGCCTCCTTCCGGGCGCCGCTCAAGCTCTCCCTCCTTGAGGGCTCGAAATGTCCCCATACATGAATCGGTATGGGGTCTGATGGCGAGGCTTCGCTCCTTAGCTTCGTGCCTCTGGCAGGCGAAGATAATCCTTCCCCGTCGCTCTCTTCCCATTGGGCGCATGCGAGAATACCAGTTATCACCAAGGTGATCCACCTTGGTGGCGAGTTCAATGGACAATGATCCGGGCTACCCCTTACTCGTCCGGCGGATCGGATATCAACCATCCGTTGGTTGTCCTGCGTTCGAGCCTCGGCGCGCGGTGGTGGCCCTATCTTCCCCTTGCCTTAAGGGGCTCGGCCACGCCCCTTCTTCCTCCTTGGCGGTTGTAGGCCATCCTCGGGACCTCAAGGTCCATCGCCTCGGGTCCTCCGGAGGTTCTTGGATCGGACCTCCTTGTTGATCGCCGGCATCTTCGGGCAAACTCCGGACTAGAGTAGCGTTGTCAAGGTCGAGACCATTTGGAACACGTCAGATGCCACTCTGCACCAATTCCCCCTGCTTCCTCCGGCCGGGCGAAGTCCGGATAGCGCGGGTCACAATGTTGCGCTCCACGGTCCATGGCTCCCAGACTCCGTCGGCTTTTGGGTGCCATTGCTTTCTCCTCCTCTTGTTCTGGCTGGCGTCGGCACGATGTTCCTCCTTCGCCGTTTGCTCCAACCAGGGCCGCTCTGGCGCCCAAAAGCGCGAGCCGGATTGCGGGCGCGAGGCTGAATGCGGAGGCTGCGCGGAAAATGACCTCCCTCCTTGGCGCTTGTGGAAAGCTTCTGGGCGGGGCGCCTCGTTGTCCGTAGCGCGAGGGCATGGCTTACTCGACCCTCGCCCGCTTACTGCGGCCTTACGCCCGCGCCGCGTGAATACTGCCTGTCCTGGCAGGGTTACGGCCTCTGCATGCCCGACCTCCACTCGGGGCCGTCCGTGGCGCCGCCTCGTCATCCTCACGCCTCGCTCCTAGGTTACTTTCACGGCGTACTTATCCTATTTTGACTGGGTGGGTTCGGACTTATCCGTTACTCGGCGTGGTCCGGAGCTTGCCATAGTGGTGCAGGGTCCGTTGTTCACTCAGTCCGGAGTATACTCGAGCCTCGTCCGGGCTACCCCAATTTATTCCTCCTTTTCCGCCTTATTTATCCTTCAATCCTAAAAGAAACCCTACTTATTTCTTAACTCCCGAAGTGCATAGCCCACATACTCCCTTCTCATCATTGGCGTCTCCGCCAACACTAAAACTTCTTCACCGCCACCCGTTTACCCGAGTGGGCAGCTCTCCATCTAGGCGCCGTGGTGGGCCGGACCGTTGTCATATACTTGCACCACTTGGTACGGACCCATCCATCTCGGTGAAGTTTGCACAAATGCATGTAACGACTATCATAAAGGAGGGCGGGTCCTTCCTTTACATACTCGATTCCATGATCGTGATCGTGCCAAATCTTTGGTTTTGCTGTTGCATCTTGGTGAGCTTCTTCCATCCTCATGTCTTTGCAAACCCCAAGAGTCGCTCGGTGGCTTTCCTCTTACGGTCTCCTTCCATCATTACTCGAAAAGTGGGCACTTCAAACTCTCACGGCATTACGGAGAGTGTCGTAGGTCAAGTAAGGGTCCGTTGTGTGGTCACCTTCTCTGCTCGGGCATACAGTGCGGATGGCGGCTTGGTATCCGATCATGGGCGTAGTTCACGTGAGTTTATTCGATCCTGCGGATGAGCCCATTTGTCTTCTCTGTCATTGGCCCATTGGATTGTAGGGTGCCGTCTTGCGATGATTGATGCGAAATACTCCGTCATGGCGGCCACCACATCATTAAGGAAATGGGTTCCCCTATCACTTACCAAGCTGCGGCGGACATCCGTGCGGGTTATGATGTTGTCTGGAATTTGGCCACGGTATTTGCGAGTCCGTTCTTGTCGCCGCCTCTACCCACAGTGCGATGGTCCGTTGCCACGGGATGTATCTCCTTGTGTGTGTCTTGTCGTGTGTATGGGTCCAACAAAGTCAATACCCCACTTTTGAAGGTGCCGGTGCCAATATCGGTACTAGCGGCCCTGTGTCGGGGTTGGCTTCCGATCCGGGACAAGCATCACACTTCTTCCTGGTGGGTGTCCCCATACATTGTTGGCCCGATCCGCTTCAAAATCTTTTGGTGGTGACTGTCTTGCGTAGTGTCCCCCCAATCCTTCGCATTCCCTTGACGAGCTCCTGTCTGCGGTTGCAAGTACCTTCGTTCTACTCAGGCCCTAATTTGAACACACACCGTTGTACATTACGAAGGGTCGAGCATAGTGCACGAATGCCTCCCTCATCCCACAGTCGATTTTGAAGCTCCATTCCCAGTGCGCTCTATTCTTGGTCGGACGAGCGGCCCCTCCTTCCGCTTAAAATGCCCGGTTCGTAGCTTGGGGTTGGTCGGTGGGCTCCTCGGTTGTACTTTCTGCGGCAACCAATGTCTCATCCGGGGAGCATCTTCTTCGATCTCTCGCTGTTTTCAATCGTGACGAAATGCATTTTGGTCTTGCCTCCCTTGTCTTGTTTCCACTTGACGTGAACTCCTGCGGCAATATCCACCTTGCTATCCGTGACGGTCCGTCTTATTCACGGATGCTTGACGCAAAGTGGTCTACATAGAACACAAACTCCGGTAGTAGGTAGTGTCGAATTTCTTGGACATATACCATACCCAGTGCTTGGCGCTTCTGTAGTTGTGTATTTTCGTTCGCGTGGGTGGTATCGTCGCGTAGTATACGGGATAATCCGCGCTTGTCGTCCTTCGGCTCGGCACTACTCCGATAGCGGACACATCTACATACACATGAAATTTCTGCTCGATCCGGTCCTCTTAGAACCGTGCGCTTACCAAGGTGTTACATAAATCCGAAGGCCTCCTCTCGCTCCGTGACCCGGGTCCAAACCTCCTCCCATGAAGTTACATCAACTTAGCGCCCTCTTGCAAAGTCCTTAATAAACCGTAGTATCCCACCATTCCGAAACCTCTCGGCTCCTTTAGGTTCGTGGTGGAGGCGGATGACCGGACCTTGTCTGGTCCACCTCGATTCCAGCAGGCACGATGTCAAAGATTCCCTCCGTCATTCCAAAGTAGCATTTCTCGGTGTAGGCTCAATTGAGTCTCCGGCGCTCAAGCACCTTCTTAGATGCCCAAGGTGTTTGTCCTGCTCCCCATGCACACAAAATCATCCGGAATATCTCCATGAAGTCCCTCGAAGTCACGGAAGGCGTTGGTCACCATGCATGAGCGACCACAGGCGCTCGGTCATCCCAAAGGCACTTCTCTTGTAGGCAAGCGTACCCCACTCCGTAGTGAAGGTCGTCTTGTCCCGGTCAAACTCCCTTAGGTGCAATTGGTTATATCCGGAGTAGCCATCCGGAAGGAGTAAGTAGTCCGTCCGACCACCTTGTCCAAAATGTATCTGAATGGCATGGCCGGAAGTGGTCCTTCTCCGTTCGGCGTTGAGCTTCCTCAATCTTGGCATACCGAATCTTTGTTTCTTGGGAACCACCACAATCGGTAGCGACCCACTCGGTTGTGATGGGGAAAATGATGTCTGCCTCCGGTACTTATCAAGGACCTCCTTCACCTTGATCGAATACTTGGGGTTGAGCTTGTATTGTCGGATTGGTGGCACGCTCACGGCTTCAAATCGATCTTATGCTCTCCACTTCTTGAATGCCCTTCATGTCCGTGACCTTGAGGCGAACACCTCATAAAACTCCCCAGTGCTTTAGTCCTTCCTTGGTCCGGAGGCATGCCTTTCTTAAACTTCTTGCTGGCGGACCTCCACTTCTTCCACGTCCGGGTTCACCGTCTCCCGTTCGTCTTGCCTCATTGCGTCCAAACCCCTCGTCCTCCTCTGGGATCGTCCTCTCGCATCCCCATTCTCGAAGAGCTCGTCGGAGGTGAATCGTGTTACTCCGATGTCGCTTTTCCTTGGTCCGACTCTTGTTGTCTCCCCTTGTCTTTGGTCACCTCCTCTTCACTTCCTTCCTCCGGCCCGTTGTGGCGTTTACTAAAACAATCAATCACTTCCACCAAAGGCATCCCGGTAGTCCATCTCCTCCTCGGACCCGGCGGATCTTGGCGAAAGTCGCCTCCTCGGAACTATCTTGTTCGTCGCCCGGTGGAGTCCTCCGAGGTATACCCTTGTAGTGCTCACGGTTTCCCACAATAGGTGTCCTTGCTCCGGTGATAGCAACCCTCCCTTCTCGCACCTTAGGGTCCCGTCCACGAAGTGAATCTCCTTCCTTCCAAAGTGTAGCTTGCAGGCCAACCCACCATGGCAACACCTCATACCCTAATGGTCCGGCGGTTTGATCACAACAAAATCCGGTTTGTAGGGTGCCGGCTATGGTGGCCAAGACTCGGTTAACTCCCGCGGATCTCTTCTTGACATATACGCCATTCTCGAGTCTTCGTTGAGGTTGAAGGATGTGAAGCCCAATTTTCGTGCCGGTGATGAGGTTGACTCGGACCCGTGTCCAGCGGTACATCCTTGATGATACATCCAATCTCCACTTGTACCACTGGCGGTCGTATGGGACACCACCCTCACTTCCAGTGCTACCCTTCACGGCTTTGGTGCTCACCGGTGGGTTTCCCTAACGGCCAGCGGACCTCTTGTATTTGGGTTATCCCTCGGGTGTCGAAAGGACACAAGGTCTGGCGATTCATCATCGGTCGCCACATTAAAGGCGAGGCTTCTACCCCAATCGAGGATCCTGCTGCTGCGTCCTCATCCTCTCCCGGTCACGTGTTACGGTATTCTCCGGATGCTTGCGCATCTCCTGCAACATCTCGGTCACCTCCGGACTACGTCCGTGGAAGCTAACGTCGCCGTCGAGGCACCGTTCCTTCTCCACTGTCTGCGGAGAACTTCCTTGGGTAATCCCTCCGTGAGCTGCCGTCCAGCCCTCCTTCATCGGTCGGATCCTCTGCTGGTATTTGGTTTGATTGCCTTCCTCGGCGTCCGTGGCGCTTCCTCCGATCTTGTTCTTCTTCCTTCTCGCTCCTTCCTTGACTACAGTAGACACCTCAAGATTTCCATGACTCCTTCCTTCGACACCCCCGTACCTTCTTGTTCTTTTCCATCTCGCGTACCTCACAGGAATCTCTTCCTCCGCCAGAGCATCTTGACTTGCCGTCCTGCCGGTCTTAGGAGGTGGCGTTGGTGGTCGGGGTTCTCCGCTTGGTGTGGCATATGCGTCCTTGCGGGGTTGGGACATAGCGTCTTGCTGTCATATGCCCTTGCATCGCCCACTGTCGAAGTCCCCATTACCCTCGTTGAGTGCGGACACGCGTTGGAGTAATGGATTCCGTTCCAACAGACCACGGCCGTCGGAGGATACGAAGGGCTCCCATGCGGTCTTTGCATCGGTGGGGCCCGTTGTATTGGACCTCCGGTTGGCGGATACATGGTTTTGGGATATCGCGGCCCGGAGGGGCTTCACCACTGATAGGCCTCTTCCCATTGCTCCTCGGCCTCCTCCTCGTATTCGTAGTCCACTTGATGCACCGGCCTTGAGGCGGTTGGACTTCGAATGGCGTGTTGGCACACGGCACACGTCGTTCGCCGTGTCGGTGTTTTCCGCGCTCGGTCCTTAACACAGTTTATCGCGGTCCTCTACTCTCTTTATCACTTTTCCAGTCCTCCCGGACTGCTACCTCCTTTGAGGGAGTCTGAGCTTCTCGGACGGTCTTGGTGTCACCACCTCCTTCTTACCACTTCTTTTTTGGCGGGGCCTTCTTGCTCTTCTTCTTGGGGATACTCTTCCTCGCTAGAGACCTCCGTCTCTTCTTGGACTGCTCCTCCTCAGAGACACCTCGATTGGTCTTCCTCCTCCTCAAGACTCTTCCTCCTCGGAGTCGAACCCGTTTCTTCTTCTTCTTCTTGCCTCCTTGAGCGGTTCTTTATCCTCGATGTAGCGATTCCTCGTAGTTTTCGGCCGCTCGACCGCCTTGCCCGTCCTTCTCGGCCGGCGGGGCGTGCAGCCATGGGTTTGGCTAGACGCCGCGAACCACCGTCGCTTGCATCGTGGTATGGGTTGGATGCCGATCCCTCGGGGCATAGAACCGCTCGATGTCTGAGCCCGGCTTCTCCTTCTTCCCTCGATTTTCCAACTTTGATAATACATACCCCTCTGGTCGATCCCTCGAAACCGTTCTAAGAAGGCATTTTCAAAGCTTCAAGCGAGGGTGGGGCATTCTCCGGTGGTCGGTACTTTCTCCGATACCATTGAGCGGTTGTCCTCGGAGAACCCCTTGGAAAAATTTGGATGAGTGCGACTCCCTCTCCGTTGAAGTTGGCTTTGGACGAAGTCCTCCACAAAGGTCTCGCATCCGCTCCTTCTTCCCTCCGAATATGGAGTCGCTTGTTTGGTCGGTAGGGGCCATGGCTGCGCCATCGATGGGTTAGGCGTGGGCATCCTACCTTCTTCCGTTGGCGTCCCTGTACCCGTACTCGTCTTGGTCCGACAATTCGACCACGTTCTCCCTCCTCGATCGTGGTGCTCTCGTTGGGTTTGGCGTCTCTCCCTCTCCACGGCTCGGAGAGCGAGTGACCACGTCCGATCCTCTGACGGTTCACTCTTGACCGCTCGCCACGCATTCACTTACCTTCTCTTCCTAAGGGCGCACTGCGGCACCACGGCCGATTTCATTCCCGCAGCGCCAAAATGTGGCGGGACTTTGATGGCGGTGGCGCGCACAATCCGTGTCGTTGTAGGAAGAAGTCCGTTCCCAAAGGGAATGATAGGCCCGTTTACGCGTTTGGTGATTCTTACCGTCCTTAGCGCTCGTTCGGTCTCAACACACATACTCTAACTACTCTGGCGTTCACCGTCAGGCCGGCCAAGCGTTTGAGACCCGTTCGCGTCCGTATCGTTCACCATCCTCACGCATCGATCCTTTCCTCTCTCCCTCACGCTACACTCTTGTCTTAGAAAAAGCGGGTTCTGTGATCCGGACCTCCTCGTCGTTCGGGCCTCTCGTCCGGGCTCTACACACCCTCCGGAGTTCCTCCGGCTCACGCGTTCCGGTCGGTGTCGGACGCGGCTCGGGGCACCGCGGATCACGGTCACCCTTCCTGCACACACCACAGCGTTAAGTCGTCACGGGACCTTGATCAATCTCCCGTGCACCTTTCGTGACTCGGGACTCACGTTAGCAAGAAGACTCACAAAGGTGCAGAGCAGCATCAACACCAGAGAAAGATGCTTTACTAGGCCTCGGCCCTCTTATCTGCGCCCAAGGTGGCGTCTTTATTACCCCTACGGGCGATAGCTCGGTATACCTAATCGACGCCTACCCCTATCCCCTATCTCCTTCTTGTTGTGGTGGGAAGGTCCTGCCTCGGAATGGGTGGTCAATCCCCGTCAGCGGTTGTGGTGCACCAATCGGATGATCCGTAGGCGGGCCCCTCTCTCCGGAATCACATCGGGTTGGGCTCTGGCGGTCGACAGCCGTTACCACGCATCCTCCCCAGCCTCCCACAGGTCCTTCGCCATTGTGGGGAAGGTCCAGGCCCGCCTCGGAATGGGTGGTCCAATCCCGTCACAGCGGTTGTGGTGCACCCAATCGGATGATCCGTGAGGCGGGCCCCTCCTCTCCCGGAATCACAGTCGGGTTGGGCTCGTGATCGGCGGTTACCACGGCGTCATCCTCCCTGGCCTCCCACAGGTCCTTCCGGTGGGGCCACCTATCGGCTCCCCTAAGCGTAAGTCGAAGGGGCTCCTCCTTCTCTGCCCGGTCCCGGTCCTGTCACTCCGACTCGAGAGTCGGCTTCACAGGTCCGGCCGGCTAGGTCGACCTTGTCTCAGGGGTCCGGACCTCGGGGTCGGTTGTCGGACTTGGTCCGGACTTACAGTCCGGACTTGAGGTCGGACTTATTGAGTCAGGTCGGACTTATTCAGGTCCGGACTTGAGTCCGGCCTCCCGGGACAAAGTCGGACTCACCGGGTTTCCTCCCTCACGGGACTCCTCAGTGGCTCTCCTCCAGGCTGTTCCCGATCGGGTGGCTCCGTTGGCCCCTCCTTCCATGGTGAGGTGCGGGTGCTTACCTCGCATCCGCGCTCCCTGGTTCCTCCTCCCGGTTGCTCCTCTCCGCGCTCCGTCATCTCCAAGCAGGGGCCACTAGGGTCCTGTCATCCCGTGGCCTTCATCTCCCAGGCCTTCCGAGTCCGTCGTGGGCGTGAAGGCTTCTCGCCAGGCTCGGTGGTAATAGGCAAAGTCAGATCGACTTGTTGGTGCCTCTTCCACGTGTGCGGGCACCGATACTCCCTCCGCCATAAGTGTTAGGGTGGCGTCTTTGCCCGGCTTGTTGGGCCACTCTCTGCCCGGTTGTGGTGGGGCCGTATCACGCGAGGCTACAAGGCGGCCTCGGTCACCTCCTGCAGTGCCTGTTGCTCCGCTCCGGCTCGTCGTTTCCTTTCCCGCCACTTACCGCCATAGCGCGTTCCCTTCCGCCTTTCTCGGTGGACCGGCTTCTTTTACGCTTCCGGTGCTCGCTCCGTTCATTACGGCCTTTAGCTCCGCTCCTCTCCAGTGATCGGATACCTCCGTCCAGGCTCGGACTTCCTCCGGCTCATGGCACAGCGTCCAACTCCTTGGATAGTCGCCGATTTTCCTCCGTCTTGACGGGCGGACTCTTTTGTGCTCGAGTCGTGGATTCTCGTTGAGAATCACTGCTGCTCCGACGCATCTTGGGTTGTAGCTCCAGTGTCCTTCATCCTCCATCTGCTGCGCCTCCTCTACCTCCTGCGGTACTCGGAGATCCTCTATCTCCCGAGTCTTGGCCTCCACTCCATAGCGCCTTTGTCGCCTTGGGTCAACCTCATTTTCTGACTCTCCACCACGGTTCGATCCGTCTGTGATCCGGTCGCTCTTCGCTTGAGCTCGCCGCCGCCTTTACGGCCTCGCCCACTTGGCCCTCTGGCCGGGCCGCCTCCAGTCCGAGCTCTCTGCTTGTGCCGGGCCTCTTCCGCCTCTCTGCGCTTCCCCTCTTCTGCAAGGTCCTCCCGCTTGGCCTCTGAGCTTGCTTCAGGTGAAGAGAACTTAACCTTGATCTGCTGAACCGCGGGCCTCGCGCTCCGCCACCCGGCGTTTCCCTTCCTCGATCCGGCGAGGGACTCCGCCTTTCCTTTGCCCTCGGCCGCCTTCACTTGCTCTTGGGTTCCACCATCCTCCTCGGGTGGCCTCCACTTCAGGTCTTCTCATTTGCACGAGACCCCAAAGCATTCCGTCCATGGCGGTGGCAGGACTTCGCCGTGTTTCTTCCACGGCCGAGTGAGGCCCCACAAAGTCCGTAGTGGGAGCCGGCATTTCTCGATCCGCCAAGGACCTCCATCCGATCCGGAGTAAGTCGGTGGGTTCTCGGACCTAATCGGGACCCTCGGGTCACAGAGTGGTGGTCCAGTCTCACCCTCTTGGCCCTCTTGGCCTCTAACTCCTTTGTGCCCTCTTTCTCACAGGGCTCGGAGGAGGTGAGGGGTCAGGAGCAAGCTCTTTTGCCCCTTCACAGCCGGGGCAGGGGCCGGCTCGAGGTGGGCTGCGCGGTGACCTCCAGCTCCTTGCGTCCCTTCTGCTCCTTACCGCCTCTTGACCTCTTGCCACTCCGTGGGCGGGGGAGTGGCACCTTCGAGGTCTTTGCGTTGGTAAGCGGCTTTGCCTCTTGGCTCTTGCTGAGTTCGTCGGGGCTCGGCGGTGTCGTTGTTATTGTTGTTGCCGTCTGCGGGGCCGCCCTCGGCATCGACTCCCTCTGCTTGCTGCTCGGAGGGCACCAAAAGGAGGAAGGGGAATCGCCTCCCAAACTTCCACAGGTGGTGAGGGGTTCGCTCAGGTATGGAGTCAGGAATCCCTCGATCGTCCTCCTCCAGTCGCTTGGTCTTGAAGGGCGACCCCCACCTCAGGCGCCCTTGCACGCTCTACAGCGGGGCCTCCTTCCGGGCGCCGCTCAAGCTCTCCTCCTTGAGCTCGAAATGTCCCCATACATGAATCGGTATGGGGATCGATAAGAGGCTTCTCGCTCCTTAGCTTGCGTGCCTCTGGCCCAGGTGAGATAATCCTTCCCAGTCCGCTCTCTTCCCATTGGCGCATGCGAGAATACACCAGTTATCACCAAGGTGATCCACCTTGGTGGCGAGTTCAATGGACAATGATCCGGGCTACCGCCCTTAATCCGGCGGATCGGATATCAACCATCCGTTGGTTGTCGCTGCGTTCGAGCCTCGGCGCCGGTGGGCCCTATCTTCCCTTCGCCTTAAGGGCTCGGCACCGCCCCTTCTTCCTCCTTGAGCGGTTGTAGGCCATCCTCGGGACCTCAAGGTCCATCGCCTCGAGTCCTCCGGAGGTTCTTGGATCGGACCTCCTTGTTGATCGCCCGGCATCTTCGGGCAAACTCCGGACTAGATAGCGTTGTCAAGGTCCGAGACCATTTGGAACACGTCCGGATGCCACTCACCAATTCCCCACTTCCTCCGGCCGGGCGAAGTCCGGATAGCGCGGGTCACAATGTTGCGCTCCACGGTCCATGGCTCCCACTCCGTCGGCTTTTGGGTGCCATTGCTTCTCCTCCTCTTGTTCTTTGTAGGCTGGCGGTCGGCCGGCACGATGTTCCTCCTTGCGTTCGTTGCTCCAACCTTGGGCGTGCGCTCTAAGGCGCGCCCAAAAAAGCGCGAGCCGGATTGCGGGCGCAAGGGGCTGAGGTCTGCGGGCTGCGGACCTCCCTCCTTGGCGCGCTTGTGCTTCTGGGCGGAAGGCGCCTCTTCGTTGTCCATGCGCGAGTGCATGGCTTACTCGACCCTCGCCCGCCTGCGGCCTTACGCGCCGCGGCCGCGGGCGTGAATACCTGCCTGCGGCCTCGCAGGTTACAGTCTGACCTCAGCATGCCGACCTCCACTCGGGGCCGTCCGCGTGGCGCCGCCGTCATCCTCACGCCTCGCTCCTAGGTTACTTTCACTGGCGTACTTATCCTATTTTGACACTGGGTGGGTTCCGGACTTATCCGTTACTCGGCGTAGTCAGCTTGCCATAGTAATGCGGGGTCCGTTGTTCACTCAGTCGGAGTATACTCGAGCCTCGTCCGGCGCTACCCCAATTTATTCCTCCTTTTCCGCCTTATTTATCCTTCAATCCTAAAAAAGCGAAACCCTACTTATTTCCCTGCTCCCGAGTGCATAGCCCTGATTTGCGCCACCAAGATCGTCAGCGGAAGGGGTGTGTCCGGAGGTTGATATGCATCGGGGCATCACCACCTTTTCTCGCATGCCTTCATTTACAACGTCACCGAGGCCTTTGTGTACTATTGATTTTATGTCTAATAAGCGGTGCATTCGAGGTGCTCGAGCTTGCAATGCCATCGTGAGGGCGTGCCACTTTGCATTGGTAGCGGAAAGGTTCGGATGGTTCTTGTAGAACATATGCATTCATCTTTGAGCCTCGGACATTCGGCAAATTGTGGTAGTGGACATGCATGACTCACGCATGGAGATCGTAGGTTTTCAAATACACATGTATGTGACGGCATGAGCATTAGGCAATTTTGGAAATTGTGTTTTGTGAGAGGACTTGGAAGTTTGACATGCCTAGTGATGGCTTTTGGGCTTGCATGGTATATGCACAAGCTTAGGGGACTACATTTTGTGTTCGGATCAAAAACCCCTCATACTTCATACACTCATGTGTCAGCGGTGGTAGATAAGCGGCACTTTCGAAAAGTGACCTTTCAAACCTTGCTACCAGTTGTCCTTTTAGAAGTTATAGAACATCAAGCCATTCGTGTGCAACAGAGCTCCGCCCAACTAAGGGCAACGGGGTTCAAATCACAACTCGATTACATAGTTCGTTCCTTAAGCATGCAGTTGGTGGCCCTCAACCCGGTTCCTATGGTGCTAGCAGGACATGGCGCCTCCGGATCTGATGCCCGGCTACTTGGCCCCATATGGCACATCGTAACATGCCCTCCGGATCTGGTAACCAGCTACTTGGCCCCATGTAGCTGCCGCCATGCCCTCCGGATCGTGACGTGGCTACTTTGCATGCCCCGCATGCTACACACGAGAGAGAGGGGTTTTGTACAACAGCGGTCTTGTACCAACTTTGCTTGGGTGAGCGAAATTTGTCCGGTTACAAAGGCGTGAACAAGATTTGTCCTACAAAGGGCAAATGTATCCGAGGACATGGCGCGTTATTGATGAGGCAGACTCGGGAGGCGTCACGGTAGAAGCGGTCGAGCCGTTGGGCGAGACCGTTCTAGGGCCGTCGTTGACAGCGGGGAGGCGGCCGGTGGGGCGAGGCAGCCTACCACTCGACGAGGCGGTGGCGGGAATCTGTCTATCTTTTAAATTGCCTTGTGCAACCACTTTAAAATCTTTCTCTCTCTTTCACGGTTTTCACTTTCGCCCGAGTTTTCACTTTCACGCTTTTCGTTTGCCTTTTCACGGTTTGGGATTTATCCTTTCTAACTTTCTTCTTGCGTTGAAGGGGTGTACCGGCGATTTCGGATCACTCTGTCTTGAATAATACTTCTTTCTTTGTTCATTATACGGTCCGGAAAGAAAGTTAATCATTTGAAAATTTTCAAGCAGGAATATTTTGAGGCAATGGTAAATATCGGATATACATATAATTTCACCCTGTAAATATGATATACTAACCTCAAATAGTGCAAACAACTCCTTTTGATTCTTGATAACTACAAACAAAAAAGCGAGTTAATATTTTACCTCCATTTCAAGTCGAAGAAGATCTTGCTCGGTAAATACCTTTCTCACTAATGTGAGGCAATGGCTGTGAAGATTTCCCACACTACGGAAATGTGATTGGGCGTTACGCAAAGTATCAACTTGAATTTGCATATTTGGTAAATACCAATATTAATATTTTCCTTGTTTACATACGTATTCTGAACTAACCTTTTGAATGTTTTTGTAGTTTCGGATCTTCCATGAGTCAACAAGTGCATGGTTTTAGCTCCTTATTTTCAATGGCTGTGATATTTCTACATTACCAAAACACAAATTTCATTAGTACTACATAAAGATTCAAATAAACTATTAAAACAATATAAACCGATAACACTTACTTTTGGATCTCCATGTCTTGCTCTAGGGTTGTCTCGACCCATCTTCATTGCGATTGGCTGCTGGATCTTTGAGGCTATGTTCCCAAATGGGAACATATCTATTTTAAAATCTTGGAAGACTTGTGGATCTTGAAAGTTATCCATCCATTTTCCAAAGTCGACAAATTCTTCGATGGTCCATACGTTGGTGCATTATCTTGACTTTTTTCCTCTTTTGTCCTTTGAAAAGCAGTAATTAGTAAATACTAGTTACAAATATACTAATTATTAATTACAAATATACAATAGCAATTACGATGAGATATGGGTGTTGTTGATTTTGTCCATTGCTTCAATTTTCTCCTTAATTTCCTTGCGCAACTTGTGTTGACACTCATAAACAAATACATTAGTACTTATTTGTAAACAAATACATATAATACTAAGTGTTATTGTTTACCTCAAAATCGATGAATTGAGATCGATGTCCATTAAACCTCGGACCAGTCATTGTTTCCAACTCTAATTGAGTGTTGTTGGAGATTCTTCTTAATATCCTGTAACCATATACAACCGTAGTAAGTTGCCGATACCTATATTTCCGTTCTATAGTCCTAGAGGAAGTTGCAGAACCAAGTCTTTACCTTTTTAATTTTTTCGAGTTGGACAGGCACCTGGCAAAGGAGCTGCAAGTCCTTTTTGTCCATTGATGTGAACATAGTGTGCTCCGTGAGTACTGTAACAAAGATATAGAGTTAGAAATGTTGACAGTAGATTCAATTCAGATAATTGTAATGTACTACCTTTCTCAACTATCTTTCGTATCTCAATGAGAGGATTTGAACTTGACTGTCATCATATCCTGGATCCCCATGGGTGAACATGGTTGTTCGATCGCCAGCTGTTAAGGTTTGTTGGGTCTCTACTATTGTGGTCGCTTTCTGGAGAAACAGTCATTTTAGCCATGGATTCATCAACCACAAAATGGATTTGGCGGCTGTAGGTAGAAATTATCATTACCTTCTTGGATGTCGACCATATCATCGTTGCTTTCATTCTCGGATGCCATTCTGAAAAAAAAGCATCGGTCAGGCTAATGTACACAAAACAACGCTCAAACTTGAACAAGTTGGGTACATACAAGCGTTGTTACAGACCTGTAATCAGTTTGTTGGGCGTGGTCGGGCGTAACCTGCGCTGGTATCTTTGTGTTGTGTGTGACTGTGTGGGGCACTGGTCGAGGTATGCTTGCGCAAGAACTATTACAGAGTCACGTAGCTGGGCAAGACACATAAGAAGGAGTCAAAACCCGAAACAGAGACATACCGAAGCAAAAGACATGGTTAGCTTATCTTGACGGCAGGCGGTTGGTGTTGCTGGTGGTTACTCTCGATGTTGGGCTCAGAGGGGATCTTTGTGAAGACTGTTGCCTGTCAAGACGGACTATTGCCTTTGTTTGGATTGAGTGCGGCCTGGGTCGGGTATGCGAATGAGCGTTGGGAGAGGTGGAGAACAAGCGCACAAAGAAGGTACAAAGGGTGTAAGCCCAAAACCCAATCCAGGCCGCACCATACTAAGGAGATCAGCTGGGGGTGTGGCCGATCGCGCAGGAAAAGTGGGCGGGACCAGCGGCTGGGGGTAGTGGTTTAAATAGGGACAAGTTAGGCGTTAGGATGCTTCTTGGCGGGAGGCCACGGCTTCGAGGGTTGAACCGCGCCCGCCTTTCGGTCGGATGGGATGAAGAAGGTAAAATTAGGTTTGGTGAGCTTAACTAGGTTTGGAAGGTGGGCGGGTCACAATCAAGACCTAGGGTTTGGAGTTAGGTTTGGAATTCCAGGTTTGGTAAATTCAAAAAGCAGTAGCAGTGTGGAAGAGAGAAGCTAGGGTTTCTTTGGCAGGGTCTTACTTTCGGGTCTAAAGTCTTTTGGTAGGCTCAGAAGGCCAAGTTACAGCGCTTTTCTTTGTGTACGACTCTTCATATATACGTGAGGATGTCATTGTAGTTACCGCTTCATGGGCGTGCTTCACGTTAGGGTCTTTGCGAAGTCTAAGGTCTCGGATGCGAGGCGACCTATGGCAAATGGCGCTTCTGAAAGCGCTTGTGCGGCGGAACCGTTAAAAAAGCCAGCGTGGGTGAAGTTGATCTTCTGCCGGTGTTGTGTTTTCGTCGTTGTTCCTTCGGGGCCCTTTCTTCACTCTTTGGTTGAGCATGTGTTTTAGTCTTAATTCCTTCCTTTTCAGTAGTCCAAGAAGCTTGAGGCTTTGCTCAAGGAGAGAGTCAGTTCTAGTTTACTTTCTATGGTTCTTTAAGGCTCTTGTCCGAATGACAGGCCTTCTTTGTAGCTGTCGAAGTCCAAGTTGGTCAAGTTTTTGGTCCAAGGTTCTTTAACCCTCTTAAAAGGTTAAGGTTTCACGTCCTTTGTTCAAACTCCAAGGTTTTGTTAAGTTTCCTTCAAAGCCAAGGTTGTGTTTCTGCTGTTGAAGGTTGGTTTTCAAATGAAAGAGGTTCGTAGGTCCGAAGGTGAGGGTGTCTTTGCTCCTGGTTGTTTATCCGAAGGCTTTTGTTGTCCAGTTTGATGGCTTTGCTATCAGTTGTATTATGTTCGCGGAATATTGCCGCGGTGCGATTGTTTTGGTGCGCCAACACTTCTCTAGTTGTTTCAGGCCACAGTATTTGAGCCTGTGCGCCAGTGCTTTTGAGCGCTAGTGTCTTCAGGTCCAGTACTTCTCAGCGCTAGGACTTCTAATTCTTGTGCTTTTTAGCGCTTGGTTGTTAACGCTCGTCTATTTAGTGGTTGTGTTCTCAGGTTAGTGTGTCTTAGCTCTGGACTGTGCAGTTGCTTTTGTGTTTCCATCGTTGCAGTTATCAGTTTGGAGTTTTGTTCCTTGGTTGCGTTCTGTGATTTGCATGTTGCTATGTGTCTGGTCCTTGCAAACATCTTTGATTCGAACTCATGTTTGTGTGGTGTGTTTTTTGTTTCAGTGAAGTACTGGCTGGGAGACGCTCAGATGTATAAGACGTTTTCTCGACGTAAGAACATTGGTTCATTGCTCATATGTCTGAGGTGTATGTCTCTGTGGTTTATTGTCCTACTTGTGTCGCATTGTTGTGTGACCTTTATTTTCCGCCCGGTTTGCTGCATTTTTGTTTTGTGTCGCTTTCTTTCCCATGCATGTGTGTCGATGTTATTTTGCGTAAGTCGATGTTGTATGTTCTTTGTTGTTTACAACAAAACTAATTGAACTGTGACCGATGCTTGGACTAGAAACTACATAAGCTGATCGTTGTTTTTTCTAAGCTTGGTGTGTTATTAATTATCTTTTCCTTATCTGGTTGTGTGACTTTCATCAAGTCTGAGTTCAATTTGTTTTATTGTTTTGGACTTGATTGTGTTTGGTTGTTTTTTTCAGGTGAATCATACATTTTCTTAGCGAGACTGAAATTTGGAACAAGATCTGAGTCCGTCACTCGCCAACTGTGGTATGTTGCATGTCTATCAATCGTTTGTGTCTATGGCTCTCTGGCTGTGTCATGTTTGCAGGTCTTTTTGTGGTCTATTGGTACATGTGTTTTGTTTGTGTTATATATCGCTTTCCGATGCCCATGTCCTTTTGATGTATGTTTTCGGCAATAAGAACATTGGTTTATTTGCTCGGATGTCTTGATTGTGTATATGCATCTTTGTTTTATTGTCCTATAAGGTTGCATTGTTGTGTGACCTTTTTATTTCTTTTGTCTTTCTGCATTTTTGTTTGTTTTGGCTCTTTTCTTGGCGGTTGTTTGTGTCATCGTTGCTACCTTCGATGTTGTATGTGTTCTTTGTTGTTTACAACCAAAACTAATTAGGTGTGTTCTGGACTAGCATAAGATGTTGTTGTTTTCTGGGCTTCGGTGTGTTATTAATTATCTTTTGCTTATCTGGTTGTGTGACTTTCTGTTAAGTCCTGTACAGGTTCAATTTGTTTTATTGTTTTGGACTTGATTGTGTTTGGTTGTTTTTTTCAGGTGAATCATACATTTTCTTAGCGGAAATTTGGAACAAGATCACGTCAAATCTCACTATTGTGGTATGTTGCATGTCTATCAATCGTTTGTGTCTATGGCTCTGGCCGTCATGTTTGCGTCTTTGTGGTCATTGGTATGTGTTATGTTTGTGTTATATGCTCGACCGCCTCCAGATGTCCTTGACGGTGTATGTTTGCATCCTGTCATTGTCTTATACACAGGCTTCTGCATTGTTGTGTGATATTTTTCTTTTGCTGCCTGTTTGCTGGATTTTTTGTGTTCGTGTGCGCTTTCCGCGGGTTGATTTGTCTGACTGTTGTTGCCCACTTTTGTGTCTGACTGTCTTTGTTTGTGTATGTTTGTTTTGATAAGGCCTCAAGGGCTTTTGAACGCATTTTTTCTTAATATTTGTTCAATTTGTACTAACTACTATGGGAACTCTTTTATTTTGTAGGACTTGAAATTCAAGTTTGAAGGCTGTGGCAACATCTTTACTCTGGTCTGTTGGGGAATGAAAAAAGTTTTTGCTGAATGGTTTGTATGCATGTTCTGCTGTTTTCGTTGTGTTTTCTTTGGGGCTTCTTTGCTTTCTTTGTTCACTTCACATCTCACTCGCCAGAAAGGTTTTTTTTTGTTTCAGGAAGGGTTTTGGTATTTGTTCTCTCTAACATGGACGTAGCTGATCTCTCTAACATAAAGCAAAGGGGATTTACAAGAATAACAATGTATAGATTTAAGGAGTGTTCTGTGTTACATCTCCCACTGTCCTTTTCTCTTAGATTGTCTTATAATCAACTGTCAGACCTTCCAGCAGGTTTTTATCTGGAATTCGCAAACACAATGTAAGTGTCAAGATTGTCACTTGCTTCTCTGTTTGTATACTATTTTTTTTTGAATGAATTTGACTTTTCTGTGTTCATTGCAGATGGCTCCCAAAAGAAAACCAACTGGGCCTGCTGGACCGGGAAAGAAGCAAGGGTCCCTGGCCGAAGTCATGGCTAAGTCACACTAGACATGTGGTCACCGCCCTCCATCGCAACTCATCCACCGCAGGATGATGGTAAAGTTGATGGTGTCTTGGTGCATGTGAAGGAACATATTTAGTTCCAAAAAAGCATTCCTAAACCGCCAAGGCACTTCTCATCCAAGAAGGATGCTCGACGTACCGAGTTTCAGTGTAAGAGGAGAAGGGTGGACACTGACTGGCATTGGTTGAAGGTCCTCTTGGAGATTACTAACTATGTCCCTTGTCGAGAGAGGGGTCCAGCTTGTGGGGAGAATGATTTCTTGATAACGACGATCCCATGGTTGTGATGCCAAAGCCTCTGAGTCTAGAGATTTGTGCGTGGTTGAACAGATGCTTTACAGTGGGCGCTTCCATGCTCTGTGGTTCCCCGACCGAGTCATCCCCCGATCAAGAAGTGCTCGATATGTTTGAGAGGCTAAAGTGTGGTCCCAAGATGACTTTGCCATGGGTATGGAGGAAATTGATGATGAAGAAATTTTCGAGAGCAGTGGATTTGACCTGGTCCCGTGAGGGAGGTGAATGATGCTTTGAGTGGGGAGGATAGGTCCAAACGCGTAATAACCGTGTCAAGTCGCCTCGTGGCCTTTATGAAAGTGAGTGGGTGGATGGGATCATTGCTGAGGATATTCCTTACAAGGATCTAAATCTTATTCGATACCCTTTTTCCATCAAGTTCGAATCAAGGACAACAGGAGATTTTCTCCGTAAACGTAAGTAGTGATGTTTTCTTACTTGTTGATTTTGATAGTTCGACTTCTCATGACCGATTGCCGATCTTCACTTGTGCAGTGATGTCTTTCTTTCGTGGGTTTAACCGAATTTTAAGTGCATCCAACCAAAGCCGCTTGGTTCGATGTTCCATGATCAACATGTTTCATGGAATTTTCCATGGGTCCCTTGGTTGCCCATGAAAATCAAGAAGGACCTTGGGATTGTGTCATGTCGAAAAGAGGTGAAGTTGATTGATGATGATGAGCGACCGATTCTTTCACACGTAGATCATCAATGCTCATTTTGGGGCTAAAAGGTAATATTGTTGGTTTTGGGGTGCACTTTGATTGTTCATTTATGGTCTTAAACGAGCCCTTATGCTATTTTTTGTGTGTGCATATTTTGCATGACCAGTTTGGAGTTCGAGGTGGTGAAGAGTTACATAACCCGCTCATTAGGGACTTCTCATTTGCATCGATTCAGGACCTTTTGTTCAAGAGGGTGTAGTCTTTTTGTTTCTGTTTGTTTGATGTTTTGATGTATCAGATTGAGCTCGCTTTCATTTGCGTATGAAGAACGCTTCAAAAATTACAAAGTGGATATGAAGAACTACCAGAGTGCATTTTCCAAAAGGTCAAGATCTACGAAAAGGACGTTATCGAAACTTTAAAGTCATATTGATCACTCTCCCAAGTGGTCTCGAAACGACAAGAATTTGTCAATTCAGGGTTTCTTCAATTCAACCATTGATAACCCAAGATCAATGTAAGTTTTTGGTTTATTTTGAGTTTTGTGGTTTGTATTTACTAACTGCTTGTTTTTTGTTCTAGGCTTGGTATGCAAAACTTCGTGTTTCAAAAGGAATGCTGTCAAGATTTATGAAGACCATGGTCAAGCAGGGCTATACTACACCAATAAAGAGCTGCCGTGTAACGATGATTACACGCTTGACGATGGCTCGTGCCTCGATGCCGGGAGAAGTGTGACCGCCATAAACGGATGCTGGATTTTCAAGGTAATATGTTGTGAAAGCTTGTGACATTTGAGTCTTTGTATGTTCCTTCTCGTTTCATATGCGATATGACCGGGTCAAGCAAAAGCAAACCGCAAGAGTTCTTGTTCGTGAACGCAGATCTTATCGGAGCTTTTAAATGAAGAACTCAATCGGATGCGTGATGATTTAAGGGTGTTCTTCCGTCAATGGTTGAATGTAACTCAAATAGTATTTTCGAGTCACCAAGATCGGCCTTGCAAGTGCAACACGTTAGTAATGTAAGTGTTGAGATTTGTATCAAGTATGTAGGGATTGTGTGTCAAAATCTGTCCCGACGATTTGTCGTCTTTCCTCGTGGCCACCGTTATTCATCATGAAAGGCACGAACAATGTTGACCGAATCGAGTTTTTCGCACCATGTGGTCCACCGTGTCTTGAAGTTCGTGTTGGTATTGTGTTGCTTTGTTGTAGTCCGCCATGTTAGTTTTTTTAATCATACGGTTCTTGTTTTTATTGTGCACCTCAAAGCTGCCAAGGCATCCAGATGGATACTAGCATCAACGACGGTGTTCTAGAAATTCCATATGTTGACAAGGTTGATTCTTTTTGTTGTTTTCATTCATTTTGGAGTTTCGATTGTGTTCTTCGTTGTGAATCCGACTAGTTTAAGTGCCATCCTCATTTCAACATTGATACACCGAGGGAAGTGGATGGCCCTCCCTTGGAGGGCATTGTGAGTGAGTGTGATCACCATCCGGGTTAACCAGACAAAATGTGGTGGTAGCACCTCGATATATTGCACGGATCGCAAATGGAAATGGAAGTGGCTTTGAGCACGGCTTGCCGAGATCTCCGAGAACGGGAATTGGAGAATGACAAATTAAAACAGAAATGGAGTTTCAGGCAAAAGGATTTGGAGGCACTTATAGAGACAGAAAAAGCTTGAATTACGAGTCTCTAAGCAAGAGAGAAAGCCCTTGAGATTCGAGGCGGAGAAATGCGAGAGGAGACAAGAGCATATTAAGCATCAAGAGAATCAAGCAGCAGCAGAAGAGCAGCAAGAGGTTCGGAGATTAGGGAAAGACAGAGCGTAAGGATGTGCCTCGAGATATTTCAATCGCTATCTCGAAAATCCGGGATTTGTAAGCTTTATGCTTTTATTAATCTTTACTAGATTGAAAATTAATGGTTGTGTTGTTTTAGGTTGTGACCTGAAGATGGTCAATGCCCAAGTCCTCGCCTTCATCAATTGGTTGCCAATTATGATAATGCTGCAAGTACCAATGCCAAGTGGTCGTGAAAATTACATTTTCAATCAGATAATTGTAGAAATTTCCCAAAATAAGGTGAGTATCAATGTTTTTTATTTTAGTGTTTACTAGTATCAGCGTAATTACGGTTTGGTGCTAATTTTGGTTTTGTTTGTAGGTTTCTTGTTGAAGTAGTTCACTCTATACTTATTTACTCTTCATTAGTTGAGTATTTCATAATTCGATATACAGAAACTCGCAAAGAAAAGGGTTCTTTGTTGGTTTTTTGTATATCCCGGATCCGCATGAATATTATTTAATGTAAAATGTTTTTGTCGATTAGCGATTTTGGTGGGATTTCTAGAATGAGCTTCTACTAGACGCACTGGTATTCACTTGGTCGCCATGTTTTCTACCTAGTGCCTGCTTTTCCACCTTGATGGTAGATCATATCCACCCACTTGGCATGTTTTCTACTATAGTAATGAATTTTACTATACTGGTAAAATAATGGCCAAAAGGCCGATTCTCTCTAAAAATTCACCCGCACTTCCCGAAAAAACTAATCCGGGCCACGAGGCCCTGCACAGGCCGCGACTCTTTTACGCCACGGTGGAGTGTGACACCATCAAACCCATTCACGTTATAATGGCAAGTATGCCGTTATTATTTTATAACACCAATATCACGAGATCTTGCTACGTGATATGGTGCGTTAAAAGCCATATGTTTGTAGTAGTGATTCATCCTCGATAAAGAAACGGGCCAAAGCACGATGAGCCCATCCCTTGGTAGCGGAGGAGGCGAGGAGGTCCGTTAAATTTAGGACCAAAATAGTGATACCTAGATAAGTATAGGATCGAACCATCTCCACCTCACCATCATAATAAAATTTGCAATCACCCTTGTAATCCCGAGTGTTGAACCGCATAATCTTGGTCTTGCAGATTGACAAAGAGACCCTTGGTTTTGCAAAAAGGGATAAAACATCCAGCTGCCTTCTCCGGGAATGAGGTAAAAGAACAATATCATCCGTGACATAGGAGGATAGGAATATTTTCCAAATAGCCGAGCACCGTGGTCGCCAGATCAAGAAGCCATTCTCAAGCTCATCAATATACAACCCAAAGAGATTTGGGGACAAAGGGTCGCTGAACGCCAAGTTGATAGGATCCGTGGAAGACAAACCACGGGAGTCTTGATTCGAGCAAAGACCCTTTTGTAGAGAAGGGTAGCAAAGATGCCACAAATGAGGAGGCATCTTAAGAGATTGAAGTCTCACAAACAACTTATCCCAAGGCACGAGTTGAAAGCACGCTTAAAGTCAACAAAACAAAGAGACGTGCTTCTTCGATGTCGAGCCCCTTCAACAATAGCCCGAGGGTAAAAGATGATCCAAAGTATTCGACGAAACCGCTTGGCCCCCGAGCACGCACCTTAGCCTCCTCACTGTGGACGTAGTCAAGATCTCCAAACAAGAGCTAAAGATCTTAGCATAGATAGACTCACGGTGATAAATCGGTAATTAGAAGGGAGATAAGGGTCGCCACTTGAGAATGGAGTGGATATCATTCTCACACCAAGGATCGGAAACCGAAAGACAAAGCATCATTAAATGAGAGGCAAGATGCGAGGAGAAGGAGGTAGAGTCAAACCGGAATAAATCCCTGTGGATACCATTAGGGTGAGTCGACTACCTCGAAGCTCCGGACAGCACGGCAACTAGATTGGCGGAAAACCCGAGACCGTGGATCGAGGAAGTGGAAGGCGAGGGATGTGGTAAAGACTATGAACATAGGAGAGGAGTTCAGAGTGGCTTTGAGAAGAATGGGTGAGCGGGTGGAATTCCTTCCAAAAGGCGAGCCACCGGGACGCTCAAGCAGAGATAAGACGGTGTGTTCTTGGATGAATTGGGACTTTTCATGGAGATGAAGGCTTTGTAAGGCTTGACAAAGGGCTTTGTAAAGAGCGGAATGGGATCCGGGAGGAGATTAAGGCGAAAGTGAGATGCAATTGAGAGCGCATGCGCTACAATCCGTGATCAAACCAGTGGATGGCGGGGTTGGTTTGCACGGGAGGATGGCAAAATTTGAAAGGAAAAGTGGAGCGGCAGAGGTTAGAACAAATAGAGGCAAGTGGCAACAAGCAAGAAAAGGGAGGGGGGGAATGGAAGCAAGGAGGAGCGGAGCAAGCTGGAAAATTGGGGTACAAGGTCTTGTGGAAAGGTGAATCTGGGAGAGACAAGGGAGGGAGGGGATCCCGAGGGGCGGAGGAACAAAGATCAAAACAATCGAAGATGGTCGACTCCAAACATGTGGAGTCCAGAGTCCGAGCCTAGAAATACGCGAGAAGGCCGACGTCACCAATAACATAATCCAACTCGCTAGAAGAGGAACCATCTCAAGAAAGAATTACGCTACCGTCCACCAACGGGAGTCCGTTGAAAATGACCATGTTGTGGGATTCAAGAAGACGTAAAGGGCAACACCATAGGAATTTAGTGGATGGGTGTCGAGGAAGACCGATCGAGCCCGAGGTCGTGATCCACCGAGAAATTTTGTCGAAATCCAAGGAATCATAGATAGCCCTTGTTGACAACCGTCCAAGCGCTTGAAGTCCCCAACGAGAAGAATATCAAGAATAGGGGAAAACTGAGATGGACTCAGAGAGATCCGCATATGGATTACCGCCCTGAGCATATTTGGAGGACCTTGGAGGGAAGTAACTGACGCCAACATATAAGTCACAGTGAGAAGAGAAAAGAGCAGCACTGAACCTGTGAGGACAGAGCTCGTCGTGACGAATAAGGGAGATAAAAGGAGTCAAGGACTCCCAAGCTCTGATACCAGTTGAAGGATCGTGTGGTCCGTGTATTTTGCCGTTGACTATTCCACTCGAGTATTCTACCGAATATTTCGAGAATTTTTCTCGCCACCGCCGGCTGCTCGCACCTTTAACTCAGACCGCCGCACTGCCCGCCTCCGGCCACGTTAGCCACTGGGCCATCACGCGACGGCCACCGCTGGCGCTCATGCCACCATACAAAGACGGGCTTGCTACCACAAGAATACCCTCCAATAGGGCTCATCTCAATGTGAGAGAGTTACACTTGCCTCCTCTCTCCTCTTGTTTCCACCATCATGTGCTGCCACACGATCCTTCAACCGCATCGAGCTAGAATTTGGCTGTGTTGTGATGCTTAGAATTTTCTAGCCGCAGGGCAGCCTGGAATTGAAGGGTGATCCAGATCGCGGCGAGCGCGAGGGCTCACGCCGCAGAGGCCGTGAGCGGGGCGAGCGCGAGCCCGCGAGCCGCGTGCCGCGAGGCCGCCGCTGGCACGGTGGAGGCCGTGGCGCGCGGGCCGGCGCGCACGGAGGCCGCGACAGCGCCGCGGCGAGCGGCGCTGGGCGCCGCCTGACGCAGGAGTGGCGCGCGCTGAGCGCGGGCAGGCCGCACGGGGGACGCGGCGCGGCGAGCGCGAGCGGCCGCGCGCCGCCCGCGGCGCGCGGCGTGCCATGCGCGAGCCGCGGGCGCCGCGCGGGCGCCGCTGGCGATGCGGGCGCCGGCGCGGCGCGCGCCCGCGGGCGTGGGCGCAGTGGCGGGGCGCTGCGCGCGCGCGGGCGTGGCGCGAGCGCGGCGCTGGCCGCGCGAAGCCGTGAGCGCGGGCGCGCCGGCGGGTGCGCGAGCCGCGGGCGCTGCCGGCGCAGGCTGGGTTGGCGCGGCGGTGGTTGGCGAGGGCGCCGGTGGCCGGCGCGGTGGCTGGGCAGGCGCGCGGGCGCGCGGGTGCGGCAGACAGAAAGGGTGCCGAACGCGTGGTGAGCGTAAAATTAAATATTTGGTGGAATACTCAGTGGAATAGTCAACGCAAAATACACCGCGGATCGCTTTCTTCTTTGACTTTTCCGACAAGCGAGTTGAGTGTTTTATCAGTATCGATTTTTGAGTCATGATGTCTTCATCATCGAAAACGTCATGTTCAATATCGAGAAGTTAGATGGTACTAACTTCCCGCTCGGAAAGAACAAGTGTATAATGTTCTAGTGCGTAAAAGCGATCAAGCCCATAAAGTTGTTAGGCCAAACCGATAGTATGACTGGATGAGTGGCGTGGACTGGATGAGCTTGCTAGATCTACTATCATGCTAACATTGTCAAAAGGTACTTCAATGTGAAAGATAAGACCACGAGTTACGATGTGGCGGTTGTGTGACTGTATGAGAAGCAAAGTGCGGCTTCTCGTGTATTGGTTGAAACAATTGGTGGACTTGAAGATGAAGGAAGGGACGAGGATGTCCGATCATCCGAATGATTTCAATACCATTTTCAGCCGACTCTCATCTCAAGGTATCACGCCCCATTCCGTGAGAGCTATGTTTCTGGTCACATTACGGAGAGTTGGGACACCTTTCATGCCTCGAGTAATTCCGCCTCGCTAGTGGTCTTACCATTGTAAATGTAGAAGGTAGCCTGTTAACGAGGAGGTGAGCAGGAAAAACATGGAACCTTCCAAAGGTTCCGGTGCCCTCATAGTGAGAGGGAGGTCCACTGCGAAGGGAAGCAACGACGTGTTTCTCGTAGCAAATCTCGTAGTCGTAACAAGAATGTGGAGTGTCACTATTGTCACAAAGGGGTCACTTCAAAGAGAGTGCGAGAAGTTCAAAAGGACCAAGGAAAAGAAGAAGGGACGACAAGAAGGCGACTTCAGTTGGAAGAGTTAAACGTTGAGGACGGAGATGTCCTTATCTCTTCTTACTTGAATGCCAATTAACTGTACCGTGGATAGTCATTTATTCGCAATTGGATAATTGACTGCATCTTTCCATGTTACTCCTCATAGAGAGTGGTTTAACGATGATGCTACAAGGAAAAGGATGCGTTAGAAAATAACTATGCATGCGATCGCAGCGTGATGTGCAACTCAAGTTTGACAACGGATTCTTCAAAAGCATGTTGGTTGACAGTTTAGGCTGATGAGATGATCAGAGACAAAGGTTTTGTGTTTGGGATCACCAAGATCTCAAAGATCTCTGTTGGTGGATCAAGGTTTGGCACTTCTCAGCATGTTCAAGGAATGAAGTCTATTATTACATATGTCTCGGAATGATCTGTTATTTCAACTTCTCGATCTTGTGCTTATATGGGAAGCATAAAATCATCACATCGAACACGAGGTAAAAGTAGAGTAAACCTCTTGAGTTGGTTGATGTATGTGGACCTATGCCCATCGCATCATTAGCCTCCTATTTTGTCACTTTCATAGATGATTTCTCACGCAAGGTGTGGGTTTATCCTTTGAGGAAAAAGGATGAAGTTCGACGGTGTTTAAATTTGTCACCCTTGTAGAGAATCACACCGATTGAAGTGTCTAAGGAGATAATGGTGGAGAGTATGTGAAAGCTTTCCATTCTGATTCCAAGGGAATCAAAAGAGAATTGATCAGATACTCCTCCACAAAATGGTGTGGCCGGATGAAGAACCATTCGTGAGAGGATGCGTAGTTTGTTGTCAAACTCGGATTGCCTAATGGGTTTTGGGCGATTCATCGTTCATCTTATTAACGATCTCCTAATAGTTGATGAGCGGTTCCAGAGGAGCTATGGTGCGGAAAGAAACCATCCTACAAGCATGAGTGTTTGGTCATGAGGCATCGCCATGTTCCAAAAGAGTTTCGGGACAAGTTGGCACCTAAGTCCAAGAAATGTATTTTTCTTGGCTATGGTGATTCGTGAGATGGGATACCGCTGGGATCCAAGGCTAGAAAGGTTGTTCGACTAACGACGTGTTCTTCAATGAGAACAAGATGCTGGAAGCCTACTCCGTGGAGGTGCGAAGGGTGATCTTCCAAGAAGATGGACATGATCATCATGGGCGTTGATAACGGTAATGTGCGAGCACATTCCTCCACAGATGAACCAAGAGTCGAACAAGCACCTATAGAGGTGCTGTGCTTCGAGGTCGCAGATTACACGACCTCCGGCGTGATCCATCTGGATTATGTTATGCCGACAGATTGGGGAACCCTCTTCTTACAAAGAGGCCATGTCAACGAGTAACAAAGAGAAGTGGGAGAAGGCCATGCATAAAATGAATTACGCATAAGAACCAAACTTGGGAGTTGGTTGTTGCCTAAGGATAAGAAGGCACTACTGCAAATGGGTGTACAAGATGAAGGTCATACTTGATGGCAAACCAAAGTACAAGGCACGATTGGTTGCTAAGGGTTTCAAGCAACAAGCATTGACTTTGATGAGATTTTCTCACCGAGTCAAAATGACAACTTTGCGATGTGTTCTTGCTTTGGTTGCTGTGAATGATATGGAACTTATGATGGATGTCAAGACGGCATTCTTGCATGGTGACCTTCAAGAGGACGTCTACATGCAAAGAAAGAAGGTTTTGTTGAGAAGGGCAAAGAGCATCTGTGCGGTTGAGGAAGAGCCTTTATGGTTTGAAACAGCACCCGAGAGTGGTATCACAAGTTCCACTCATTTATGCTTTCTCAAGGCTACAAACGTAGCGATGAGGATCATTGCCTCTATACGAAGCTAAGGATCAAAGCTTGCTCATTTTGATCCTCTATGTGGATGATATGCTAATTCGAACAAGATCGATGAGATTTCGTTGAAGTCAAAGTTGAATGCTCACTTTGAAATGACAGACTTGGGAGAGGCGAGCCATATACTTGGCATGCGATTCGTGGAATGCATATAAGCGCTTTATTTGTCTCAGAATACATTAACAGTGCTTCAACGTTTCAACATGGAGGGGGAAGCCATTGGGTACTCCATTGCCTCCATATGTGAAACTTTCAAGCGCGGATTGCCCAAGCTCCGAGGAGGACAAAGTGAAATGGAGAAGGTCCCATACTCATCACCGTAGGGAGTTTGATGTATGCAATGATTGCTACACATTGCCTTTGCGTGGAGTGGTTAGCGTGTTATGTCAAACCGCAAGAAGCATTGGGAGGCGATAAAAGGAGTTATGAGGTATCCGAATGGTACAAAAGCTTTGTGCATATGTTTTGGTAGTGAAGATGCATGTGGGGTACATGAGGATATGGACAAAAGGAGGTCCACATCGTTATGTCTTCATGTGCACCGGAGGGGCGCCTCATGGCGATCTCTGCGATCGTGCATTACGCTATCTACCACAGAGGCCGAGTATGTTGCGAATCGAGGCTTGCAAGGAAGCCATATGGCTTGCCTGCTTAGTGGGAGACTTGGGGATCAAGGTTGAGTCCGGTTGCATTGTGATAGCAGTGCTATCCAATTGGCAAAGAATCCGGTTTCATGCGAAGACTAAACATGTGGATGTGAAGTATCACTTCATTCGAGAGGTGTTGATGACAAGAGGGTACAACTTGTCAAGGTTCACACCAACTCGCAGATATTCTTACCAAGGGACTCTCTAGCAATTTGCACAAGCTGGACATCGATGGGCATGAGATAGTCCATTCTCCACGAAGGTAAATTGGCCTTTAAGTGGGAGGTTGTAAGGGTATTAAAGTTCAATGTACTTAGACTAATACACTTAGTCTAAGTTAGGTGTCGATTAAGTATCATTAGTTTAGTGAAGCTAATCACTAGGAAGCTTCTTGTGCTCCTTCCTAGGGGCTTCTTGTGGAGCTTCCTAGGGAGCCTATTGGAGGTATAAATACCCTCCAAGCCTCATCTCAATGTGAGAGAGTTACACTTGCCTCCTCCTCTCCTCTTTCCACCATGGCTCATGATCCTTTGAAGCATCAGCCTTGGGAGAGTTCTTTGGTTGTGTCTAGGTAGCTGAATATCGGGAGAGAGAAGCGCAAGGGTATGATGCTCATGAGGCTCGATAGAGCACATCCCGGCAATCACGAGAGATCAAGCATTAGCCGGTGTAGATTGATAGATCCGTTTCCTTGAGCGGAGATCACTCACGGAATCTAGGACATGTCGGCGGTCTTGGTTCCAGCCAACTAGGTGCATCAAGAAATCCATTGACCCTCGATTTTGCCTTCTTATAGTCCACCAATTGCTTCACGGTCCTTAGAGGGTAGGTCGGGGTTGACAAATATCTCGGCCTTTTAGTTTGTGATGCTGGCAGCCTGCTCGGGTGGCGCGCGTGGGGGCCGAGAATGGTCCTTACCCATCTCAGCGTGTTGCCCCACCTTGATAGCGGGATGGAGTGAGCGGTGGAAGGAGCAGCTGTGATTGTTAAGCTCTGCGCGCACACTTAGCAAGTGTGGCCCAGCGCAGCATTGGCACCCCTTACAGCCGCCCACTTGAGCCGTGCGGGAGGCCGCCCGTGGCCGGCAGGCCATCTAGCGCATCGCGGCCGGCCCTTCCGACATGTTATCCTTAGCCTCGAGCCATGGTTTGGTTGTGTTGTGATGCTAGAATTTTCTAAGCGGTGATCGAGATCGCGGCGCTGAGGACAGCATGGCGGATGAGGCCGTGGCGAGCGCGCGACGCGCGCGGCGGGCGCGCAGCGGAGGCGTCGGCCGCGGCGGCGGCGCCAGCGTGCGGGCGCGGGCGGCGGGCCGGGCAGCGGCGCGGCCTTGAGCCGCGGCGCGGCCAGCGGGCGCCGAGCGGCCGCGGGCCCAGCGGGCCGGCCGCAGCGGCCCGGCAGCGGAGGCCAGCGGCGTCGCGGCCTTGCCCGCGGCGCCGCCGGCCGCGGGCCCAGCGGCCGCGGGCCGCGGCCGCGCGCATGGCCGCGCGGCGCCAGCCAGCCCGCGGGCCGCGGGCGCGCGCCGAGCCCAGCGGGGCCCGCGGCCAGCGAGCCCAGCGGGCCGCGGCCCCGAGCCCGGCCGCGGTATGTGGCCCGGCCCGCCAGGCGCAGCCCCGGCCGTGCCAGCGCGCCGCGCGCTTGGCGCGCCCGGAGTGGCCCGGCCGCCAGCCCGTGGCGGCCGCGTCTTGGCCGGTATGCCGTGGCCGCGTGGCGTGCGGCGCAGTGGCCGCGAGGCTGCGTGGCGAGGCGGGCGGCAGGCGTGGCGGCCTGAGTGAGTGTGCAGCCGGGCGGTGGCGAGAAAATTCGTCGAGCGATTGGATTACTCAGTGGAATAGTCAGCGGCAAATACGGACCGCGGTGGTTTCTTCTTTGACTTTTCTAACAAGGCGAGTTGAGTGTTTAATCTGTATCGATTTTTGAGTCATGATGTCTTCATCGTCGAGCGTCATGTTCAATATCGAAGTTAGATGGTACTAACTTCCGGGAAAGAACAAGTGTATAATGTTCTAGTGCGAGCATCAAGCCCATAAAGTTGTTAGGCGTCAAACCGGATAGTATGACACGGGATGAGTGGCGGGACTGGATGAGCTTGCTAGATCTACTATCATGCTAACATTGTCAAAAGCGTGTACTTCAATGTGAAAGATAAGACCACGAGTTACTGTGGCGGAATGTGACTGTATGAGAAGCAAAGTGCGGCTTCTCGGTGTATTGGTTGAAACGGTGGTGGACTTGAAGATGAAGGAAGGGACGAGGATGTCCGATCATCGAATGATTTCAATACCATTTTCAGACTCTCATCTCAAGGTATCACGTTCCCAGTTAGAGAGCTATGTTTCATTGGTCACATTACGAGAGTTGGGATACCTTTTCGCTCGAGTAATTACGCCTAGTGGTCTTACCATTGTAAATGTAGAAGGTAGCACATTGGCGGAGGTGAGCAGGAAAAACATGGAACCTTCCAAAGGTTCCGGTGCCCTCATAGTGAGAGGGAGGTCCAGCTGCGAAGGGAAGCAACCGGACGCTTTTCTCGTAGCAAATCTCGTAGTAACAAGAATGTGGAGTGTCACTATTGTCACAAAAGGGGTCACTTCAAAGAGTGCGAGAAGTTCAAAAGGACCAAGGAAAAGAGAAGCGGGGCGACAAGAAGGCGAGTCATCGAGTTGGAAGAGTTAAACTCGTTGAGGACGGAGATGTCCTTATCTCTTCTTACTTGAATCTTGCACGATTAAGTGGATAGTCATTTATTACGCAATTGGATAATTGACTCTGCATCTTTCCATGTTACTCCGCATAGAGTGGTTTAACGTATGATGCTACAAGGAAAGGATGATCGTTAGGCTTGGAAATAACTATGCATGCGGATCGCGGTAGGTGATGTGCAACTCAAGTTGACAACGGATCTTCATTCATCTTTGAAGGCGTTAGGCATGTTCGAAGTTGACAAAGAGCATGATTAGCGCGAGACGGTTGGATGATCTTTGGTTACCACTGCTGGTTTGGGGATCACTCTTGGAAGATCTCCAAAGGTTCTCTTGTGTTAGCTCGTGGATCGAGTGTGGCACTTTGTACTCACTTGTAAACCTCAAAGATCATGTGATCGTGTGACAGCAAATGTTTCCTTGTGGCATTGCGGTTAGGACATATGTCTCGAGAAGGGAATGAAGGTTTTATCTCGTTACGGTTATATCCTTAACTTCTCGATCTCTCGATGTGTGAGCAGCTTTATATGGGAAGCAGACAAAATCATCACATCGAACACGAGGTAAAAGTAGAAGTAAACCTCTTGAGTTGGTTCACCTGTATGTGGACCTATGCCTCGCATCATTAGGCGGTGCCTCCTATTTTGTCACTTTCATAGATGATTTCTCACGCAAGGTGTGGGTTTATCCTTTGAGGAAAAAGGATGAAGTTCGGCGGTGTTTGAAATTTGTCACCCTTGTAGATCGGTCGCCACCGATTGAAGTGTCTAAGGGAGATAATGGTGGCGAGTATGTTTAAAGCTTTCCATTACAGTGATTCCAAGGGAATCAAAAGAGAATTATCGCCGTATCTCCTCCACAAAATGGTGTGGCTGAGCGGATGAACAGAACCATTCAGGAGAGGATGCGTAGTTTGTTGTCAAACTCTGGATTGCCTAATGGGTTTTGGGCAGAAGCAGTGTCTACTGCAGTTCATCTTATTAAAGATCTCCTAATAAAAGTTGATGAGCGGGTTCGAGCTATGGTGCGGAAAGAAACCATCCTACAAGCATCTGCGAGTGTTTGGTACATGAGGCATCGCCATGTTCCAAAAGAGTTTCGGGACAAGTTGGCACCTAAGTCCAAGAAATGTATTTTTCTTGGCTATGGTGATTCGGTGAGATGGGATACCGTTTGTGGGATCCAGGCTAGAAAGGTTGTTCGTACTAACGGCGTGTTCTTCAATGAGAACAAGATGCACAGGAAGCCTACTCCAACTGTGGAGGTGCGAAGGGTGATCTTCCAAGAAGATGGACATGATCATCATGGGCAGGTTGATAACCGTGGTAATGTGCAGGAGCACATTCCTCCACCGGTAGATGAACCAAGAGTCGAACAAGCTCCTATAGAGGTGCTTGCTGGTCGAGGCGGATTACACGACCTCGGTATGATCCATCTGGATTATGTTATCTTGACAGTTGTGGGGAACCCTCTTCTTACAAAGAGGCTCATCAGCGAGTAACAAAGACAAGTGGGAGAAGGCCATGCGATCGAAATGAATTCGCATAAGAACCAAACTTGGGAGTTGGTTGTTGCCTAAGGATAAGAAGGCACTCAGTGCAAATGGGTGTACAAGATGAAGGTCATACCTTGATGGCAAACCAAAGTACAAGGCCCGATTGGTTGCTAAGGGTTTCAAGCAACAACGCATTGACTTTGATGAGATTTTCTCACCGATAGTCAAAATGACAACTTTGCGATGTGTTCTTGCTTTGGTTGCAGGATGATATGGAACTTATGCGGATGGATGTCAAGGCGGCATTCTTGCATGGTGACCTTCAAGAGGGCGTCTACATGCGAACGGAAGGTTTTGTTGAGAAGGGCAAAGAGCATCGGTGTGCGAGGTTGAGGAAGAGCCTTTATGGTTTGAAAACAGGCACCGGAGTGGTATCACAAGTTCCACTCATTTATGCTTTCTCAAGGCTACAAAAGCGTGGCGATGAGGATCATTGCCTCTATCTGAAGCAAGCTAAGGATCAAAGCTTGCTCATTTTGATCCTCTATGTGGATGATATGCTAATTCTTTGGAGCATCTTGATGAGATTTGTTGAAGTCAAAGTTGAATGCTCACTTTGAAATACAGACTTGGGAGGCGAGCCATATACTTGGCATGCGTATTCGTCGGAGCAGACATAAGCGTCCTTTATTTGTCTCGAGGAATACATTAACGGTGCTTCAACGTTTCAACATGGAGAAGGGAAGCCATTGGGTACTCCATTGCCTCCATATGTGAAACTTTCAAGCGGATTGCCCAAGCTACGAGGAGGACAAAGCTGAAATGGAAGGTCCCATACTCATCATCGGTGTAGGGAGTTTGATGTATGCAATGATTGCTACCGTCCGACATTGCCTTTGCGGTGGGAGTGGTTAGCGTTTATGTCAAACCACGGCAAGAAGCATTGGGAGGCGATAAAAGGAGTTATGAGGTATCCGAATGGTACAAAAGCTTTGTGCATATGTTTTGGTAGTGAAGATGCATGTGGTTGGGTACAGATGCGATTATGCGAGGATATGGACAAGAGGTCCACATCGAGTTATGTCTTCACGTGCCTTTGGAGGCGGTCTCATGGCGATCTCGTTTGCGATCGTGCATTCGCTATCTACCACAGAGTATGTTGCGAAGCGAGGCTTGCAAGGAAGCCATATGGCTTTTCGTTTAGTGGGAGACTTGGGGATCAAGGTTGATGCCGGTGTTGCATTGTGATAGCAGTGCTATCAATTGGCAAAGAATCCGATGTTTCATGCGAAGACTAAACATGTGGATGTGAAGTATCACTTCATTCGAGAGGTGTTGGACGACAAGAGGGTACAACTTGTCAAGGTTCACACGGCGAACCTGAGATATTCTTACCAAGGGACTCTCTACAGCAATTTGCACAAGCTCGGACACGATGGGCATGAGATAGTCCATTCTCCTCTGAAGGTAAATTGGCCTTTAAGTGGGAGGTTGTAAGGGTATTAAAGCCCAATGTACTTAGACTAATACACTTAGTCTAAGTTAGGTGTCGATTAAGTATCATTAGTTTAGCTTAAGCTAATCACTAGGAAGCTTCTTGTGCTCCTTCCTAGGAGCTTCTTGTGGAGCTTCCTAGGGAGCCTTCTTGGAGGGTATAAATACCCTCCAAGCCTCATCTCAAATATAGAGAGAGCTACTCTTGTCTCCTCCTCTCCTCTCCTCCTCTCCTAGGAAGCTCCTAGGAAGGAGCACAAGAAGCTTCCTAGTGATTAGCTTAAGCTAAACTAATGATACTTAACTGACACCTAACTTAGACTAAGTGTATTAGTCTAAGTACATTGGGCTTTAATACCCTTACAATAACATCTGAAAAAACTCCTTCTGACACTTTACGAGTAGTTCCGATATATCCTAATGGAGGTTTCGAGATTGCTTATCGCGATCGCGGACTCGAAATGGTAGCGATAGCAAGGCCGAGTTAAATGCGGCCGTGGCCTGGGGTCGTGGGGAAGGGGCCTATCCGCAATTCTTGAATAACCTCATCATTCTTGGATGGAGTAGAGTGTGGAATTGTGGTCACTCAACGTGCTTAGAGATCATATTAGCCCTTTGCTCAAATCTTCCTGTGAGCTTCTTAAGAGATGTCAAGAGATCGGATGTCTTGGCGATCATATCCATGTGGAAAGTGTCTAGAGAAGTGCAGCAATAAGGTGTTCCCATACGAGGCTCAAAACATCAACTGTGTTTGCCGTAATTCATTGAGGAGGGAATCATTGGGTATGCGGAGGGCCTCAAACCTATCAGATAGATCCTTGCTTGGCGAGAAATCTTGAGTCTAGCCTCCAAGATAATGTGAGACTCCATGAAAGAAAGTATTTGTCCTCCAAAAGCAGTCTGCCTCAAGACTATGAACCACGGAGAACAGATCGCCATGTCACATTGCACCTTAGATTCAAAGAGGACTCTTTAAGGCCATCCATTGGAGCCATTCCGCTTGCCAAAATACCGTAGTAGAACAGAAGAGAGATTAGCGCCATAAGCGAGTTGCCCAATTACTGGACCCTTGGGTGGGCGGGCCTGACGACACTGGGGCACAGGCCCCAAGGCAACCCGTAGGACCTAAAGAAGCCCGGCCACCACCGCACCCCTCGATCCGTCGCACAGGCGCCGCACAAAAACCAAGGCCCTGGACCGAACCTCCACGCTCCGCTGCGTGGTAACCTCACGCGCCCGCTCCACCCTCCATGCGCCTCCGCTCCACCACTAGACCACGCTCCGCTCCCTACGATCCCTAAACCCAAACACTTGACCACAATGCAAGTTGCAATGCTGAGCCACTTAAATATTTATTTTCTTAAAGACAGTATGAGGAGCCCATGGGCGGGCGCTGGCGCCCATGGGTAAGGCGAGTGTGCTAGGGGGCGCGGCGCCATGGGCGTGTGCTGGGGCGACCGGCCACGCCCACAGGCGAGTGTGCTAGGGACAGCCCGGCGCCATGGGCGGTGTGCTAGGGAGGCGTCGGCCGGCCAGGCGTATGAGCGGGCGTGTTGGGCGCCGGCCGGGCGGGGCGAGGCATGTTTAGGCGCCCGGCCAGGCGCCCATGGGCGGTATGAGGCGCGCCGCTGAGCATCTTGAGGAGGTCGTCAGGGCGCCTCCTCACCATCCTCTGCATGCAGTGAAGCTAGGGGGGGGACAAGAAGGGAACGGCAGTTATCCTATCACCGATGGAAGGTGTGGCCCATTTGCAGGAAGGGTTAAAAGATTTGCATCCAAAACTGCCGTGTAGCATTTATCAGAGACATGGAGCTTTGGGCCTGAAACAGGTCTTTCAATACCTTCCATGTGCCGTGCGTTGTTGCCTGAGCTTGAGTGTGTTGCAGCATTGTTTTGTCTATTGTTGATATGAGGACGCTGAGTGCCCTCTTGTCTTTCTTCGACCATGGATCGATTTGGTCAGCTGTGGCAGGTGGATTGGAGGTAGATGAGGGCTTAGGAAGACTACTATCCGTGATTGACATGAGATCATGTTCTTCCAAGTGGGCGGTTAGGCGCATCTCCCAAACATCAAAGTCGGTATCGTTGAAACGGTCTCTATCTCTAAACTCTATCTTGCTAGTATTGATTACGGTTTGGACTGGTATAGCCATTGTGGTTTTGATTTGCTGTATTTTATTAAGTGCTATGCTAAGTGGATCAAAAGCTAGCATGCAGCCTCATGATTCCTACACTAATTCCTATGCTTATTTTATAACATGACATGTGATGAGTGCTTGTCCAACGCAACATGCATGGACTAGAGCAGTAATTCTACGTGAGCTAACTGGGCGCTGAGGTTTTCTACTGGAACCATTTGTCTTGCGATGAGTGGAGATGCGCAGAAAGGTCTATGGTGATGATCGTTGCTTCTGATTGATGTCGCAGGAGCGTGAGCCATTGCGGGAAGTGCGTGTGGGTGCAGACCGGCTGTGCATTGGCGAAGGCATTGGAAGTGCTTCTTTGATCCCTTGGTAGTAGAGGGCTCTCGCTACTGTGTTATGCAATTTGTGCAAGTTGCTGAAATGGGGCGTAATGGAATATAGCTTATTTTGGAATAAATATGTGTTAAAACATAATAGTGATTTCAGTTATAATTAAAATTAGTTTTAGTTTTATTATTCGTTAATTAATAACTATCAATAACCGTTTTTGTATAAGACCCTTTCTTTGTGTGTAATTTGTAGTATCTTTCGATTCCAACTTACTCTTGTTCCTCTTGCTTACTTCTTGCACAATCATCACACATTGCACACATGCGATCCTAGGCTACCAACTTCTTTATGGTATCAGAGGCATATACTCTGTTGCCAATGCCATTGATTCAAATCCCCGATTAATTTGTGCTCATCTAGATGCCTTAGAGGCAGCAATGTCTTTTCTAGTGCATCTGCCTCAATGGAGGCATTGTAGCAACCACGGTAGGAGGCATTGTAATAAGCACGGTAGGAGTGGCTTGGAAAATCTGCAACCGCACTCCAGGAGCGGTATGGGAGGATCTGCATTGGGCAGGAGCCGCAAAATCCACCCCGTGATTTGAGTCTTTGCGTGCGCTGCAGCTGCGAGGAGGCCCGGAATGAGGCGGCTGGCCAGCAGCAGCAGACCCGCAGGCAGCCTTGACTGCGGGAGGCGGCGGCCGCTAGCCCGCAGAGCGAGGCTGCAGCTGCGACTGAGGCGGCTGAGGCAGGTGAGCGGCGAGAGGAGGCTATGACAGGCTGGCCTTGGCAGGCAGTGCCAGCAGCTGAGCCTTGTGCGAGGGGCAGGCTAGCCATGCAGGAGGCCAGGCTATGAGGCAATGGCCTTATGCGAGGCGGCTGCAGCAGGCTGAGCCGCTGCTAGCGGCAGTGACAGGCTGCAGGCAACTGAAGAGCAGCTGAGGCAGGCTGCAGGCCCAGCAGCTGCGGGAGCGGCTATGAGCAGTGGCCTTATTCGAGAGGCTGCAGGCGGCTGAAAGCCTGCGAGGCTGCAGGAGCAGGCTGAGCGCCAGCTGCACGCTGAGCAGCGGCCTTAGCGAGCAGTATGATGAGCCAGGGGACGCGACAGGCGCGCTGCAGGAGGCTGCAGACAGTGGCCTTGCAGACCCGAGCTGAGGCAGGCAGCTGGCATGACAGGGCCATGCAGTGTCTTTGCATGGGTGGGCTGGGAGTGGTTGCAGGCGTGTTGTAGGCCGCTGCGGCCTCGACCACCGCCCGGCCGCCGTCGGACCGACCCTAAGCGAGAGCAACGACAGCCAATGGCGGCATGTGGTGGTAGGTTCCGGGACCCTCGGAACCCTTAGCCTGTGGCGGCCACACTTATCCCACACCGGTTCAGCAATAGGTTTCGTTCACGAAGGTGGGAGCCCTTCCCGCATGATGGAGTG
This sequence comes from Anthoceros angustus, assembly GCA_010909165.1. Classification (NCBI taxonomy): domain Eukaryota; kingdom Viridiplantae; phylum Streptophyta; class Anthocerotopsida; order Anthocerotales; family Anthocerotaceae; genus Anthoceros; species Anthoceros angustus. The sequence continues at coordinate 1,137,930 of MU008163.1, forward strand.
TGCTCTTCACCACGACCTCGGCTCTAACCTCTCGAGCGCCTGACCCGACTAAGCGCCTCACGGCACCTTGCCTGGTGACCCACAGTAAGTCACACTACCCCTCGCCCGCGATGACTCCGTAGTGACCAATGTCCGAGAGGCACCGCCCAAACTCAGCCACGCTTACTCCCCTATCCTCTCTAGCTCCTCTCTCCTCTCTCTCGCTTCTCTCTCTTTCTCTTTTCTCTTTTCTCTTTTCTCTTTTCTCTTTTCTCTTTTCTCTTTTCTCTTTCTCTTTTCTCTTTTCTCTTTTCTCTTTTCTCTTTCTCTTTTCTCTTTTCTCTTTTCTCTTTTCTCTTTTCTCTTTTCTCTTTTCTCTTTTCTCTTTTCTCTTTCTCTTTTCTCTTTTCTCTTTTCTCTTTTCTCTTTTCTCTTTTCTCTTTCTCTTTCTCTTTTCTCTTTTCTCTTTTCTCTTTTCTCTTTTCTCTTTTCTCTTTCTCTTTTCTCTTTTCTCTTTTCTCTTTTCTCTTTTCTCTTTCTCTTTTCTCTTTTCTCTTTTCTCTTTCTCTTTTCTCTTTTCTCTTTTCTCTTTTCTCTTTTCTCTTTTCTCTTTTCTCTTTCTCTTTTCTCTTTCTCTCTCTTTCTCTTTTCTCTTTCTCTTTCTCTTTTCTCTTTTCTCTTTTCTCTTTCTCTTTTCTCTTTTCTCTTTTCTCTTTTCTCTTTTCTCTCTTTTCTCTCTTTTCTCTCTTTTCTCTCTTTTCTCTTTTCTCTTTTCTCTTTTCTCTTTTCTCTTTTCTCTCTTTTCTCTCTTTTCTCTCTTTCTCTCTTTCTCTTCTCTTCTCCTCTCTTCTCTAATCTACCTCTTCCACTCTTCCTAGCTACCTACCTCTACAGGCGCCTCACAGCTCCCCACTATCTCGGTTCATAGGGGCGGTGCCCTCACGGTCTAGGCGGACATCTCTGCGGCGAGACCTCTCGCTTTTACTAGGGACCTCCCTCCACCACCATCCCGGCGCCTCTGCAGGGGCTCCCTCATCGCTCAAATACTCCCCTGCTCGTCAGAAGGCGTGGGGCCCTTGCCACAGTCAGCATCTCAAAACGGACACCATGCACCCTCACACGGACGGCACGCACGCTTGCATAGCAAACAAGCACACACAGGTCAGGAGAGCAAGGCATGACATTTCATTATGGGAGTTCCTCCCCCTCTTATAAGAACTCCCCCAAACCCTAGCATTAGTTAAGTCTGGGGGGTGGGTAGGGTTTGCTTACGGTTTCAAGTAGGTGGCCTCTTAAAGTTTCTTAACCTACCCTTCTAACAATCTCACTAACCCCCTAAGGGTCTTGATGACCCCTTCACTCCCCTACCAACTGTTTTCCTACCCTACTTCTTCTTGGGCATTGGCATGGCCAGGCGCCCTACCACCGTCTTCCTTCTCTTCGCCGGGGGACTGTTCCCCGACTGAATCTCCTCTCCCGCTGCGACGAGCCTTCACGTGTCTCGGCGATGGCTAACGGTGGAGCGCCGCCCCTCTCGGGCGCTCTTGCAGGCACCGCCTCTGCAATAACCTGTCTGCCCGCCGCAATTACTTCAAGGTGGTTGGGCATTGGTGCAACTCCTGTCCCGCCGCTAGGCACCCCCACCAACCCTACCGGCTGGCTGGAAACCTCCTCCTCCATTGACTCCTCCCAAACTGAGCCTTCTGCATCCATTTCACTTTCCAGGTCCTGAATCTCCGAAGCTGAGGGCTGCAATTCCTCCAAACTCTCCCTGTCGTCATCATGGGGGCCGAATAGCTTCCTTGTCAACAAGGAACGCATCTCCTTGGCGAGCTTGTTGACCCTGGCGTGTAGGTGGACCTACATCTCCTGGCCCTTCAAACAAATCTCATCAAATTCCTCAGGCCATTCTCCTGAGGCTAACTTGCTACGCAAAACATCCCTCTCGAGTGTCACCTCACTCAAACGAAGCTGTAAGGTAACATTCTCGGCCGCATCTCGCTTCCATGCTTCTAGAATCCCTTGTTGCCAAGCATAGTCAGCCTGGAAGCGTTGCTTCCTGACGACCAACATGCGATGCATGATCTTCCTCCTGTGGGCCACCTCTTTCTTCCATCGTTGGTCGTCAGGAACTGGAGACCAAGCTCAAGGAGCTGGAGGGAGGACTGTAAGGGTATTAAAGCCCAATGTACTTAGACTAATACACTTAGTCTAAGTTAGGTGTCAGTTAAGTATCATTAGTTTAGCAAAAGCTAATCACTAGGAAGCTTCTTGTGCTCCTTCCTAGGAGCTTCTTGTGGAGCTTCCTAGGGAGCCCTATTGGAGGGTATAAATACCCTCCAAGCCTCATCTCAATGAGAGAGAGTTACACTTGCCTCCTCCTCTCCTCTCCTCTTCTCTCCTCTTTTCACCATCATGGGCTGCTACACGATCCTTCAACTGGTATCAGACCTTCAAGAGGACGTCTACATGCAGCAACCAGAAGGTTTTGTTGAGAAGGGCAAAGAGCATCTGGTGTGCAGGTTGAGGAAGAGCCTTTATGGTTTGAAACAGGCACCCAGAGAGTGGTATCACAAGTTCCACTCATTTATGCTTTCTCAAGGCTACAAACGTAGCAATGAGGATCATTGTCTCTATACAAAGCAAGCTAAGGATCAAAGCTTGCTCATTTTGATCTGTATGGATGATATGCTAATTCTTTGGAAACAAGCGATCTTGATGAGATTTCAGTTGAAGTCAAAGTTGAATGCTCACTTTGAAATAGCAGACTTGAGAGAGGCGAGCCATATACTTGGCATGCGTATTCGTCGGAACAAACATAAGCGCCTGCTTTATTTGTCTCGACTTTACGGCCATTAAGTGCTTCAACGTTTCAACATGGAGAAGGGAAGCCATTGGGTACTCCATTGCCTACATATGTGAAACTTTCAAGCGGATTGCCCAAGCTCGAGGAGGACAAAGCGAAATGAAGAAGGTCCCATACTCATCGGTGTAGGGAGTTTGATGTATGCAATGATTGCTACGTCGACATTGCCTTTGCGGTGGGAGTGATTAGCGGGTTTATGTCAAACCACGGCAATAAGCATTGGGAGGCGATAAAAGGAGTTATGAGGTATCCGAATGGTACAAAAGCTTTGTGCATATGTTTTGGTAGTGAAGATGCATGTGTGGTTGGGTACACAGATGCTGATTATGCAGGGGATATGGACAAAAGGAGGTCCACATCAGGTTATGTCTTCATGTGCACTGGAGGGGCAATCTCATGGCGATCTCGTTTGCAGTCGTGCATTACGCTATCTACCACGGAGGCCGAGTATGTTGCAGCAACTGAGGCTTGCAAGGAAGCCATATGGCTTGCTCGTTTAGTGGGAGACTTGGGCATCAAGGTTGAGCTGCCAGTGTTGCATTGTGATAGCCAGAGTGCTATCCAGGTACAACTTGTCAAGGTTCACACCAGCCAGAACCCTGCAGATATTCTTACCAAGGGACTCTCTACGGAGCAATTTGCACAAGCTCGGACACTGATGGGCATGAGATAGTCCATTCTCCTACAAAGGTAAATTGGCCTTTAAGTGGGAGGTTGTAAGGGTATTAAAGCCCAATGTACTTAGACTAATACACTTAGTCTAAGTTAGGTGTCAGTTAAGTATCATTAGTTTAGCAAAAGCTAATCACTAGGAAGCTTCTTGTGCTCCTTCCTAGGAGCTTCTTGTGGAGCTTCCTAGGAGCTATTGGAGGTATAAATACCCTCCAAGCCTCATCTCAATGAGAGAGAGTTAGACTTGCCTCCTCCTCTCCTCTCCTCTCTCCTCTCCTCTCCTCTCCTCTCCTCTCCTCCTCTCCTCTCCTCTCCTCTCCTCTCCTCTTCTCTCCTCTTTCCACCATCATGGGCTGCTACACGATCCTTCAAGGACATGCCACTTGGAGCAAGGAACGTGAGGAGCTAAAGGATGCCTCGACGCCGTACTCCAGTGGCTTACGTGCCCTTGAGCAACGCGCCTCACCCTAAAGAAGTTGGTCTTCACCTACCCCGCTGAGTTATGGCACAAGATCGAACTGAAGATTGGGGACGCCGATGATCCAGAGGGGTTGAGGCAAGTCCGAAGGGTAGGAAGCGCTGGAGCTCTGATACCATAAAGATACTCTTATGATGTAAGAGAAGTAAATGATAAGAAGTAAGTGTTTGGTTTATATACAAGATCATGGTAATTATTTTAACCGTAGACTGGTGATTTATGCTAGTAACTGCCGTAACTACGTAACGGTAAACTTAACTCTAGTTAAGACTAGGGTGTAAGCCAAAGTGTGCCCTAAAGCCTAGCTCTGGATCTGTCGGCGCTAGGCTCAGTCCTCCGCTGTCACAACATTCCATATCACCTCTGCTAAGATCAAGCCCGCTCTTGACGTCCGTGTCCCCCCACAGAGTTGAGGCAAACTCGGACACCATATAAGGGCATGGCGGACTGAGGCCGGTGCACACTCCGAGGCAGTTGGTTCATTGTTACAGATGCGATATCAAAATCCCTCCTCACCCTACGAAAGGCTTTGTCGTTCACCACCTCCGGTATCCAGTCTCCGTCACACTCTTCCGGAGGGCTCCATCGGACCTGCATCCTCACAACACTCATGGTCGCATACACGGCCTCTCCACTGGCCAAATTCATTGCCTGGCCGCGTAGAAGTCTCCAGCACACTTGACGAGCATGAAAAGTTTGACACGGAATGTAGGGTGCATAATTACGGAAAGGAAACTCTCAGTACGAGTAAGGGACGGTTGACTGGGTAGCCATGGTTGACTCAAGGTGGGATACGGTAACCCAACACCTTTGTTAGTTTCTTACAACGATTCATTGACATAGAAGAAAGAAAAAAGAGTTTTGCACCAAGTAATTAAGAAATGGCATTTGTCAAATAGGACAAGCAAAAAAATATATTGCTACCATTACCTTTTTTAGGAGAAAAGATACAACATTTGATCACAAAGGTACGAATCAAGTAGGTCAGGCATTCTAGGGTTAAGTTCACGAGACAGTTGTTGTTTGGCCTTTTGCGTTCCTCCTTGAGTGGCCCCTTCAACGCCCGCCCTGACCTGCTAATGCTCTGGGCATGCCAGCCTATTTATAGGAAGGTTTAACTCTCTTCTCTTGCTTTGCGGTTTATGCTATTACGAGACTCGTGTAAATAAGAAACTATATATATAAAGTCTCGGTTCGCTAAAAAATGAAAAAGGAAATATATTTAATCTATTTAAAATGTATATATAAAAATATTATATTTTGGTTTTAAGAATTAATCTAAGTTATGGCCAGGTTCCGGCCGTGCGTCCATATTTTGGACCGAACGTCTATGACATCGCGGGTTCCCGTAGAAAACGGATGACCGGGACGGATGAACCACCTGTCCCCAGCATATTCTACAAAATGCCTGGACCGCGACTGACAGGGGGACACCCTAGTTTTGAGGCTGTAGCCTTTTGGGCCCGGGTCACATGCCAGCTAGGGAACAAATGCGACCATGTTGAAGAAGTGTTTCCTGACGCGGTAATTTGCCATCAACCGAGCCATCTGAATGTTATGCTAGCTGAGCATACTTAAGAGTCTTACACGTGATCTGCAGTGACACGGATCTGCAGTGCTGCAAGTCTACATACTGAGTGCATGTCCTATTAGGCTTCAAGCATCAAGTGCTTAGGACCCTTGTGGAGGGCTTTGGCATGCACTGCATAACTGGTGAGCGCCCTTCGAAGAACTTTTCCGTGAGGGAGTGCTGGGAAGCTTAAAACCTGCGCTGCTTGGCCAAGTCCCTTGAAGCTGGCTACCTGTCAATTGGAAAGAGCGCGTTGAGAGGTCTGTGAAGGACTTCAGATAATGCTTCAGCAATGACGTTCCAAGGGTAGGGTTCATCTAAACAACTTACGCGTTCCTTGATGTAGTCGATTGGATCACCTTCTAACCAAGAGACACCATTGTAGTTGAGTTTCGGAGTAAGTGTTTCAACAAAGACCATCGGAGCCTCCACTTTCCTCTCATCAGGGTAGCTGCAACATCAACAGCTCTGTTTAACTAGTGCAGATCGGGCAGTTCAAAAGTACTTCAAATTCTAGGAATGTTCCGGCGTATGCATAACTGTGAACCAAAGGCAAAGAGGGGGCAGGGGTACGCACCTTATTACAGCACAATTCACGATATCAGGATTTTGCCACAACTCTTCCTCCAGTTCGTCAAGTGAAACCTGCCAGTTGACATGAGGCAGTAAGACAAGGTAACTGTCACTCTTGAAATTGATGTTCTTACTTATTTGCAAGGGAGATGTACAGAATTTCGTTGCACCCATAGACTCTGCAACTGGTTCAAAACACGCACCGGAAAACCGTTGCAATTGACGATCTCTTTAATGCGGCCGACAATGTAGAGGTAGCCATCCTTATTGAAGTAGCCACGATCGCCGGTGTGGAGCCAGCCATCATCGTCTACAGCATCGGAAGTTACGTTGGAATCCTTCAAGTAGCCTGTCGCAGCAATCCAAGGATTAGTAACTAAGTGGGGAGAAAGTATCATGGTAGTTTCCGCCACTACAGCATGCAATGACTTGCAAGCAAGGAAATTTTGAATGCTTACCTGCCATGATTCCGGGACCACGCAACCACAGCTCGCCTTCAAAGTAAGGGGACATCTCACTGGGCTTTGCCTTGACATTCACAATCTTGGCCTCGTTATTCATCGAAAGCAGGCCAACAGATCCGAGATACTCTGGCTTGTAGTGAACCCCGGCAGGGAATGTTGTCCCCAAGAGAGTTGTCTCATTTAAACCATAACCCTGCTGACATTTCATGGATCAGGAATGTTCGCGTGTGTAACGATCTCACCTCAAAACAATGAGCACAAATATGAGACAAATGTCCGACACCTTGAGAAGGAAAGGGAGGCAGTACCTGTACGAACTGATGACCACCAGCAGGAAAGCGTCGCGCACACCGTTCTATAGTCCGCAGCGGCACAATTGCAGGTCCGCAGCTAAACTGCCTGAGGGGCGGCAGTTCACACCCGCTCAAATCGTCCACCAGCTCGTGCGGAAGCCGGATCTCAACGCTCTGCACCTTAGGCTCATTGGCCACAATCTCGTGCAGCGTGGACGGCAACATAGTCACATGCGTGAGTCGCGGCTGTAAATCCAGCAAAGCATCAAGCATTTTCCCGACCTGAGCGTCGTAGTCCAAGTTCCAGGTGACAACCGTGGCCCCCCGCATAAGCGGCGCGATCATCAGGACAGCAATAGCATAGAAGTGGCCAAGCGACACGCAAGAGAGGTAGACATCATCCTCAGCAGATCCACTCAGCGGGTTACCAGAGTAGATGGTGGCAAACGCAATGAGGTTCCGATGCGTCAGAACAACTCCCTTGTCCCTGTGCTCCCCTCTCTTGTACGAGGGCCCCTCGGTTACAACAGACGGAGTCATGACCACCACTGCAACGTCATCCTGCAGCACAATTTCCTGCACACTCTCCTCACCATGCTTTGCAACCGGCCCGCGAGCACGCAGCTCCGACCAGGTAACGAACTGCTCAGGTCCAATCTCGGATCGCTGCACCATGCTCACTTCGATCTCTGGCATGGCCGATCGCGCTCCAACAATGAGCGTCTTCACGCCGAACAGGAGATTGGGAAGCTCGTCGTGGTTGTCCCAGCGGAAAAGATACGCCATGGCCTCATTTGTGACAAACAGGGCGGGGGCCTGGAGATTGCACTGCAGCAGATCGTTCTCCAAGGCAGGCGCCACCCGCAGGTAGTCCGGGTAAGGGACGGGGATGACGACGGCGCCTAGCTGCAGACAAGCGAACAAGATCTCAACGAGCTCAAGGCAGTTGTGGCATGCGATGAGCACTTGGCTGCCCTTGCCAACTCCCAGCTCCGCCAGCAGCAGCGCCGACTCCCGCACCCGCTCCTCCAGCTCCTGGTAGGTGGCCTGCGTCCCGTAGCCGGCGTCCACCACAGCCAGCTTGTCTCTCGGCGCCCGGCCCGCGGCGAAGGTTGCAAAGAGGTACTCCACAAATCCCAGCTCTGCATCATCCGGCAGCGGTACCGCAGGCAGCTTGCTGGAGTAGATCCCTGTGGCCGCATCGTAGCCGCTCCCAGGAGCTATAACTGTCGCCATGGTTGCCGGTGCAGCAGGTCGATCCTATCGCGGCCGCGGCGGCAGCAATGCGAGACGCTCCCCTTTATCACCTGCAGGACTCGACGAGACGTCTCTAAGCGAAGCACTAGCATACGATGTGTCACATCACACACGCTCACGTTAGTGTCCCTTGTTGGAATGAGTGGCGACGGCTGGCTGCATGGCACTGCCACTGGAGGGACATGTGACTCATGATGTAGGCCTACCTAGATGGCGTTTGTTTGTATGCTTATTATCTGATTCAACATTGACATATATTTGAACGACATTTCCGGGGTTTAGTCCAACGGTAGAGCGCCCGTTTGGCATATGGGAGGTAATGGGATCGATGCTCGTCATCTCCATTGCAACTCAGAAGTGAGAGTTCAGCAGCACCTGCACCGTAGCCTCATCGTGGCCGATGTTGCCTGCGCATTGAACGGCACCGCTATCACTCCCATCGTTCTTGCCCCTGCGGAGAACTCCTACAAAAAGTTCTCACCATACCGATCCGAGCCTGTTAACCCGGTCGGCGACCGGCGAGTTCCTGTAGCTAGCTAGCCTAGGGGTTTGCAGGTATGGTGCCCGCGCGTGCCGCGCTGCCCGGGGCGTGAGCCGCGATCATGCATTGATGCCTGCTCGACTGGACAAGCACACATGACCGAGTGTAGGCGACGAGTGCAACTTGTGAGACGCGCTGCTAGCTCGCGTTCAGTGATTCCCGTCTCGTGTCCAGATCGCGGCGAGAGCGCTGCTGGAAGCGCGCGAGCTCGCTATGGCGGCAGAGGATGTGGATGCGGGATGGGGTGGATTGGTGAAGGAGGGGAGCGGGTATGATGAGGCCCCAGGATCTATTCCAGCAAGCTCCCTACCGTCACGTTGCCGGATGGGAACTCGGCAGCGGGGATTGTGAATCACATTTTCGAGGAGACCCGGAAGCATGGACGGTGGGAGAAGGTCGCCTTGGTGGACGCCGGAACCAGGGAGGCGCTCACGTTCCAAGAGCTGGAGGAAAAGGTGCGAGAGGTGGAGGCGAAAATGCACAGCGCCATGGCTCCGCTGCCGTTCGCGGGGCCGGCGTATGGCGATCATGCACTGTTTCTTGCTCCTAACTCGTTGGAAATGATTGTGGCTCTGCTGGCGTGTTTGCGCGCGGGTGCGGTCGTGCTCCCTGCTAATCCTGCGTACACGGCGGACGAGCTGGAGAGGATCTTCGGGGACAATCTAATGATTGGTGCTGTGTTTACCACTCCGGTTGTGATTGACAGGTTGCGAGCTGAATCGAAGACGTCCTTCTGGGACTCGAAAAAGATGCCAGCATTTATCATCGGAGAGGCGGATCGGAGATGGAAGAGAGAGAAGTTTGATTGCACGCTTGCTGACATGTTCAAAGATGTATCTGCCGTAAACGGCACTGTTTGTAAGATACCACAGGACTGGGAAGCTCTGATGCTGCTGTCCTCTGGCACAGGGGGGTTAGCAAGGCGACAGTTCTGACGCATAAGAACCTTATAGCATTTACGACTATCTTCAACGGTAATCCCGTAAATGGAACCAAGGATGATGATATCTACCTGTGCCCGACCCCTCAGTTCCACATATATGGCCTCGTCGTCGTCACACTGACAAACCTTGTGAGGGGGGCTACTGTAGTCGTGATGCCCAAGTACTCTTTGCATGGTCTTCTGAAAGCTGTGGAGGAGTTCCGTGTCACCTATTTGCCTAGTGTGCCTCCCATCGTGCTAGACATCCTGAACTTAAGTGAAGAGGAGCTACGCAAGTATGACTTGTCTTCCGTGACTCTGATCAGCTGCGGGCTGCACCACTGAAGCAGGAGACCATTGAACGATGCGTTGCCCGCTTCCAGGGGCCACGGCAATACTTAAAGCTTGGCAGTTGTGAGACCGAGTTGTACGAGCTCATGGGTAAGCTTCTTTCGCAATATTTTTCCTGAAGCCAACTTTGGTATGTTGTCAATGAACGCCACTTTTCGAACTTTCTTGAATGATTACAGACACAGGATAAGCTCCAACTTCCACAGCGTGAAGCTTTAACGCATAGACATTCTGAAGGCATTATGACCAATGGATCTGAAATTACCTTGTCTGCAGTGTAGCTCTTCACATCCTCTTCGGTCAAGGTGCTTCCAGGGAAGCGAACAACGAAAACCATGAAGGCAGCTGGGCAACGGTTTTATCAGGGTATCTGCATTCATGAAGTCCAAGCCCACAATAGATAAAAGTGACTTGTTCGACCTAGAAGAAATTGCATAACAGGGTCAATCAGGGGCTACAAAACTGTGACAGTTCACCCAACGCATCGATTTAGGTGTCCAAAAAATCACGGTACAACAGCGGCATCCTGGATTTCAGGGTGAGTTAGCAACAGGGCTTCAAGTTCCGAAGGCGACACCTGTCCATCCGGAAATTGCAGGAAGAAATTGCGAGTCACTCTACTCCACTATCTTAACTAACCATAGAAGCAGGCAACTCTTGTAAGCAGAAGGACCGAATCCAAAAACTTGAAAAACTTGAAGAGGCACCTGAAAGCCGCTGTACTTAATAAGCTCGGTCCAGGGGTCGACTATGAAGAGGTAGCCATCGTCGTTAAAGTAGCCAAGATCGCCTGTGCCAAGCCATCGATCGTTGTCCAGAACTTCGTTTGTTGCCTTAGGATCATTGTAATAGCCTGCACAGAATTTATGTTCCCAACCATCAGTTCAAGAAGACCATCATGGAACTAGTACTGCCCATACTAGTTAGTGTAGCAGACTTTCTCCCTTCTAAGGATGTTGAGGACTTCACGCCTGCTGGCGAACGAAAGGATCAACTGATACCTTCCATGGTTCCAGGACAACGCAACCACAGCTCTCCCTTACTGTATGGAGGCAGAAATGCCCGTGGACTCCCTGATGCGACAACCCTAGGTTGTGTGTTCATGGCGAGAACGCCTACGGGACCGAAGTCTTCTGGCTTGTAACCCGTGGCAGGAAAAAGTGCTCCGACGGCAGTTGTCTCCGTCAATCCCTATGCCTGCCATTCCACAGTCGAAGTCAAAAAGCTCGCCGGAATGCTCAAGGACGCTCAAGGACATGTTCACAGGCATCCAGGCATATAAGAAATCCAAGTTTAAGAAGTAGGAACGTTGAAGACCAAAAATTGTTGTAAATCAGGGACCGAACTACTCACTCACAGTGTGAAAAGTCGACAAGGTCTGCAGCAAGGAAACAGCATACTTGAATGATCTTCACGTTAGGAAGCACAACTTTCAATGGTGGCCATCTGGAGGGGTGCTCCCGCGCTGCTGATCTGAGGCAAAGAGCTCAGATTATACTTGGATGTCTCATCACCACTCTTCAGGATGTCAAGTAGGATTGGGGGCACCACCGGCAGATGTGTAACTTGGTATCGCTCAACAGCCCCTACGAGACCTTGCAGGTTGTAACTGGGGAGAATGACCACCTTAATCCCCCTCACGAGCTGATTGATTGTGACAACAGCTAGGCCGTATATGTGAAACTGAGGAACAACGCACACGTAGACATCATTCGGTGAAGCTTGAGTGAGCGGATTTTCATTGTAGATCGTGGCAGAAGCAATCAGGTTGCGATGCGTCAGGACAACACCCTTGCTCAAACCCGTGTTACCAGAGGAAAAGAGCACCACCGCGGGGTCATCCGACGATGTGTCCGTGAAGCCGAGCTTGTACCGGGTTTCTGCGGGGAATACAACTGCGACAACAGGAGGTCTCCCCTCCCAACAAAATACAGCTGGTCGTCAGGACCGATCAAGACTGTCTTCGCGAGGCCGAAGAATGCAGAGGAAGGCCGCAACCTGGCGGCCACCTCTGCGGTAGTGAAAATCAAGGCGACCTTCGCATCGGCAACATGCTCCTCGAGCTCTTGCGATGAGAAGCCCGGATTAGCGATGCCAACCACTGCTCCCAGAGACAATTGCAAGCTTGCAAGCAGAACAAGAACAAACTCCACAGAGTTGGCACACATGAGGAGCACGTGGATGTGTCCCCCGCTCCACTCTTAGCTCCAGCACCCCCATGGCCAGAGCTGTGAACTGCTCCTCCATCTCCCCGTAGGTGAGCTCCAGTCCATTCATTCCGTCCACCAAGGTCATATTCTTCCGCCTGTGCGACCAGTTTGGGCCGGGCTCGTGGTTCTTGGTTCTTGGAGAACGCAGCAGTCCTGCGGTGGACATCTTGCTGGAATGGATCCCCGTGGCCTCATCGTAGCCGATGTTGCCTGGACTGAACGGCACCGATGTCACTGTTCTCACCATAACGATGCATGCAAGTGTGCCTGTTAATCTGGACGGCGCCCGGCGCGTTCCTGTAGCTAGAGCTTTGGAGGTACGCTGCCCGCGCTTGCCGCGCTGCCCGGGACGTGAGCCGCGATCATGAATTGATGCCTGCTCGACTGGACAAGCACACATCACCGAGACTAGGAGTGGTGGCGGACTGGAGTGGCTTCGATGCATCTACTGGCATCTATTCAGCAAGATGGCCACCATGGCCTTGCCCGACGACGACTCAGCACCGGGGATTGTGGGGCCGTGGAAGTTAGAGTGCGACAGGGCAAGCGGCGCCCACTATTCGAGTCACCAACAAAGCAGAAACTGGAAACCGATAGAGCGGGAGCTTCACGCGTGAGCCCGCCACGAGCCAAGTGTGCCTGGTAACCTACGTGCGCCCGCCTGGACCTCCATATAACTTCATATCGCATCATTCCAAAGAGACCCCCATTTCTTTCCGCCATCTTTCGTAAGCTTATCCTGCAATAAGAGACGGGTCATCATGAAAGCAAGGCGCCCGGCACGATTCCGCTCTAACTGCAGTTGAACCTCAGTTAACCCCAGTTAAGTCACCCGAAGCCAAGAACCACACGGCTCGGAATGTCCTTGAGTCGAATGAACTGAACCCGCCCGTAGGTGACCGCCACGAGCGTTATGTGGGAGGCAGGTCCTTTCGCGCTCGCGCTCCGCTCCCGCGACCAGTTCGTTATTAACCACCTCCGGAGGCAACCCGCTGGGCGCCGACCGCAGGACGGCGACCGGCGCATTCCTGTAGCTAGCTAGGGCTTTGCAGGTACGCTGCCCGCCCTTGCCGCGCTGCCCGGGGCGTGAGCCGTCATCATGAATTGATGCCTGTTCGACTAGACAAGCACACACCGAGTGTAGGCGACGGGTGCAACTTGTGAGACGCGCTGCTAGCTCGCGTTCTGTGATTCGCGTCTCGTGTCCAGATCGCGGCGAGAGCGCTGTTGGAAGCGCGCGAGCTATGGCGGCAGAGGATGTGGATGCGGCATGGGGTGGATTGGTGAAGGAGGGGAGCGGGTATGATGAGGCTACCGGGATCTATTCCAGCAAGCTCCCTACCATCACGTTGCCGGACGGGAACTCGGCAGCGGGGATTGTGAATCACATTTTCGAGGAGACGCGGAAGCATGGACGGTGGGAGAAGGTCGCCTTGGTGGATGCCACAACCGGGGAGGCGCTCACGTTCCGACAGCTGGAGGAGAAGGTGAACAGGGTCATGGCTCTGCTGCCGTTCGCCGGGCCGACGTATGGCGATCATGCACTGTTTCTTGCTCCTAACTCGTTGGAAATGATTGTGGCTCTGCTGGCGTGTTTGCGCGCGGGTGCGGTCGTGCTCCCTGCTAATCCTGCGTACACGGCGCAGGATGCGAGCTGAATCGAAGACGTCCTTCTGGGACTCGAAAAGATGCCAGCATTTATAATCGGAGAGGCGGATCCGAAATGGAAGAGGGAGTTTGATTGCACGCTTGCTGACATGTTCAAAGATGTATTTGCTTTGGACCGCTTTGTATATAAGATACCGCAGAACTGGGAAGCTCTGATGCTGCTGTCCTCTGGCACCACGGGGTGAGCAAGGCGACAGTCCTGACGCATAAGAACCTTATAGCATTTACGACTATCTTCAACGGTAATCCCGTGAATGGAACCAAGGATGATGATATCTACGTGTGCCCGACCCTCAGTTCCACATATATGGCCTCGTCGTCGTCACACTGGCAAACCTTGTGAGGGGGCTACTGTAGTCGTGATGCCCAAGTACTCTTTGCATGGTCTTCTGAAAGCTGTGGAGGAGTTCCGTGTCACCTATTTGCCTATTGTGCCTCCCATCGTGCTAGACATCCTGAACTTAAGTGAAGAGGAGCTGCGCAAGTATGACCTGTCTTCCGTGACTCTGATCAGCTGCGGGCCTGCACCACTGAAGCAGGAGACCATTGAACGATGCGTTGCCCGCTTCCCAGGGGCCAAGTTCCTGCAGGTAAATCTCATGGCGTCAGGTTAACTTGATGATCATCCGGATCTGATTAATTCAGAGATGGTGTTAGATTTGAAGTGACTTCCTTTCTGTTGCCGATTCTTTGATCACGCACTGACCTGAGACTCCGTAATTTCAATGTGTGGCATGGTTACGGTATGACGGAGACTTGCGCCCTGGGGGCAACCTTTCCTGCCGTTGGTTACAGGCCAGATTACTTTGGATCTGTAGGCCTTTGCACTCCAACACTGAAGCGAAAGTCGTGGATACACAGACGGGAGCGTCTCTTGGCCCGAATAAACAAGAAGAGCTCTGGTTTCCAAGTCCTGGAAACATGAAAGGTAGGGAGAATACTTTTTGCACCAGCACCCTCTGACTGCCACCACAACTTGTTACATGCATACGCAGTCGATCACCTTAAATTAGCTGTCCAGAGTACAGATTCATGGGCTACACTAACTTCACTCCATGCAGGTTATAAGGGTAACCTGAAGGCAACTCTTGAGGCTATTGACAAAGATGAGTGGCTTCATTCGGGAGATGTGGGCTACATCAACGAGGATGGGTTTCTATACATTATCTATCGCATCAAAGAGATCATCAAGTACAAGGGATTCCAGCGCACGAAGAGGTGTTGGCACTGTGGAGCGCCAAGCGCGCGGGCTATGGCGGCAGAGGATGGGGATGCAGAGGTTGAGTGGTACAGAAGGGGAGCAGCCGGTACGATTGAGGCCACCCGGATCTATTTCAGCACGACAAGTCTGTTTTTTCCTCATGGTTTGTTTATTCATTCCCTGTTTTGTTTGTTGTTCTAGGGACAATCTAAACCCAGGTTTCAAAACCTATACTATTGTTCGGGTCTTGGGGATTATGGCCATTGTCAAACAGACTTCCATCCAGATTGTAGCCGGGACCAAATTGCCAGAGTGCACGGTGAAGTTTTTAATGCTCTTCGTATACACTGGTGAGTCCCTTTGCTTTTGATGTTTCAATAAGTATACAGTCATATTGGGCTTACTCTGCCGTCTATCTTTGCAGGTATGGTGCCGCGCGTGCCGCGCTGGGGCGTGAGCCGCGATCATGCATTGATGCCTGCTCGACTGGACAAGCACACATGACCGAGTGTAGGCGACGAGTGCAACTTGTGAGACGCGCTGCTAGCTCGCGTTCAGTGATTCCCGTCTCGTGTCCAGATCGCGGCGAGAGCGCTGCTGGAAGCGCGCGAGCTCGCTATGGCGGCAGAGGATGTGGATGCGGGATGGGGTGGATTGGTGAAGGAGGGGAGCGGGTATGATGAGGCCCCCGGGATCTATTCCAGCAAGCTCCCTACCGTCACGTTGCCGGATGGGAACTCGGCAGCGGGGATTGTGAATCACATTTTCGAGGAGACCCGGAAGCATGGACGGTGGGAGAAGGTCGCCTTGGTGGACGCCGGAACCAGGGAGGCGCTCACGTTCCAAGAGCTGGAGGAAAAGGTGCGAGAGGTGGAGGCGAAAATGCACAGCGCCATGGCTCCGCTGCCGTTCGCGGGGCCGGCGTATGGCGATCATGCACTGTTTCTTGCTCCTAACTCGTTGGAAATGATTGTGGCTCTGCTGGCGTGTTTGCGCGCGGGTGCGGTCGTGCTCCTGCTAATCCTGCGTACACGGCGGACGAGCTGGAGAGGATCTTCGGGGACAATCTAATGATTGGTGCTGTGTTTACCACTCCGGTTGTGATTGACAGGTTGCGAGCTGAATCGAAGACGTCCTTCTGGGACTCGAAAAGATGCCAGCATTTATCATCGGAGAGGCGGATCGGAGATGGAAGAGAAGTTTGATTGCACGCTTGCTGACATGTTCAAAGATGTATCTGCCGTAAACGGCACTGTTTGTAAGATACCACAGGACTGGGAAGCTCTGATGCTGCTGTCCTCTGGCACAGGGGTTAGCAAGGCGACAGTTCTGACGCATAAGAACCTTATAGCATTTACGACTATCTTCAACGGTAATCCCGTAAATGGAACCAAGGATGATGATATCTACCTGTGCCCGACCCCTCAGTTCCACATATATGGCCTCGTCGTCGTCACACTGACAAACCTTGTGAGGGGCTACTGTAGTCGTGATGCCCAAGTACTCTTTGCATGGTCTTCTGAAAGCTGTGGAGGAGTTCCGTGTCACCTATTTGCCTAGTGTGCCTCCCATCGTGCTAGACATCCTGAACTTAAGTGAAGAGGAGCTACGCAAGTATGACTTGTCTTCCGTGACTCTGATCAGCTGCGGGCTGCACCACTGAAGCAGGA
The DNA here is from genome assembly GCA_010909165.1 of Anthoceros angustus. NCBI lineage: Eukaryota > Viridiplantae > Streptophyta > Anthocerotopsida > Anthocerotales > Anthocerotaceae > Anthoceros > Anthoceros angustus. The sequence continues at coordinate 1,154,645 of MU008163.1, forward strand.
GACCATTGAACGATGCGTTGCCCGCTTCCAGGGGCCACGGCAATACTTAAAGCTTGGCAGTTGTGAGACCGAGTTGTACGAGCTCATGGGTAAGCTTCTTTCGCAATATTTTTCCTGAAGCCAACTTTGGTATGTTGTCAATGAACGCCACTTTTCGAACTTTCTTGAATGATTACAGACACAGGATAAGCTCCAACTTCCACAGCGTGAAGCTTTAACGCATAGACATTCTGAAGGCATTATGACCAATGGATCTGAAATTACCTTGTCTGCAGTGTAGCTCTTCACATCCTCTTCGGTCAAGGTGCTTCCAGGGAAGCGAACAACGAAAACCATGAAGGCAGCTGGGCAACGGTTTTATCAGGGTATCTGCATTCATGAAGTCCAAGCCCACAATAGATAAAAGTGACTTGTTCGACCTAGAAGAAATTGCATAACAGGGTCAATCAGGGGCTACAAAACTGTGACAGTTCACCCAACGCATCGATTTAGGTGTCCAAAAATCACGGTACAACAGCGGCATCCTGGATTTCAGGGTGAGTTAGCAACAGGGCTTCAAGTTCCGAAGGCGACACCTGTCCATCCGGAAATTGCAGGAAGAAATTGCGAGTCACTCTACTCCACTATCTTAACTAACCATAGAAGCAGGCAACTCTTGTAAGCAGAAGGACCGAATCCAAAAACTTGAAAACTTGAAGAGGCACCTGAAAGCCGCTGTACTTAATAAGCTCGGTCCAGGGGTCGACTATGAAGAGGTAGCCATCGTCGTTAAAGTAGCCAAGATCGCCTGTGCCAAGCCATCGATCGTTGTCCAGAACTTCGTTTGTTGCCTTAGGATCATTGTAATAGCCTGCACAGAATTTATGTTCCCAACCATCAGTTCAAGAAGACCATCATGGAACTAGTACTGCCCATACTAGTTAGTGTAGCAGACTTTCTCCCTTCTAAGGATGTTGAGGACTTCACGCCTGCTGGCGAACGAAAGGATCAACTGATACCTTCCATGGTTCCAGGACAACGCAACCACAGCTCTCCTTACTGTATGGAGGCAGAAATGCCCGTGGACTCCTGATGCGACAACCCTAGGTTGTGTGTTCATGGCGAGAACGCCTACGGGACCGAAGTCTTCTGGCTTGTAACCCGTGGCAGGAAAAGTGCTCCGACGGCAGTTGTCTCCGTCAATCCCTATGCCTGCCATTCCACAGTCGAAGTCAAAAGCTCGCCGGAATGCTCAAGGACGCTCAAGGACATGTTCACAGGCATCCAGGCATATAAGAAATCCAAGTTTAAGAAGTAGGAACGTTGAAGACCAAAATTGTTGTAAATCAGGGACCGAACTACTCACTCACAGTGTGAAAAGTCGACAAGGTCTGCAGCAAGGAAACAGCATACTTGAATGATCTTCACGTTAGGAAGCACAACTTTCAATGGTGGCCATCTGGAGGTGCTCCCGCGCTGCTGATCTGAGGCAAAGAGCTCAGATTATACTTGGATGTCTCATCACCACTCTTCAGGATGTCAAGTAGGATTGGGGCACCACCGGCAGATGTGTAACTTGGTATCGCTCAACAGCCCCTACGAGACCTTGCAGGTTGTAACTGGGAGAATGACCACCTTAATCCCCTCACGAGCTGATTGATTGTGACAACAGCTAGGCCGTATATGTGAAACTGAGGAACAACGCACACGTAGACATCATTCGGTGAAGCTTGAGTGAGCGGATTTTCATTGTAGATCGTGGCAGAAGCAATCAGGTTGCGATGCGTCAGGACAACACCCTTGCTCAAACCCGTGTTACCAGAGGAAAAGAGCACCACCGCGGTCATCCGACGATGTGTCCGTGAAGCCGAGCTTGTACCGGGTTTCTGCGGGAATACAACTGCGACAACAGGAGGTCTCCCTCCCAACAAAATACAGCTGGTCGTCAGGACCGATCAAGACTGTCTTCGCGAGGTTGAAGAATGCAGAGGAAGGCCGCAACCTGGCGGCCACCTCTGCGGTAGTGAAATCAAGGCGACCTTCGCATCGGCAACATGCTCCTCGAGCTCTTGCGATGAGAAGCCCGGATTAGCGATGCCAACCACTGCTCCCAGAGACAATTGCAAGCTTGCAAGCAGAACAAGAACAAACTCCACAGAGTTGGCACACATGAGGAGCACGTGGATGTGTCCCCGCTCCACTCTTAGCTCCAGCACCCCATGGCCAGAGCTGTGAACTGCTCCTCCATCTCCCCGTAGGTGAGCTCCAGTCCATTCATTCCGTCCACCAAGGTCATATTCTTCCGCCTGTGCGACCAGTTTGGGCCGGGCTCGTGGTTCTTGGTTCTTGGAGAACGCAGCAGTCCTGCGGTGGACATCTTGCTGGAATGGATCCCGTGGCCTCATCGTAGCCGATGTTGCCTGGACTGAACGGCACCGATGTCACTGTTCTCACCATAACGATGCATGCAAGTGTGCCTGTTAATCTGGACGGCGCCCGGCGCGTTCCTGTAGCTTTGGAGCTTTGAGGTACGCTGCCCGCGCTTGCCGCGCTGCCCGGGACGTGAGCCGCGATCATGAATTGATGCCTGCTCGACTGGACAAGCACACATCACCGAGACTAGGAGTGGTGGCGGACTGGAGTGGCTTCGATGCATCTACTGGCATCTATTCAGCAAGATGGCCACCATGGCCTTGCCCGACGACGACTCAGCACCGGGGATTGTGGGGCCGTGGAGTTAGAGTGCGACAGGGCAAGCGGCGCCCACTATTCGAGTCACCAACAAAGCAGAACTGGAAACCGATAGAGCGGGAGCTTCACGCGTGAGCCCGCCACGAGCCAAGTGTGCCTGGTAACCTACGCCCGCCTGGACCTCCATATAACTTCATATCGCATCATTCCAAAGAGACCCCCATTTCTTTCCGCCATCTTTCGTAAGCTTATCCTGCAATAAGAGACGGGTCATCATGAAAGCAAGGCGCCCGGCACGATTCCGCTCTAACTGCAGTTGAACCTCAAGTTAACCCCAGTTAAGTCACCCGAAGCCAAGAACCACACGGCTCGGAATGTCCTTGGAGTCGAATGAACTGAACCCGCCCGTAGGTGACCGCCCACGAGCGTTATGTGGGAGGCAGGTCCTTTCGCGCTCGCGCTCCCGCTCCCGCGACCAGTTCGTTATTACCACCTCCGGAGGCAACCCGCTGGGCGCCGACCGCAGGACGGCGACCGGCGCATTCCTGTAGCTAGCTAGGGCTTTGCAGGTACGCTGCCCGCCCTTGCCGCGCTGCCCGGGGCGTGAGCCGTCATCATGAATTGATGCCTGTTCGACTAGACAAGCACACACCGAGTGTAGGCGACGGGTGCAACTTGTGAGACGCGCTGCTAGCTCGCGTTCTGTGATTCGCGTCTCGTGTCCAGATCGCGGCGAGCGCTGTTGGAAGCGCGCGAGCTATGGCGGCAGAGGATGTGGATGCGGCATGGGGTGGATTGGTGAAGGAGGGAGGTATGATGAGGCTACCGGGATCTATTCCAGCAAGCTCCCTACCATCACGTTGCCGGACGGGAACTCGGCAGCGGGATTGTGAATCACATTTTCGAGGAGACGCGGAAGCATGGACGGTGGGAGAAGGTCGCCTTGGTGGATGCCACAACCGGGGAGGCGCTCACGTTCCGACAGCTGGAGGAGAAGGTGAACAGGGTCATGGCTCTGCTGCCGTTCGCCGGGCCGACGTATGGCGATCATGCACTGTTTCTTGCTCCTAACTCGTTGGAAATGATTGTGGCTCTGCTGGCGTGTTTGCGCGCGGGTGCGGTCGTGCTCCCTGCTAATCCTGCGTACACGGCGCAGGATGCGAGCTGAATCGAAGACGTCCTTCTGGGACTCGAAAAAGATGCCAGCATTTATAATCGGAGAGGCGGATCCGAAATGGAAGAGAGGGGAGTTTGATTGCACGCTTGCTGACATGTTCAAAGATGTATTTGCTTTGGACCGCTTTGTATATAAGATACCGCAGAACTGGGAAGCTCTGATGCTGCTGTCCTCTGGCACCACGGGGGTGAGCAAGGCGACAGTCCTGACGCATAAGAACCTTATAGCATTTACGACTATCTTCAACGGTAATCCCGTGAATGGAACCAAGGATGATGATATCTACGTGTGCCCGACCCCTCAGTTCCACATATATGGCCTCGTCGTCGTCACACTGGCAAACCTTGTGAGGGGGGCTACTGTAGTCGTGATGCCCAAGTACTCTTTGCATGGTCTTCTGAAAGCTGTGGAGGAGTTCCGTGTCACCTATTTGCCTATTGTGCCTCCCATCGTGCTAGACATCCTGAACTTAAGTGAAGAGGAGCTGCGCAAGTATGACCTGTCTTCCGTGACTCTGATCAGCTGCGGGCCTGCACCACTGAAGCAGGAGACCATTGAACGATGCGTTGCCCGCTTCCCAGGGGCCAAGTTCCTGCAGGTAAATCTCATGGCGTCAGGTTAACTTGATGATCATCCGGATCTGATTAATTCAGAGATGGTGTTAGATTTGAAGTGACTTCCTTTCTGTTGCCGATTCTTTGATCACGCACTGACCTGAGACTCCGTAATTTCAATGTGTGGCATGGTTACGGTATGACGGAGACTTGCGCCCTGGGGGCAACCTTTCCTGCCGTTGGTTACAGGCCAGATTACTTTGGATCTGTAGGCCTTTTGCACTCCAACACTGAAGCGAAAGTCGTGGATACACAGACGGGAGCGTCTCTTGGCCCGAATAAACAAGAAGAGCTCTGGTTTCCAAGTCCTGGAAACATGAAAGGTAGGGAGAATACTTTTTGCACCAGCACCCTCTGACTGCTGCCACCACAACTTGTTACATGCATACGCAGTCGATCACCTTAAATTAGCTGTCCAGAGTACAGATTCATGGGCTACACTAACTTCACTCCATGCAGGTTATAAGGGTAACCCGAAGGCAACTCTTGAGGCTATTGACAAAGATGAGTGGCTTCATTCGGGAGATGTGGGCTACATCAACGAGGATGGGTTTCTATACATTATCTATCGCATCAAAGAGATCATCAAGTACAAGGGATTCCAGCGCACGAAGAGGTGTTGGCACTGTGGAGCGCCAAGCGCGCGGGCTATGGCGGCAGAGGATGGGGATGCGGGAGAGGTTGGAGTGGTACAGAAGGGGAGCAGCCGGTACGATTGAGGCCACCCGGATCTATTTCAGCACGACAAGTCTGTTTTTTCCTCATGGTTTGTTTATTCATTCCCTGTTTTGTTTGTTGTTCTAGGGACAATCTAAACCCAGGTTTCAAAACCTATACTATTGTTCGGGTCTTGGGGATTATGGCCATTGTCAAACAGACTTCCATCCAGATTGTAGCCGGGACCAAATTGCCAGAGTGCACGGTGAAGTTTTTAATGCTCTTCGTATACACTGGTGAGTCCCTTTGCTTTTGATGTTTCAATAAGTATACAGTCATATTGGGCTTACTCTGCCGTCTATCTTTTGCAGGTGTGGTCATGTTTTTCTTGGTGAGCGCTTGGAAAAATTTTCAGGGACTGCTGGTAGATTCTTGCCGGTAGATTCTTGATGCTGTTGAAGCTTCACCCTGCTGGCCTTGCTTCACGATCACGACTCTGATGGATCTGGAAACATATCTGGACTGGTGATCGTTGTCCAGAACTTCGTCTGTTAACAGCCTTAGGATAATTGTAATAGCTGCTGCATCACATGTTCCAAATCATCAGTTCAAGGAGACCATTATGATACTAGTACTGCCCACACTAGTTAGTGTAGCAAACTTTCTCTCTTCTAAGGATTTTCAGGACATTACGCCTGCTAGCGAGCGAAAATTTACGCGAAATCTGTGGATCAGCTCATACCTTCCACGCTTCCAGGACAACGTAACCGCAGCTCTCCCTGACGATATGGAGGTAGAAATGCCGGTGGACTCCCTGATTCGACAACCCTAGCTTGTGTGTTCATGGCGAGCACGCCTACGGAACCCAAGTATTCTGGTTTGGAACAGTGGCAGGAAAAAGTGCTCCGACCGCAGAGTTGTATGTGTTAATCCATATCTCTGCCATTCCACAGTCGAAGTCAAAAAGCTTGCCGCAACGCTCAAGGACTTGTTCACAGGCATCCAGGCATAAGAGAACTCCAACTTTCAAATTGGGCTCTACACACTTTAGCCGTTACCAAATTATCAAACCTGCCGGTGAAATATGCCATCCTGTTCGTAAACATTTGTGAGTCCCCTTTGCTTTTGATGTTGTTCCACTGAGTATTCAGTCATATTGGGCTTACTAACTCTGCCGTCTATTTTTGGCAGGTGTGCTTATGTTTTTCGTGGTGAGCGCTTGGAGAAAAATTCGGGGTGTGGCCGGTGTATTCCTTGATGCTGTAGAAGCTTCACCCTGCTGGCCCTGCTTCACGATCACGACCCTGATGGACTTGGAAAGATGACTCTAGAGAAGGAGAGACATATGTGCGCAATGTGCAATGTTTTTCCCTTATGCTGTAAGCACTGCATAGTTCTCACAATCGTTCCGGAGAAACTAGTGGTACTTACTCCCTCGTCATTCAGTTCACCTCTAAGACTAACATGTCATCTGGATTCAACTACTCTGGAGAAGGAGAGACATATATGCGCAATGTGCAATGTCGTTCCCTTATGCTGTAAGCACTGCATAGTTCTCACAATCGTTCCGGAGAAACTAGTGGTACTTACTCCCTCGTCATACAGTTCACCTCTGAGACTAGCTAGCATGTCATCTGGATTCAACCTTGGGCAAAAGCTCAAGCTGAATGTATTCGGCCATACTTAAAGCTTCGCTGTTGTGAGACCGAGTTGTACCAGCTCATCGGTAAGCTTCTTTCGCAATATTTTTCCTGAAGCCAACTTTGGTATGTTGTCAATGAACGCCACTTTTCGAACTTTCTTGAATGAAGCGGTCTGCCAGAAAGTTACAGACACAGGATAAGCTCCAGCGACCACAGTGTGAAGCTTTAAAAAGCATAGACATTCTGAAGGCATTATGACCAATGGATCTGAAATTACCCTGTCTGCAGTGTAGCTCTTCACATCCTCTTCAGTCAAGGTGCTTCCAGGGAAGCGAACAACGAAAGCCATAGGCAGCTCGCCAACGGTTTTATCAGGGTATCTGCATTCATGAAGTCCAAGCCCACAATAGATAAAAGTGATTTGTTCGAAGAAATTGTCTAACAGGGTCAACCAAGGGCTACAAAACTGTGAGAGTGTCACCCAACGCATCGATGTAGGTGTCCAAAAACTTACGGTACAACAGCGGCATCCTGGATTTCAGGGTGAGTGAGCAACAAGGCTTCAAGTTCCGAAGGTGACACCTGTCCATCCGGAAATTGCAGGGAGGAAATACGAGTCACTAGACTCCACTATCTCAACAAACCATAGAAGCAGTCAACTCTTGTAAGCAGGAGGACCGAATCCAAAAACTTGAAGAAGAACTTGAAGAGGCACCTGAAAGCCGCTGTACTTAATAAGCTCGTCCAAGGGGTCGACTATGAAGAGGTAGCCATCGTCGTTAAAGTAGCCGACATCGCCAGTTCGAAGCCATCGATCGTTGTCCAGAACTTCGTCTGTTGCCTTAGGATCATTGTAATAGCCTGCACCAAATTTATGTTCCCAACCATCAGTTCAAGAAGACCATCAAGGTACTAGTAATGCCCACACTAGTTAGTGTAGCAAACTTTCTCTTCACGCAAAATCTGTGGATCAACTTATACCTTCCATGGTTCCAGGACAACGCAACCACAGCTCTCCCTGACGGTATGGAGGCAGAAATGCCCGTGGGCTCCCTGATGCTACGACCCTAGCTTGTGTGTTCATGGCGAGAACGCCTACGGAACCAAAGTATTCTCGCTTGTAATCAGTGGCAGGAAAAAGCGCTCCGACGGCAGTTGTCTCCGTCAAACCATATCCCTGCCATTCCACAGTCGAAGTCAAAAACCTTGCCGGAACGCTCAAGGACTTGTTCACAGGCATCCAGGCATAAGAGAACTCCAAGCTTAAGAAGTAGCAACATTGAAGACCAAAAATTGTTGTAAATCAGGGACCGAACTACTCACTCACAGTGTGAAAGTCGACAATGTCTGCAGCAAGGAAACAGCATACCTGAATGATCTTCACGTTAGGAAACCGCGAAGCACAACTTTCAATGGTGGCCTTCTGGAGGGGTGCTCCCGCGCTGCTGATCTGAGTCAAAGAGCTCAGATTATACTTGGATATCTCATCACCACTCTTCAGGATGTCGAATAGGATTGGGGGCACCACCGGCAGATGTGTAACTTGGTATCGCTCAACAGCCCCTACGAGACCTTGCAGGTTGTAACTGGGGAGAATGACCACCTTAATCCCCCTCACGAGCTGATTGATTGTGACAACAGCTAGGCCGTATATGTGAAACTGAGGAACAACGCACACGTAGACATCATTCGGTGAAGCTTGAGTGAGCGGATTTTCATTGTAGATCGTGGCAGAATCAATCAGGTTGCGATGCGTCAGGACAACACCCTTGCTCAAACCCGTGTTACCAGAGGAAAAGAGCACCACTGCGGGGTCATCCGACAATATGTGAATCCGTGAAGCCGAGCTTGTACCGGGTTTCTGCGGGGAATACAACTGCGACAACAGGAGATCTCCCCTCCCCTCAAAATACAGCTGGTCGTCAGGACCGATCAAGACTGTCTTCGCGAGGCCGAAGAATGCAGAGGAAGGCCGCAACCTGGCGGCCACCTCTGCGGTAGTGAAAATCAAGGCGACCTTCGCATCGGCTACATGCTCCTCGAGCTCTTGCGATGAGAAGCCCGGATTAGCGATGCCAACCACTGCTCCCAGAGACAAGCTTGCAAGCAGAACAAGAACAAACTCCACAGAGTTGGCACACATAAGAAGCACATGTGTCCCCCGCTCCACTCCTAGCTCCAGCAACCCCATGGCCAGAGCTGTGAATCGCTCCTCCATCTCCCCGTAGGTGAGCTCCAGCCCCGTCACTCCGTCCACCAGGGCCACATTCTTCCGACTGTGTGACCAGTTCGGGGCGGGCTCGTGGTTCTTGGAGAAAATGTACTCCACTACTCCCATATTGAAATGACGCGGCAGTCTTGCGGCGGGCATCTTGCTGGAATAGATCCCCGTGGTCTCATCGTAGCCGATGTTGCCTGGATTGAACGGCACCGCTGTCACTTCATCGTTCTTGCTCCTGCGGAAAACTCCTGCAAACAAGTTCTCACCATAGCGATCCGACATTCGTGCCGTGTTGTGCCAGATTGTGGAGTACGAGGCCTTGACGCTGGTGTCAGCCTCCTCGCTCGCCAGCCTGCCTTCAGTAGGCCCCGGAAGTTCGAGGTATGTGAGACTCTCGGCCGAGGTTGCGCTCGCCATGGCCTTAACGCTCTTCTCAAGAACTCGTCAAAATCGCTCGAAATTGGAATGAGGCCCGTAAGCTTTTACAATGCCAAAGCACCGCTGCCTGCGAGAACACACGCACAAGGGACCAGGCTGCCTTCGAACATACAGAAACGTCTCATTGAGAGCCCTCCTCAGTGACTTTCCTTTGAGACGTCTCAAAGGGAGCCATCATTATCTAGCGAACCTGTCCCATCTCCCAGCCCATGCATGCTTGTCCATGATGGCAAGTAAATTTCGATCGTGAAACCTGAAGACTTACAGGGCTACTTGTCCATGCTGGATAGCTTAGTGAAATTCATTTCACGAGCGCATTTTCGGTTCTAAATGGTTGCTGAGTACCTATGTGAGCGCATTCTCGTTTCCAAACGGTTGCCTAGTAGGTACTATACCTAGGTCTGTCAATACGAAGTGATATATCTGAATCATCAATTTATTTTAGAATTAAACATTAAATAATCTATGTAAGGAGGGTTCTACACTGGTGAAAAGCATGGAGGTAGGCATCTATGACAATCTTATCCACTATGGAGAATTTCTTTGTTGATTTAGGTAGATCATACAGCAATGATCAAGAGCAGAATTATATAGCAAACATGTACGAAAAATTGTTACACAGGCTCTAAATAGCCGTGGAGTAGGTACTGTCTGTGTTTTTATGAAACAGCATTATAATGAAGAATGTCCATGAGACAGTTTAGCACCCGACGAATTTTCGACAAGCTGCTGGTGCCTTGAAATGAGCAACGAACAAGGTAGCCTTCCAGCCGGGTGCGAATCAGGACAGACTTCTCGTGTTGCCACATGTAATATTCTTCTTCAAAGAGGGCTTACAACAAAGACTGCCGCTTGCCTACTACCATACTCGTCTGATTATGTATCTGTAGAACATCATAGCGTTCAAATCTGGCTTTTAGCTGTGAGACTAGGTCCAGATTATTGGAAAACATGACAGGAGGAGTAAGATGTGCAGAGTTGCAAAGTTATTGCTTTACGTGGCCACATGCATGTTAGCGCAGTACCTTAGAACGCTGTGCCGGATGCAGAGATAACTTGAAGGATAATTTAACTGAAGCCATAGCCGCAGAAGCCGAAAGCGCAGGTGTTTCCCACTGGACACACATTGCCGCAGCTGCCGCAGTTGGAAGAATCGGTTTGCGTGTCGATGCACAGGCCTATGCAACAGCTGGTGCCGAAGGGGCAGACGTTGTCGCAGTAGCCGCAGTTATTGCTATCGTACTCCGTGTTGACGCACTTGGAGCCGCAGCATGTCGGCCCCTCGGGGTAGTAGGACGGATCAAGGCAGATGGACGGATTGGGAGCGCATCCGGCATCCGCTGTCCGCCTCCGCACCGGGAGCTGCCGCAGCGACATCAGTCGATTCCGGGAAGCTTGCTGCGTGTGCGAATTGAGGAAGAAGCTGTCCCTCACTTTCGGCCTTCCTGCTGCTGCTGCTGCTGCTGCTGCTGTTGCTGTTGCGGCGTCGGGATGTCGGTCCGGCTGCTTCATTTTCTGCACCGCTGCGGACTCCCGCCGGATCCACCTGCCGTCCTCCACCGAGTCCTCGTCTGAATCGGAGTCGGCCACGTCCAATTGCGCCTGCTCGTCCTCGGCTTCCACGCCGAACAGCACCGGCTCCGCGTCGTCCTTCAGCTCTGCAAAATCATCCGACGCCGAAGCCGGCGTCGCTGCGGCCAGGAGTACCAGGCTGAGGCAGGCGAGGGAAAGCAGCAACGTGTTCCGCCTGGCAGGTGATCGCGCATCAAATCTGGCCATTACGGATTGGACGCTCGGACGCTGCTAAGCTGCTGCGACGCGAGACTCACAACCACGCGGAGCCGCTCGGACGCAGGTGTGAAGCAGCCAGCCGGCGAGCGCGTCTGGAGCAGAAGAGCTCCAAGAACGCTTCAAGTGCGAGGCGCTGCTTCCTTCAGCGGCGCAGGAACTGGCTGGGCCACACCCGTCGTCCGTACGCTCCAACGGACACACTATTTAACCCGAGGTAAAACTGGCCCTTATTCAAATTCCTACCTTGCTTTATTCAAAAGAATGCATAGTTCTCTCGCCCAGCCCTGCCTTCTCGGTTTTGTGCTCGCCCTTTTACAGCCCCGCCATGAGGCGCTACAACAGTTACCAAGCCTCCTGACAGTACCGCCTTGCAAGTTGCTGCTGTTCTGCCTGATTCCAGCCCACCACCCAATGTCAGGATTTGAGGACAGCATAGCGACTGGCAATTGATTGTGTGCATGTAGCAAGCTCTGGCCTCAGGCATCGTCATCGTCCAGGCTGAGCAGAAAAGAAGCCGCAATCAATGAGCTCGTAAAGCTTGTCACAGGCATTTGAGCTTGCGGTATCGGCTTTTCAGAAGTGCTCAGTGTGACAGTCGGTACTCACAAGTCTCTCCGAGTGGCTGGGACGCTGCAATTGAATTCATGAAGTTGCCGTGAGTTGTAAGCAAAGGCTGGACATGAGGCAGGCCCCAATCTGGATCTGGGCTGCAGATATGTATGTATGTACAGAGCTCACACATGTGTATGGAGCGAGCAGGTGAGGAGGTAGAGGCTCGTCCTGCGGCTTACTTCATACATATGCGTGATGCTCACACAGCCTTCGTCTCGGCACGCTTCTGCAGAAAAATCCTGCCACTTCCTGCATGAGATTTAATGGGCATGTCACCATCCTGTCCCGGGAGACTGTGTACCTGGAACAACTCTTTCAAGGAACCTCTTATGCATGCATGTACCATCTGGAAAGTCACAGGCCGGCCAATCGAGTTCAAAATGATTCATGTTAGGGAGCTTACAAAAGGTCAGGGTACTCAAACTTGCTTCTCCCGATCTAGCACAAATGTGGAGAAGTTAGCTTGAGTTGCTTCTTATATCTAACGTGAAGCTTCCTTGTACCTATGTGCAAGTGCTCTGCTAACTCCGCTTGCCCAAATTTCTGTGCAAAACGCCAAGTAACAAGGAACCGCAGATGAGAAGGAGTCTTTTGCGACAAGCATTCGATAAAGCAGCAAAGAGATGTTCGCAGCCACTTCCCTACCCTGATGAGATAACGAAGGTCAGGCCTTTCATCCGCCATTAGCTGAGCCTCTTGAGGTACACTGAGTGATCCAGTCCGCACAGCCTCAGCCCATACGTCGTCGTAGGGAGTTAAGTCGCTCGGGGGTTCCTGCAAATTACATAATTTCTGGAGGAGGTACGCTCGAAGTACTTCTGCAGCCCGCTCCAACTGGACCCAATGGCTTTTCTGGATTGCAATGCACATGTAAGTTCACCCTCGCTGAGCTGAATTTTCTCGAAAACATGTAGAGAAGAGAATTTACCCCATATCTTTTTGGCCTGATTCCCATGTGATCAGCTACAACTCCTAGCCCTCCGTGCTGGTAAAGAGCACGGACCAGATCACCATGCTGCGCTGATCTCAGCTCACTGATAGAAGGGAAGTGTGACCTGTCATTTTGAACAGTTAAAGTCCTGCCAGCATCCATCTGTCTCTGATTGCTACAAGGACACAACATTCACCAACAACCATTGGTTTAAGGCAGGGACAAACGCACATACAAGCCTTTCTCCTCCATAAAGACGCGTATCTGCTCTTCAAGTGTGGCCAACAGTTTGCCAGCATTTTTTTTCTTCATTTGCGTTTTAACCCGCCTATATGGGATAGTCTGTCTGCCTAGTTCCTGAGCAACTACCCTGTAACCACCATGCAAGGCAATCTAGCAGACAGCACAAAAGGACTTAGTTATCTTTACCGAGAGAACTGGAGTGAACGTTGCCGATGTCCAATGAACAGAAATTACCGCATGGTGTAGGTCATATCTGCCAGCATTCTTCAACGTCTTCTCTCGTGGCATTGCAGCTGTCCCAATATCATTCCTTGAGTGACTTACGGGAGTAGGGTTTGATACATCTGTTATCCGAGGTTTGTCCAACGATGTTCTCCTCGTCACTTCATTGACATAAATGAACTTTCCTGGCTTACAATACGTGGCTTAGGTAAGAGCAGAGATTACACTCAACTAAAACAGATTTCAACCCTTTCTTGACATACATGTAGATCATACTTGTCTCGCACATCTGGTTAGCCTACTCAAAAATTCCCTGCCAACAGTATGAGGCAAACCTGTGGTTGGGTCTGCTTGCTTCACCCAGGAGCTGTTGATGAACCACTCAATCTCAGCATCAAGGTTTCTGATATCATCCCTGCACGTGACACAGCACTAGTCAATGTCCTGCTTTGACAAGGCTAAACTCCCAGTTTTCCTCCAGCTTCCGCCTGTTTTCACAACGAGTCCAGATGGTGAGGAGAACTTGCCAGAAACCATTAGGACGTCGCCGTGCAGGGAGCCGTAAAGCTTGAGCAACAGACAAGAAGCCACCAGCATGCTACGCAACACATTTAGCAGAAGGTTTACTCAAAGAATCAAAGCTGAAGAGGCTCCAAGCGACATGCATAATACTGTCAGAATAATCAAGTCCAAAAACTCAAAAAGGAGTATACTTTCCTGCAAGCTAGTACAAGCTTCTCAACATGGGGAGCTAATTGTAGTCTATATAGTACTTACAATAATACTTTCTACAAGATCCTGTCGACCGGCTGCGAGTAACTGCCGGCGTGTTGGCATGTATGCACTTTGAGAAAACTGAGTGTTTGGATGCACCCTTCGGAAAACCTGCCAAGAACAGGAACAGAATTGGAACCACTGGACAGATTTACTTCAGAACACTGAACAGAACTGGAACAATGAGACAGTATGACCAAACTTCAGATAACCACCAAACACTCAAATGGCACCTGAGGATCTCTGCTTGAACTGCCTTCTGATTGCTCTTGTAGACAATCTGCAACACCATCCACTTGCTGCGAGCAAAATTCCAATATAGATGGACGAAGCTTCCTCAGTGCTTCCGGTCTCCTTGCCAGATCCAGAAGACCATCCGGCGGCTCCACCATTCAGTGCAATAGCCAACAGTCTCAGATATTCCACTCCGAAATAACACAGCCTTGTAAACAAAAACAGTCCAAAAGTGATACTGTTGCAGCTCCAGAGAGAAGAAGAGTGTAACCTACGTTGATATGGAGGTGTTTTGCCTTTTCATCCACGTCCCTTACAAACTCATCCACAAGAGGAACAAGGAACTCAATAGGCCTTGGTCTCTCTGTCACGCTTACAAGATGACCGCGCTGCCCACGAACCTCTCTCACGTTGAGGAGGTAACTTTGTTGGAGATCACCTTCATCATCACAGTCCGCCAGCCTTCTGAGTGCAACAATCTCTTTGACTCTTCCAACAAACTCGGGTTCACTGTCCAGAAAGACGAGCCAGCCTATAACATCCACAGCTCCTGTAGCCACATCTAGAGCTCTCAACTTGGATGCCTTATCAACACCACTGCCAGCTTTCTCCAATTCCCCTGTTGCAGCAACCATGTGTAAGAAGGACACCTAAAAACATCCAATAAGACAAAGCCTCGATGATTCTCCTAATGATCTTGAAATGGCAAATCAGATAAACACTCAACCTGTGTCATTCGGAAATCTAGCTCGCACATAGGACACGGCTAGTAGGAAGCCAAATTTGTGCCGAGAAAGACTTGACGGATCAAATTGCTGCCTCCCCACCAACTTTGTCCTCTCTGGAGAACTTGGCCAGCACACGTTATGATGATCCAGTAAGGACACATTCCGAGTTCTCAGGCGAACTGAGGCTTTGACCGTGACACAGGTTGCACCTGTTCCAGAAGGACTGAAAAATGTCCAACACTGAAAATCACACAGAGACAATGATCTTCCCACATATAACTCCATCGCACCGAATCCGCCCGACTGAAAGACTGCATGTCGCAAGAATTTACGGCACAAATGGTATGACGAGATGTAAAACAATCATCCTGACACAGCTAAGCTAAAGTGGTTCCCCTATACCGTATCCAAGGTAACGAACTGCTTCCACAACCACTATTTTCACAGGCTCATAGCGAGCTAAAGGACCTAAAGCGGAACACTATAGTCAACAATCAAGCCTTGAAAATACATGATGAATTATCGTCCTCCATGATACTAGTCTACTCTTGCCCTTCTTTGCAGCAACATGAGCTTTACAGTTGTCTTTGATCACTCCCCTTCTCTTCCTCCCAAAGCAGAAGAGGTCTTGAAGAAGAAGCAGCGGCGGCCCCTGCAGCTCTAGATTCAGCCTCCATTGCAGTGACCTTCTCATCTGGACAACCATCAGATAAATCATCAACCATGTGGAGCCACAGAACAAGTCTACAAAACGACAGCAAACGCACAGGCACGATTCTGGAAAACAGGATCCGAACTCCACGGCACACAATGACTTTCACTCTTGAAAGCCACGGACAATTCTGGGCTCACAAAGCTGCAGGGTCAGCGCAGGATGGTAGCGGAAACTGCATAAGTCTACAAAGACTCTCCAGTCCATGCAGAGGATTGCAGCTCACAGAAGCCCGTCTTGATCATGAAGAGCTCCATGCTCGCACCTATGGCACCGCCAGCCAGCACCAGCTTCATGTACCACCGCCCGTGCTGCATTTCGATTCTTGCGACATCGAAGACATTTCCTCTTGGGTAGGGAAAAATTGATTATATGCATAAAGGAGATTGTTGAGACCTAATCCTCCCTCACCTCGTGAAGGACCCAGCGAAAGAGGTGCAATGGGGGGGGTGCAGGCGGCGTCTCTCATCTTCTCCATCGTCAAAAGCTTGGCTGCTGCGCAACCAGTGAGTGATCTGTTGTGGTAACTGGGCAAAGAATCTGTGTTCACAGGCGTTTGATTCGTGGAAGTTCCTGATTGTTGTAAATGTGCATGCTAATTTCCAGGAGGGGGAACCATTGGCAGCAACATGTAGAGCTGCTGTGAATGCAGCTGGGCCAGCATTCGCTTCGCTGCTTGGAGAGACTCCGGAGAACCGTGATGAGGTTTGCCTCTTGTCGATCAGAATTTGTTTTTCTGCAGTTTGATGGCCTTAGGTCAAGTTCTGACCGGCCTCATCACTGGGTCACTCTCAGATCCAGAGGGTCTTGTCAGATGCCAATGCCTTCTACGTCAAAAAGGATGCCAGTTACTCAAAATTGGAAGTTTTGAATACCTATTTGGCATCGAAGTCAGTTCTTGTTGGCCTTGGCACGAAAATCACCATTGCTGACATCGCTACATTCGTCGCTGTTCATGATGTAGTGGTATTATTTGCTTTAGGCTCCCCCTTTGTTCTTTTACACTCCATTTGGAGCTTGTATCCTGCTTGCGTGAGCAAGCAAGTTGCAGAAGGTGTAGGTGTGTGTGAGCAAGCAAGTTGCAGAAGGTGTTGGTGTACCTGAAGCTCTTCTGCGACTGGCAGGCAGGGTTAGCTGCAACAGAGCAGGAGACGCTTCCCCACTTGTTTCGATGGATTGACTACCTTCAAGTAAGCCTTCTGAAAATTCGACAACTCTTGATTGGGTGCTGTGAGTAGCCTCGGCCACCGTGACGGCTGAAAACAGATGGGATTCGTTTCTGTGATCTTAGAACAAGGAGGATGTGAATCAAGTCTATGAGCGCATCCCAGTGCAGAAGGCGAAGTTTGCCCCTCCAGTAAGTTTCCCCTCACTGTCTCACAGCGTTTACACTAACGGCAACTGAAGTCGATGCATTCACACCTCCCCTCTCGTGATTTCCGTCCCTGATGCCTTCAGCAGCTCAGCTCATCAGCTCCATCAGCGAAGGCAGCTAAATCGTCTGTGGAAGTAACCTCAAAGAGGACACCATCAGATCCTGTTGACAAGCCGGAGGTTGCAGCTGACAAGCCTGCCAATCCAGTTGATCAACCTCCTGCAACCAAAAAGGTGCTGACTGTGAAGCGGTAAACGTTGTCGGTTACTTTCATTCTCTTTTCCTAGTGCTAAACTTTGTGTTGGTCTAGGTCACCACTGGGAAACCTGATGCCAATCCTCCGACACAGGGGAAACAAAGCAATGCAGCGGCAGACGTACGGGTTTGCTAGCCTTCTGTTCTTCGCTGATCGCTTCAGCTCATTATTGTAAGCTGCCCCCATGAAGTAAGTACTGTGTTGCAGGGTAAAAAAGGCAAGCAAGAAAAGGAGAAGAAGGAAAAGCCCCCGGCCCAAAAGAAGGAAGTAGACACAGATGTCAGTATCCTCAACATACGAGTAGGGCTCATCAAGAAGGCTTGGAAGCACCCCAATGCAGACGCGTAAGCACCTCTCCCCTAACTTTCTTCCTTGCATTTTCAAGGGAATCAAGGAGTCATCCCACACGCTGCCACTTCTTACGCAAGGGTATACGCAGGCTTTACGTGGAGGAAATAGATGTCGGCGAGGTCAAGGTCCGACAGATCGTCTCTGGACTAGCCAAATTTCTGACCCTTGAAGAGATGCAGGTAACACTATCCCACAGACCCAAATTATGCTCCTCCCGTCCCTACGATCATGCTTCATGGTCTAACAGACTCTTGTTTACGATCCCTCCTTCAGAATCGAAAAGTCTTGGTTCTTACCAACGTCAAACCAGGCAACGTCCGAGACGTCCTGTCCTCCGGCCTGGTGATTCCCCCACCCTCCTGTACACGTCACACACTTCCACATGACCCAGTCGTACAGTACGTCACGTCCTACCCAATCTCAGCTCCTGAACCCATCTCTCCTGCAGGTCCTTTGCGCATCAAACGAAGATCACACCAAGGTGGAGCCAGTGGCCCCGCCAGAGGCAGCACCCATCGGTGAAAGGATCACCATTCAGGGGTAAGCAAAACCTCCCCTTCCTCTCCCAGTCCCAATTTCCCTCTCCCGGCCTGCCCAACATAACCCATCCCCAACTGCAGGCACGAAGGACAACCCGAAGACCTGCTAAACCCCAAGAAGAAGCAGTTCGAGAAGATCCAACCGGTGAGTAGACTACAGTAGGGGAAAAATCCCTCTTCTGCTGTCGTCATCCCACCAACCCCTCACCATCCCTGTCTGTGGCAGGACCTACGGACGGACGGCTCAGGAGTGGCATGCTACCAGGGAATCCCGTTCATGACCTCTGCAGGCCCCTGTACGTCCCGCATCCCCAACGCAGGCGTCAAGTGACTCTCCAACGAGCTCCAACAACCCTAGCCGAGCCCGCAGAGCGGGTCGTGGAGACCGAATCGAATCGGCTCTTCACTCTCGTCGGAGAACCCAGCATGGAGCCCGGGACAGAGATGAAATGAGTAAATGCTTGCTAAATCTGGGCCTGGAATGCTCCATGCGGACATCCTTTTTTTCCGCCATGTGGGGCCTGTCCCGCTTCGTCGTCATCCAGCCTCCGGGCAATGCATCGGACGCTTCTCACTGCAGTCCTCCACGACCCGAGTCGACCTGCTTTCCTGACTTCGCGTCTCCCTTGTCTCGGCTCTCGCCCTGGCCTGCCTGGGCCTGCCTTGAAGGCACCGCGGACTTTGACGCTGGCCACATCAGTTAACACCCGGTCAAAATTGTGATTGCCGGGTGAATCCGTTGTGGATAATGTGCCCGGCCCGTCATACGCCTGTGCCCGTGCGGGCTTTATCTTCTCTGTTCCACCTCTTTGGACTTTCCGGCCCTGAGGGCACTTCCAGCTTTCCCGAGCATGTTTTCTATTTAGATTCTACGTCCAACGAGTAAGTTATATCGTGTATGCTTTTCATCCATAATTTGGTCAGCGAATCAGTCACATTTTTCGAAGCCTCAAGCTTTAAATCTCAATACCAATGTTTTTCGTGTAGATATGTCTGTCTAGCATGATGTTCGTATTCTAGCATGATGTTCGTATTCTATCGTAAAAAGTGTTTTATTAATAGAATAAATTTTTAAACTTATCCAACAAAAACCATGTCAGGCAGCGCATTCAATTAGAATCTCTCATCATCAAAGAGCTTGTGCAGACTTATGCACCTTTAAACAAAAATCATCAGTAAATATTAGATGGGATCCCTATACAAAGCTACATATAAAACAACTCCCATGATAGGAAGTAGAAACAACACTAAGCAATTGTAGAAAAAGTGAGCTTGTAAGGACCTTTAACCACAAGCGCGTAGTCATTATCCAAGGCCGGATAAAAATGGTGCATTGTGATAGAAGAGGTCAAGTTGGGACACCTCTCCACCGTCCCAACTGCAGGGCTTCTCACACATATTTTTAAATGATCACAAAACATCAACCGTTGTGCTGGCACAAGAGGACTAAATCAACATAAGGAAAGAAAGAAAAGAAGATAAAGTAGTTGAATGGTTCGAGGAAAGGAGCAATTGTGAAGATG
Organism: Anthoceros angustus; assembly: GCA_010909165.1. Taxonomy (NCBI): domain Eukaryota; kingdom Viridiplantae; phylum Streptophyta; class Anthocerotopsida; order Anthocerotales; family Anthocerotaceae; genus Anthoceros; species Anthoceros angustus. The sequence goes on from MU008163.1 coordinate 1,174,356, forward strand.
ATACAAAAGAGCTTGGCATTGTTTTTGAAGGTTAACATGTGAGAATCAACTAATAGTACTCATTGGACAACCAATGCTAGCTCCTCGGCATTGGATGTGGACGGGAAAGAGAACTTCATAATGGGGAGGATGCATGTGTTTAGTTATATATATCATGTTACATAAGAATTCTTGGAAATCCTCTCATTTTGGTGTTCGTGGGGGCTAGGAGCTGTACAAGTATTGTGCCATTGTTGCCTATTGTCGAAAGCCAGCATCTGGTTTTCACTACAAACCAACTGTTCAAAATGAAAACAATAATTATCAATAGGCTAGCTGCTGACTGACATTCTCAACTGCAATTGTCAGTTGCGGTTGCACACCCTGCTACTTAATTGGGGGACAAATCTATGGGACACAAATTCATACACCCTTTATTAAGAGCGGAAGTTCACACACCTGTTCACCAAATCCAAACAACCACAAAATTACAGACACAGGATAAGCTCCAACTTCCACAGCGTGAAGCTTTAACGCATAGACATTCTGAAGGCATTATGACCAATGGATCTGAAATTACCTTGTCTGCAGCTCTTCACATCCTCTTCGGTCAAGGTGCTTCCAGGGAAGCGAACAACGAAAACCATGAAGGCAGCTGGGCAACGGTTTTATCAGGGGTATCTGCATTCATGAAGTCCAAGCCCACAATAGATAAAAGTGACTTGTTCGACCTAGAAGAAATTGCATAACAGGGTCAATCAGGGGCTACAAAACTGTGACAGTTCACCCAACGCATCGATTTAGGTGTCCAAAAATCACGGTACAACAGCGGCATCCTGGATTTCAGGGTGAGTTAGCAGGCTTCAAGTTCCGAAGGCGACACCTGTCCATCCGGAAATTGCAGGAAGAAATTGCGAGTCACTCTACTCCACTATCTTAACTAACCATAGAAGCAGGCAACTCTTGTAAGCAGAAGGACCGAATCCAAAAACTTGAAAAACTTGAAGAGGCACCTGAAAGCCGCTGTACTTAATAAGCTCGGTCCAGGGGGTCGACTATGAAGAGGTAGCCATCGTCGTTAAAGTAGCCAAGATCGCCTGTGCCAAGCCATCGATCGTTGTCCAGAACTTCGTTTGTTGCCTTAGGATCATTGTAATAGCCTGCACAGAATTTATGTTCCCAACCATCAGTTCAAGAAGACCATCATGGAACTAGTACTGCCCATACTAGTTAGTGTAGCAGACTTTCTCCCTTCTAAGGATGTTGAGGACTTCACGCCTGCTGGCGAACGAAAGGATCAACTGATACCTTCCATGGTTCCAGGACAACGCAACCACAGCTCTCGGACGAGCCTTCCTCATTTGCACCAACAAAACGTACCTGGTGCAAACACAACATGCTGTTAGCGCCCGTGGTGTGGCCTGGTGGGAATGGCATGGAGCCACTGTCCAGGCCGGCGTGGACTTCTTCACTCTTAGATGGTGAATCCGCTGGATCGCCAGCTCGAAATCCTAAAAGCCAACAACATGTTCTTGCAGCTTGCTCCTACAAACCAGGTTTTTGGCCAACTGCTTGTTCACAGCATTACAGTGATCTGTCTTGGCCTTCACACTTTGGCGGACCAGCTCCATGGTGCTCCGTTGAGTTTCTGAGTCCAACCCACCGCCATTGAGCACAAGGTCTGCTAGCTAGACCTTTGTCAAGTCCAGATCCTTCAAGGCATCCTCTTCTGCCTTAGCCAGCTTTACTCCTCATCCGTGCACGTCTCCAAGTCCTTCTTCACACGAAGTACAGCAGCCAAACTCAGCTCCATTCGAGCCCAGGGCTGCAGGTCACTTCTCTCATGCCCAAATATCTTACCTTTCAATGGACGTATGGGTGCAAGCATGGTTTGGTGCTCATTTTAGTTAGCAACGAGTGAAACGCTCTTATTTTGTCCTCATGCAATGTCTACAATTATAAAAAAATCATTTCTTTTCCAACTTGTCTGATTTTTTTTACAGGTTATAGTACTATCTATTTTTATCTAGGATTAAATTTTAATAAATAATAATATATTAAAACATCCTAAAAAAATTCAACTTGAAAAAGGACAGTGTCCCTACATAGTTGGCCTTTTACCGCTCCATTTCATGAACCGTGGCCTGGGAACGGGCCCGCCCACGTGGCTTTGAAATGCTGTGAGTGTAGAAATCCTTCCCGGATTTATGGTCAACATAGAATATCATTTTTAGGGTGCAGGCGGGACTGGGGTACGTGCATACCGCCCATTGCCAAATGACCTAGGTACTCTAGAACTCAACTCGAACTCTGTAGGCTAGGCAACAATCATGACAGGGTCCAGGTCTACTAGTGCAGGACGTGGTGGAAGGAGCGGATGAGGTTCGAATAGCGCTACAAGTTGCAAGTTTGCCCGGGGCGCAGGGTTGGTGGATAAGGCAGGGGCGGTTGAGGTGCTGGTTCAAATATGGTGGATAGGGCGGTGGCGTTGGAGGTGCTGGCTTCAAAAACAATGTTGTTTTTTGGACGGTGCTATGGCTCGGTCACCTTCCATCAGCAGTCGATGGGCGTGACTAAACGTCACCGGCGCAAGCGGCGGTGCACTTCGTGAAGGTGCTTCACGTGACGCTGGTGTCCAGGGTGTGGGAGGAAGAAGGGTAGAGAGGAATCTTGGAGGTGGACAGGTGTAGATGTTAAACGAGGAGACACGTCCTCTAGAAGCGCCAAGGAGAGTAGGAGAGGATGCTCCTTCTGGGAGAGTTGAAGGAGAGGGCGTCAAAACATCAACAGTCCATGTGCAAAAGCATAGAGAGCGGCAGCGGGCTCTTGCAGCCGGTTCTGGTATTAGGGAATGCTCGGTACGTTGCAAGCAAGAAGTGGCTCATACATTAGCCAATCAGTTTTTATGCCTTCCTAGTGCATACAAAGCAGAATGTCGTAGAGACATTTTGGAGGTGTTTAGTCACCTACCACTTCTCAAGTTGTATAGGCCAGGAGCTACAAAGGATGCAAAAGAGATCCAACTGGGAGCATTGCTGTTGAAAAATGTGCGTGAGGCTTGCACAAACTTGAAGGCAGTTCAAGTTGGTGACCATTTGCGAGCAAGGAACACTCTGTCCAACGTCATTTTATCTCAAGATATCCAAGACAACCACCTTGTTGCTACGCTTTCGCAGCACATTGGAGTGAGCAGGAGGCAGATCCATCGAGCCCTAAGCACAAGGCAGGGAGGGCATGTCTCTGTGAGAGATCCTAGTTGGGTGATGGAAGGAGATCAAGATCTGACATCCTTTTGCCGCATGTCAAATCCACCATTATCCACTTTTGGGAATCAGCTTCTCGTCCTTCGTCCAACATACCAAGCGGTTGCGAATAGCACCGAAATTTAAACTTTCATCAAACATATCACGCACTTTCTACACATGTCACAAGTACGTGTGGAGACCTGCAATTGGTTCTTCCCTTTTATAGTAAAGTGGAAGTTTGGCTTGCTGGGTTTCAAGTTTGGTGTGAAGCTGTTGTTGTTCTCAGGTACGTAATGTGGAAGTCTGACTTGCTGAGTTTCAAGTGTTGTCTATAAGCTATTGTTGTTCTCAAGTACATAATGTGGAAGTCTGGCTTGCTAGGTTTTGAGTTTTGTGTGAAGGTTGTTGCTGTTCTCAAGGACGTGTCTTGGGTGTTTCTGATGTGTTTGTGTTTCCCTCCTCATAGAACCGTAGGGTGACTTCTTGTTGGGCACCTCAGGCGGTAACCCTGCTATACTGCCAAACAGAGACAGTTGGAACTGGGTATGTTACATGTTAGTGCTATTGTTGTGCTTCGTGTTTACGTCACCTAGTCACTTGGATTGCATGTTTGACCCCATTGTTACATGCACACATATGATCTGGCGAGTCCATGTGGCCTCCATTGGTGGGTGCTATTTGCTTTCACCAGCAAGGTTTCTTAGGCTGATTAGTCCATGCTTCTGTGGCATGTGCAGATGGAGTTCTACCTTCGCTTTTGTCAAGAACACCCAGAAATACTAGCCGGGCAACGGTCATTCGAGAAATTGAAGCCATTTTTTGTTAAGAGCTTGCAAGAGCGCAATCTCTGCTGCTGTCGGTACCATGTGGAAATGGCATTCCTTAAAGATGCCTTCAATGACCTTCGGGGCACAGTCTCCAGGGTTCACCCCCATGGCCAGTGTCATTGTTCATGTCTGGTGTGTGCTCATCCTTTTAGCTCAGAAGCGCTTACTTGTAACACTGCCTCCACTTGTTTGGCTTTAGTCAAGACGCTATGTGAGTGCGTTCTTTGTGCAAAGGGTGAGGATGCTGCCTGGCATGCTTGTTAGGAACATGTGATAGGTGTGGTGTCAACACACTTCCCTTCTGCCCTTCAGAGACTTGTGTTGATATTCAGGCAGATGCTGTTCTTAAGTGGCGCTGTTTTCAATATCAAGTAGTCGGAACGGATGCTTACGGCAACAACAAGAAAAGGATCAAACTAGTGTTTAAGGAAACACATCCTTCCGTGTTTGTGGAGTATCTGAAGGTAAGGCTGAAGGAGTTTGTGTTTCATGATTACATCCAGCGGTAGCAGGGGATAGAGTTTAGACATTGTCTCGAATGGTTCCCACAGGATGTTGTGGTTTCATTGATCGATTTTGCTTAGAACTACACATTTGGGGTCCACAATGAGATTCAATCCATGCATTGGTAGAACGACTAGGTTACTATTTTGGTGTTGGTTTTTTTATAGGCGCAATGGACCTATTGATGCAGAGGACCCTGGCCCATCAAATGAGAAGGACTATCACTTTTATATGAGCGACAACATGGCCATGACACACTGTATTTGTGCAACACTACCTGCTAAAATAGTGACAGTGGATGCGGGATTCCCTCAACCACGAGAACACTGGTGCTAGTCAGATGGGGCAGCCAGCCAATTCAAAGCTATTCGCCCTAGCTACTTTATTGCTCGGTATCCTAGCATCACATGTGAGTGTAACATGCTATGCAGCCGTTTTACAAAATGTTTTTGGCTCTGAAGTCTTGTGACCCAAATTCTGGTGCTATAACGCAGATGTGGTTTTGTTGATATCTGTGTCATTGCTCTGATAGATGTGCGGTTGGGAGTGGGAGCTCAAATTTGTTCACATTGTTTCGGGTGCTGAGTTTACCAAACTATGCTGTCACACTATGGATGTGAAGATGTGTGGATGTGTTTTTGTATGAGTGTGTGGATGTGGGGATGTGGGGATGTAGGGATGCAGGGATGTAGGGATGTGGGGATGTGGGGATGTGGGGATGTGGGGATGTGGGGATGTGGGGATGTGGGGATGTGGATGTGGATGTGGGGATGTGGGATGTGGGGATGTGGGATGGGGATGTGGGATGTGAGGATGTGGGGATGTGGGATGTGGGGATGTGGGGATGTAGGGATGTGGGATGTGGGGATGTGGGGATGTGGGATGTGGGGATGTAGGGATGTGTGGATGTGGATGTAGGGATGTGGGTGTGGATGTGGATGTGTGGATGTCTGATGATGTGGATGTGGATGTGTGGATGTGTGGATGTGTGGATGTGTGGATGTGTGGATGTGTGGATGTGTGGATGTGTGGATGTGTCAATGATGTGTGGATGTGCTGATGATGTGTGGATGTATGGATATGTGGATGTGTGGATGTGTCAATGATGTGTGGATGTGCTGATGATGTGTGGATGTATGGATATGTGGATGTGTTAATAATGTGTGCATGTGCCGATGATGTGTGGATGTGTTAATGATGTGTGGATGTTCCAATGATGTGTGGATGTATGGATATGTTGATGTGTTAATAATGTGTGCATGTGTCGATGATGTGTGGATGTGTTAATGATGTGTGGATGTTCCAATGATGTGTGGATGTATGGATGTGTGGATGTGTTGATGATGTGTGCATGTGCCGATGATGTGTGGATGTGTTAATGATGTGTGGATGTGCCAATGATGTGTGGATGTATGGATGTGTGGATGTGTGGATGTGTTGATGATGTGTGCATGTGCCGATGATGTGTGGATGTGTGGATTTGGTGATGTGCAGATGTGAGGATGTGCCGATGTGTGGTTGTGTTGATGATGTGTGGATGTGCCAATGTATGGATGTGCCGATGATGTGTGGATGTGCCGATGTGTGGTTTGTCGATGATGTGTGGATATGCCGATGTGTTGTTGTGTCGATGATGTGTGGAAGTGCCAATGTGTGGATGTGCGATGATGTGTGGATGTGCTGATGTGTGGATGTTTAGGTTACTTTCCGTCACCTGTTGGTTAGGTTACTTCTGCCACCTACTGTTTTCTCAAATTCCTTCTTGCTGGGTTATTTTGAAGGGACAGGTTGGGTTAGTGTGGTGCGGCGTTCGTTGTGTTGCGGGACGGGGACCCCTCATTTGCACTGGAGGCCAGAGGCATGGAGCGTCCATGGCAAACCGAAGTTCTGGGAGTTCTGGAGGGGAGACGTCCGCGAGTGCAACTGGGCATGAAATGTCTACTCACCTTGTGCCCCAATCCTCTGAAGACGTTGAATGTGAGGAGGATGCTTTTTGGTATTTGCTGTCTACATTTGTATGTCAGGATAGCGGTCCCGGATTACATGTAGGCTAGCACAGGCGGTCTGTGCATGTTGTGATTCCACTTTCAGTTGGAATGTCAACCTTGTATCCTTTGGATCTTTCAAAGCCCCGGAACCAAACTTGGGAGTTGGGGTATGTGGGCTATGCACTTCCCTGGGGAGTTAGGAAATAAGTAGGGTTTCGCTTTTTAGGATTGAAGGATAAATAAGGTGAAAAGGAGGAATAAATTGGGGTAGCGCCGGACGAGGCTCGGAGTATACTCCGACTGGAGTGAACAACGGACCCGGTACCACTATGGCAAGCTCCGACCACGCCGGAGTAACGGATAAGTCCGAACCCACCTGTGTCAAAATAGGATAAGTACGTGGAAAGTAACCGGGAGCGGAGGCGTGAGGATGACGAGGCGGCGCCACGTGACGGCCCCGAGTGGAGGTCGGGCATGCAGAGGCTGTGATCAGACCTGCTGTGAGGCCGCAGGCAGTATTCACGCCTGCGCGCGCGGCGAAGGCCGTAAAAGCGTAGGGTCGAGTACGCCATGCACTCGCGCTACGGACAACGAAGAGGCGCCTTCCGCCCAGCAGCATTCCACAAGCGCGCCAAGGAGGGAGGTCCCGCAGCCTCCATAATCCTCACAGCCTTGCGCCCGCAATCCGCTCGCGCCGCTTTTTGGGCGCCGCCAGAGCGTGGCGCACCGTCAAGGTTGGAGCAACGAACGCGCAAGGAGGAACATCGTGCCGGACTCGCCAGCAGCAACAAGAGGAGGAGAAGCAATGGCACCCAAAAGCCGACGGAAGTCTGGGAGCCATGGACCCTCGTGGGCGCAACATTGTGACCCGCGCTATCCGGACTTCGGCCCGGCCGGCTCTGACAAGAGAGGAGGAGAAGCAATGGCACCCAAAAGCCCGGAGTCCAGGAGCCATGGACCCTCGTGGGCGCAACATTGTGACCCGGCGCTATCCGGACTTGCCTGGCTGGAGGCGGAATTGGTGCGGAGTGGCATCCGGACGTGTTCCAAATGGTCTCGGACCTTTGACAACGCTACCTAGTCCGGAGTTTGCGGAAGATCTTGGCGGCGATCAACAAGGAGGTCCGATCCAAGAACCTCCGGAGGACCGAGGCGATGGACCTTGAGGTCCCGAGGATGGCCTACAACCGCCAAGGAGGAAGAAGGGGCGTGGTGCAGGCCCCTTAAGGCGAAGGGAAGATAGGGCCACGGCGCGCCGTGAGGCTCGAACGCAGCGACAACCAACGGATGGTTGATATCCGATCTGCTGGGCGGTCGAGTAAGGCGGTAGCCGGATCATTGTCCATTGAACTCGCCACCAAGGTGGATCACCTTGGTGATAACTGCTGGTATTCTCGCATGCGCCCAGCTGGGAAGAGAGCGACTGGGAAGGATTATCTTCGCCTTCACCGGGAGGGCAAGCTAAGGCGAAGCCCTCGCCATCGGGGACCCATACGATTCATGTATGGGGACATTTCGAGCCCTCAAGGAGGGAGAGCTTGAGCGGCGCCGGGGGGCCGGAGGCCCCCTGTGGCGTAGAGCGTGGCGCCTGAGGTGGGGGTCGCCCTTCAAGACCAAGCGACTCGGGAGGAGGACGAGGGATTCCTGACTCCATACGTGAGCGAACCCCTCACCACCTGTGAAGTTTGGGAGGCGATTCCCCTTCCTCCTTTTGGTGCCCCTCGGGCGGCCGGCAGGAGGGAGGCGATCGGAGGCGTTGGCGGCTCGGCCGGCGAGCAACAGCCAACAACCACGACGGCCGCCGAGCCCCGAACTCAACGGAGCCAAGAGGCGAAGACGTGCCGCTTACCAACGCAAAGACCTAAGGTGACTTACCCCGCCACCTGAGTGGCAAGAGGTCAAGAGGCGTAAGGCAGTAAGCGGGCGTAGGGTCGAGTAAGCCATGCGGACCCACAGCGATTCGGACAACGAAGAGGCGCCTTCCGCTTCCCTGGCCAAGGAGGGAGGTCATTTCGGCTGCGGCCTCAGACAATCCTCACAGTCCCTTGCGCTCCATAATCCGGCTCTCTGGCTATCTTTTGGGCGCCGATCGGCTTAGGCGTGGCGCCGTCAAGGTTGGAGCGAGCGGCGAAGGAGGAACATCGTGCCGGACTCGGCCCGGCGGCCTGACAAGAGAGGAGGAGAAGCAATGGCACCCAAAAGCCCGGAGTCCAGGAGCCATGGACCCTCGTGGGCGCAACATTGTGACCCGGCGCTATCCGGACTTGCCTGGCTGGAGGCGGAATTGGTGCGGGAGTGGCATGGGCGTGTTCCAAATGGTGCGGACCTTTGACAACGTCACTCTAGTCCAAGTTTGCGGAAGATCTTGGCGGCGATCAACAAGGAGGTCCGATCCAAGAACCTCCGGGAGGACCGAGGCGATGGACCTTGGAGGTCCCGAGGATGGCCTACGAAGGAGGAAGAAGGGGCGTGGTGCAGGCCCCTTAAGGCGAAGGGAAGATAGGGCCGGCCACAGTGCCTCTTGAGGCACAGGCGGCGGACAACCAACGGATGGTTGATATCCGATCTGGGCGGTCGAGTAAGGCGGTAGCCGGATCATTGTCCATTGGAACTGCTCACCAAGGTGGATCACCTTGGTGATAACTGTTATTCTGCATGCGCTCGGTGGGAAGAGAGCGGTGGGAAGGATTATCTTCGGTTCGATCGAGGCACGCAAGCTAAGGCGAAGCCCTCGCCATCGTGACCCATGCACGATTCATGTATGGGGACATTTCGAGCTCTGAAGGAGGGAGAGCTTGGCGGGCGCTCGGGAGGGAGGCCCTGCAGTAGGCGTGCAAGGCGCAGGGTGGGGAGTCGTCCTTGAGACCAAGCGGACTCGGGAGGAGGGCGGCGGGAGGATTCCGGACTCCATCGTGCAGGCGAACCCCTCACCACCCGGGGAAGTTTGGGAGGCGATTCCCCTTCCCTCCTTTTGGTGCCCCTCGGGAGGAGGCGAAGGAGGAGGCGGTCTTAGGAGGCGTTGGCGGCTCCGGCCGGCAGCAACGACCAACAACACGGCGGCTGCGGCGAACTCGGCGGGGCCGAGGCGGAAGGTGCCGCCTGTGACACCTCGGAAGGTGCGGTACCACCCACCTTAGTGGCGGTAAGGAGGCGAAGGGACGGCCAAGGAGGAGGTCACGCGCACCCCCACGAGCCCTGCCCCCCACAGTGAAGGGGCAAAAGAGCTTGCTCCCGACCCCTCACCTCCTCCGAGCCCTGTGGAGAAAGAGGGCACAAAGGAGTTAGAGGCCAAGAGGCCAAGAGGGTGAGACTCGGACCTCACCACTGTGACCGAGGGTCCCGATTAGGTCCGAGAACCCAGTCCGGACTTACTCGATCGGTATGGAGGTCCTTGGCGGACCGAGAAATGCCGGCTCCCACTACGGACTTTGTGGGGGCCTCACGTGCCGTGGAAGAAACACGGCGAGTCCTGCTACCGCCATGGACGGAATGCTTTGGGGTCTCTGGTACACGGAGAAGACCTGTGAAGTGGAGGCCACCCGAGGAGGATGGTGGAACCCAAGAGCAAGTGAAGGCGGCCGAGGGCAAAGGAAAAGGCGGAGTCCCTCGCTCGGATCGAGGAAGGGAAACGTGGCGGAGCGCGAGGCCCGGCGCCAAGCAGATCAAGGTTCTTCACCGCGACACCAAGCAAGCTCAGAGGCCCAAGCGCGGAGGACCTTGCAGCGAAGAGGGAAGCGCAGAGGAGGCGGAAGAGGCCCGGCACAAGCAGAGAGCTCGGGACTGGCGGAGGCGGCCCGGCCAGAGGCCAAATGGGCGAGGCCTAAAAGGCGGAGGCGGCGAGCTCAAGTCAAAGAGCGACCGGATCACTCTGACGTGATCGGGCCGGTGGAGAGAGTCGCAGTACCGAATAAGGCCGCGACAAAGGCTATGGAGGCAAGGGCCAAGACTGGGAGATAGAGGATCTCCGAGGCAGGAGGTAGAAGGGAGGCGGCAGCAGATGGAGGACAAAGAAGGACACTGGAGCTACAACCCAAGATGCGCTTGAGCAGCAGATTCTCAACGAGAGAATCCACGACCTCGAGCACGAAGCAGTGCCTCGGCTCCGTCAAGAGGCGGAGGAAAATCGGCGACTATCCAAGGAGTTGGACGCTGCTGCAAGGAGCTGGAGGAAGTCCCGAGCCTGGGAGGTATCCGACCGCCTGAGAGGGAGTCATGAGCTAAAGGCCGTAATGAACGGAGGAGCGAGCATCGAAGAAAAGAAGCCGGTCCACCGAGGAAGGGAACGGGCTAAGTCAATGGAGAGGAAACGACGGAGCCGGAGCAAGTGGAGCAAAAGTGCAGGAGGTGACCGAGGCCGCCTTGTAGCCTCGCGGATGTGCCCCCACAACTGGCAGAGGTGGCCCAACAAGCCGAAAGACGCCCCCTAACACTTATGGCGGAGGGAGTATCGGTGCCCGCACACGTGGAAGAGGCAATTCAACAAGTCGATTCGGACTTTGCCTATTACCACGCCGAGCCCCGGCGAAGCCTCGACTCACGGACGGACGGACCGGAAGGCTCAAGGAGATGAAGGCCACGGGGCACAGGACCCTAGTGGCCTGTTTGGAGATGGAGGAGGCGGAGAGGAGCAACCGGAGGAGGCGGAGGAGGCGGCGGATCGGAGGTAAGCACCCGCACCTCACCACTCGGGACACGAGGGTCTGATTAGGTCCGAGAACCCAGTCGGACTTACTCGGGCGGTATGGAGGTCCTTGGCGGACCGAAATGCCGGCTCCCACTACGGACTTTGTGGGGGCCTCACCGTGTGGCCGTGGAAGAAACACGGCGAGTCTGCTACCGTCATGGACGGAATGCTTTGGGGTCTGGGGTCTGTGGAGAAGACCCGAAGTGGAGGCCACCCGGAGGAGGATGGTGGAACTCAAGAGCAAGTGGCGGCCGAGGAAGGAAAAGGCGGAGTCCCTCGCTCGGATCGAGGAAGGGAAGCGGGTGGCGGAGCGAGGCGTTCGGCCGGGCCAAGGTTCTTCGTATGCGACAGTGAAGCAAGCTCGAGGAGGCCCAAGGCGGAGGACCTTTGCGGTGAGGCGCGGGAGGCGGAGGCGGCACAAGCGAGAGGCTCGGGACTGGCGGAGGCGGCCGGCTAAGCGGCGCCAAATGGGCGAGGCCAGTAAAGGCGAAGGAGTGAGCCGCGGTGAAAAGCGGCAGGATCACTCTGACGTGATCGGGCCGGTGGAGAGAGTCAGTAGCGTGAGGCTAACTCGAAGGCGCCGCTATGGGCGAGGCCGGCCTCGGGAGATAGAGGATCTCAGGAAATGCAAGGAGGTAGAAGGAGGCGGCGGCGGATGGAGGGCAGCAGGACACGGAGCTACAACTCCAAGATGCGTCGGAGGCGGTGATTCTCAACGAGAGAATCCACGACCTCGAGCACGAAGCAGTGCCTCGGCTCCGTCAAGAGGCGGAGGAAAATCGGCGACTATCGAGTTGGGCGTTGCCGAGGCGGAAGGGGAGGAAGTCCGAGTCGGACGGAGGTATCCGCTGGAGAGGGAGGCGGAGCTAAAGGCCGAATGAGCGGAGGGCGCCAGGCAGAAGAAGCTGGTCCGGTGAGAAAGGCGGAAGGGAAGCTATGGCGGGTAATGGCGATGGAAAGGAAGCAGCGAGTGGGCGGTGAACAGCAGCGGCAGTGAGGAGGTGACCGAGGCCGCCCTTGTAGCCTCGCGTGATCTGACCGGCTCAAATCTGGCGGGAGGTGGCCCAACAAGCAGCGGCCGCCCGGCTCCGGAACACTTATGGCGGAGGGAGTATCGGGTGCTCGGGCACACGTGGAAGAGGCAATTCAACAAGTCGATTCGGACTTTGCCTATTACCACGCGAGCTCTGAGGCGTAGAAGCCTCTCGGCGGCAAGACGGACGGACCTGGAAGGCTCGAAGGAGATGAAGGCCACGGGGCAGGGACCCTAGTGGCCTGTTTGGAGATGTGAGGCGGCGGAGAGGAGCGGAGGAGGCGAGCGAGGCGGCGGATCGGAGCACGCACCTCACCATGGAAGGAGGGCCAACGGGAGTCACGGGCGATCGAACAGGGAGGACTTGAGGAGAGCCACGGAGGAGTCCGTGAGGAGGAAACCCGGTGGGCGTGAGTCCGGACTTTGTCCGGACCCGAGGAGGCCGGACCAAGTCCGACGATAAGTCCGGACCACAAGTCCGGACCGAGAATAAGTCCGGACCAAGTCCGGACCACAGTCCGGACCACAAGTCCGGACCCGAGGGTCCCGATTAGGTCCGAGAGACAAGGTCGGACCTCGGTAATAAGTCCGGACCTCGGTAATAAGTCCGGACTCAAGTTCGTGAGTCGGACTTTGTCCGGACCCGGAGGAGGTCGGACCTCGGTCGGACCTCGGACCGAGTCGGACCACAGTCGGACCTCGGTAATAAGTCGGACCACAGTCGGACCGTAAGTCGGACCACAGTCCGGACCCGTGTCGTCCGGACCACGGTCGGACCACAGGTCGGACCTGGCCGGACCACGAGTCCGGACCTCGGTAATAAGTCCGGACCACGAGTCCGGACCACAGTCGGACCCGAGGCGGTGATGGAGGAGCCCCTCGACTTACGCTTAGGGGAGCCGATGGTGGTGGCCCCACCGGGCGAAGGACCTGTGGAGGCCAGTGGAGGATGACGCGCGTTGTCGACCGCCAGAGCCCAACCCGGCTGTGATTCCGGGAGAGGAGGGCCCGCCTCACGGATCATCCGATTACCAACCGCTGACGGGATTGGACCACCCATTCCGAGGCGGGGCCAGGACCTTCCCCCCCACACAAGGAGATAGGGGGATAGGGTAGGCGGCGATTAGGGTATACCGGTGGCTATCGTAATAGGGGTGTAATAAAGACGCCACCTTGGGCGCAGATAAGAGGGCCGAGGTCGCCTAGTAAAGCATCTTTCTCTTGGTGTTGATGCCGCTCTGCACCTTTGTGAGTCTTCTTGCTAACGTGAGTCTGAGTCACCGAAAGCCTACCCGGGAGATTGATCAAGGTCCCGTGACGGACTTAACGCGTTGTGGTGTGTGCGGGGAAGGGTGATCGACCGGGCCCGAGTCCGGACCACAAGTCCGGACCACGAGTCCGGACCCGGAGGAGGAACTCGGGAGGGTGTGTAGAGCCCGGACGGAGAGGGAGGCGGCGGATCGGAGGAGGTCCGGATCACAGAACCCGCGCGTTTTCTAAGATCAAGAGTGTAGCGTGAGAGGAGAAGGATCGATGGAGGATGGCGGTGAACAGCAACAGAGGAGGTGGCCCCTTGTAGCCTCGCGTGATACAGCCCTCAAATCTGGCGGAGAGGTGGCCCAACAAGAAAAGACGCTCCGGAACACTTATGGCGGAGGGAGTATCGGGTGCTCGGGCACACGTGGAAGAGGCAATTCAACAAGTCGATTCGGACTTTGCCTATTACGAGCTCGTGAAGCCTCGGCGGCCCGCAGACGGACCCTGGAAGGCTCAAGGAGATGAAGGCCACGGGGGCGGCCAGTGGACCCTAGTATGGATGATGAGGCGGCGGAGAGGAGCAACCGGAGGAGGCGGAGAGGAGGCGGCGGATGCGACGAGGTAAGCACCGCACCTCACCATGGAAGGAGGGCCAACGAGAGTCACCAGGCGATCGGGAATGGAGGACTTGAGGAGAGCCACGGAGGAGTCCGTGAGGAGGAAACCGGGTGGGCGTGAGTCCGGACTTTGTCCGGACCCAGAGGAGGCCGGACCAAGTCCGGACCTCATAAGTCCGGACCACAAGTCCGGACCCGAGTCCGGACCACAGTCGGACAAGTCCGGACCGTCCGGACCTCGGACCCGTCGGACCTCGGACCACGAGGTCCGGACCACAGTCGGACCTGGCCGGACCCGAGGAGGGAGAGCCACGGAGGAGCCGAGGGCCTTGCGGCGATGAGGAGAGCCGACTTACGCTAGGGTGGCCCCACCGGCGAGGACCCGAGGAGGCCAGGAGGATGACGTCGTGTAGCGGCGGTTGTCGCCGTGAGCTAACTGACGATTCGGAGAGGAGGGCCCGCCTCACGGATCATCCGATTGGGTGCACCACAACGGGACGATTGGACCACCCATTCCGAGGCCAGGACCTTCCAGATCGGCGAAGGAGATAGGGGGATAGGATGGTAGGCCGATTAGGGTATACCGGTGGCTATCGAATAGGGGTGTAATAAAGACGCCACCTTGGGCGCAGATAAGAGGGGGATGCTCTAGTAAAGCATCTTTCTCTTGGTGTTGATGCGCGTTCTTGCACCTTTGTGAGTCTTCTTGCTAACGTGAGTCCGGACCACAGTCAGCGGGCAGCGACTCGGGAGATTGATCAAGGTCCCGTGACTTAACGCGTTGTGGTGTGTGCGGGGAAGGGTGAGGTGACCGTGCTCGTCGAGCCGGTCCGGCAAACTGGAGCGTGGAGGAGGAACTCGGGAGGGTGTAGAGCCCGGACGGAGAGGAGAGCCACGGAGGAGGAGGAGGTCCGTGCGTAACCCGTCTTTTCTAAGATCAAGAGTGTAGCGTGAGAGGAGAGAGGAAAGGACGATGCGTGAGGATGTATGTGAACGATACGGACGACGGGTCCCTAAACGCGTTTGGCCGGCTGTCGGTGAACGTTGTGAGTAGTTAGGAGTATGTGTGTGTGAGACCGAACGAGCGCTGGACGGAAGAATCACCAAACGCGGTAACGGGCCTATCATTCCCTTGGGAACGGACTTCTTCCTACAACGACACGGATTGTGCGCGGCCATCGCAAAGTCCGCCACATTTTTGGCGCCGTTGCGGGAATGAAATCGGTGCGTGGTGCAAAGTCGTCCTTAGGAAGAGAAGGTAAGTGAATGCGTGGCGGTCGGCGGCGGTCAAGAGTGAACCGTCGGGAGGATCGGACGTGGTCACCTCGCGTGCTCTCCGAGCCGAGGAGGAGGCGTCAAACCCAACGAGAGAGCACCGATCGAGGAGGGAGAACGTGGTCGACGGACCAAGACGAGTACGGGTACGAGGGACGCCAACGGAAGGTAGGACCACGCCTAACCCATCGATGGCAGCCATGGCCCCTACCGACCAAACAAGCGTACTCCATATTCGGAGGGAAGAAGGAGCGGATGCGAGACCTTTGTGGAGGACTTCGTGTCCAAAGCCAACTTCAACGGAGAGGGAGTCGACAGCTCATCCAAATTTTTCCAAGGGGTTCTCCGAGGACCGCTCAATGGTATCGGAGAAAGTACCGACCACGGAGAATGCCCCACCCGCCTGCTTGAAGCTTTGAAAATGCCTTCTTAGAACGGTTTCGAGGATCACCGTGAGGAGGAAACCCGGTGCGTGAGTCCGGACTTTGTCCGGACCCGGAGAGGACCAAGTCCGGACTTAATAAGTCCGGACTCAAGTCCGGACCTAATAAGTCCGGACTCAAGTCCGGACCCAGACAAGTCCGGACCTCGGACCACGAGTCCGGACCACAGTCGGACCACAGTCGGACCACAAGTCCGGACTTTGTCCGGACCACAGTCGGACCACAGTCGGACCCGAGGAGGGAGAGGAGGAGCCCCTCGACTTACGCTTAGGGGAGCCGATAGGGGTGGCCCCACCGTGAAGGACCCGAGGAGGCGGCGAGGAGGATGACGCCGGTAACGGCTTGTCGACCGCCGCCAGAGCCCAACCCGATGTGATTCCGGGAGAGGAGGGCCCGCCACGGATCATCCGATTGGGTGCACCACAACCGCTGACGGGATTGGACCACCCATTCCGAGGCGGGGCCAGGACCTTCCCACACAATGGCGAAGGAGATAGGGGGATAGGGTAGGCGGCCGATTAGAAATAAGCTATCACCGTAATAGGGGTGTAATAAAGACGCCACCTTGGGCGCAGATAAGAGGGCCGAGGTCGCCTAGTAAAGCATCTTTCTTGGTGTTGATGCCGCTGCCTGCACCTTTGTGAGTCTTCTTGCTAACGTGAGTCTGAGTCACCGAGGTGCACGATACCCGGGAGATTGATCAAGGTCCCGTGACGGACTTAACGCGTTGTGGTGTGTGCGGGGAAGGGTGATCGTGATCCGCCCCGAGCGTCCGACACCGAACGGATCGAACGTGTGAGCCGGAGGAACTCGGGAGGGCGTGTGTAGAGCCCGGACGGAGGCGGCGGATCGGAGGAGGTCCCACCCGCTTTTCTAAGATCAAGAGTGTAGGAGAGAGGAAAGGACCGGATGCGTGAGGATGTGAACGATACGGACGACGGGTCCCTAAACGCTTGGCCATACCGGCACGAACGCCAGAGTAGTTAGGAGTATGTGTGTGTGAGACCGAACGAGCGCTAAGGACGAAGAATCATCAAACGCGTAAACGGGCCTATCATTCCCTTGGGAACGGACTTCTTCCTACAACGACACGGATTGTGCGCTACCATCGAAAAGTCACATTTTTGGCCGGGAATGAAATCGGTCCGTGCCGCAGCGCGCCCTTAGGAAGAGAAGGTAAGTGAATGCGTGGCGGTCGAGCGACGGCCAAGAGTGAACCGTCAGAGGATCGGACGTGGTCACCTCGCGTGCTCTCCGAGCCGAGAGAGAGACGCCAAACCCAACGAGAGCACCGTCGATCGAGGAGGGAGAACGTGGTCGAATTGTCGGACCAAGACGAGTACGGGTACAAGGGACGCCAACGGAAGAAGGTAGGACACCTAACCCATCGATGGCGCAGCCATGGCCCCTACCGACCAAACAAGCGTACTCCATATTCGGAGGGAAGAAGGAGCGGATGCGAGACCTTTGTGGAGGACTTCATGTCCAAAGCCAACTTCAACGGAGAGGGAGTCGACACCTCATCCAAATTTTTCCAAGGGGTTCTCCGAGGACCGCTCAATGGTATCGGAGAAAGTACCGACCACGGAGAATGCCCCACCCGCCTGCTTGAAGCTTTGAAAATGCCTTCTTAGAACGGTTTCGAGGATCGACCGGGAGGGTATGTATTATCAAAGTTGGAAAATCAAGCGAGGAAGAAGGAGAAGCCGGGCTCAGACATCGAGCGGTTCTATGCCCCGAGGATCGGCATCCAACCCATACCACGATGCAAGCGGGACGGTGGTTCGCGGCGGTCTAGCCAAACCATGTGCACGCCCGCCGCCGAGAAGGACGTGGGCAAGGCGGTCGAGCGGCCGAAAACTACGAGGAATCGCTACATCGAGGATAAAGAAATCCGCTCAAGGAGGCAAGAAGAAGAAGAAGAAACGGGTTCGACTGAGGAGGAAGAGTCTTCGAGGAGGAGGAAGACCAATCGGAGGTGTCTTGGAGGAGGAGCAACCGTCCAAGAAGAGACGGAGGTCTCTAGCGAGGAAGAGTATCCCCAAGAAGAAGAGCAAGAAGGCCCGGCTAAAAGAAGGTGGTAAGAAGGAGGTGGTGACACCAAGACCGTCCGAGAAGCTCCACGACCCGACTCCCTCAAAGGAGGTAGGTGTCCGGAGGACCGGAAAAGTGATAAAGAGAGTAGAGGACCGCGATAAACCAAAGTTAAGGACCGAGCGCGGAAAACACCGACCACGGCGAACGCATCTCGTGTGCCGTGCAGAACACGGCCATTCGAATCCAACCGCCTCAAGGCCGGTGCATCAAGTGGACTACACACGAGGAGGAGGCCGAGGAGCAATGGGAAGAGGCCTATCGTGTGAAGCCCTCCGGGCCGCGATATCCCAAAACCATGTATCCGCCAACCGGAGGTCCGTCAATACAACGGGCCCCACCGATGCAAAGACCGCATGGGAGCCCCTTCGTATCCTCCGACGTGTGGTCCGTTGGAATGCGGAATCTCGCCATTACTCCAACGCGTGTCCGTACTCCATATTCGGAGGAAGAAGGAGGCGGGATGCGAGACCTTTGTGGAGGACTTCGTGTCCAAAGCCAACTTCAACGGAGAGGGAGGCGGCAGCTCATCCAGCTTTTCAAGGGTTCTCAGGGGTGCTCAATGGTATCGGAGAAAGTACCGACCAGGAGAATGCCCCACCTCGTTTGAAGCTTTGAAAATGCCTTCTTAGAAGCGGTTTCGAGGATCGACCGGGAGGGTATGTATTATCAAAGTTGGAAAAGCGAGGAAGAAGGAGAAAGAGCTCGAGTTCTATGCGAGGATCGGCATCCAACCCATACCACGATGCAAGCGATGCGGTGGTTCGCGGCGGTCTAGCCAAACCCATGGCGAGCACGTCTGCGCGAGAAGGAGGGCGTGGGCAAGGCGGTCGAGCGGCCGAAAACTACGAGGAATCGCTACATCGGAGGATAAAGAAATCCGCTCAAGGAGGCAAGAAGAAGAAGAAAAGGTTCGGACTCAGGAGGAAGAGTCTTGAGGAGGAGGAGGAAGACCAATCGGAGGTGTCTTGAGGAGGAGGAGGCGGTCGTCCAAGAAGAGAGGAGGTCTCTAGGAAGAGTATCCCATGAAGAAGAGCAAGAAGGCCCGGCTAAAAGAAGCGGGGTAAGAAGGAGGTGGTGACACGGCCGGTCAGAAGCTCCAGGACCCGACTCCCTCAAAGGAGGTGGCAGTGCGGGAGGACTGGAAAAGTGATAAAGAGAGTAGAGGACAGCGATAAACCGGGTTAAGGACCGAGCGCGGAAAACACCGACCACGGCGAACGCATCTCGTGTGCCGTGTGCGCAACACGGCCATTCGAAATCAAGCCTCAAGGCCGGTGCATCAAGTGGACTACGAATACGAGGAGGAGGAGCAATGGGAAGAGGCCTATCAGTGCAGAAGCCCCCCTCAGGCGCGATATCCCAAAACCATGTATCCGTCAGCGGAGGTCCGTCAAGCTGGCCCCACCGATGCAGACCGCATGGGAGCCCTTCGTATCCTCCGTGCAGTGGTAGTGCATTGGGCTGGGAATCTGGCCATTACTCCAACGCGTGTCCGTACCCAGGCGGGGTAATGGGGACTTCGAGCTCTGGCGATCAAGCAGTGGGCATATGACAGCAAGACGCTATGTCCCAACCCCGCACAAGGACGGTACGATATGCCACACCAAGCGGAGAACCCGACCACCAACGCCACCTCCTAAGACTCACCAGACGGCAAGTCAAGATGCTGGCGGAGTGGGAAGAGATTCCCAGGTACGCGAGATGGAAAAGAACAAGAAGGTACTGGGGGTGTCGAAGGAAGGAGTTGGGAGTGGAAATCTTGAGGTGTCTACTGAGTCAAGGAAGGAGCGACGAGAAAGGCGCCATTGAAGAAGAACAAGATCGAGGAAGGCCACGGACGCCGAGGAAGGCAATCAAACGGAAATACCAGCAGAGGATCCGACCGATGAAGGAGGGCTGGACGGGCAGCTCACGAGGGATTACCCAAGGAAGTTCTCCGACAGATGGAGAAGGAACGGTGCCTCCGCGACGATTCACCTGGACGTAGTCCGGAGGTGACCGAGATGTTGCAGGAGGAAATGCGCAAGCATCCGGAGAATACCGTAACACGTGACCGGGAGAGGATGAGGACGCAGCAGCAGGATCCTCGATTGGGGTAGAAGCCTCGCCTTTAATGTGGCGACCGATGATGAATCGGACACCTTGTGTCCTTTCGACAACCGAGGATAACCCAAATACCGGCAAGAGGTCCGTCGGGCCGTTAGGGAAACCCACCATGAGCACCAAAGCCGTGAAGGGTAGCACAGGAAGTGAGGGTGGTGTCCCATACGACCTGGGGCCAAAGGTACAAGTGGAGATTGGATGTATCATCAAGGATGTACCGTTGGACACGGGTCCGAGTCAACCTCATCACAAGCCACGGCACGAAAATTGGGCTTCACATCCTTCAACCTCAACGAAGACTCGAGAATGGCGTATATGTCAAGAAGAGATCCGGGAGTTAACCGAGTCTTGGCCACCATAGCCGGCACCCTACAAACCGGATTTTGTTGTGATCAAACCGCCGGACCATTAGGGTATGAGGTGTTGGGCGGCCATGGGTTGGCCTGCATAAGCTACACTTTGGAAGGAAGGAGATTCACTTCAAGCCGGTGGACTGGGACCCTAAGGTGCGAGAAGGAGGGTTGCTATCACCGGAGCAAGGACACCTATTGTGGGAAACCGTGAGCACTAAGGGTATACCTCTGGAGGACTCCACGACGAACAAGATAGTTCCGAGGAGGCGACTTTCGCCAAGATCCGCCGGTCCGAGGAGGAGATGGACTACCGGGATGCCTTTGAAGTGATTGATTGTTTTCGAGTAAACGCCACAACGGGCCGGAGGAAGGAAGTGAAGAGGAGGCCTGACCAAAGACAAGGGGAGACAACAAGAGTCGGACCAAGGAAAAGCGGACATCGAAGGAGTAACACGATTCACCTCCGACGAGCTCTTCAGAATGGGGATGCGAGAGGACGATCCCCAGAGGAGGACGAGGGGTTTGACGCAGCGAGGCAAAGACGGAACGGAGACGGTGAACCCGGACGACGTGGAAGAAGTGGAGGTCCGCCAAATTCTCAAGTTTAAGAAAGGCATGCCTCCGGACCAAGGAAGGACTAAAGCATGGGGAGTTTTATGAGGTGTTCGCCTTCAAGGTCACGGACATGAAGGGCATTCAAGAAGTGGGAGAGCATAAGATCGATTTGAAGCCGTGAGTGCCATCAATCCGACAATACAAGCTCAACCCCAAGTATTCGATCAAGGTGAAGGAGGTCCTTGATAAGTACCGGAGGCAGACATCATTTTCCCCATCGTCAGCAATGAGTGGGGTACGATGGTGGTTCCCAAGAAACAACCAGACAAATTCGGTATGCCAAGATTGAGGAAGCTCAACGCAACGAGAAGGACCACTTCCGATGCCATTCAGAGATTTTTTTGGACAAGGTGGTCGGACGGACTACTTACTCCTTCCTCGGATGGCTACTCCGGATATAACCAATTGCACCTAAGGGAGTTTGACCGACAAGACGACCTTCACTACGGAGTGGGGTACGCTTGCCTACAAGAGAAGTGCCTTTGGGATGACCGAGCGCCTGTGGTCGCTCATGCGTATGGTGACCAACGCCTTCCGTGACTTCGAGGGACTTCATGGAGATATTCCGGATGATTTTGTGTGCATGGGGAGGACAAACACCTTGGGCATCTAAGAAGGTGCTTGAGCGCCGGAGACTCAATTGAGCCTACACCCGAGAAATGCTACTTTGGAATGACGGAGGGAATCTTGTCGACATCGTGTCGCTGGAATCGAGGTGGACCAGACAAGGTCCGGTCATCCGCCTCCACCACGAACCTAAAGGAGCCGAGAGGTTTCACAGGAATGGTGGGATACTACCACGGTTTATTAAGGACTTTAAGAGGGCGCTAAGTTGATGTAACCATCATGGAAGGAGGAGGTTTGGACCGGTCAGGAGCGAGAGGAGGCCTTCGGAGATAACACCTTGGTAAGCGCCGGTTCTAAGAGGACCGGATCGAGCAGAAATTTCATGTGTATGTAGATGTCCGCTTGCTATCGGAGTAGTCCGAGCCGTAAGGACGACAAGCGGATTATCCCGTATACTACCGGACGATGTACCACCCACGCGAACGAAAATACACAACTACAGGCCAAGCACGGGTATGGTATATGCCAAGAAATTCGACACTACCTACTACCCAAAGGAGTTTGTGTTCTATGTAGACCACTTTGCTCAAGCATCCGGTGAATAAGACGGACCGTCCGGACGGATAGCAAGGTGGATATTGTTGCCGCAGGAGTTCACGTCAAGTGGAAACAAGACAAGGGAGGCAAGACCAAAATGCGATTTCGTCACGATTGAAAACAGGTGTTGAGAGATCGTGAAGATGCGCTGGATGAGACATTGGTTGCCGCAGTAAAGTACAACCGGAGGAGCCCACCGACCAACCCCAAGCTACGAGAACGGCATTTTAGAAGCGGAGAAGGGAGGGTCCGCCCCGTCCGACCCACGAAGAAATAGAGCGGTACTGGGAATGGAGCTCAAAATCGACTCGGATGAGGGAGGCATTCGTGCACTATGCTCGACCCTTCGTAATGTACAACGGTGTGTTCAAATTAGGGCGGACGGAGTAGAACGAAGGTACTTGCAACCGCAGACAGGAGCTCAAGGGAATGCACGAAGGATTGGGGTGGACACTACGCAAAGACAGTCACCACCAAAAGATTTTGAAGCGGATACTGGCCAACAATGTATGGGGACACCCACCGCTTAGAAGAAGTGTGATGCTTGTCACGGATCGGAAAGCCAACCCCGACGACACAAAGGCCGCTAGTACCGATATTGGCACCGCACCTTCAAAAGTGGGGTATTGACTTTGTTGGACCTATACGCCCACGACAAGACACACACAAAGGAGATACATCCCGTGGCAACGACCATCGCACTGTGGGTAGAGGCGGTGGCGACAAGAACGGACTCGCAAATACCGTGGCCAAATTCACGAGAACATCATAACCCGACGGATGTCCGCCGCAGCTTGGTAAGTGATAGGGGAACCCATTTCCTTAATGATGTGGTGGCCGCCATGACGGAGTATTTCGCATCAATCATCGCAAGACGGCACCCTACAATCCTAAGGCCAATGGGTGACAGAGAAGACAAATGGGCTCATCCGCAGGATTCAATAAACTCACAGTGAACTACGCCCATGATCGATACCAAGTCCATCCGCACTGTATGCCCGGACACAGAGAAGGTGACCACACAACGGACCCCTTACTTGACCTACGACACTCTCCGTAATGCCGGTGAGTTTGAAGTGCCCACTTTTCGAGTAATGATGGAAGGAGACCGACAAGAGGAAAGCCATCGGCGACTCTTGGGGTTTGACACAGGGAAGAAGAAGCTCACCAAGATGCAGCAAAACCAAAAGATTTGGCACGATCGATCATGGAATCGAGTATGTAAAGGAAGGGGACCGCCTCCTTTATGATAGTCGTCACATGCATTTTCCGTGCAAACTTCACCGAGATGGATGGGTCCGCACTAAGTGGTGCAAGTATATGACAACGGGTCCGGCCCACCACGGCGCCTAGATGGAGAGCTGCCCACTAAACGGGTGGTGAAGAAGTATCATGCTTAGTGTTGGCGAGACGCCAATGATGAGAAGGGAGTATGTGGGCTATGCACTCGGGAGTTAAGAAATAAGTAGGGTTTCGCTTTTTAGGATTGAAGGATAAATAAGGCGAAAAGGAGGAATAAATTGGGGTAGCGCCGGACGAGGCTCGGAGTATACTCCGACTGGAGTGAACAACGGACCCCTGCAACCACTATGGCAAGCTCCGACGCCGAGTAACGGATAAGTCCGAACCCACCCAGTCAAAATAGGATAAGTACGCCAGTGAAAGTAACCTAGGAGCGGAGGCGTGAGGATGACGAGGCGGCGCCACGTGGACGGCCCCGAGTGGAGGTCGGGCAGGAGGCTGTGACTCACTGCCAGGCCGCAGGCAGTATTCACGCGCCGCGCGCGTAAGGCCGCAGGCGAAGGGTCGAGTAAGCCATGCACTCGCCATGGACAAGAGGCGCCTTCCGCCAGCGCATTTTCCACAAGCGCCAAGGAGGGAGGTCATCCCGCGCAGCCTCCGCATAATCCTCAGCCTTGCGCCCGCAATCCGCTCGGGCGCCTTTTGGGCGCCGAGCGTGGCGCACCAAGGTTGGAGCAACGAACGCGCGAAGGAGGAACATCGTGCTGCCGACCGCCGCCAGCACAAAGAACAAGAGGAGGAGAAAGCAATGGCACCCAAAAGCCGACGGAAGTCTGGGAGCCATGGACCGTGGAGCGCAACATTGTGACCCGCGCTATCCGGACTTCGGCCCGGGCCGGAGGAAGTGGGGAATTGGTGCAGGAGTGGCATCCGGACGTGTTCCAAATGGTCTCGACCTTTGACAACGCTACTCTAGTCCGGAGTTTGCCCGAAGATGCCGGGCGATCAACAAGGAGGTCCGATCCAAGAACCTCCGGAGGACCCGAGGCGATGGACCTTGAGGTCCCGAGGATGGCCTACAACCGCCAAGGAGGAAGAAGGGGCGTGGTGCCGAGCCCCTTAAGGCGGCGGAAGATAGGGCCACGCGGCGCCGAGGCTCGAACGCAGGACAACCAACGGATGGTTGATATCCGATCCGCCGGATACCGAGTAAGGGCGGTAGCCCGGATCATTGTCCATTGAACTCGCCACCAAGGTGGATCACCTTGGTGATAACCTGGTATTCTCGCATGCGCCCGGGGAAGAGAGCGGACGGGAAGGATTATCTTCGCCTGCCTGGGCCAGAGGCACGCAAGCTAAGGAGCGAAGCCTCGCCATCGACCGACCCCATACGATTCATGTATGGGGACATTTCGAGCCCTCAAGGAGGGAGAGCTTGAGCGGCGCCTCCGGAGGCCCCGCCAAGTAGAGCGTGGCGCCGAGGTGGGGGTCGCCCTTCAAGACCAAGCGACTCGGAGGAGGACGATCGAGGATTCCGGACTCCATACGCCCTGAGCGAACCCCTCACCACCTGTGGAAGTTTGGGAGATTCCCTTCCTCCTTTTGGTGCCCCTCCGAGCGCACAGGAGGGAGCCGATGCCGGAGGGCGCTTGCCCGACCGGCTGCAACAATAACAACGACGGCCGCCGAGCCCCGACGAACTCAACGGGAGCCAAGAGGAAGACGGTGCCGCTTACCAACGCAAAGACCTCGAGGTGCCGATTTACCCCGCCCACCTGAGTGGCAAGAGGTCAAGAGGCGAAGGAGGGCAGAAGGACGTGGCCCAAGGAGCAGGAGGTCACCGGCGCAGCCCCCACCTCGAGCCGGCCTGCCCCGGCTGTGAAGGGGCAAAAGAGCTTGCTCCGGACCCCTCACCTCCTCCGAGCCCTGTGAGAAAGAGGGCACAAAGGAGTTAGAGGCCAAGAGGGCCAAGAGGGTGAGACTCGGACCTCACCACTCGGGACCCGAGGGTCCCGATTAGGTCCGAGAACCCAGACTTACTGATCGGTATGGAGGTCCTTGGCGGACCGAGAAATGCCGGCTCCACTACGGACTTTGTGGGGCCTCACGGCCGTGGAAGAAACACGGCGAAGTCCTGCTACCGCCATGGACGGAATGCTTTGGGGTCTCGGGGTACAGAGAAGACCTGTGAAGTGGAGGCCACCCGAGGAGGATGGTGGAACCCAAGAGCAAGTGAAGGCGGCCGAGGGCAAAGGAAAAGGCGGAGTCCTCGCCGGATCGAGGAAGGGAACGCCGGGTGGCGGAGCGCGAGGCCCGTTCAGGGATCAAGGTTCTTCACCGTCAAATCAAGCAAGCTCAGAGGCCCAAGCGCGGCGGAGGACCTTGCGTAAGAGGGAAGCGCAGCAGAGGCGGAAGAGGCCCGGCACAAGCAGAGAGCTCGGACCGCGGAGGCGGCCCGGCCAGAGCAAGCCAAGGGCGAGGCCAAAGGCGGCGGGCGAGCAAGTCGAAGAGCGACCGGATCACCATGACGTGATCGAACCGTGGAGAGAGTCAGCAGCCGAGGACCTCAAGGCCGTGACAAAGGCTATGGTGCAAGGCCAAGAGGAGATAGAGGATCTCCGAGTACATGGAGGTAGAAGGAGGCAGCAGATGGAGGATGAAGGACACTGGAGCTACAACCCAAGATGCGCCGGAAAAGCAGTGATTCTCAACGAGAGAATCCACGACTCGAGCACGAAATGAGTGCCTCCCGTCTCAAGACGGAGGAAAATCGGCGACTATCCAAGGAGTTGGACGCTGCGGGCGTATGAGCCGGAGGAAGTCCGAGCCTGGAGGTATCCGACTGGAGAGAGTCAGCAGCATGAGGCTAACTCAAGGCCGTGACAAAGGCCATGGAGCAAGGGCCAAGAGGAGATAGGATCTCCGAGTACACAGGAGGTAGAAGGAGGCGGCAGATGGAGGACAAGAAGACACGCCGAGCTACAACCCAAGATGCGCTTGAGCAGTGATTCTCAACGAGAGAATCCACGACTCGAGCACGAAAACAGTAGCCTCCGCCCGTCAAGACGGAGGAAAATCGCGACTATCCAAGGAGTTGGACGCTGCTGGCTGTATGAGCCGGAGGAAGTCCGAGCCTGGACGGTATCCGACCGCCGAGAGGGAGTCATGAGCTAAAGGCCGTAATGAACGGAGCGCGAGCACCGGAAGCGTAAAAGAAGCCGGTCCACCGAAAGGCGGAAGGGAACGCCGCGCTATGGCGGTAAGGAGGCGATGGAAAGGAAACGAGCCGGAGAGCGGAGCAACAGGCAGAGGTGACCGAGGCCGCCTTGTAGCCTCGCGTGATACAGCCCGCCCACAACCGCAGGAGAGGTGGCCCAACAAGCCGGCAAAAGACGCCCACCTAACACTTATGGCGGAGGGAGTATCGGTGCCCGCACACGTGGAAGAGGCAATTCAACAAGTCGATCAGACTTTGCCTATTACCACGAGCTCTGAAGGCGTAGAAGCCTCGACGCCCGCAGACGACGGACCGGAAGGCTCAAGGAGATGAAGGCCACGGGACAAAGACAGGACCCTAGTGGCCCCTGCTTGGAGATGACGGAGCGCGGAGAGGAGCAACCGGAGGAGCAACGAGGGAGCGGATGCGATCGAGGTAAGCACCCGCACCTCACCATGGAAGGAGGGGCCAACGGAGTCACCGGCGATCGGGAACAGCTGGAGGACTTCGAGGAGAGCCACGGAGGAGTCCGTGAGGGAGGAAACCCGGTGGGCGTGAGTCCGACTTTGTCCGACTGAGGAGTCCCGTGAGGAGGAAACCTGGTGGAGTCCGACTTTGTCCGGACTCAGAGGGAGGCCGGACTCAAGTCCGGACTGAATAAGTCCGGACCAAGTCCGGACCAAGTCCGGACTCGAATAAGTCCGACCAAGTCCGGACTCAAGTCCGACCAAGTCCAATAACCGACCGAGGTCCGGACCAGAGACAAGGTCCCAGCCGACCTGTGAAGCCGGACTCAAGTTCGTGAGTCGAGACAGACCTCGAGGACCGGCCGGGCAAGAAGGAGGAGCCCCTTCGACTTACGCTTAGGGGAGCCGATGGTGGTGGCCCCACCGGCGGACCTGTGGAGGCCAGGAGGATGACGCCGTGGTAACGGCTCGCCGATCACGCCAGAGCCCAACCCATGTGATTCCGGGAGAGGAGGGGCCCGCCTCACGGATCATCCGATTGGGTGCACCACAAGCTGTGACGGGATTGACCACCCATTCCGAGGCGGGGCCTGTGACCTTCCCACACACATGGAAGGAGATAGGGGGATAGGTGGTAGGCCGATTAGGTATACCGAAATGGCTATCACCGTAATAGGGGTGTAATAAAGACGCCACCTTGGGCGCAGATAAGAGGGCCGAGGCCGCCTAGTAAAGCATCTTTCTCTTGGTGTTGATGCTGCCTGCGCACCTTTGTGAGTCTTCTTGCTAACGTGAGTCCCGAGTCACCGAAAGGTGCACGACGCCCGGGAGATTGATCAAGGTCCCGTGACGACTTAACGCTGTGGTGTGCAGGAAGGGTGACCGTGATCCGTGCTCGTCCGAGCCGCGTCCGACACCGAACGGATCGAACGCGTGAGCCGGAGGAACTCCGGAGGGTGTAGAGCCCGGACGGAGAGGCCCGCGAACGACGAGGAGGTCCGGATCACAGAATCAAGGCCTTTTCTAAGATCAAGAGTGTAGCGGAGAGGAGAGAGGAAAGGACTGGATGCGTGAAGGATGTATGTGAACGATACGGACGCGAACGGGTCTCAAACGCTTGGCCATACCACGGCCTACGCATTTGCACGCTAGAGTAGTTAGGAGTATGTGTGTGAACGAACAGCGCTAAGGACGGTAAGAATCACCAAACGCGTAAACGGGCCTATCATTCCTTGGGAACGGACTTCTTCCTACAACGACACGGATTGGCTTTACCGCTATCAAAAGTTCCGCCATACTGTGGTATCTGGCCGGATCAGAGGAATGCTAATAAGAAGGCACGTTAGTATTTCTCGGAAGGCCTCGGGTCAAGGCTGAGGATCCAAAGCTCGAGGCTAGAGCTGGTGGGTGTCGTGACGCATAAGCTACACCAGGCAGCTATGTGTAAATTCGAGTTGGAGCATGACATTTGAAGGTTACTAGCTTCGGAGCAGTTCAAGGTGCAAAAGGAGTTCTTGGACAAAATTCAAACATTGGTGCAGCTTCTGCATCTGCCTCAACTGAAGACAGTGTTGTCTATGACCTGGGAGGCATGGGTGACCTGGGCTGTAACCCTGACCAGCAAGAGGTTGGTTATCCACATGCTGAAGGTTCTAGCGGCAATAACAAATAGGTTGGAAAAACTGAAAGAGGACGCCTGTGTGGTGGTAAGCTACTACCGGGTTTCAAGTTCACGTCGCTCGAAGACAACCGCAACATCGGTTGCCGAAGTAGTGGCTATAGCAAGCATCAAACAGGCTTCTCATCAGATTGGATGTGTAGATGTGCATGTGTGTAGATGTGCATGTGATGCTTTGCTTAACCGGTCAGAGGCTTGTTTCAGATAGAGTCTAAATGTCAGACTTTGCTTCCTAGAGTTTACTATTCAGTCGGCTTCACTGTTGTGAAATTCTGTATCTCTGGGCAAATGGCACTAGTTTGTCCATTTTCAAGCATTAGAAACAAAGTAGACTCCATGCACTCTTTGTCACATCGGACTCAAATCTTTGGACCCATGTGCTGGGTTCGACAAGCTGTTGAAAGGATCGAGGTCGAATATTCAAAATCTTTCTCCAGTGATTGGCCATCTAGGCCTTGCTTTCCTTAGATCTGGGCACGTTTCAACGAAAGTAATAATCTCACCCACCCCTTTCAGTGGCCTTATGCACAGGCATGGCCTCCTGCCTTGGCAATTTAAAGCCAGCAAGCAATTTGTAGACCAAGCAAGCTAGTCCCCCTTTGTCCTATGTGGAGATCAGTTTTGGGGAGTTGCACTCTTGTATGCAATGGAAGCTGTGGCACACTTGGGAGGAGTGGTTGGTGTGGGGACATGGAATCTTCAAGCGGATTAGGCAAGTCGCCCAGGCACCTTCTTTGGAGGAGGTCCGGATCACAGAACCCGCCTTTTTCTAAGATCAAGAGTGTAGCGTGAGAGGAGAGAGGAAAGGACTGGATGCGTGAAGGATGTATGTGAACGATACGGACGCGAACGGGTCTCAAACGCTTGGCCATACCGGCTCAGACGGCAACGCCAGAGTAGTTAGAGTATGTGTGTGAGACCGAACGAGCGCTAAGGACGGTAAGAATCACCAAACGCGTAAACGGGCCTATCATTCCTTTGGGAACGGACTTCTTCCTACAACGACACGGATTGTGCGCGCCCTATCGGAAAAGTTCCGCCACTGTGGTATCTGGCCGTAGGAATGCTAATAAGAAGGCACGTTAGTATTTCCTGTGAAGGCCTGGTCAGCAGGTCAGAGGATCCAGGGTTGCTCGAGGCTAGAGCCGGTGGGTGTCGGAAGCTGCACCAGCATGTGTAAATTCGAGTTGGAGCATGACATTTGAAGGTTACTAGCTCGAGTGCCTCAAGGTGCAAAAGGAGTTCTTGGACAAAATTCAAACATTGGTCCGTGATCCGCCTCAATCAAGATGTTGTCTATGACCGGGAGGCATGGGTGACCTGGTCAGAATCACCAGAAGAGGTTGGTTATCCACATGCTGAAGGTTCTAGCGGCAATAACAATAGGTTGGAAAAATCGAAAGAGGACGCCTGTGTGGTGGTAAGCGACTACCCCGCGGTTTCAAGTTCACGTCGCCCTCGAAGACAACCGCAACATCGGTTGTCGAGAAGTCGTAGTGGCTATAGCATCAAACAAAGTGCTTCATCGATTGATGTAGATGTGCATGTGTGTAGATGTGCATGTGATGCTTTGCTTAACCGGTCAGAGGCTTGTTTCAGATAGAGTCTAAATGTCAGACTTTGCTTCCTAGAGTTTACTATTCAGTCGGCTTCACTGTTGTGAAATTCTGTATCTCTGGGCAAATGGCACTAGTTTGTCCATTTTCAAGCATTAGAAACAAAGTAGACTCCATGCACTTTGTCACATCGGACTCAAATCTTTGGACCCATGTCGGGTTCGATGTCGCTGAAAGGATCGAGGTCGAATATTCAAAATCTTTCTCCATTGATTGGCCATCTAGGCCTTGCTTTCCTTAGATCTCGGCACGTTTCAACGAAAGTACACCCACCCCTTTCAAGGCCTTATGCATGTGCATGGCCTCCTCGCCTTGGCAAAGCCAAGAAGCACCTAGACCAAGCAAGCTAGTCCCCCTTTGTCCTATGTGGAGATCAGTTTTGGGGAGTTGCACTCTTGTATGCAATGGAAGCTGTGGCACACTTGGGAGGAGTGGTTGGTGTGGGGCAGGGGACATGGAATCTTCAAGCCGGATTAGGCAAGCTGGCCCAGGGCACCTTCTTTGCGCTGGAGGTGAGTATCAGGCATTTGTCTATGACAGAATCACAGCTAGTCAGCTTGGCCGCACAATAGGTTGCATCGAATGGAACGGGCCAAGGCTCACCAGTGCTACTGGAAGAAGGTCTGAGATCAGTGTGAGGCCCCATATGCTAGGCCTTATACTGCTGCAAGGCGCGCCGCTGCACATCTTGGAGATAGTCGGGTTGACGGCGAAGGCACCGATCTGCACTGGTTCCAACAGGGGGACTCAAGTGAGGAGGACACTGGCGATGTGATAGATTGAGGGTGCCACCCGAGGTCGGGCAACAATTTCCTTCCGTGTTGGCTGGCTCTGCTTCATCCCACGACACTAGATAGCTTGTGTGACAGTGGCATGTGGCGAGGCAGATGCCTTGAGTGAGATGGTGAGGTGGATGGCGAAGCAAATCCCTTGAGGCTTGATTTGTGGCAATGTACATTACATTAGTTTTGGGCCACGAGGGGTGGCATTGCGAAATCGGTGGTGTGGCATATTTTGGATCTTTTGTTCCATGTTAACGCTGCTTCAGCAGTAGCCTGATCTTTGTAGTGTGCCCACAAAATGTCTACATGGCCTTGTGTCATTAGAAACTTATATATCCGTACCACGAGCATTGGGCTGCGGATCAGACTGTGTGGCATTTTGTAGACCGTCTGAGGCCCTCTTTTCTCGCGTAAGTGTGTGGTCTGGTTTGCTCGTACATTGAGCAATTACAACCAGGTAGCTTCCTCCCAACGTTGCTATGAACTACAAATGGAGAAATGCTTCACAGAACCCACAAAAACTAAGTGCATTCTCTCAAAAGTAACATGATTGTCAAAAGTGCAAGCATTCACATCTATGCCAATTGTGGATGCTTGCACAATAATACTGTCCATCCACAGCATCCTACAAGTGTCTAGAAGCCTTGACAAAGAAGTGACAACTAGGGACTAAGAACAAAGGAAGGCCATGTACATTTTGCAGCAGGTCCCCTCTCTTAACGCTATGTCGCCACAACTTGATCCAACCATGTTCTATATCCTGTAGAGGGCCAGTAAAGCTGCAGAGTGTTCTTGTTCTTCTCATTGGCCCTGAGAATAGCTACCATTGGAAACTTTGTGGTCAGGACAATGTCAGCTTCAAGCATTATTGGGTCACCATGTGGCCCTGAATCCAGTAGCTGATATGCGCTTTTGTCCGTAGGCACCTGCTCATAGTAGTTACCTTTCACCACTTTTTCACCTGCTGCAAAAATCTCACCACCCCAAGCTGAGTCTTCAGTTTGTACAGCTAATGTGACCATGGGCTGTGTGCATAGCATTACATACCATAGAAATTTCTCTTTATTACTAGGCCTCGAACGCACCATGAAATTATCTCTTGCACGTAGGGACGCTGCACCAAATTCCAAACCTGCCTGTTGTTCCACCATGGCACTTTGAGAAGCTTTCTTGGGACGCCCTGGTCTCCCGGACTTGGAGGCACCCTTCCGTTTCAAAGTTCCTGGAGTCTGCTCTGGCTTGCCTTTTCTACGCAAAGACTGACCTCGTCCACCAGATACCTCCACCACTTTAGGTACAGCCGATGCTTCGGGAAGTGGCACTTTCTCCATATCCTTACGAAGGATAATAGCCACTTCATCGGTGGCCTGACGCATAGTGGCCACTTCACCAGTAATAGAATCAGCCATTGCAACACCAGCACAAGTGGCCACATCCCTACCACTCTGCAAAGCCACTGCCATAGTGGTCAAGGGCTGGGCACTTCCACCACGGAGGTTTTATCCATTGCAGCTGCCACATCTTCCACTTCTGTGTCTGTGGTCAAGTACACACAGAGGGGCACAAGTTCTACAGTCTGAATGTCTATCTGCACAAGCTGTGTGTCATTCTTGACAGCCAGAGTTTCATCATCATGCACAAGCTGGGTGATTCCCTGCACGACCTGAGTCTCGGTGTAGAAAACCTCGGTATCCTCCTGCACTGCCTGGGTATCCTCATCCACTGCTTATTTGCCACCTTCCACACACATCACCATAGTGCACCGAAGCTCTAGGGTGTGGCACCCACCTCCCGACCGACCTAATATGCTGCTTGAACGTTTGTGGCAGTCGATGGCAGATTGCATTTGCCACACTTTGCTTGCCAAGGCAATCAAGTCGTATGCGGGATGATAGAAGGATGCTCGTTTGCAGCCTCAACACAAGGGCCACCTCCTCATGGACGTACGGCCCCTCCCAACTCATCATCTGTAGGATGGGTCCCTTTGGCTATCCGGTTGAGGGGCACTCCCAGGACGATGGATTTAATGTATGTGCTGGTAGCCTATGTGTGTAGTAGCATGTTGTGTCGTGGGTGGTAGGAAGGGGAGGAGGGGCTTCCGCCCTTTGTTTATCCTCCCCGCATCCG
The DNA here is from genome assembly GCA_010909165.1 of Anthoceros angustus. Lineage (NCBI taxonomy): Eukaryota > Viridiplantae > Streptophyta > Anthocerotopsida > Anthocerotales > Anthocerotaceae > Anthoceros > Anthoceros angustus. The sequence goes on from MU008163.1 coordinate 1,207,669, forward strand.
ACTTGTTCCCGGGCTGCAAGGAGCTAGCTCAAAAAAGTAGGGAGATGTCCGTGAACACGACAACTGAGAACGTATATGATATGATAATGTAAATATCTTGGATAAATATAGAGAAGTTTTTACCCAAAAAAAAGTGCTGAAATGGAAAAATTTTATCGGCGAGAAAGCAATTTATATAAAATTTTTCCACATGTAGAAGGAATATAGTCCGTCATTAAAGAGAGAAGTGACTTTTGCAAGCTCTGCATATGGGAGAGACATGTCCTCGTAAGATACATTATAATAGAATTCGCCTACAGCATCCCTCGATTCTGAACCATGCTTCCACAAAATATTTTGATTTGAACGTGGAAATTTGCATTGAGGTGAATATTTGATTGTCTTGGTTATCTTTGCACTTCAAAGTGAATCTAGGAACTCTAGGTTCTAATCCTTACAAATTCAATTACAAGACTACCTATATCACTTGGCAACTTCTAGAGGGCGTCAATTTTTTTAGGCTGGTCCATCTCTCAAACTAGAGAAGTCGGCTCCGGAGCCATATGGAGATTCCAATAGAATGTTAATTAGATGACATAACTTTCAATGTACGAAAGTTGTAGCTTGAGATTTGTCTTCAAATCGGGGGAGCTATTTATCCATGGAGGTTGTGGTTGCCGTGATTGGCTCCCTCCAAAGCCTAGGCTATCCACGGGCATGGTTGGAGCTTGTGATTTTTATAGCTACGAAGGTTCTAATCCTTACAAATTCAATTGCAAGACTACCTATATCACTTGGCAACTTCTAGAGGGAGCAATTTTTTTAGGCTGGTCCATCTCTCAATCTAGAGAAGTCGGCTCCAGAGCCATATGGAGATTCTAATAGAACGTTAATTAGATGAAGTAACTTTCAATGTACGAAAGTTGTTGCTTGAGATTTATCTTCGAATCGGGGGAGCTATTTATCCATGGAGGTTGTGGTTGCCGTGATTGGCTCCCTCCAAAGCCTAGGCTATCCATGGGCACAGGTTGGAGCTTGTGACTTTTCCGGCTACAAAGCCTGGAGTGTGTATGTATGGAGGTTGCACTTAGTTCTCTTGTTCTTTCACACCTTGGTTGCAAGCTTACATGCCTATGTTCGGCTTAAAACTCATTCAAGCTAATAAAGACTCTCGGGTGACGATAATGTGGAATGGAGGAAAGCAGTCAAGCCCGCGGGTGAAGCGGAGTAGATTGGGACCAGAATGGGTGGTTTGACCGACCCGGGGGGCGGTCTTCGACTCTTCGCTCATATATTTTTCCTTTTTTCTTTCTATTCTTCGTTCGGGTGTTCGGGTCCGGCCTGGGTCTGGAGTGGAGGCACCTTCCTTCATCTCTCTCTCTCTCCCCCTCCCCTCATTGAGTGCCTCATACTCATACTCCTGCATCCGTCTTCCCTTCCGGCTGTTGCTCCTGCCCACGCCCTGCCAGCCTTGCCAGGCTGATGACAGAGCCCGGTAGCTAGGGTGAAGAAGCAAGCAGGAGACGCATTCCCCTCACCGCGGCTCAAGCGCCGTGAGGCTGAATGCTGGCGGCGGCCCAATCTGCAGCGCAATTTGGTGTGCGGCTTCGCTTGCCCCGCCTCCCTGCTCCTGCAATGCCGGTGCGGGCCAATTCCAGGCCTGCAATGTGATGGTGGCTGCCGGCAGCCCCGCCCCGACGTGATCTTGACTGCTGCGGCGGGCCCGGCCGGTGAATGCCGGTGCTGGTGCTGGGACTGGTGGTTCCACCCGGGAAGCGCAGGCGAGCTGTCCCCGCCTGAGGCGAGCGCTGGGCCGCCCGGCGCAGGCTGCTCCTGCTCCGTTGCTGCGGCGGCGGCTGCTGCAGGTGTGTGTGGTATTTGTGTGTGGCAGGCTGCGGGAAGCGGGTCCGGCAGCGGACTGAGGTTAATGCGGTAGGGTTGGGGCCGGTGCGGGAATTGGAGGCCGGGTGGCGTCATTCCGGCATTGTGGAGGCTGTGCGGAGTGCGGGAGATGCCGCGGGGCCTGGAGAGGGGTAGGAGCTGGCGCACAATTGCGGTAGGGTTTGGGAGGATTGATCGGGAGCAGGGGCGAGAGGCGGGGGCAGGGTTCGGAGGGATGGCACGGATTTAGGAGGCTCAGCACGCCGGTTCAAGAAGCAGGCAATCGGACGGGGCCGGGGCGGGGTCAGTCGGTCTCGGTCGGTGGTGTTTGTTGAGGGAAGGAGAGGAGCGGCATTGGGGAAGGGGAGGTGGGAGGGGTGGGGGAGGTGGAGGTGGTGAAGGGGAGGTGCGAGATGTGCATACTGTGTGTGGCGTCAAGGTGGTCTCGGCGCATTGTCACCATGCTGCCGTGGCTCATTATCCCGCTCATCATCCTGTGGGCTTTGTCGCAGCTGCTGCCTCCGGGGTTTAGATTTGAGGTGACGTCGCCTAGGCTGGCATGTGTGGGGGTGCTGTTGATCAGTCTCGGGTGGTACGAGCTGGCAATGCCGCGGCTGTCGCAGTGGCGCGCACGCAGGAGCGCCATGCTCAGGGAGAGGAGGCGAATTGAGGCCCAGGAGGCGGCCAAGTGGCGGAAGGAGGCCACCCGCCGGTGCAGGAATTGCCTCTCCGCGTACAGGGACCAGAGCCCTGGCGGTGGCAGGTTCATGTGTACATATTGCGGCCATGTCTCCAAGCGGCCGGTGTTGGATGTGCCTGGGGAGGCACGGGGAGGGATTCAGGCGGCTGCTGCAGCAGGGGAGGGGTTGGGTGGGCAAGGGGTTCCTGATGAACCCTTCTGCAGCTGGGGTGCCTTGTTTCCCAGGACTGGCAAGGGTGGAATGCCAGGGGCTGGCCTGAGAGGGCTGGGGCTCCTGGGCTGGCAACAGGGCTGGGGAATGGGGGCAAGCAATGGGCCTCTGGAGATGGGGGCCTGGGCTGGAAATGGAGCCTGGGTGGGCACGTCCTGGTCAGGGGCCGCCTGGGTGGGGAATGCAGGATACTGGGCTGGGGGTTTCGGGTCCTACGGCGCAGGCTTTTCTGCGGCTGACAAATGTGGCTCCACGGATCCCAATTACGGTGGGATGCTCTGTGCTCTTTTGAGAGTGTTTCCCTTGCTAGCGTGCGTCAGGGTCTTCTCGTTGCTCCTCCTTTTCCTTCGCTGGGCCTGGGCGAGGCTCACTGGTGACACCAGCGGAGATGATGGTACCATGAATGGCAACCGGAGGGGCGGCCAGAGGCGGGGTGAAGATGCAGGGGCGTTGGAAAGGAATAGGGGGGACAAGGCACGCCGTAAGGCTGAAGAGAAGAAGCAGGCTAGGCTTGAGCGGGAGCAACTGGAGGAAGAGGAGAGGCGGCAGAGAGAGGAAGTGGCTCGCCTGGTTGAAGAGCGCAGGAAGCTCAGGGATGAGAAACTGGAAGCGGAACGAGAGAGTGAAAGAGAAGCTGCTGCCGAGAGGGAGCGTGAGATGAGGAGAGAAAGGGAAGCTGAAAGAAGGCGACAAGACAAGTTGCGAGAGAAGGAGAGGGAAGCAGTTGCTAAGGCCAAGGACACTGACTCTGAAGACTCGAGTAGAAGACGGAAGGATTCCAGAAGGGATGCCGACAGAAGAGTGGAAGGAGAGAGGCGGGGGGATGTGGACAGGAAGGTGGAGTCGAAGGCACCAGGTGCCACTGCCGAGTACCGGAAAGGTACCAAAGGCTTCAAGGGGGTTGTCCCTGATGCAGGCCTCAAAGGTGATGGGGGATACAAGGCAGCCGGTGCCAGTTCTGGAAAGTCGCTCAATGTCAGGTATCAGGGAGCAGTTAAAGGGCCTCTCCCAGCATCCAAGAATGGGATAGCCAATCAGAGCAACTCCTCATACTTCTGGAGAAATCCTGCGAAGTCTAGTACAGGACCTGTCAATGCCGCCTCCAGTACATCCCCGCCTGCTGTGGCAAATGGGGCGAGCAGCGGAAAGAAGGCAGATAGTAGCTCCTACTCAGCCTGGAAAGTGTGGCCTAGAGGGTGGGGCAAGGGACAGTTGCCCGCATCTGAGGGAGGCAATGTGACACCACCTGCCTCCGTCGTGAAGGCAAAGGATGCCAGCAGTCAGAATGGAGGTCTAGTCTTTCCGGGTGGGACCACTGGCGCTCAGAAACCTGACTTCCTGCATTCCGTGGTAAGTAATGTACATCCAGCACTGCATGTGTAGGCCGGGTGTGTGGTTTGTAGTCTGCTCTGCTTCTCCATGAACTGGTATCCTGGGATGCATTTTTTGTTTCATATAGGAAGGTGGTTGATGTTGCTTTTTCCCTGGTGTTGTTGCGGAGTATGTGGAACCCTGAGGTGCTGTGGGACTCATAATGATTTGGGTTGTAGGTTGGAGAACCTACAGAGCAATCAGCCACCCAGTCAAGGCCATGGCAACGGTTGTTCTCAAACTCTACTGATGTGGTTGACCAGCGTAAGGAGGATACCATCTCCGAAGATTGCTGGCAGAAGCAGGATGTGCAGACTGAATCAGGTGGCCCTTATGTGTCTATGGCGCTGCCGTTGAATCCAATTTTGACCTCTTCAGGGAACGTTGACAGCCAGGGACGTTCACCGACATGCCTCACTAACCTGTCTATGGGTTCAGTTATTCATGTTCCGGCTTCTTCTCCGGTACTTGCACCTATCTCTGCACCTCTAAGTGCTGCTGCCTCTTCAGCCCAGTCAAGCATACCTATCTATGCTGCTACATCAGTCCTGTCACCTGTGATCGGGTGTAGCGCAGTACCCTTGGGGAGTACATCCATTGTCACACCCGTGCATGCTCCTGTTTCTGCTCCTATGCAGGTGCCAGTTGTTCTTCCCTTGCCTATGACTAGTCAAGGCCCGGACCATGTGCTGCAGGACCAACTGCCACAGATTCTTGAGCCATGGGCTACCCCAAAGCTCTCTGTGGACAGTCTTGATCTGGCAACAGAAAAGAAATGGCAGATGTGGGAAGCCCCGCAACTTGACCAGATACAGCTACCTTTGGTTGATACATGGATCCCGTTTGAAGATGGTGACCTGGACCAGCTGAAGGACTCATCAACGCCAGTCTCACAGGGTCAATTGATTGAGCCTGAGATCCAGTGGCCATCTGGTCTGTTTCCTCCTATCCAGCAACATGGTAGTCCAGGCCAGGGTACAGGTGACCAGCTGAGCATGGTTTCAGAGGCAGCCAGTAACAGTATATGGTCTGACTCAGCATACGCATCAGCTGTGAACGCATGGGGAGATGCAGATGTGCTCGACTCACAGTCAAGAATGCCTGCCGAGTTTGTGGATTGTATTACACAGGAGGTCATGATAGACCCAGTGATCACCGCTGATGGTCACTCCTATGAGCGGTCAGCAATCGAGCAGTGGCTCAAGTAAGACGGCTATCTGTGAACTTGTGGCTATTTCCAGTATGCTATCCTTCCTTCGTTCAAGGACAGCTTTTACCGGTTGCACACAGTCTGAGCACCCTGCTAGTCCTGTCCTTGCTTCCTCGTAGGGTAGTCAGTCTTCTGCCTTCCTCCTAGGGTAGTCATTCTTCTGTCAATGTTGCAGGTATCATGATACTAGCCCAAGAACAGGAGAGGTGCTGCCACCACCACCTGGAGGTAATGGTTCAGGGGTGGATAAAACTCTGCGACCCAATCACATCCTGCGTGGTCAGATCATTGACTACAAGGAACGTCTTCAGCGGTAAGGTCCCACTGTAGAATCACCTTTCCATGCCAGCTAGATCCTTTCCTATCCTTGGGTGATCAGCTAGTAGTGTCTCTACCGTTGGATCTCATTCTCCCTCCCTGTACCAGGTCTGGAGTGCACGATGCAAGAGACAGTGGCTGCCGCTGGACGTCACCATGGTCATTCACAGGTTTAATAGAGAGACCGTACATGGGGAGTCTTTACAGTCCACAACTTTGGTCTTTCAATTCAGCAAGAGTTTCCCTTATCAATAGCCCACCATTGTAGATCGAAAGTGACCTAGCCCATAAGTTCTGCACTTATGGAACATTGCCTATGGTGTTCTACTTTTGAGGGAGGATGGTCATGGTGATTATGCATTCCAGCTTTTTGAGGATCTGCACCGTTGCACCAACAATAGCATCACAACTTCCTCGGGTCCCTGCCCTTTCTCTCCTCTACTACGGACCTCTCCTCTTGCCTGTCCCCGACCTAATTCTGACTGCGTCCTATCTACCCAGATTGCGTAGATGTGGAACTGCACCCGTGCTGTCGCTGTTGTATAAGCCCTCTGCGTTTTCCTCCTCGTGTTGAATTTCTGCTTCGTGTGCTTCCTGTGTCGGTGCCAGCGGCAACGCAGACACACAAGCGGTGCATGCTGTGTGAAGCATCGTCGCTGGCGGAATTGCCACACGTCCCCATCTCTTCGGACCTATTGTCGGTTTTGGTGTCGTCTTCTGAAGAGACGTCAGCACAATGGCAAGCAAACCGAACGCGGTGACACATAAAATGCCCTCGAAGTGTCACGCTCTATCGTGCTTGGACGAATCGTAGTAAAGAAGTACAAAGGTGCATACGATCTTTCTCCATATCCGATTTAATACTCCTACATACATAGGTGTTGCAGTCCATTTAAACAATTCAGTGTCTAGGGACTGAATGGTGTCCTCGGTCATGCCAGATTCCCGAATCTTTCAAGTAGCTAAACAACAAGTAGCCAAACAACAAAGTAGCCGATAGGTTTAGGGTTTGAGCGATCGGTTTTTGTCTGTGCGCAGCACTGAGAATTTGAGAAGCGGCAGGGCAATTGTCCAGCGGATCCGGATCAGCTTATCCTACGGAATCACGATAAATCCAGGCCGCCATAAGCTGGACTTCTGCTAATCAAGCAGCGCATTCGCCCCGCGGCCAGAGAGAAGTTGACAAGAAGGGGTTACCCGCCAGCTTAAGAAGCCATGCATGGCTAATCAGCCATTTCCGGCATATGCTCCCTGTCGTTTTGGTGCGAACCTTTCCCAGAATCCAACAAGGTACGATTCAAGAAAGGCACAATTAATATAAGAAGGAAACTGCTCACTGCCTTCCAACAGGATGACTCAGTCCATGAGCAGACTTCAACTCAAAGAACCGGATATACATACATATGTATGAGCAGCACGTGCACGAGAATGAGACATGCAGAGCTCTGAACTCAGTTTCGGGTGCGTTTCCAGGAAACCATCACCATCTTGTGTGTCAGACGCCACTATTGCATGACATCATCCATCCACAAGCGGCTTGAAAGTGCCTGGCTTCGTCGTTGCTGGGCTGGGCCCTAAATTTGCTCGGATGGCCTTTTTCAGACCTCCAGGCCGCAAGGATCTTATTGGGTCTCACTGCCACTGGTTACGGATTCCGGATCCCAGCGCGATGAGAGCTGACAGCGGGAGAGAGATGTTCAGGAAGAGGCATGTTCAAAGTGGGCAGACACTCACAACCAGCCCCAGCGAGGAAGTCCAACGGGACAAGCATGCAGGAATTAGGTCGAGGGGAATTAGAGGCATTAGAGGAGTGACAAGATCACTGGATTAACCCCAGAATGCCTAACAGTCTCAATTCGACATTTCAGGGCTACATTCACGGCCATAGGCAAATCATGGTAGCAGGTCAATTCGATCATTCTGTGCAGTTTTGTGCCGGAGAAGACGCTCCATCGAGTAGATAACATTCACCTAGAAGCACAAAAAAATCTCATCCCATCGTTGGCCGAACGTTGCGGCCATCCTCACCGAGCCGCCTGGGTCACCAGCGTTGCGCGGCTTCCTCGAGGCAACACGGCGGTGTGCCGTGGCTCGGACGCCCTATGGTGCCGTGGGATAGCCAAGTGGAAAAGAGCCACGCGCTGGGTAAGGAAGGGACTGCGCAATGCTCTCGTGCCCTTCTGCCTAATGAGAGGACGACGCGGTAACAAATATCCTTTTTCTAATTTAATATTTGAAATAAATTAAAACAAACCCGATTCTGATTCTCTGTGTTCTCACATCGTAACATCGCAGCAGAAGAGCCTTTGCTCTTCCAAGCTCAAATGTACACGAGCCTAGATACCATCGCACGTTGCGGTGACATAGATATCAGGCGGGAGAGAAATTAGTAGGATATAATGTCGGTTGCATGGTACCCACCAATGGTGCACATTCCTTTCTTTCGGCCTTGTGAATGAATGTTTATTGACATGCCTTGGTTTTCGCATGATCAGTGGTATCAACTAGTGTGGAAAGGTGTTGTGCACAAAGCAAACCAAATTCAAGCCATCACCACAAAATCTCACAAGAGGTTCCTTTCGACCTGTCCCGAGATCCAATGGTCAGATTGGGGTAAGCATGGACTCGTTGGAAAGCCCACAATGACCTTCCATTCCACTCAAATTATTCGATAATCACAGGATCCAGGAAAAATCTAAAAACCGTGACGCCATTTCCCAGAATATAGGTGCCCCAAGGAGCTCCCAAATCCAGCGAGGTCGTGGAATGGAATGGTGCCCTTTGCCACCGTCATTCCTGGGCGCTTCCTGCCTTGTGTGTTTTAATTCCTGTCTCCTGTGCTGCCGAGTGGCGCAATGCATGATGTGTGATGAAGCATTGTTGTGGACGAGATCGTCAGGAGGACCATGTCAGGAGGCTCGATTATGTCGGTCCAAGTGTCCTCGTGTGAAACATGACATCAGTACGGAGGCAAGCAACGCCAAGATGCCCCTCAATCCCGGATGTCCTCGTGTGTGCTTTTGGTTCGCGGGGGTGGCATGAGCTCTCTACACCTGCGGTGGCCAATCACCGCGTCAACAGTCACATGAATCCTGGCAAAAGAAGTACAAAGCACTGTACTGCATGTAGGCGCTGAGTGTGCAAGCTTATCAGACATTCTAAATAAAACACAGGTTTCCTCGATCTCTGCGAAACAGTCACAAGTTCATGTCTCCGTGAACAGAACACTCACAGTGAAAGGGAAGAAGGAACTCGCTTCAGGATCAGCACTTGACGCTCGTCCCGTGACTCTCACCGGCAAGCGAAATTGCCATCATCCCGCGCCACTGCACTCCACTTGACCTAATCTATCGCTGGCCAGTCGCGTCGACCTGCGGACTCGGCTCTGTCCACGAACGAGACCTCACAACTCCATGTCACGCAGCCTCGAACTCTCCGTGCACGCCGCTGCCGCTGGCGATCAAACCCCCTCCGTTCCCCGCACATTCTCACCAGCCTGCTCAGCAGCTTGTGCTGCTGCTTCCGAGCAATTCGCCGAGTTGCTTGCACATGACGGTGGCGAAGGAACCCCTCCATTATTTCCTGTCAGAAACATCACCGACCCGTATCCATCCTCAAACGGTACGCAAGCCCCTCGCCTTCCTCCGCAAGAAATGCGAGGCTCGCGACCTTCCTGCCCTGAATTGCGAATTTTCCCAGAAGCAGCAGCATTCCCTGCACCGGCGGCCTGCAGGCATCCAGCTGCATCGCATCGCTGATGCTGTTGACGCGGTGCAGCCGGAGCCGACACGGAGCAGCCGGAGCCGACATGGTGTATTATAGGAAATCAGGCAGGGTCGATCTGACGTGACGATGGAGGAGGAGGAAGAATTGTTATCAAAGTGTATTCGTCCGGTGAGCCTGATACTTGTCAGGTCTGATCATGAGGAGGTGTGACTCCTCGTGAAGGGGTGTGTGGCCCTAACGGCCTTACACAAGAAGAAGAAGAAGAATTTTATTTAAGTATTTAAGTCCACTAAGGACGGATTTCCGTCATGGGACTTGGTATCTAACAACTTGGACCATGGTGTGCCTAAGCTACTTGGACCATGGTGTGCCTAAGCTACTTGCACCAAGGGCATCCACTCCCTTTAGACACCCCATCTAAGTACCGATCTAAGCTCAGAATGCTTAATCTCGACGTTCTTATGTATTGTATGTTCTAATATGCATGCCTGTCATCCGTCTTCCAGCAGGACGCAGCCCGGCCTTGCATCCATTCCTCTTCCCTGCAGCGGTGGAAAGGGAAACCGCGTCGGCATTCATGGGAGGCAGCTTTGCTCCACCCTGTCCTGCCCGCCATCCATCCCAGCTAGGAAACAGCGTTCTCCGTCGGTGTCGCCCGATTCGGCCGCGCTTTCAGATCCCACGCATTCCGGGACCAGCTACTGCAGTTCCTCCCGGCGGACAGATAGGAAGTATTATCACGGAAACAAATCCCGCGTTTTTCATATTTTTCGTTTGGGACGAGCTTTGAGCAGAACCCAAAGCTGGTCTTTGGGAGACCGACCCAATCGCGTCGGCGGCGGACTCGAAATCGAAACCGGAACGTAGAATATGGTTCAAGAATTCTAATTTTTATTGAGGGAAAAAATTAATGAGAAATGCTCTTCCGACATAGAACGAAGCAGTTGAAGCTCCCAATAAGAAATCACCGACGGCGCCTTAAATGTCATATGGCTCAATGCACGTTGCGTCGGGCCCAAATATGTTGTATACTTTGCAGTAGTCTGCCAAGAAAACTATATGCCTCCCACAAATGAACGCCCTCGCCCTATGTACATACATATGGACCCCAGTACAGTACGGTTTAGTGACGGAGAATTCCACACACTCATTTCCCTCGTCTAGCTCCAAAACCGACAATACAACGTAGTGATAACAGGAAACGCCGTGCCGGGTCCCACCACGTACGTGCCTGCCTGTCCAGGAAACACCTGTGCAGCTTCGGTACGGCTTACCACCGGCTAATCCGGTAAAAATGCCAGTAGCCGATACCGTTTTATGGCTGCAAATTCGCGGTAGTTCCGTTTCCACGCTCGATGGTTGCTATTCCAGCAAGATTTGTTGTAGAACACGAGCTGCTGGTTAATCGCTGTGCGCTCTGCTGGGGGCCGCATTGAAGCAGTCTCCTGGTGGTGGTGGCGACGACATGAGAGGAGTTTCGGAGAAGAGCGCTTTGCGGGAGTGACGGAAACGCAGAGGTTCGCGCCCTTTTGTTGTGGCAACAGGGAAGGAGAAGGAGCTGTTTGTTTCTAACTTTACACAGTTCTTCGACCTCTTCTTCCCCGATTTTGTAGCGCGGAACATCCGGCACGGGGGCCCGTTGGTATCCTGTTTATCATTGGGTGCGTCGTTGCCAAGCCTCTTGCGTCTGCAAGGAGCTCCAGCTGGGGAGTCGGGACAGACCCGGGGTTGACGAGTTGCTCGGGGGTGGGACCTGAAATCGCTGGGCAGGAAGGGGCGCGGCAGGGTGGAAGGGAATGAGCAGGGGCTGAAAGGATTGGAGGAAGAGGACGAAGACGAGGACGTCTTCAATGTACCACGCAAGCCCACTATCGAAAGTCTCTAGAGATGGCGGATACGAGATTTCGTGTAGCTGGGCATTGTGTTGCCCGGGGCGAGCTGCGGGCTTTTCTGTGCCCCAGGGCCGGATCTGCGAACGGGGGTCCCGATCTTTCTTGGCTGATTTGCAGCAAGCGACTCTGGCACTCAATGCCGCCCGTCGGTTTCGGTGCAGCCTGGATTTGAAAGCGTCGCGTGAAGAGCAGGCCCGGGAGATGCTCAGGATCGTTCGCAACGAGGATGACATTCCCATTCCCAGCGCTCGCTGAAATGGCAGCTGCGGGTATGCTTTAAAATATGTTTTCCAGGTTTATCTGGACCCGGTTATGTGGAGTTATGGATATCGGTGCCAATTACGTCGTCGGACCCTAAACCGAAACTGGAACAGAGAAAATGGCTCTTCGGACACAGAGAAAAAAAGAAGGGCGGATTAGAAAAAGAAGAATAAAGAATTTTATTTAAGTCCACTAAGGGCGGATTTCCGTCATGAAAACTAGTTAAGCTCCAACTCGGAAGTCACCGACTGCGCCTGAAATGTCATATAGTTCAATGCACGTTGTGTCGTGCCCAAAGAAATCACCGACTGCGCCGGAAATGTTATATATCTCTCAATGCACGTTGCGTCGTGGCCAAATATGTTGTATACTTTTGCAGTAGTCCGTCAAAGAAAACTATATGCCCGCCACAAATGAACGCGCGATGTACATATGGACCCCAGTACAGTTTAAGTGGCGGAGAATTACTGACGGCTGACGGCTTTTTACGATGTGTGGCAAAACCGACAATACAACGTAGTGATAAGAGGAAACGCCATGCCGGGTCCCACCACGTACGTGCCTGCCTGTCCAGGAAACACCTGTGCAGCTTCGGTACGGCTTACCACCGGCTAATCCGGTAACAATGCCAGTAGTCGGTACCGTTTTATGGCTGCAACAAATTCGCGGTAGTTTCGTCTCAACCTCGATAGTTGCTATTTCAGCAAGATTTGTTGTAGAACACGAAGTGCTGGTTAATCGCTGTGCGCTCTGCTGGGGGCCGCATTGGAGCAGTCTCCTCAGGAGGTGATGGTGGCGACGACACGAGAGGAGTTTCGGAGAAGAGCGCTTTGCGGGAGTGGCGGAAACGCAGAGGTGCGTGCCCTTTTCTTGTGGCAACAGGTAAGGAGAAGGAGCTACTTGTTTCTAACTTTACAGGGTTCTTCGACCTGTTCTTCCCGATTTTGTAGCGCGAAGCAGGCAGGAAGCTGCCGGCACGGGGGGCCGTTGGTATCCTATATATCATTGAGTGCGTCGTTGCCAAGCCTCTTGCGTGTGCAAGGAGCTTCAGCTGGGGAGTCGGGACAGACCCGGGGTTGACGAGTTGCTCCGGTGTGGGACCTGAAATCGCTGGGCAGGAAGGGGCGCGGCAGGAGGGAAGGGAATGAGCAGGGGCTGAAGCCCGAGCCTCCTCATCATGAGTGACCTGAACGGGGCCGAAGCCAATGTTAAGCATCCGGCGGCTGGAGCTCACGAGGTGGAATTTGAAGGATTGGAGGAAGAGGAAGAAGACGAGGACGTCTTCATTATACCACCCAAGCCCACTACTGAAAGTCTCAAAAAATGGCGGGTACGAGATTTCGTGTAGCTGGGCATTGTGTTGCCCGGGGCGAGCTGCGGGCCTTCTGGGCCCCAGGGCCTGATCTGGGAACGGGGAGTCCTGATCTTTCTTGGCTGATTTGCAGCAAGCGACTCTGGCACTCAATGCGACCCGTCGTTTTCGGTACACCCTGGATTTGAAAGCGTCGCGTGAAGAGCAGGCCCGGGAGATGCTCAGGATCGTTCGCAACGAGGATGACATTCCCAGCGCCTCGCTGAAACGGCAGCTGAGCAAGTTCAGGACTGGTGCTCATGTGCTGCGGGTAGGTGTGCTTTAAAATATGTTTCCCAGGTTTATTTGGACCCGGTTATGTGGGGTTGTGGATATCGGTGCCAATTGTATTTACCTGATGCACCGCCTTGGGTTTACTTGCTTTGCAGGCTGTCAGGCGTTTCAGGGAAGCAGGTGCAAGAGCCAGGGAGGGTAGATGTACGTCCTCGTTGGCCTCTGCCAGCTAGTGTGTACCGTGACGCTGGATTCAGCGGCTGGCTGACGTTGTTGTTGCGCTGTTCTGTTCTGCGATATGCAGTTCAGACGCCTCCTGCAGGGTTCTTTGTTGGGCCCGACAATCTCAGGTTTCTCGTGCAGAACGCTGATATCGACAGATACCAGGCCCTCGGAGGCGTACGATCCTTCTTTCCGACAGCTGCCATTGTGGTATTGTTTGTTCCTTGCTGGTGGCTGAGGTGAGTGATACTCTGGGTGCAGGTTGCTGGTATAGCAAAAGCTTTGCAGTCAGATTTGGAGCAGGGCATTACTGACGATCCAGAAGAGATTCAGAAAAGGTGGGATGGCTTTGGTGAAAACAAGTTCGCCAAGAAGAAGCACAAGGGATTTCTGGTAAGATGGGTTCCTGGTATTTGGATGCTTCCGAGCACCCTCTTGACGTCATAGTCAAGACAATCTGGTTTGTTTGTTTTGCAGAGTTTCGTCTGGGATGCCTGCCAGGACACCACACTCATTATTCTTATGGTGTGTGCGGCTGTGGCACTGGCATCTGGAATGAAAGCCGATGTAATCTCTCTCAACCTGCGTGCAGCTGTTGTCTAAACAATCTGTATTGATGGTTTCACGGGCTGCTCTTTTGCTGCCTACCGTCTTCAGATTTATGCATGTGAATGGCATGTGTATGCACTGCAAGCTCTTAACTCGTTTTCTCTGTGGGGTGCAGGGCCCAAGTAAAGGCTGGTATGACGGTACCGCAATTGGTTTTGCCGTTATTTTGGTTATTTTCGTTACAGGTATGAGTTGGTTAGCTGCGTGGTACCATGCTTCCAGACTAATTGTGCACTAGAAGGCCAGACGATGGAAGCACACAGAATTGTATTTCGAAGATCTCGCCTTCGTTTGCAACTTATTCCTGAGCTATTCGTGGATGTCTCACAGCTCTGAGTGATTACAAGCAGTCTTTGCAATTCCGAAGTCTTAATGATGAGAAGGAGAATATTCTCATACAGGTATGCAGCTGTCTAGGTGATAACTGGCTACTGGTTAGGCAGGGATTGCTCCTGAAGTGACTCTTTGACCCATCCAGTTTGTGTTTGCTTCAGGTAGTAAGAGGTGGGCGCAGAAGTAAGATCTCCATATTCCAGCTAGCGGTGGGTGACATCGTTGCACTGAACATCGGGGACCAGGTTTGTTGTCCACTCCTCCATTTTAGCTGTCGATTGTCAGCCAATGAAAGTTTGCCCATTCTAACTTCTTTTCGTGATCCATTGCTTCAGATTCCAGCTGATGGACTTTTTGTATCCGGCCACTCCCTTACTGTAGATGAGGCAAGCATGACCGGAGAAAGCGATCCAGTGAGTTCCTGTAAGGCCTTTTCTCGATGGTTTTGTATAGGAGTGACTGCCAGTGTTCATTCTGACTGGTAGTTTGGAAATCGCCGGTTATTGGATTGTAGTTTTCTGTGCAGAGCTAATGCTGATCATTTTGTTTTGAAGGTGCACAAGGATGTAAAACACCCTTTCTTCATGGCAGGTTGCAAATGTGTAGACGGCCATGGAACCATGATGGTGTGTTAGATTAACTTCTTGCTGCTGTCGGGTTAGAGTACCTTCTTCGTCATTGGCAAACATGCGCTGATAAAGTCACTTCTCAAAGAATTTCAGTTTCTGCTTGACAGGTTACTGGAGTGGGTATGAACACAGAGTGGGGGCAGGTCATGGCTACTCTAAGTGAAGATAATGGAGAAGAGACTCCTTTGCAGGCTAGTAGCAAGTTTACCACGCCTTTTGATGCTTCGCCATCTCTATGGTGATCGATTTTTTTGACGTGGTGGCAGTCTAGTTTTCAGGAAGAGTGGTCAGTATAGATGCGCATTACTAAGCTCTTGGACTCCTGGTCTTCACATTTGCAGGTTCGGTTGAACGGAGCAGCAACTTTCATAGGTCAAATTGGACTGACTGTTGCAGTGCTTGTATTGATCATTTCCTTGATCAGGTATTCTTACCTTCATGCGACATGTTTTTCGTAATGAGTAAGTTCTGTCGCTAAACCGGATTGGGAATGCTTCCCAGATACTTTGTGCTTGAATTCAAGGACGACAAGAAACAAGGAACCTCGTTCGTGATCACTAATGTTGTTGACATCTTCACAATTGCTGTAAGTGTGATAATTCAACCTCAAATTTATTCTTGTGAATGGTGGTATATCTTTTTCAATGCAGAATGGTTCCTGCTGTTGTCATTTGTATAACCATATTATTGCTTCTTATGCTGTACAGGTGACCATTGTGGTGGTAGCTGTACCGGAAGGCCTTCCGCTTGCTGTTACTCTCACGTGTGTATGCCGTCCATGATCTTGATACTGGGGTTCTTTCTTAGTAGTGACTCTTGTTTGATACCAAGACTCATTCCACCTTTTTTTGTCTTCCAGTCTGGCATATTCAATGCGTAAGATGATGGCTGATAAATCTCTGGTAAGCCGTAGGCGTTTTCTTTGAGGCTTGCATTTGGAACTCCAAAATGTTTCTGTCTGTTGACATTCTTCTGGGATGCTTAGGTACGAAAGCTTGCTGCTTGTGAAACCATGGGGTCTGCCACCACAATCTGCAGTGACAAGACTGGCACTCTAACACTCAATCAGGTGTTGATCTGCTGTAACCCAGTTACAAATTTGTTTCATTTCTACTTCGGTGTTTGCCAGAGAGTATCTGGTTGGTGAGTCGTGGGGGGTTTGAATAGTGTGCTTGTATGTAAATGCATGTGGTCTCACCTACTACCTCGATGTCCTGTTTTAATTTTGTGCTGGAAATGTGGTCAATGGCAGATGACAGTTGTCAAGTGTTGGGTTGCTGGTGTCTTGAGAGAGTTTGATCAAGTGAAGTCCTTAAAGGCAGAGGTGTTCACGGCAGTCGTGGATGGCATTGGTCTAAACACAGTGGGCGATGTCTTTTTTCCTGAGGTAAGGGCTTGCAAAGAGTAAGCTGCACAGGTCTTGGCAATTCACAGTGATTGTTTTGTTGAGCTGATTCAATCGTTTGCAAGCAGGGATCCACAGAGCCCGAGGTGTGGGGTAGTCCAACTGAGGCTGCTTGTTTATCTTGGGGCCTGAAGGTGTGTCATGCGACCTTGTGTGTATATCTTGTCTAAATCCTGTTGATCAGAGGATGGTTGCTAATGGGTTTCATTTATTTGTCAATCTAGATTGGAATGAACTTCAGTGAGGTTCGCTCAAGGTCCACCATCTTGCAAGTTGAGACATTCAGTTCAGCTAAAAAGCGAGCGGGAGTTGCTGCCAAAGTAAGTATTATGATCTGCTTTCCAGTTTCTGGATGTAGAATGTCAATGGCGTTTCTGATTAGGTCGTTGGGAAACTTACTCTGATTATATATTTGTTGCTTGCAGCTTGAAAGTGGCATTGTGCGGGTGTTTTGGAAGGGAGCAGCTGAGATAATTTTGAGTGAAAGTAAACAGTGGTTGGATGACCAAGGATCTGTACATCAACTCACTCCTGAAAAGGTTACACATAAATGGCAAAAGTTTTTAAGTTTGGCTTGCTTGTTGCCACCTTCTGTCTTGTGATAAGCAGTGAAACTGTGTTGATGGAGCAGGTTGTCGAGATTCAGAATGTTATTGATGGTATGGCGGCTGCTAGCTTGAGATGTGTTGCACTTGCCTATCGGGATCTGGATCCTGCCTCGGTACCTTTGGGCGATGACCTGGAATCTTGGAGAATACCAGATGATGACTTCACTTTTCTGGTCGTAGTTGGGATTAAGGTATGTTTTTTCCCTTGAATATGGAATAAAGAAACCTCAGTGCCAGTTATCCTTGCTGGTGTCAGCTCACAATGTACATGGTGATCTATGCAGGACCCCTGCCGCCCTGGTGTACGTGCAGCAGTTGCTTTGTGTCAAGCCGCTGGTGTTAAGGTATTTGGACCCTGATAAAAAAATAATTGTCTGATGCTCAAAAGGCTGCAAAGCGATATCATGTTCTCCCTTAAATCATAATCCCATGCCCGGGCACCACCCTTATAAAGTCTTCCAAATTTTGTGTGTATACAGGTACGCATGGTGACAGGTGACAATGTTGTGACAGCTAAAGCTATTGCGGAGGAGTGTGGGATCCTTACCCCAGGTGGCATAGTTGTAGAAGGACGGGATTTTCGAAATTTTACTGAAGAGCAATTCAAGCGAATCTTACCTAACCTTGACGTGAGTTCGTTTGTGAAAGCGTATGCAGATAGCTGTAGTGCTTGAATTCATGTGCCTGTTATGGCCTCAATCTAGGATGGAATAGGATATATTGATTGGCAAGTGCGGTCATTCTGATCTGGTCATGGTTTCCTTATCTTCAGGTCATGGCAAGGTCTTCTCCAACAGACAAGCTGCTGCTGGTTACAAAACTGAAGCAAGAGAATCCTAATAGTGTGGTGGCTGTTACTGGGGATGGGACAAACGATGCTCCTGCACTTCACCAGGTACGGGGATCACCATGGTGAATGTAACAAATTGTGGCTGAAGACAAATTTGGTCGATTTGGCCTTGCTGGTGTAAGTGTATTAAGAGGATTATGATATTTTACAGGCCGACATTGGACTGTCCATGGGAATTTCAGGGACTGAAGTTGCAAAAGAGGCTTCAGATATTATTATTCTCGATGATAATTTCACATCGGTTGTAAAGGTTTGGAAACTGTCTCTGGCGTTTCTCCTGCACAGTTTATTTGTGCTGAATATTGCTCAAGTTCTTACTTAGGGTCTTTTTTGTTCAGGTTGTGAGGTGGGGCCGCTCTGTGTATGCAAACATCCAGAAGTTCATTCAGTTCCAGCTGACAGTCAATGTCACTGCACTGGTGATCAATTTTGTGGCAGCTTGCTCATCAAATCATGTACCGCTGAATTCTGTTCAGGTGAAACCTCTTTGTTTGTGGCAGCAATTTTTGGTTGGGGCCGCATATATCTCGATGTGCTCTGTGGATTGTCTGACATAGCTGTTCATTTTTCTACAGTTGTTGTGGGTTAATCTTATTATGGACACCCTGGGGGCACTGGCCCTTGCAACTGAGGCTCCCACTGATGACCTTATGCAGCGGAAACCTGTTGGCCGATCGTATGTAACCGTTTCTAGCAGAATTTACTTTCCAGATTATTCAGCAGGCTGTGGCATCTTAGTAAAGTTGAAAACCTGACATTTTGGGTGCTTTGCAGGGACCCTTTGATCACCAATGTCATGTGGAGGAATCTAATCTCACAGGCTATGTACCAAGTTGCCCTTCTCTTGACCTTCAACTTCGCAGGAGAAGAGCTTTTTAACAACAAGAAGTACAGAGTGGATGGTCTCAACAAAAAGAATAATACTATTATCTTCAATACTTTTGTGTTCTGTCAGGTGATTTCCGTCAAATGATCAAAAAGGAATTGAACGGAATAATCATTTCCGTTAATTGTTTGTATTCTTGACATTTTGCCTCCTGTGTTAACAGCTCACGATATCTTCTCTTGCCACCAGATTTTCAACGAGTTCAATGCAAGGCATCCTGTAAAACTCAATGTGTTTGCGGGTATCTTGAAGAATCGTATTTTCATGGGCGTAATAGCTGTCAGCATCCTGTTCCAGGTTAGTGACTTGGTCTCAGCATTCAGAAGGCTGCACTTTTGGGCTGTGGCTTACAAGTCAAGCGTGTTGTGGGACAACAGGTCGTACTAGTGCAGTTTCTGGGCAAGTTTGCGACTACTTCCAAGCTTACATGGAGTGAGTGGCTAATATGTATAGCGCTGGGAGCTGTCAGGTACTAAGAACTGATGTGCAGCATTTGGGCCTTCCTCGTATTAGATTGTGTGAAGTGAACGGTCTTGTTTTTATCATTTGCATGTGCAGCCTACCACTTGGATGCCTGGTGAAGCTCATACCTGTTAGAGAGAAGCCTTGGTTTGATGCGAAAAACTTTATCTTCAAGAGGAGGAGCCCACGGAGACCGGGTTCTGCCTCAAGCAGGGGGGGAGGAACATCTAGTTCCAGCAAAGGGGGTGTATCTAGTCGAAAGTCTTCGAAGTCTGGTAGTTCTAAGGGCGAAAAAGGTACAATTCCACCTTCGTCGCTTTATTTGGGGACTGGTGAAGTGGCATGTCTGAAGACTGGAACTCGCTTGTACTGAACAAACGCCTTTGGTGTGCCAGCGGAATTGATTTCGGAAATGCAGAATGGGGAGTCACATGATGAAGATAGTGTCCACGTTTTGAAGTCAGGGTATCAGAGAGCGAGCCCTGTTTAAGGGTCGTCAATGGTCGGCCCGGACCCCTTCTGGATGTCTAGGCCCTCAGTCCGTCGCCGTTCTGGAATGTGGGAAGGCGCAGAGTTATCAAGAGTATTATTTCTTCCACCTCATACTGCCTTATGTTTTTCGGAAGTTACATGCGTGCAATTGTATGTAAACTGAAAGGTAACGTTGTTTGGTCCATAGTCGACCCTGAGTGTCGAGCCTTCAGTGGCTCTCTAAACTGATAGTTCTACGAAGCGGATGAAAATGAAAATAAATCCCGTACTGTTAGCTTCCAGTCACAGCTTGCCTCTGCTTCGGCCGCCGGTTTGTCCAGATGGGCAAGTACAACATCCGCCCCAACTGTAACGTTTCCATCTATGGCTACAGACAGGACAAGCACCAATTCGTCCTGATGAGTATCATAGGGCGCTTCTCCTCCTGCATCTTCCAAAGATTCTCCATCCTTGTGTCTAGCAGTCAGGGCCATTAGCCTTGTTCTGTCCACCATGCTCCTAACTGCTGCCAACCAATTGCTTGGTTTCACAAGACGGAATTCTTCATTCCCCCCATCAGCCGTGACCTGGGTCAGCAGAATGATATTCTGGTATCAAGTGATGAGTGAATTTGGAAAAACATGGACGTAACACGGCAAAGCACATGAAAAGCTCAGCTCAGACCTGGTCGGTATCCGAAATTTCAGAAGCGGCACTCGGATCCACGATCAAATTTCTGGGCACGTATTCCACAACCCACTCAGTGGACGCGTAAGCCGGGACCTCATCCAAATCTGGTCTGCGCTTGTTGCTGAATCCACTGCCTGCACCTCGAGCCAGTGTCCGAACGGATTCGGTGACCAGCACACAACCCCTCCCATGCCGCTCAAGGCCCTCCCTGGCAACAGATCTCACAATCCTCGCCCGGATGGGATCGTCGCAGCATGTCTGAAACACATCATCCCACACCAGCATCATCTGGTCGAAATCCTGACCACCGCTTCTGCCTGTCTTGCTTCGTTTCTTCCTAGCCGATTTTTTCCTCGCAGTCTTGCTGGCTGCGCAGACGACACTCAGTCGCTGGCCCCTGCATTGAGTCTGAAACTGTGGGAATGGTTTTGGCCTCGGGTGGCCTGGAGACCGGCACCCGGGAAGCAAGCGTTGCAAGGCGCTTCTTCTCGTGAAGCCTGGTGAATGCATGAACATGCCCCTCGCTGCGACCGAGGACACTGCCATTTCGAGGCCCCGCATTCAAACTGCCTCAATGTCGGTGGGAGCAAAGGGCTGACATACCGTACTCTTCAATGCCATGGACATCATACATGCTCGTCAAAATTCCCGGAAATGGTAAACCCTAGCTCCATCGAGCTTCCAAGAATGCCAGCTCAGTTGCTTTGGATGGAGTGGAGCTCCTTCAGTGCCCTGAGTTTCTTCGTCATTTCCAGCTCTGCAGGTCGTTCTTCTGCACCAGGCTACCGCCTCCGTGTTGCCCCATGCACATAAAAAAAGTGCGCTGCTCGTATATCTTTTGCTACGACCTTGCCAAATCCTTGGGCCACAGGCCGATTACCCTGGCATGGTTCTCATCCCAGGTCCAGCATACATGCTGAAGCTCTCAGACAAGGCAACCTAGAGGGCCCTGAGTTGCACACAACATGGCTGCTAACAACAGATGGTCCGTTCTGATATGGATTCCCAGCACCGGCCTCACACGAAAAATTTACGTGTAGTTATACTTTTCTAAAGCCAATTGCGGGAAACTTTACATATAGTTATACTTTTCTAAAGCCAATTCCGAAAAAATTTACATATATTTATAATAAGTTTAAATTATAAAGAAAGTTATCTTTGAGTAGGTGGTGAGAAAAATTATGTCCATTTGTAATTAATTGATAAAAAGCTCAAATTATAAGGAAATTGATGTATCACTACCTCAAAAGGCTCAAATTTTGAGGCGTATTATGTATGAAGAGAAGGTGTATTTATAATAGATCCACAAGCTTAAATTACATGAGAAACTACATATGGATTGCAAAATTTTATATGTTTCTATAATGAATCACATAAATTGGTTGTAGATATATGGGATGGTAGAAGTGAGGTTATTGAGAGATAAGGAGTTTTAATTAGTCTCAAGAATCCCTTATTACACCATAGCCAAGGAAGTGCATACGGTTAGGGTTATTTAGTGTACCAATTGAACATCTAAAGTGGAGTGAATAAGAGTCTAGATTGGCTATGTCTATGTGTAAACCCTCTCTACAAGTTTTTTCTTTAACAACTGCAGCCCATAGACTAAGTGCCTACCATAGACTAAATGGTCTAGTATCTAGTCTCTCTGGGTTGAACATGGACTAAATGCCTATTGTCTAGCTACTAATAATGCTCATAAACATCCTTTGTGAAATCAAACAACATGACTACGTACATATATACTACTAAATCCTACTCAATATAACTAATTTTGACTTAAAATTCTTGTATAAAAAATAAAGACTTATAGATCTTCACCCGTGATTTTTAGGATGCATGCAACTTTTTTCAATCTACAGTCAAACCCCTCTAATTGGGACCCCTATAAATGGGAACCCCCTTTAAATGGGACGCCCGGGCTTACTCCCTTGAATGTGCTATATGCTAAATGGGAAACCCCTCTAATTTGTAAATGGGAACATGTCTCCCAAACATTCAATGCAAGTACACCTAAAAGGGAAAATACATATTTTTAAAAAAATAAAAAAAATTGAGAAAATCGTCTTATCGAGATTAAATCATGAGTTATTGAGATTATGTCAAGTTAAAGGCTATCGAGATTATATCATAAAACATAGACAGCCATCGAGATTGGGCCTATATATGTAGTTATACTTTTCTAAAGCCAATTATGGAAACTTTACATATAGTTATACTTTTCTAAAGCCAATTCCGAAAAATTACATATATTATAATAAGTTTAAATTATAAAGAAAGTTATCTTTGAGTAGGTGGTGAGAAAAATTATGTCCATTTGTAATTAATTGATAAAAGCTCAAATTATAAGGAAATTGATGTATCACTACCTCAAAAGGCTCAAATTTTGAGGCGACATGTATGAAGAGAAGGTGTATTTATAATAGATCCACAAGCTTAAATTACATGAGAAACTACATATGGATTGCAAAATTTTATATGTTTCTATAATGAATCACATAAATTGGTTGTAGATATATGGGATGGTAGAAGTGAGGTTATTGAGAGATAAGGAGTTTTAATTAGTCTCAAGAATCCCTTATTACACCATAGCCAAGGAAGTGCATACGGTTAGGGTTATTTAGTGTACCAATTGAACATCTAAAGTGGAGTGAATAAGAGTCTAGATTGGCTATGTCTATGTGTAAACCCTCTCTACAAGTTTTTTCTTTAACAACTGCTCAGCCATAGACTAAGTGCCTACCATAGACTAAATGGTCTAGTATCTAGTCTCTACGGGTTGAACATGGACTAAATGCCTATTGTCTAGCTACTAATAATGCTCATAAACATCCTTTGTGAAATCAAACAACATGACTACGTACATATATACTACTAAATCCTACTCAATATAACTAATTTTGACTTAAAATTCTTGTATAAAAAATAAAGACTTATAGATCTTCACCCGTGATTTTTAGGATGCATGCAACTTTTTTCAATCTGATCAAACCCTCTAATTGGGACCCCTATAAATGGGACGCCTGCTTACTCCTTGAATGTGCTATATGCTAAATGGGAAACCCTCTAATTTGTAAATGGGAACATGTCTCCCAAACATTCAATGCAAGTACACCTAAAAGGGAAAATACATATTTTTAAAAAAATAAAAAAAATTGAGAAAATCGTCTTATCGAGATTAAATCATGAGTTATTGAGATTATGTCAAGTTAAAGGCTATCGAGATTATATCATAAAACATAGACGATCGATTGGGCCTATATATGTAGTAGTTCAGACACTATGCTTTGTGATCGGAAGCATTGTTCCTAGTCCTCACTTTGTCAATGAGGAGGGTGAGGAGAATAATCTGTCGGTGGAGACCATAGCGCCAAGGCTGCGTCGACAAAGGATGCTGTAGATAATGCTATGAGGATAGCAAAGATGTTTTGGAAGAGATGCCACATAACACTCTTGATGCTTTGAAGTTGCATTCTCAGTTGGAAAAACATATTGCTAGTCATTGGATGAAAGCAACTCAGCATCAATCAAGGATTGATGATTATTTTAACCCAGCAAACTAGAATTAGGTTGGCAGCTATGTAGTATGAGGGAGCATTTTGGATTTTTTTTAGATTTTTTGGATTTTTTGGAAGCTTTTAAGCTCTTTCAAATTTTTGATTTAAAGGATTTTTGATTTTTTTTTAAATATTTTTATTTTAAAAAAAGATGAAAATGCCTAAACGGGAACCCCTCTAAATGGGACGATTTTTGCTACTCCCAATTGTTCCCAATTAGAGGGGTCTGACTGTATATTATAATGAGGATAAATGATCAGGAGACTTTATAAATTCTAACACCAATGCGATAGAGAACATTTGTCATGTGCAGATTATGTGCTGTCATAATCAGTTAATTATTAATTATTAAGTTAAATAAATATTCAATTATACTAATTTATAAAGGAGTTAGGATAACTTTGCAAGGTGAACTTGACATTGATGCAGAATGGACTTTTCTGCAAATGGTTAGGAATCATGTTAAGCAAACTAGAACACACAACAAGCATTTATCTTTGCGGTGTGGTGGCGGGAGACTTAGCTATTTAAGTGGCGCTCATCTTGAAGACACTAGCTATAAAGCTGGTCTTCCTTTGTGATTGCAATAAAGTGTTGCTTGCGGGAGACTTAGCTATTTAAGTGGCGCTCATCTTGAAGACACTAGCTATAAAGCTGGTCTTCCTTTGTGATTGCAATAAAGTGTTGCTTGCGGGAGACTTGGCTATTTAAATGGCACCCATCTTGAAGACACTTTATGATTGCAATAAAGTGTTGCTTGCGATTGTGTGGACGCCTGGCTTTCAACTCATTGATAGAGTCGTGAATGGCAGACTGCAAGGATACCGGATCGTTGGTTTTGAGTTGTTCCCGGTTCTGAAAGTGTGGATTCAACAAGATTCCATTACTTATAGGTGATTGCGCTAAAAGAGGATTATTATTCATTTTCTCCAACATGAAAATTATATTATTAAGTAGTAAATAAATTAATGCAACACTGTAAGAACCAACAGCAGCACAACACATCCCTTTAGAGAGCCAAGCCTTGGCCAAGGGGCTCGGGGACTAACCCCTTGATTGTTTATCCTTAAGCTCTCGACGATTCTCAAGATGTAAAAGTCGAAAATAGAAAAGGGCCTACTTACCATGGGGGTGAAGGTGCTGCATCCCCCGTGTTCAAAGGCAACTTGAAAATTGCATTGGCCATCGAGCCTCTGTAGGGGGATGGATACTCATTACCAGAAGAATGCCACCATAGAGGATAGAGCTCCGAGACCTACTCCATTCTTGCATATATGAGATGCTTTAGCACAATCCTTTAGAGGGAAACCTACTTCGTTCCTGCGGATGTGGTCTACTTTAGCACAATCCTTGATAAACATCAAGAAGTCCTTGCCTATGACCCCGTGAGTCTCAATAGAAATGAGGATAAAAAATGGCCATGATATTCCTCAAGAAGTCCTTGCCCATGCCCTACGAGTTTCAATAGTAACGGGAATGAAAACATGGCTTTGCATATGTGGTATGTTTTAGCGCAACCCTTGATAAACCTTGCGAAGTGAGTTTCGATAGCAACGAGAATGAAAACTTGTAATGCTCGGCATTCCGGCCCCATCAAATTCAGGCACGGGTGGCGCGTTAAATGTGCGTTGTTGTTGCAGATCGTCGAGAAGAAGGCCACCCTGATGGATTTAGTGCAGAGGTGAACCGAGTCTTGAGGGAGGTTGTGTGGCCGGATCTCCCATCCAATCCAAACACCTGTTGTAGGCTAGCACCGACTGCAGCGGAGCCCCAAGCTCAAACTCCCTCAATGCCGCCGTCGATTGGGCTTAAGGATTGCCGAAGATAGCGATAAAGACGAAACTCAAGTTGAGACTCCTAGTCTGGGAGAGGAGCTAGGACTCTCAGCCCGGAAGAGGAAACCACACAGCTAAGTTCCTTTCCTAGTTCCAACCTTGGTTCGTACCTGGCTGCGAGGACCTCCTCTTATTTTGGGCATTGTAGTTGTAGTCTTAGTTCTCCACATTAGGCTGATTGCACTTATTGTTGTGGGAGTCTTTTCCTGCTTCTCCATTTCATGCCGCCTTTGAGGTTCATAGTGAGTGGCAGGGGAGAGAATCCGGTCATGGAGAGACCGAGATGCGGGATGTGGCCGGTGTGTGCTCCTCTAGTTGCCCCAAAGGACGGGGGGCTTTCCTGCCACGCGTCCATTGGTGGCAACCACTTAGGGAGGGGCTCGCTTCGCATGTGCGGCATGGACTGCTAACCACCACTTTGCACATGGGGCCCCGATTTATGAACCCGGTTGGGAAAGTGTAGGTAGAAGCTTGCTGCCCTGGCGGGTCCATTTTGTGAAGGGCCCCACCATTTCTCTCGCTGTATGTGATGAATTCCTTGGATTTCTTGTGACTAGTAGTGATCCTCCTGCATCTCCAATTGTGTTTTGCACCTAAGCTTGTTCCTAGAGCACTTCGAAAGAGCCCAAAGAATAGTAACCCGACCCAAACTCTAGGGGGTTCCTTTCATGCTCGCAACTCTATTTCTACTCCGTCCAAGGCAACTACAAGCTTGTTGGAAAGCGCACACAGAGCGTGGCACTACCCTATTTTCTCGGAATTAATGTCTAATCACAGCGTTTACAGAAAAATCAGAAACCACAATGCTTGAATTTCATGAAAAATAGGTATGATAGTTCAGGGGTAAAATGATGCGAGCTTCGTGATCTCCGGGTCAAGCATAGTATAGGTATAGGCGCTCCCTGATAAGATTACCGGTGAAGCGTTTGAGGTTTTGGTGAGAGTGCAGCAACTACGCTTCGTTTCCGATTAGGTGCGACAATGGTTTAGAAATGGGCGGATATGCGAGGGCGGGAAGCATCGGCATGAGTGCAAGAGTGGGAGCGTGTGTTCCGCTCCGCAGGCTCCGCAGCCTAGGGTGATCATCTCCAGATATGCGGGGGGAGCTCAGCCTCGGGGCCGGAGGCTGGGGGCCGGCCACGGCGAGGGCTGCAGGTCCATGTTGGCGACACTGGCGTCTGGCGAGACGTGAGGCCGGCCGATCTAGCCGCCTTCATCATCGGGCGATGCTCCTCATGTCTCGCTTTGTACGAGGCACCATGATAAGTCGTGACGCCAGGCGGCCTCGCCTTGCCGCCTGCATGTTTGCAAAGCGTTGACCTCCTCCTCCCCCGGCTCCCCAAAATCAAATCCCTCGGCACTTGCGCCCCGGTTCGTTAGGGTAACAAGGTGTAAGTAATGTTTGAGGCAAGGCTGCTGCAGCCTGTGAGCAGTAAAAAGCTGGGTGGGATCTCGCTGGCGCCGGCTACGCTGGACACTGCAAGAAAAGGAGGGAAGGGCAGGGAGGGAAAGGCAACAAGGCGGAAGTGGGCTACACCTACAGACTACAGACTACAGAGGTGTATTTTAGGCTCGAGAGGAGATACTACCTACTGCTCCGCCTGCAGGTTTCATCAGAGTTCTCCAGACTTCCTTCCAGAGCCGAGAGCGGATGATGGGACGACCCGGGTTTGGAGCTGACAGTCCCTGGGCCTGCACAATGAATACCACCCGTGAGAGAGGGAAGAGAAAAAGTCACAGCCGCTGCTCGCCTCCTCTCTCATGGCACCCCCTTGTGCCACCCGCTATGGAGCATTATTAGAGAGCTATTGAATGGAGCCTGGAGATGGCTCCCTCTCATAGCGCAACCCTATGTGCAGGCTGCAGTACAGAGTTGTTGTCCCGGGCTGGAAGATATCCAAATCTTTCTTCATTTGTGGGAATCGCTCAAGCCTCACCGCTAGTACTGTTCCTCACATGCATGGCTTTAGCACCACATGATGGAGAGCCAAGGCCACTCATCGCTGCCACAATCCATCATGCCCCTCCATTGTGAAAATACAGGAAAAGGATGGGCGGTGGAGTAGATACCTACATACCTTGTTGTATTGCCGACACCGACAAGTGAAGAAGAATTGTCTCCTCCACCCAGTAGGAACCCAGATGACTTGTATCTTCACTGTTCCGTTGCAACTTGCTACATCCAGTTGTCACCTGGAAGGCAGGAGGGTTGGCGGCCATCTCCGTTCCCCGCCCTCGGTGGAGAGCGGAGGGCATGTCCCTAGTGCAGCAGGTGAGAGTAGAAGCGTTGGGCGTGACAGGCAAACCTCTCCAACTGTTTTAGTGAAAGCGGCCACACTGACCAATCATGGGCGTTGCCCATGAACCGCATTTGGCTCCTTCCCACTGCAGTGTGACCCTTTGGGAGCGTCATGTATCCGTTGCCCAACAGCCAACTGCTCTCCACACACTCATGTGATCCCAGAAGACGTTGCTTCCAGTACAGTACAAGGACCTTCATCCCCTTCTGACGTACCTGTCCACACTCACATGTCGCAGACGCGGGGATGCAGGTCCCCAGTGCCTTATGGTACACACACCTGCAAGATATTACTCGCGGCACTTCTGAACTTAGTACAAGGCTACGTAATCCCGTCAGACTCCTACCAACTTCATGCGTCACGACAGACGGACAACGTAGACCAGGCACTGGCTGGACTGCCAGAAATAGTAAAACGGGATAACTTGCGCCAAGCTTATTGCGATAGTTACAGGGGGAATTTTGCATCTTACGCACCACATATACACCATCTACCTACCATACTCCTGAAATGAATTCCCTACTTTACCCGTCTCTCCACGTGAACCTTCATCAGCAACCAGATTCAAAAGGAGAGTTGATATGGGCAGACCGGATATAGTAGTAATACCCCTATTAACCTTTGATTGTTGCTACCTATCCGTCCTGTTTTCTCCACTTTCTCATGAAGCCGATGGCACTTGGACTGTCGATTGAAGTATCACTGTCGTCCTGCTCTGCGGCCTTGGCTGCCTCCTTGGATAGCCGCTGCAGAATTTTCTCCTGGCTTTGAGTGTTCTCTCGTTTTGCCCTGTTCACATCTCGGTTAACTCTTCTATCCTGTGGCACCAGCGAGATTTAAGTTGAGAAGATAGATCTCAAGGATAACTTAAATGCACTTGGGTACACAGGTCAGAGGGACAACACAGACTTTGAAGCATGCCGACACAAGTAATGCCAACATTCACAACAAGAGGCACCTATCTTACATCACGAAAAGGAAACTCCTCTGCTTCTAGCATGTGCACAACATGCCCCATCTTTGGCCTCTTCGTGGCATCAGGATCAACACAGCGCAGAGCTACTAGCAATGCTCGCTTCAAAGCACGAGATGAAGGCTTCACAGGCATTTTAGGATCCGCTACGTCCTCTGACCGTCTGGTTCCCACCATCAACTTCAACCAGTCCACCAAGTTCACCTGGGTACCAAACGGCCCAGATGAGTGTCTTGCAAGTCGAGGGCCACAATGTCAAACAAGGGAAGGCAGAGATATAATTCCAGATGTGGTTACCTCTCCAGAAGCTCGTCCATAGTCCACAGGATCTCTACCAGTTATAACCTCCATCAGGAGGACTCCAAAGCTGTATACATCACTTCTCTCGTTGAGCAAACCGGTATTGGCATACTCAGGAGCCACGTACCTGCATGGCATAAACAATTGACGATCAGCTTCACTAAGTATGCACCAGAGTAAAAAGTACAGACACTCGGACATCATACATACCCAAAGGTTCCCATCACCCGAGTGGTCACATGACTCTTCCCAGAGCCTAGAAGTTTTGCTAGCCCAAAATCAGAAACTTTGGCGTTCCATTCGTTGTCAACCAGTATGTTGCTGGACTTGATATCCCGGTGAACAACCTTGGGCTCCAATGCCTCATGTAGATAAGTCAACCTGCAGAAGGTACCATCTTGGAATGAATTGGCGGTTTTTCATAGCTAATACCACAAGACCAGGCACTGACCAATACAGATGCACCCACCCTTTTGCAGTTCCCAACACAATCTTCATGCGAGACTCCCAGCTAAGGGGATTTGTCAGTGACATAGAACCATGAAGCCACTGTTCCAGATTGCCATTGTCCACGTACTCATACACAAGCATCCTGAGAAGGGGTGAGTACCATCGTGTCAGGAAATGAAAACAAATGAGTGATGAATCTGACCTGTTTCACTCATTCCAGCAAACATTTGTGTCATGAAGAAATAAAGATTCCACAGACTCATACCTTTGAACTCCTTCTACACAATAGCCAAGCAATCGCACCAAGTTCTTGTGTCGAACTCGGCCTATGGCCTCGACCTCTACACGAAACTCCTTTTCCGCCTGTCCCCTGAAGCAGACAAGCAAAACAGCGAAGGGTCAAATGCACTAGCCATACCCTATCAGGAGACGAGAAATTGACTCTGGCTGTTCCCTTAGCAAGAGAAGTAGGGCGTGCAAAATCCATGAGTCAATCAGATCAAACCATCTTACTTGTTGTTCAATAGATTCTTCACAGCTACAAGAGTCCCGTCCTGCAAGTGGCCCTTGAAGACAATGCCATATCCACCTTCGCCAAGAACATTCACTTCTGAGAACGCATCAGTAGCAAGTTCTAGCTCACCATATGAGTACCAGCTTCCCCAACCCAGATGAGATGCATCGGCAGGTGAGCCTATAGACAATGTTTCAACACTTTGAAAGGAGGATTTGCCCGTATCAGGAGCCAATAAACCATGACGATCTCCA
The DNA here is from genome assembly GCA_010909165.1 of Anthoceros angustus. Classification (NCBI taxonomy): domain Eukaryota; kingdom Viridiplantae; phylum Streptophyta; class Anthocerotopsida; order Anthocerotales; family Anthocerotaceae; genus Anthoceros; species Anthoceros angustus. The sequence goes on from MU008163.1 coordinate 1,238,151, forward strand.
TCATGAGAACCAGCACTTGGCACCCTGGACGATGCTGCTGTGCTACGAATTTCTGCCTCTGATTGGATGTCTTGTGCCCCACTCTCGGATATCCCACTTTCAGATGCATCCCGCTGTATGAGGAACACTTTCTCGGTGGTGACGTCTGGAAACTTTCTCTGGACATTTCCTTTACTGGGTTCCATTTGATCTTTGTGAACCACAATTTTGGCTTCTCCTGCCCCGACATGAACCACCACCTTCTCTGTGGAATCCTTCTCCCCTGAAGTCTCATTGATCGGCAATAAAACGCCATCAGGAGGCGGCAAGTAAGTGTTCCCTACTCTGTCAATTTTGACTTCCTTGATCTCCTTAGAGTCATTTGGTATCATAAGGGAAGGCAACTTCTCATGGGTTCTCCTTGCCTTTTTCCGACAAGTCAGCCAGATTGCTAGGACACACAGCATCACCACGATGAGAGCACCAACACCAATGCCAATAAGGACCCATAATTTAAGACCAAACACAGAGGTCTTCTGGGAGAGATCCTTGTTCAGTTTGCTCTTGGAGACCATCCTGACAGCTCACCATACACCTGGACGCAGCTCGCCTCCGGCTTTTTCAAAAGAATTTTCGGAAACGCATATTCATCAGGTAGAATCTGATTAGTTGTGCCCCAGGGAATGGAGACTCGTTTGTCGCTCCTGACATCGGGGCGCCACCTTGTCGTCGGCTTCTCGTCTCATGCCATCTGCACGAGCACGCTCCCCCTGACTGCCAATCTCACGAAAGAGTCAAGAGGCGACAGCACGTCGCCATGTCTGTAAGCGCCGGCGCGAATACCCGAGGCTCTCAATGCGCCCACCCTAGAGGCCTCTTCTTGAAGCAAGCTTACAGTCTTGACGACCTGCTTTCCCGGGTTCACCCTGCCAGGAGTAGGACGGAGCCAGCTCAGTGAAGAGCGCGCAGCTATCAATTCACCATTCTTTAGAAAGCGGTAGCGGAATCTGACCTTCCTGATCCGAATGATGTCCAAACACCAACGTGAGCTTCCTGGAGCCGGAGTTGCGCAGCCTGCATTGCAAAACTCCATTGAGGCGGGAGAAGTCCAGCAAAATCCAAGGAAAGAAAGGAAGACTCCACTAAACCCGAAGGAAAGAACTAAGAAGCTAAGCGACCAAATGCAGATTCGGGGAAAGATTTTCCTCCGCCTCCGCCACCAGTCCAGTTAGAAGAATACGAGGACGACGGGAGACCGATCGGCCACACCCACGCACCTCCCCCACCCTGGTTAAACACTTTTTCAGGCCCCGGGCGTCCTCTAAAGACCGAATCTGCTCTCACGGCAGGGCCAGGGAAAAGGCAAGATAGACCACAGAGAGGCAACTCCCGATGGTTCCGCACACAAGATAGTACGCCAGAAAGAATGGATGAAGTTGCAAATTTGGAGCAGCCAGACGCAGGATGCTTCCCGAACCACTGTCACCGGTGCTTCGAGAGCGCCATACACAGAGCGGGAAAGACACTGCAGAGCACAGAATTCCTCTCCCAAGCTCTGACACAGACTTCGTACCATCCAAAATTTGTGCGACCCAGGAGCACAGTGACACGAGAGGCTGGGAGAGGAGACGCACATTTGCTCCCTCCCCCGTACACTGCTACATAGTACCAAAAACCTAGACCCTGGGAGCGACAACAGGCCTTCCCATTGCGGCGTGCAGGAGCACGAATTGTCCCGCTTCCCCAGGGATGGAAGCAGAGCAGGAAGAGGCAGCCCGACACAACACCGAGAAATGCAACGCACAGTCAGGGAAGAAAGCGCCTGACCTGTCTGCCGCAGCAGGAAGCGATTTACTCTTCTTCCTCCTCCGCCTCGAGCTCCACATCCACCCTCCTGCTCCTCCAAAATGCCCCGATCCCGCCAGGAAGCCGCGAATGCGAGCGCTTGCAACCCGTGAAGCCGCAAAAGCGAGCGACCGACGGTCGGGGAATCAGCGTTTCCGCGCAACGCAGGCTGGCGGCAGGGGCAGCAGCAGCGCCATCGCTGCTGGAGCTGGCGGAGGGAGAAAGAACAGAAGGGACAGACCGACAGCAGAGACGCCAGGTTCGGGCCGAGCCGGAGCCGGAAGCGGACGCCTGACGGGCAGTCGGTATCGACCGCCCGTCGCCTCCCACCGTATGGTATCGTAATATTACTACACATACGCTGTGATTACGCACGCAGCCAAGCCGCCCGCCCGCCTTGTCGGCCGGGATTAGCTAAGCACGCCCATTATTCGGAATTTCAAATCGGCGAATATGCCATGCCCATGGCTGCCCATCATTTCTGCAAGGTACCGGCTAAACGGCTAAACTTACCGCGTCCGGCGTCACAAGTAACGGGACACCATAAAATTAAGCGTATTCGGACAGCCCGCGGCCTCAACGGTCCGTTACCGTCCCAGGGGCGTTTCCGGAAACCAATCACCCGGCGCCGCGTGATTGACAAACGGCCGGCGGGGAGCCGTGTTGAGGTTGGTTCCCGGCCGGGGCAGGATCGAATCGCGAATCAAACGCGCAGTCGTTCAGCTTATCTTAGTGGGCGCTTCGTTATCTCCTCCGTTGTCGCCTGTCGGTGACATTTGGGTGCATGCGCATGCAATATTTTTGCAAAAACTTGCCACTCTGCCAGATCTGTGTCGGATGCGGGTCCCGGAGTGGGCAAAAAAGCTGTAAACAAATACCGGATTCCACAACGCGATGCCTGTGCTGGGAGGAGAGAATCTGAAAAGGATCGGAAAAGGTTCGGGAAAGAAGCGTGGAGGAGGATGGGGTTGTGGCTGCAGATTCCGGAACCCAATGGGCTGGTGGCGAGGGATCCAATGTCTGGGTAGGCGTTGAGGATGCCCGTTGGGATAGAAACGCGGAAGAAACGTTGACGACATGACCCACCACAGCGGTTTGGCTTGCAAATCGGCGTGACCCGGATCCGATGACGGTGCACCGGACGGTAATGCGACGTCACACCTATCCGGCAGTTACCTGGTCGCGATCTTACCTGCCCGACTTGTTCTTGTTACTAATCACCTGTATGCGCGCCGCAAGGCGTTCCTTCAGATCTTGGGGATTTGGTAAGATAATTCGCTCAATATCTTCTGATCTTAGCCAGCTAATTCGTCCACGATCTCTCACAATCTTGTGAAGTGAAGTGATCGAAGGCGGTTGAATGAATTAATAATAATCATGCTGAGAGGATTTCGCATGGCACAGCCGAAGATACTGTATCGAGATTAGGTTCAATTTTGCCTGTTGCGTTGATGGAACGCAACCTTGGAGCTTCAGTCGTTTTGCTGCTGAGGAAGAAGGGGATCATGGCCGCAGTAGGTGCAGCAGTCGTGGATGAAGATGCCAGTTGCTTCGAGCGCTCTCAGATGACCTCTCGTCGCTACTGTCAAGTGCGTGTGGCCTTGGCTAGGGTTTTTCCGAGCTGCTTGTAATTGTGGTGTTGGGAATTCTGGCGGGGTCTAACGACTGCACTAGCTGGGCTGGATGTCGTGTCAGGGTCTGTGAGAAGTCTTTGGAACACGGCAAGCCCTTCAGCCGGTACCAGAAGCCAGACGCTGTGAAGCAAGGTGAGGAACCAGCTCAGTGAATTCGAGGTAGGAGCCAGAACTGGGGCATCGTGGTGTCATACCCTGTTTAGTAAGGCTTGCTGTTATCAACACTTCAGGTTGGCGGATTGGGAGCCTGTGTCCTGAAACACTGGAGGAGGCCGAAGCGTTAGTTCCGTTTATGGAGGTAAGTTTGCCATCCTCCGCGACCGATGGATTGTGCTTGCCATGTTGTAGACCTTCAAGCTGTAATGTGTGATATTTTGTTCAGAAAAAGGGACGACTAGATGACATCCAAAATAAGGCGATGCTTGGTTACCTGACGCGAATTAAAAGGTTCGAGTGAACTGCAATCTTTCAACTGGCAAATTTTGTTCGGCGAGGTCGAGATTGACTCCAGCGACCATGGCAAAGTGGTCCGTATGTCTGCATCTGCGTATATGCTTCCTGACATAGTTTTCTCGAAAGAGCTTAGTTTCCATGCTGTGCTGTAGGCCAGATTGTGACTCCAGCGACCATGGGAAACTGGTCCGTATGTATGCTTCTGGTTATATGCTTCCTGACATAGTCTTATTGAAGGGCTTGGTTTCCATGCTGTGCTGTAGGCCAGCCCCGTGTCCATTTCTTGTTTGGTGGTCTTGTTCATATTTTTTGTTTGATCTGTCAAGAATAGAGCTGTAATCTTGACTATGGTTGTTACGAGTACAGTTCGTGGTCGGGAAGATGGGTAACTTAAGTTTTAAGTTTGACACCAGATGCAAGTAATCTGCTTGGCTAAGGGTACATCGTCGGGAATGTGGCTTGTTTTTCCAGGAAACCGATCTGTTGAGAGGCATCAGAAGGTCCGTCTACTGTTCAAGTTCAGGGTTGCAGGGAACAGGTTAGAGGAATGTTACAAGGAAGGCAATGCTTTGTTTGACGTCTGTTTAAGCGTACGTTGTCTGCTGCTCTCTCTCTCACTGCGAGTGCACTCTCATCAGTAGCAGATGTGATCTCCGACAACTACGTTTGTCTTGGGCCGGCACGAGGCATCGGCTAGTCACACGAGTGTGCACGTAGTGGGTGGTGTAGATGGACACACCATCTCGTTGTTGGGAAGACCATCTCTCTTATTGCTCGGCCGCTGGAACATTCCATATCTGGAAGTCGTGGTGGTAGGTTGTTTCTCGATCTTACAAGGCCCTCTTCCAATAGAGACGTTGGAACCGTAGATGACAGGCGTGGCACGATCCAAGCCAAGGCCTTGTGCCCTGTTGCCATCAGCCTGGTGCGTCGGGCCCTTCCTGGTAGGCTTGATTCCCTTGGTGAAATCCACCTTTGACCTATCTACACGTACCGTAGTCTAAAAGTGATTGCTGCCCTTTTCTTCAGCTCAACTTGCATCCATCTGCCAAATTGCATCCAAGGCTGGAGGTAGTGATAGCTTTCTCAGGGAGCCACCTCCCAATTTGTCATGTATTTTTGTCTGTCAGTGCGTATGATTTGGGAGTCGTCCAATTTCGGTAAATAATTGCTCTCCCAGTGCCTTCATGACTTGAACTTTCTGCTGCACCAGAAACGTCTTAACTTGAGAAGGGGCAGGAGGACTTGTCAAGGCCCAAGAAGTAGGTAATAGAGAAAGCGAGAAGGCCCATGCCAAAACTGTGCTTGAGCTAGAAGCAGCTTTGGCTGCAAAGGCCAAGGCGCTGGAAGAGCCTCTTTCGTCGCAGGCAAAGGCGCTAAGGCAGCAAACGGGGCAAGGCTTCAATCTGATGAATCACTTATTAGTGCCAAGAGCAAAGAGCTTGCCCAGAGAAATAAAGCATGAGAGGCTGAGGTCTCAAAAACTACAGCAACAGATCTCTAAGGTCACAGCCTCCAATCTCGCGCTCCCGCTCCCGATTCCACCCGCGTCTGCAACATGCCCGACCACTCCACGTTCTGCACTCCGCACGCGATCGCACCAGGCCCACCGGCAGCCCAGGTTGAATCTTGACGCCCAACGCAAGAGTTAAATCGGTATCATCGTAACCTAGGGCCGGTAGGGCATGGGCTCGATGATTAACTGCGATGCTGTGGTAAAGAAGCTTGTACACACACGGCAATCGACAACAAGGTAGTGAGCCCGTATCAGAAGCCTTTGGAGCTGATGTCCATTTTGCTGCAGTGCTTCTCAGTGGAAGGGGATTGGATCATCAATGGATTGACGGGCAGTGGGTCAACGGCAGTTGCTGGACTTGTTAGTGGAAGAAATGTGATCTCACTTGGCTCTCATAGAAGGTCTTGTATGTGCATCAAGCAGACGAATATCAGGTCCAGGGGATGGCTCTTCAAGCGGACTGGGGTGATGTAACAGTTGCTGTACCGTTGGACTGGCCAGGCCAAGTTTGTGGCTTGTCAGATGAGCTTAGCACGATGTGCAAGGCAGCAAGGAGGTATCCTGATTCCAGGCCTACCGTCAAGAGGATTACCAGCAAGAATGGCCTCATATTACCTAGTCAAGACATGCTCCAGGTCACCAAGTGCTGATGCCTCCTTGGAGATATCCAAGGCCAGGTCATGCATAAGTGAATCTGACTTTAGTTTCTTAACGAGACTGTCAAGCTGGCATTGCTGCATGTGTGTGTGGTGTGCTTGCTAAAAACGACTATCGCACTTGTCTGCAATGGGCTTGAATTGAGAATTCGAATGCGCATGACGCGGAATCTCTTCATCGTCTGCTGGAGGTCCTGCTCCTCCACCTCAACGCTGCTGCTGTGAGATATTGTACATGTGTGGTCACCGGAGTGTTTGCACCTAAGCACCAGTTTGCAAGCAAAGCTTCTTCTTCCGCACACAGTCTGATATTTAGACGTTTGTTGCTGGAGCAGGAACAGAAGCAATCCAGTATGACCAGCAAAGACGTCCCCGATCCCGGTGAGCCTTCTAGTTGGGGACCTCGCGATTACGTAGAACGCACACATGTTAGGGCGTACAAGGTTGCCGCACCCGCTCTAACTATGTGGGAGAGGATGAGAGGCCAAGGCTACAATGTCCTCAGCATGGCCATGCTTTTCTCCATCTTTCTGCTGTCCACCACGCTTGTGCGCAGGGACAAGGAGATCGTGAATCTCAAACAGCAGCTGGGACAGCAGCTGGAAGAGAACCAGGTGACCTCAATCTGGATGGTGTCAGTGCCTTGAAATGTGATCTACTTTCACATGCTTTGACATAATTCACGGCAATTTCGATCAGGAGAGGAGCGAATATCTGAGGCGACACGTGAAAAGTCTGCAAGAGGGGGTGTTGTCTGAATTTGACCAGGCACGCAACGGCAAGGAGTTGCACCGCAGAGGAGCAAGAGTGCAGGACTTATTTGAGGAGCACTTTCCAGACTACTCGAGCAGATCCAAATCTGCTTGAACAAATGTCCCGCCCTCTTTTCCTTGATCAGCGCCACCATGCACTACTGCAATGATCTCCTATTCTTGTGCTGCTGCTATTGTGGAAATGTACAGAGGAAGAAATGATGCAGCTGCTGCTCTCGTTCACAATTCCTATTGTTCACCATCCCTCCTGTTCACAAGTCCTCTTGTTCACAATCCCTCCTGTTCACAATTCCTCTTGTTCACAATCCCTCTTGTTTCTCAATTCCTCTTCCTCACTTCACAAGTTCTCTTCTTCACAACAAAATTGCTCCTGGCCAAGATTGATCTTGTCCAAATTTGCTGCAAACGCGCGGAAGGGTAACTTGGGGCAAGGAAGTTCGGAAAGGAGATTCCAAGCGCACACCGGATTATGGACATGGTTTTCAGGCAAACCCTCATTAGGACACGATTGGTGAGAGTCGAGCGGCGGTACTGGTCTGTGTGGTGTGGAAATCGGAGGCGCTCCGGCGGTGATCTAGGTTTTTTCGTTTAGGTGCATTCTTGTGTTTTTGTGAGAGCTGCTGCAAATCGCAGGCTGGAGAGGTGCGGCTGAAGAAATTCTGGGCTAGCTCGCGACAAAGGAGGTAGATGCAAGCAGGGATTGGGGAAGGCATGGAAAGTGTGAGAAAGCAGCAGAGAAGCAACAGATGAAGCGGAGAGTGAGGTGGACAGCTCCTGGTGCAAGGGTGTGAAGAAGAAGAGGTGCCGGAGGCCGATAGCCTGCTGCTGCTGCTCGTCGGCAGCGGACACGGGCGTCGTGGGACCGGTGGTGCAGACTTCATGGAGAGCATCCAGCAAGACATCAACTCCAGCATGAGAGGAATTCGCATAGACTTAAGACTTAAACACTCTGGATAGAGCAACAAGTTAACTATCCAGGCACAGCCTGGCCGAGTTGTTTCGAGTTGTAACCAAGTTCTGTCATAAATGCCCGACTGATGGCCAGGGAAGTGAGGTTGGAGATACCTGGGCCCTTGCTAAAACTACGGACAGCCCCCTGGGAGACAGATTCTTCATGGCACACTGCCTTGAAACTGCCCGCCGGTGATACCCTCGAAAGTCATGTAGCAGCATAGATGCAATCTTCTGTTGAGCCAGCTCCCAGACTGCCGCGGCAGAGAGGCCAGTGCTAGGCAACTAGGGTTGCTTACCCAACCTGTAGTACATGTAATCGATTGCTGCTACGAATCTTGTTTCCAGCTAATGTACCTTGCATCCAGCTGCAACCAAGGATCGAGGGCGTGATAGGTCTTTCTCTCCAAATCCTTGTAGGGCAAGGAGGGGAGCCACCTCCAAGCTGGAGGTGTGTGTCGCAAATCGAGAGCCGCGATCTTATCCACTGTCTCATGCATGATGTACACTTCGTCCTGCCCCCCCACAGTCCGCAAGGCAATGCTGTACTGAAAACCTCCGCGATCCAGGCCTTCTTTCCTCGGGAATTGAGAGAACATGGAAGCGGGCATGGAATCCACCTCCGTCCAGACCCTGCGCACAAAGTCCACTTCCCAGATCTGCAAACACCGCAACGTAGAACCATTGCTCACACAGGCCGCGCAAAGCACACGGTCCCGCACGTTGATGAGGTTGGAGTAGAGAATGTCCAAGTCGACAGGGTTGGCCAAGGCCAACCAGCTCCACCTGGCCCGCTTGAGATCGTAGGCCAACAAATCGCCGTTTGTGGAAAAGGAAAAGCAGTAGAGCACGGTGCCTACAAACACTCCTTGCCCGGACAAGAAGTGGAGCTCGTGTAAGAAGTGGGGGTCCCCAGGCTTCCCTGGCAAGCCGGAGGTTGTCTCACTCCAGCACCCAAGCTCGGAGTCGAACACAAACGTCGGGACGTCAACAGATAGCTCGTTTACTACCACGAGCTTGAAGGACTTGGCCACGGCGTCCACGAACACGCCCCGCACATACGGGATCCCCTGGAGGCCATTCGGGAACGCCGGCAGCCAGATTGCCGAGCGCGTCACCGGGTTGCCGATCAGCGGGAACCTTGTCTGCCCCTTACCGGGTTGCAGAGAATCCAGCACCATGCCGCCGCCCGCGCTGGCCAGGGGGAATAGCGGTGGGTAGTGGAGCCATGGCGCGACTGGTAGCTTGTACCAGCGGTCGGAGGCCGGGTTGTAGGCGCACCCTGCGACATGGCGCCACTTGCCTGCCACGCCCGGCGAACTGCTAGCGGGCGCTATGCCTGTCACGAACAGCAGCCAATCCCGCGCTCCCACTCCCGATTCAAGCCGCTCCTGCAACAAGCCCGACCACTCCACGTTCGCCTTCCAGGCTCTGCACACAGCCTGTGATCGCACCAGGCTCACCAGCGGCAGCCGAGCTTGAATCTTGGCTGCAACTTCATCCGGCAGCTCGCTATCGCTCCAGGAAACGGAATCGGAAACGGGATCGGAAACGGAAACCACCTCCTCCTCCACAATCGTATCCATCTGGGACCTGGCTCTGCGCTCCCCTCGCGCTGCTGTTGTTGTTGGTGGTGCCGGATAGATGACAATGAGGACAAGGTTTTATAGGGACGGAGGCTATAGGGACGGAGGCCCTGACTGGGAACTTCACATAAGGAAGACCTACTTGAAAGTTTTAGCAAGTCCATGGTAGGAGCCAAAACTAGAAATTTGGCCATTGTGTTGAATAAGTTTTCTTCTTCGTCCTCCTCTCACACCTGCTATCAACACTATCTATGTATATAGGTTGGCGGATTGGGAAACTTGTGTACCGTCTCAAGTTCCCAAATCGAGGATGGAACACGGAGAGTTATGTCTTTCAAATTTGGGGCCTTCCCGTGACCGTCGTCAAGTGTTCATTCTAACAGGCTTGCAAGCAAACTAATGTGCTCTCACCAGGAGCACTGCCTGCCAAGCTTCTTTTAGAAAGCAGTAAGTCCCAAGTTCAGTAATGGTATGCTATGCATACATACATAGCCTTTGGCCTTGCCATACTCTCTCTATAGTATGAAACCCTATCTCGCTTCTAGGATTGTCCTATATACTTCTAGGACTTATTCTCATAACTCTAATATGCGATGTGTTGCACCAATCCTATAGATTTCTAATAGCTTCGCCCGATGGGAAGTGGTGCATTGTAGCATTCTGCACCATGTGGTGTTAATCCGAGGTTGGCAGGATCAAGGTAAGGAGAACATCTGATGCTGGAATTCACACTGCCCCGCCTTTGAAAGTGATGGCATTGGCGATGAAGTAGGCAGCGTTTACTATCACTGTGGAACTGTTGAACATCGTCAAGGGGCTTCCATTGGCTCCGGAGCTGCTCGCCGTGTCTGCCCATGCGATTGTGGTTGCCTCGGGTGTGATGATAGGCTTTATGTTCGGGATCTCACACTCTCCAAGCACAGCACAAACTCATTATTAATCTTTAATTGCAATTTCAAAGATACCTAGTTTGCCTACAGATAACTTTTGCAGACCTGCGAGTTAGGTGTGAAGGAAAGTTGAACTCAGCTTGGTAGCTTCCCGCAAGCATGCAAGTGAGAATGCGCTGCAGATTGTTGTGAGGAACTGAGTCATCGGATGCCTGGTCTGACATATAGTTTTTTGTTGCTGTTATGACAGACTTCTCCTCAAGGACCTTTTCCACAGTTGGAACTTGAAGGACCCCAATTTTCAAGCAATTCAGTCTCCACATATGCAATACCATAATAGTTTGCAATTGGTGGGTCTGCATGATGTTGGGTATGTGACACAATGAAGATGGTGGAAGACATTGACGGAAGAAGCACAGGATCCCATCCGGCCATGCTACTACAAAAATGGCTTCACATCACCGACAAGATCTTGGCGGTGCCTTGTGTGTGATCAAGTCGGTGCCTCGTTCGAACTATTCAGCCGCTTGATGCGTAAGTACGCAGCTTATTGCAATGTTCTACCCATTCTTGTGCCACTGCTGGGGATTTGCAGGAGCAATAAATGAAGCTCCTCTCGTCCAAAACACTGTTGTTGTCGAAAATCACTCTTGTCTAGAATTTATACTTGGAAGCGCTGTACATATATACATGTAATAATGTTTATTGAGGGAAAAACAAATTGATGGGAGAAGTCCATCGAGCATAGGACAACCTCGGGACAACCACGACCTCAGGGTCGAGTCGAAAATAAAGAGCAACAAAGCTTCCTACCTCAAGTTACTGACTACAATATGATACGCATAAAGAGAAAATGGTTTACAAAATATGGAGAGAAAATGGTTTACAAAATATGGAGAGAAAATGGTTTACAAACTATGGAGAGAAAATGGTTTACAAACTATGGAGAGAAAATGGTTTACAAACTATGGAGAGAAAATGGTTTACAAACTATGGAGAGAAAATGGTTTACAAACTATGGAGGTAGAGGAGATGCTTCACCCATGTCACTGCTTTGTAGATGATCGTCGTAGAGAAGGTCCATTCAAGGCCAGTTGAAACTCGCTATCTGAATAATGTAGTAAATTAGAGAGTGTAGAGAAGGTCAATTCAAGACCAATTGAAACTCGTTGTTTGAATAATGCAGTAAATTAGTGAGATAACCCTGCTCCGTGCCTGCAGGCATAATGAGCCTTAATGTAGGATTTGAGAAAAAATTTGGTCAAAGTCCTCAACCAATGACTATATGTTTCGAGGGCGAGTAGAATGAACGGTGTCCATTTGCATCCCACTATATTTTCTCACTTTCACAGCCACAACTCCAACAGCCCAACCTGAAGGTTAGTAATAAGTTGTGTAAACATGAGTCGCGAATAGGGTTAGTTACCACCACAGGATTGGTTACCACCACGTCTACCCACGAAAACCGGGTCGTTGCATACCAAGTACAAACAGTGTAACCTGCTCCCTCATGCCATGCCTTATAATATATAAGTGATCTACTCATCTTGTTTCTAGATAACGTTGAAACCAGCTGCCGAATTGCGACCAACGGATGGTTTTTCTCTAAAGCTTCTTGTAGGGCAAGGAGGGGAGCCGCCTCCAAGCTTCAGGCGTGTGTCGCAGCGGGCATGGAATCTACTTATCCATATCATGCGCGCTAAGTCCATTTCCCAGAGATATCCAGAGCAAAAGTGGTAACACTCGGTGAGAGGGCTAGCTTGCTAGCTTCAATTACCGGAGAGGGTGCCATTCAATTTCGAGAAAGTCCTTTGGAAGCAAAGCGCTGTGTGAGCTGGTCTACCTCGAAGAATGGTGGGGGCAGGTTGCACGTCAGATCGCCAGCAGACGACACACTACCATCCCGTCTTCCTGCTTCCGCTGCCCAGGATTGCCCACCAGCCTGTGGTGAATGGCTTGATTGTTAGGCTCCATGGATTGGATATTCATGAACTGAACTCACTTGTAGCTAGAAGTCGTCAATCCTGGCTTGTGCGCATGAGCCACATATTCTGAGGAATGTAGGATCCGAAGCAAGCTTGCTTTCCAGGACGACGGAGTCGCGAGCAGCATAGGCAAGTAGGTCAGCGCAGGAGACCACTCCAGGGCAAGCAGCTTCCAGCGCAGTCTTGGCACCTTTGATCACTTCAAATCCCCTCAAGCTGTTGGCATTCCCACGGCCATCCTTCTCAGCTTGGTTGCCATCCGTGGAGTCCATCGAAACGAATCATATATCACAACCCTGCAAGATGATTCCCACCCACTATTAGCTACCGTCCTTTCATGTGCATTAGCATGAATGCTGGAGCCCTGTAATTGCAAAGTTCAGCCAGCTCGAGAAGATTCGTCACCTGCACCTTCACCTGGTGCCTCCCAAGAGCATTGTAGGTGAGTGCACTGTCTAACAAGCTAGCAAACTATTGTGCTCTCCCGTACTCTCCCTCCGTCATTTCACTTCCCGGGTTGGGACACACCCCACTTGCCTAGGTAGGGTGTATCCCAACCCGGGAATTGATCCCAATTCACAGGGGCACTGTTTAGGGACTACATAAAGTCTCCGTTCTGTCTGCCCTACTTCGCCCAGTGGGAAGTGTTTCATTGCAGCATTCTGCTCAAGTGTTGTTAGTCCAGGATTGACAGGATCGAGAGAAGAAATCTAACTCTGGAATTCACTCTGCCCAACTTGAAAGTCTTGGCGATGAAGTAAGCAGCTTTTACTGCCAGTGTGGAGCTGTTGAACGTCATCAAGGGACTTCCATCGGCCCCCGAGCTGCTGGCTGTGTCTGCTCATGCAATTGTGGTTGCCCAGGGCGTGATGATAGGCTTTGTGTTCTGCATGATCACATTCTCCAAGCACAGCACAAACTCATGATCTTCAATGGCCATTTTGAACCACTCCAGTTTGTCTACACATAATTTTTGCAGACCTGATAGTCAGTTGTAGAGGAAATTTGAGTAGCTTTCTGCGAGAATGCGCTGCTGATTGTTGTCGTATGCTGCCTGGACTGATGAATAGTTTTCTAGGACATTGTTATGACAGACTTCTCCTCAAAGACCTTCTTCGCGGTCGGGAACGTGGAGTGGGAGGACCCAATTCGTTCACAACTGAGTTCTTCATGTGGGGAATACCTAAATACCCTGTGGTTGGTGGGTCTGCATGGTGTTGGGCATGTGATCCACAAAGACGATGGTGAAGGGACTAACAGAACAAACAGAGGATCCCATCCGGCCATGCTGCAACAAGAATGGCTTCACATCACCTGGTCAAGACCTGCCCGAAGTCCTTCTGTGTGACAAAGTGCTGATGCGTCGTTGGAACTATTCCATGCCAGGTTTTGAATACATAGAACTTACTTAGCTTACTGCAATGATCCCCCCATTTTGTGCTGCTGCTGCTGCTGCTCTGGGAACGGGCAGAACGAAGAAATGAAAGATTTTTTGACAGCTACATGGGGACAGCGCCTGTCTATCCAGTCAGTCAAAGGCAATTGCTGACGTTGTGCAGTGGGAAACAAAGCAAGGGTACTGGCTAAAACTGAGCGGAAAGCATGTGCAAAGTCATCCTTACCAAGTTCAGCTCCCCTCCATATTTCAGATCGGCCTTGAGTTTTTTTCATCTGGGAGGCACAGAATGGGGGTCCTCCTGCGTATGGTCAGGTCCAGGGGATGGCTCTTCAAGCGGACTGGGGTGATGTAACAGTTGCTGTACCGTTGGACTGGCCAGGCCAAGTTTGTGGCTTGTCAGATGAGCTTAGCACGATGTGCAAGGCAGCAAGGAGGTATCTTGATTCGAGGCCTACCGTACAGAGGATTACCAGCAAGAATGGCCTCACATTATCTAGTCAAGACCTGCTGCAGGTCAACAGGTGGCCGTTAAAAGCCCTGCCCGCAATGTGAAGTTTCTGGATGGGTCGAGAATTGCTCGTGAACTATCTACTGCCGGGACACCCTTCCACAGCAAAGCTAGTTCTTCGAGCAAGGGTTGTAGGTAGATATCCATATTGCTCACCTGGGAGGGGCCCGGGATAATAAGTGGCATGAGAATGCAAGTCTTTTTTGGTGACATCCATGGTGGAAGATTGTGGATTTGCAGCAGAACAGCCATATGGAGTAAGAGCAGGACTGGTGGCCGCCAGGATTGAGGCCATCGGTAGAAATGCCAAGCCGAATGTTGCGGCTGTCCATCCCGAAATTGTCCTGGGCATCTAGAGCTTGCCAGGCCGGGGTGTCAGCCAGAATGCGCAATTTATGATCTGGGCTTCGGGCGGTGTGATGCCAGGACATTAGCTGTGCAAGACGCGGGCACATGAACATTCGCCAAAGTCTTTCCACAAGTGGAAAATATAACAGTATTTTGCGTGCAACAGGCTTGCTCCGTGGCACGGATGGAGCATGCCGTGGTTCCCCACACTGGGGGACACTCAAGCTCTTCAGCCAGATCACCCCAGAAAATACAGCGGTCACTGACGCAGGCGTCCACACGATGATAACTGTGACCGACCTGCAGCATGAACTTTTTTGCAGCTTGCCGAGAGGCTGGCATGGAATTGGGCCGCGGCAGCAGAATTCCGAAGCCATCTGAAAGAGAGCAGTCATTGCGGTATCTGATATGGCAAACCTATCCTGGAAATTGAGCAAAGCAAGAGTGGCAGAGAGCTCTGTCTCTGTGCTCTGGCATATATGCAGCCTCGACCTTCCAGAGGGGTGTGGTGGCAAGGGCGTTGAGGGATGCCTTCCAGCGGTCGTCAACACCAGCAACCAAGGTATAGTCCGGCCCTGGCGGTGGATCTGACTCCTCGCACTCAGGTGGTGAATTGGGGGGCTCCGAATCCTGAGAGGGGAGCCCCCCATCGCCAGTGGCTGGTGGGACGGGGACCAACCCTGGTTGCGCAAGCGCGACATCCGGCTGTCTTCGGATAGCGACGTCCCTGAGAGCTAAACCTTGCGTGCACGACATGTTATGTGTGAGAGCAGCAATAGTTAGAAGAGATCGACGCCCGAGATTTGGTTCAATCCAATTCGGGCAATTTGGGGAGAATGATTGCGTACCCGCGATCCAAGGAATGTAAGCCAACTTTGGACATGGCGCCTAGAAACGTCTGCCCGCTGTCTCGTCTGGAAGGGTTCGCACTCGGGGCAGGGACCATACATGCGCAGAATCTGCCTGTCTCGGACCGGGCCTTCCATGGCTTGCAGGCTGACAAACACGGTGCAGAAATAGGGGCTGCCCCTCGCTAAGTGCCCTTCTGCTCGACTGACTGCAAATGCACCGACCCAACGGATATGCCCGGGGTACAAGCCCATTCTCGCTTACCCAGTAATGTGCAATGTCTGGGTAATGAGCAATGTGTGCCCATGGCCAGTCAGCTCGGATAGGGTGTTCCGTCACCACGGATGGCAAGTGGTCACATATGATGTGCTTTAGCTTTCGTGAAGCCTGATTATAACGTGTATGAGCACTGCATCAAAAAAATACTAACCTGACTTGCAACCAAAATGCACGGATGAGATAGCGCGTCCTTCGACCTGGTGGACGTCAAATGAGAAAGACAAGAGACATCCGTGAAATAGGCCACGTCTTAAAGGCCCTTGCATTGTAGTAGTGTAATGTGCTCTCGCCAGGAGCACTGCTTCGCCCGGCGGGAAGTGGTGCATTGCAGCATTCTGCACCAGGTGGTGTTAATCCGAGGTTGGCAGGATCAAGGTAAGGACAAAATCTGATGCTGGAATTCACACTGCCCCGCCTTCGAAAGTGATGGCCTAGGCGATGAAGTAGGCAGCGTTTACTGTCACTCTGGAACTGTTGAACGTCGTCAAGGGGCTTCCATCGGCTCCGGAGCTGCTGGCCGTGTCTGCCCATGCGATTATGGTTGCCTCGGGCGTGATGATAGGCTTTATGTTCAGGATCTCACACTCTCCAAGCACAGCACAAACTCATAATCTTTAATTGCAATTTCAAAGATACCTAGTTTGCCTACAGGTAACTTTTGCAGACCTGCGATTCAGGTGTGAAGGAAAGTTGAACTCAGCATGGTAGCTTCTTGTAAGCATGCAAGTGAGAACGCGCTGCAGATTGTTGTGAGGAACTGAGTACTCGGATGCCTGGTCTGACATATAGTTTTTTGTTGCTGTTATGACAGACTTCTCCACAAGGACCTTTCCCACAGTTGGAACATGGAAGGACCCCAATTTTCAAGCAATTCAGTCTCCACATGTGCAATACCACTATAGTTTGCGGTTGGTGGGTCTGCATGATGTTGGGCATGTGACACAATGAAGATGGTGGAAGACATTGACGGAAGAAGCACAGGATCCCATCCGGCCATGCTGCTACAAAAATGGCTTCACATCACCTTGAGAAGATCTTGGCAGGCCTTGTGTGTGATCAAGTGCTGGTGCCTCGTTCGAACTATTCAAGGCCACGTGATGCGTAAGTACAGCTTACGCAGCTTATTGCAATGTTCTACCCATTCTTGTGCCACTTCTGGGGATGTGCAGGAGCAACAAATGAAGCTCCTCTCGTCCAAAACACTGCTGTTGTCGAAAATCAATCTTGTCCAGAATTTATACCTAGAAACGCTATACATATATTCATGTAGTAAACAGCGTCTATGTAGAAAGCGTTTCATGAGAAACCCCTTTTTGCACACCACGGACTGGACCCCTTTTTGCACTTGAAAAAATCCGCACTATAATCAGCCTTTTTGGTATTTCTCTGCAGACATGTCACCCGTAACCTTTTGAATAATTATTTTGATACACGTTATTTGAGATTGTAAATTGCAAGTATTTGGCAAAAACCTAAAGTCTCATTCTCGTTCGGCTTTTTCTTTCAAACTGGACATGTCACCCGTAACCTTTTGGTGGCAAACTTGTGCGCACTTATCTAGCAGTTTTCCAACACCTGGCAATGATTGCCAGGTGTTGGACGTTTACAAACGTTTAGAGTTTTTAGGGCTTGCTGTAATTTTGGTGCGCAAACTTGTTTGTGCACCAACCTTTCATTCATACCAATCAATCCTAAGACTGTACTCTTACTCTTGCTCTGGGAATTTTATAGGACTTTGTTTCTTAGACATTGGGACAATAATATCTTCATTGACCTGATGCTCTTGATCCGCATGCAGTGCGAGAATGAGAGTGGCATGGTTTGCACTTGGAGCTGGGCCCACGCCAAACGTCTCAAGATTCAAAAGATGCAAAAGGTTTTACTACTAGTTCAAAGTTTTAACCACGAGAAAAAAGATGAGGGTTAAGTAGAGATAAGAACATATTCACGTTAGGGAGGTGCACAAAAAAGGTTGAAAAGGTCGAAAGGAACCCTTTAAAACAACAAAAATATTATAAAAAATACCAAAAAATTCACAAAAATATCAAAATTTTAGGGCAAGTGCGCACACTTGCCTCAAAAAATTGGACTTTTTTGGGATTTTTTGGGGGTTTTTTAGATTTTTTGCTCTTTTTTTCTTTGGATGACTCGTCTGGGAATGCACTGGGAGGCATGAACCATATGGGTTCATGCTCCTAGGCCTTTCTTGACCTTGGGTGCGTACACTTGTGCGCGCACCTGGGACCCCTTGCCCCCTAGTGCACGCACTTGTTCACCCAGCTGGGCCCCCCTGGCATGTTTGATGATAACCTGGTACTAGGTCACAGCCGAAAGAGACGGAAACACCGCAAAGGATAAAAAGGGGATAGGGTGGTCTTCGTCGCACTAGGGCATAGGATAGATATTCGAGTTCACGAAGGTGAGTGAAGACGTCCACCAAGTCCAAATTCATCTGCGCCAAAGAATTTCCAAGAGAAGAAAGACGGTCAAATTGAGTATAATCTCTTTGCAGCATAATATATGAATAGCCTGATTCTAAGTATATTTTGATATTCTAACAACTCCTCCAAATTTTGGTCTTAGTACTAAAGGGGTTACGTAGTGCTGAGAGGCTCTTGGTACAACAAATGTAAGTTTGTCGGGTTTGTTTCTTTATGTCGCTTCAGAGTAACTCCTAATAGAATATCAGTCTATTTATATCTGCTTCAGAGTAACTCCTATTAGAATATCAGTCTAGTTTAGTTAGGCAACCCCTACACTCCAAGAGTCACACCCTTTCGGGGAGACTATAAGACATGTTATAAGCCAAGTACAACACCTAATTAATTCACTTTTTCTCTTTATGTTTACAGCATCACATCCACTAATCTAATATGGTATCAGAGCACTAGGATAGATGCTCGCTCCTAATGGCTAGATCTAGCGCATACAACTACCTTGGTAGAGATGATCGAACTCTACGTTAGACTGTGGGTCGAGACCATTCTCAACCTTTTTTGGTCGGCAGAATGGATTGACTACACCATCCTTTTGGATGCTACAATGATGTCCCGAATATAACATCCCTATGTGTTTGCCCACGCACTCACACGAGTCTAAGCATCGACATCAAATGGCTTAGCACCTAGGCCAAGCAATTTGTCTAAGAAATTAGGCTTAGCAATTAAGCATAATAGTCAGTTTGGTTAGGGTGGATTTACCTCCTTAATTCTTTAGGCCCCTTCAAATCTCGTGATTTGATGGGCCACTAGCTCGACCCCTTCCTAGGATGGGAAAGAGGCATTTTGCCTCTTCTCTCCTATACCATCAGCTTCCTTGCTCTTCTCCATGGCCAGGCACTCACCCTCAAGAGCCCGAGGGCAACGTTCACAAGCCACACACCATGGACAACACCACCGTTGAAGCCACCCCACGAATTATGTAAATTTCGGCCTGTCATCGCACCTCGGTGGATGCGGAGCTTATCGCCATATGTTTTGGCGTTGCTTCTCAACAATTTTATTGTGCAGTGCCACTTCGAAGCCGTCCAAGCCAATAATCCTTCGTGCCTGATTTATCATCTTCACCCCAATCTCAATTGCAGATGTTCTAGCCTCGGATGCCCTTCTCACGGATGGACAAAAGATGAATTTGACCCCAATCAGCCTACTGCATGGAGTGCTGGGATGGGCGACCCTCCCCATGATACTTCCGCACCAGAATTCGGAGGTTTCTAATTGAATTGTGCAGGAATAGGCGATAGGAATCTCAGCGCATGCCAGCCCAGAGGCTTGCTGCACACTGCAGGGTGTAGGCCCGGTTAGGTATACCACATTTTGTGACATATGCAAATGTGCACTATGTGCTGCATATACGGCGAGTTTCGATTATCCAATATTTATATAGTTTGAAGTTAAGTCAAATTTGGAGCATGAACATGTCATGTACAAGAACTTGGGAAGTACGGCTCGGGCGTGAAGCCGTGGCGGTTTCGACTTCAGGAGCTCTCGAGGCGCCGCCACACCATGGACAACACCACCGTTGAAGCCACCCACCTAATTATGTAAATTTCGGCTCATCGCACCTCGGTGGATGCGGAGCTTATCGCCATATGTTTTGGCGTTGCTTCTCAACAATTTTATTGTGCAGTGCCACTTCGAAGCCGTCCAAGCCAATAATCCTTCGTGCCTGATTTATCATCTTCACCCCAATCTCAATTGCAGATGTTCTAGCCTCGGATGCCCTTCTCACGGATGGACAAAAGATGAATTTGACCCCAATCTCGCATGGAGTCTTTGGGATGGGCGACCCTCCCATGATACTTCCGCACTGTAATCGGAGGTTTCTAATTGAATTGTGCAGAATAGGCGATAGGAATCTCGGCCACCAGGAGGCTTGCTTTGCCGAGTGTAGGCCCGGTTAGGTATACCACATTTTGTGACATATGCAAATGTGCACTATGTCTTTGCATATCTGGAGTTTCGATTATCCAATATTTATATAGTTTGAAGTTAAGTCAAATTTGGAGCGTGAACATGTCATGTACAAGAACTTGGGAACTGAAGTACCGGCTCGGGCGTGAAGCCGTGGCGGTTTCGACTTCAGGAGCTCTCGAGGCGCCGCCACACCATGGACAACACCACCGTTGAAGCCACCCACCTAATTATGTAAATTTCGGCTCATCGCACCTCGGTGGATGCGGAGCTTATCGCCATATGTTTTGGTTGCTTCTCAACAATTTTATTGTGCGGTGCCACTGCCGTCCAAGCCAATAATCCTTCGTGCACGATTTATCATCTTCACCCCAATCTCAATTGCGGATGTTCTAGCCTCGGATGCCCTTCTCACGGATGGACAAAAGATGAATTTGACCCAATCTCGCATGGAGTCTTTGGGATGGGCGACCCTCCCATGATACTTCCGCACTGTAATCGGAGGTTTCTAATTGAATTGTGCAGAATAGGCGATAGGAATCTCGGCCACCAGGAGGCTTGCTTTGCCGAGTGTAGGCCCGGTTAGGTATACCACATTTTGTGACATATGCAAATGTGCACTATGTCTTTGCATATCTGGAGTTTCGATTATCCAATATTTATATAGTTTGAAGTTAAGTCAAATTTGGAGCATGAACATGTCATGTACAGATGAACTTGGGAACTGAAATGGCTCGGGCGTGAAGCCGTGGCGGTTTCGACTTGAGGAGCTCGGGCGTGGCTGCCACCACCATCGCCATTTGGAGTGTTCAGAGGAAGGGAGGAGGGTGCCCAACTCAGCCACAATGAGGTCCCCACGGTTAGAGGCCAGGCAGGCGCGGCGGAAGGGAGATCGGGCCAGCGCCGCCGGGGAGGACAGCCAAGTTCGGAGCCACCAATCTGCGAGGTGCGAGGTCGCCTGAGCTGCAATTGCTGGGGTTCGGGGCTTGCGTTTGCTGCCATGACCCTGCTCTGACAGCATCTGTGCCCACTGTAGGAAACGCCCACCTAGGAGCTCGGAAGCCAGGATGCGGACGGCCTCCAGGTATGATTGCATGTTTGGAAAGTTTAGGGTGCGATTGGGTGAGGTGGTGATCGTCAAGTGCAAGGCCTCTTACGCCCAAGGTGGGAGGCACCTCTAAGCTCATGTCCCGAGACCCGGCTTGTGGAGCCCTCCTCGAGCCCAGGCTGTGGTTTGGGGCCAGGACATGGGCCTCGTCTGCACGGCGAGAGCTGCAGATGGCGGAGGACAAGGGGCAGGCCGTCGCGATGGGGACTTGGCCAGCTCGGTAGTAGTGGCCAGCTCAAGGCAGTGCTCGGAGTGCTTTTCATGCTGCAGATGTGGATGGTGCTTGCTGTCTGCCTAACCGTGCTTTCCATTTAACTTAACAGTGGTCCTTGATGTGGGTTGTGTGTGCGAGGAATTCATCTAAGGCGACGTCCGAGCTTGAAGAAAGCGAGGACGCCAGATGTGGAAGACCACACTGTGAGGGGAGCTGGGCACTCATCCGCAGAGTGACGAGACCGGAGGTGAGGTGGAAGCGACCTCACCGAGGTGCCCAAGCCAAGTGGCGATCCATGGAATCCAAAAGTAGGGCAGCGGAAAAGCGGAGCCGGAAAGGGAAGGAGCGCCGAGCAGCAGCAAAGAGAGCGCTTCTGGAGGGAATATGGGCAGAAGCGAAAGAGCCCATGGCAAGATGGACATGGAGGGCGGCTGATGGCAGCATCCGTTGTGCTGGGGTGGATGTCAAAGACTTGGGGCTCGCAAATGGACTGAGGGAAATGTTGGGGAATGAGGAGGTGGAGAAGCTTTTTGGCCCCCCCAGTTTTAACGAGGGGCATGGTTGGCGGGGAACTGCTGCCCTCAGCGAAGAAGAATGGAGGGAAATTGATGTTCTTGTTTATGGCATGTACGAGTTGAGGCCCAGCTTGGGGGAGAAGCGGATCCCTAGGCTTATGGCCCTTGGGATTGCGCTGGAGAAACTTGCTGGCGTTGAGGTGAACTGGAGGGTGTTTCACGAGAAGACCCAATCCGGAAGGAATAAGAAGAAATACGAGAGGAAAGCGGGCGGGCGGTGAAGGCTGCAGGAGTCAAGGAGGAAGAGCCCCTACTCATTGTAGGGAAGCCCACAGGACATGAGCAGCAGCCACCTCATGGTAGGATGTGCTTGTTTTTATTTTGTCTCCAAGGTTGTCTAACATGCACGATTTATCTTCCTGTTCCGCATGCAGTCGCTAAGTCCTCTAGACTACCTAGTATCCTCTAAGGAGCACCTGTGACGGCCCTCCTTGTCACCAACCTTTTGACATAGTGTAGGCTCATGTGAAGTGCACCATGCACTAGCTTATCCCGTGAACTCGACTGTTGTTGAGCGACATGTCGTCGCACCTAGTCATGTCTGTTTGTTTCTCATCCGCTTGGTGTGCCCAATGTCAGTTTATCTGCAGTTTGTTCCACCTGTGTGTACAAGGCCACTTTGCTCGCACTCGTCCACTCACATGTGCGTTGCACCGATCATTTGCTATGTGTCATCTTCCACTTCGTGCCCAATGTCATTTTTCCGCACATTTGTTCCACCTGTGCACAATGCCACTTTGCTCGCACTCGTCCACTGCCACATGTGCATTGCACCCTCGTCATTTGCTCGCCGTCTTCCACTTCGTGCCCAATGTCATTTTTCCGCACATTTGTTCCACCTGTGCACAATGCCACTTTGCATGCACGTCCACTCGCCACATGTGCGTTGCACCGATCATTTGCTCGTATCATCTTCCACTTCGTGCCCAAGGCCACTTTTCCTAGGCATATTGGTTCTACCTGGTGGCACAATGCCACTTTGCATGCAATAATGTTCCACTGGAAGGGTGGATGGGTAACTTACTGGTGATGATCAGGTGAGGGCAGCACGCGAAGGAAGAGCAAGGTGGCTACCATCCTCAGCGACCACCTGATCCGTATCGCTGGGGAGTTGACAGATGTGAATCTGCAACTTGACAAGGTGGATGCCACTGCAAAGGAGGTGAAGCAAGCATTGACTGGTGAAAAACAGAGACTTGGGGAGGTGGCGTTCGACATCCGCAAGTGTTCTCAAGAAATGGAGATGGTGCAGAAGAGCATTGACGAGGACGAGACTTTTGAGGACATTCAAGGGCACAGATCCCTAATCAGCCACCTTTCGGGCCAGCTTGAAGCCTTGTACACTGGAGAAAAGCCCACCTTCGGGCCGCTTCAAGCCTTGTACACTGGAGAAAAGCACAGACCTTGGGTTGAGGAGTTAGCGGCAGAGGACTGCCGCCAACATGAGCTTGAGGCTTGCGTTGTTGACCGAAAGGAGGCGGATGTTCAACATCCTCAAGTCTCTTGCAGCATCATGGATGTTGAAGTGGAAGGGAGGCCTGGTCGCACCAACTTCCTTCCAGCGCCATTGAGCGGACGACCGCCAACAATTGTGAATGCTTGCCCTATATGCGCAAGGTATTCTTTTTGCACCGGGCGGATCTGCTTTTCGAACGGTGTCCACCTTGTTTCTCATTGAGTGCGTGTCATTGCAGGTGGTTTGGCTGCAATGAGCGGTTTTGCTCGTCGGGCATATGTACCATG
The DNA here is from genome assembly GCA_010909165.1 of Anthoceros angustus. Lineage (NCBI taxonomy): Eukaryota > Viridiplantae > Streptophyta > Anthocerotopsida > Anthocerotales > Anthocerotaceae > Anthoceros > Anthoceros angustus. The sequence goes on from MU008163.1 coordinate 1,261,854, forward strand.
AATTTTGCCTTTTTCCCATTTGCACCAACAAGACATGTGCCCCGAAGACTGCAGATGGATGTGGACACTGGTGGTATGTCGCAAAGGTTGGGACCTTCCAGCGCCATTGGAGCGAGGTGCAGTGAACAGCTCAAGGAGTGGAAATCTGAGTACCTTGAGCTGGTAAAGGATCCGGATGCATTGCTGTCCCGCCTTGAGAAGATCCGCCGTAGCCACCGCCAGGACATGCGGGCAGCAGCATCTCCAGGTGTGTGTAGAGGGGTGTGTGCCGAGGAATAGGGTTCTCCCTTTGCACCTGTGTTGCTTTCCCTCCAAAGTCTAATGCTATCATCGCGTTTTTTTCTGCAGCTTGCTATGAAAAAGCCGTCGGTGACAAGTGCCAGTCGCCGTGTTCCCATTCGGAACACGGCCACTCTTTTTGCCACCCCTGGCGGCGGCTCTTACGGCTCAGTTTTTGGCGTGCGGTCGAGAGCAGGGGTGCTTGGACCCCGCCCTCGGTGAAAAAAACGGCTCCAATGCAAGGGGGTCAATCTGGTGTAGGCCTCGAGAAGGTTGCAACAATGGAATTGCTGCAGGTTGATGACACCCACGCTGGAGCCGGATCACAGGAAGACCCAGTGGCTGTGGAACGAGGTGCAGTGTGGGGGGAGGCAGATCAGGAGGTTCATGGAGGTGATGACGTGGTTGGCGGCTTAGTGGACGACATCCAATCCCAAGCACTTGATGACTTTTACATGATGCGAAGTTTTGGACAACTTTGCAACAACGCCCACACGAGGCGGCGCCCAATGCGGAGGTGGAGAATGAGCCGCATGAGGTGAAGAAGGCCACATCCGAGGCGGGAAAAGGCCACACTTATAGTGGAGAATGCCACATTTGAGGTGGACAAGGACACATGAGGTGGATGGAGCTACCCGAGGTGAAGGCCACACCGGACAAATGCCACACATGAGGTGGAGAATGACATAGCTCAGTTGAGAAGGCCACACTAGAGGTGGACAAGGACACGCTTGAGGTGGACATGGAGGGGCATCGTAGAGAAGGCCACACCGACTGCACAATGCCACACATGAGGTGGAGAATGACACACTTGAGGTTGAGAAGGCCCCACTTGAGGTGGATAGGGACACACGAGGTGGAGAATGAGGACACATCTCATGAGGCGAAGGATGATGGACTGAAGTGGACAAGGACACATGTCGTGGAGCGGTGGGGTGGAGGTGTCGAACTGTCTGAGGCTGGAAATGTGAGTGGTGGGCAGGTTTGGTGCAAGATGGTAATAGTGAGGCCGCCGAGGGATGGGGACCCGCCCTCGGTGAAAAGCACTCCAATGCAAGGTCAATCGGTGTAGGCCTCGAGAAGGTTGCAACAATGGAATTGCTGCAGTTGATGACACCTGCGGGATCAGGAAGACCCGTGGGCGTGGAGCGAGGTGCGGTGTGGGGAGGCGGTCGGGAGGTTCATGGAGGTGATGACGTGGTTGGCGGCTTAGTGGGCGACATCCAACCCCAAGCACTTGATGACTTTTACATGATGCAGTTTTGGACAACTTTGCAACAACGCCCACACGAGGCGGCGTGCGGTCGAGAATGAGCCGCATGAGGTGAAGAAGGCCACATCCGAGCGGAAAAGGCCACACTTATAGTGGAGAATGCCACATTTGAGGTGGACAAGGACACACAGGTGGAGAATGAGCCGCATGAGGTGGAGAATGCCACACATGAGGTGAAGGCCACACAGGCCACATGAGGTGGAGAATGACATAGCTCAGTTGAGAAGGCCACACTAGAGGTGGACAAGGACACGCTTGAGGTGGACATGGAGGGGCATCGTAGAGAAGGCCACACGACCGGACAAATGCCACACATGAGGTGGAGAATGACACACTTGAGGTTGAGAAGGCCCCACTTGAGGTGGATAGGGACACACGAGGTGGAGAATGAGGACACATCTCATGAGGCGAAGGATGATGGACCAAGTGGACAAGGACACATGTCGTGGAGCGGTGGGGTGGAGGTGTCGCACAGGCAGCGGGAAATGTGAGTGGGGTGGGCACAGGTTTGGTGCAGCATGATAATAGTGAGGCTGCCGAGGGGATGGGGACCCGCTCTGGGAGTAGAGGCACGGAAGGCTCCAAAGACGACCAAACCGAAGCATTCATCAAGACCGAAGACTAGTCACTTGTCCTCGGGAGTGCGAGAGTTGGAGCCTGGAGACAACTATATGGTACGTGCGGAGCCAGGCAATGCAGAGAACGTTAAATTCTACCTCCTCAGGTGTGTCGAGGGTGTTCGCAGACTCGAAGCACGGCATGAAGACAAGTTTTGGAAGGGTCGCCCAATTCGCAAAGGCGCTGAGGTTGTTGAAGGTAATTATTATGTGGAAGTAGGGCCCGGGCTATACCAGCTTCTGAACAAGGAGAAGCTTGGGCAACTCTCTGCGTGCGGTGCATCGCGTGGCCGCAGCCAAAGTCGATGCCGGAGCGGACATGGATCCCACAACAAGAAGGACAAGCCCAAGTATTGGGTAAGCCCTACAGTGCTGGCCACGCTAGAGGAAGCCCTAGAGGCACATGTCAAACGCTGAACTGTAGGTGGCTAGACAACCGGACAATGGAGAGACTAGAAAAGACACCGCTTGACATACTTGATAGAATGCTGGACAATTTTGAAGTGCTTCATCAGAGAAACAATAGCGCCTCCCGCATGTACACAGGGAGAGCCTTCCTTCCAACACACACCACGCCTAAACACGCAAGAACAAACATGGGCCAGGAAATAACGAACTTCTCCCAAACACTAGATGGCCCTTTTCTTGGTCCCTTCTTAGAGACTAGCTTGACTTCACTGATTGTGTATCCTCATCATCCTCGGTGGGCCACCGACGACGCGTGATCACCGACGCCTCGGCCGTGGCGACCCTTTCCGCATCGCTGCCGGATCCGGGTTGCCGCATCACCACCAAATGACTACGCAAGTCTTCCGGACACTTGCCCGAGGGTCGCCCGAGCCATGAATGGTCTCCGCCTACCATCTCGCATCCGCCATCGCACCGACACCGCGCACCGCCATCGCACCGACACCGCGCACCGCCATCGCACAACACCGCTACCGCCATCGCAGCAACACCCGCGCCATCGCACAACACCGCTACCGCCATCGCAGCAACACCCGCGCCATCGCGACACCGCGCCATCGCACAACACCGCGCCATCGCGACACCCGCACTGACGTGGCCATGACTCACTTGCATCAATCTTTGGCTCTTCCAAGGTCTTCCACGAGATGGGGTTTTAAAAGGCGCTTAAGTTGGGCATTGTCACCCGCAAGGTCGCAAGTCAAGCAAAGTGCTCCGGATCCCAAGCGGAGTGGAGCGGGTCATCACGTGTGAATATGGCCACATCTTGAGCAACCACCATGGTATTTACAAGTTCGTCAAGGTCATTTCAATTTCGTTCGGCATATGTACAATTGAGGCCTTAGAGTCGACTACGAAAACACAAATGGGTTGGTTTCCCTCCTCACAAGCTCCTTAAAGGACTCGACCGTGTCCGAGTCAAGCACATACACTAATCGGCCTCCTTCCACGCGTTCCAAAAGTGGGAACTTGCAGTCTCCACGAGGATGAAAGAAGGGTGACCTCCGACCTCATGATCCAAAGTGTACACACAACCATCCGGCTCAACCCGAGTAGTATCGCCACAACCACCTTATCCTGGAGGAAATTTTGTCCGCTCAGGGACGTGGTAATGTGCTCGTGGTCACATGCACCGCAATGCACTTTGCCAAATAAAAGTTGAACCTTCGCCTCGGATCTCGTGACGCACCACAAAGTTGTCTCCAAGCTCCAAGAGGTGCAATTTCGAGACATCTTCACTAGCAACACCATTAGCGCAGGATCGGTGGCCCATCGGACCAACCGCATGTAGCGACATGGTGTGCGCCGTCTCGACCACCAACGCCTCCCTCTTGTCCGCCCCGAGTAATCGAATGCCATATGCATATAGGGCACGCCTCACATGCTCCATGGTCACCGCCCCATGCACAAAGACAAAAACACGCAAGATGCCGCATCTTGAGCCGAGGGTTGGTTGCATCCATGAGTCACCATATATGCTGGCATGCCTTTAGAACCCGGATTGGTGCACACCCCACCGCTGCCTGCGGTTGACTTCATTCTTTCCCACCAACCAAAAAACCCTTTGCACCTGCCTTTCTCCACTTGCATAGGAGGATGCAGCCCCATTGGATATACTGGACCGCAGGAAGTCGACAACGTCCGCGGCACTCTGCAGCCTTGTCGATGAAGGTGACACTCTTCGGCACGTAGTGCCCTCTTTAATATGGCACCGCCTCGTGCTCCCCTTTCCGTGGCTCGACCCAAAATAGCTCCACAAAGATTCTCGCATCCTCCGGTTAGACTTGGGTACCGCCACAAAATAGCTTGGTCCTTAAAGCTGGCACCATCCGACCACATCCAATGCTCGTGGACTCTTGTATCCATTTGACAAGAGCTATCCCAATGTAGCATAAGGGCATCTTTGGACAAAGAGAGTGTCATGCATGTCATCACTAATGTAAAAGTGGTAAAACTTGAACATTACAGGGTCCTCCTCCACCACCGGCCCATCCGCATATATGTAACATGAACTAGAATAGTAACTTGATCACTATGCGATTGCATTGATTGTATCTCATTCGAACTTGAAAAGCATAGTTCGAAAAGTCCATAATGAAACTATCACATCCTCGAAACCAATCAATGCACTCAAACCTGTGGCTTGCCATCTTTGGACGTAGTCATGTGAAATGAAAGCAGTCAATTTATCCTTAAGAAATTCAATCATCGCCGACGGATGGGTTTCCCTGTAAACTAGCTTTATTCTGGACTTGGAGGTTCCGTCCTCATTCACTCCCACCTTCTGATATTCGAAGCACCGCCACTTCAGCTTCATCTCCGGCAAAATGCTTGTGAAACCTCCTTAGGACAGAGGGCCAGCTTGGAAACTCCACAGACGCTGCATTTACCAAGCAAACATTTTCGCCTATGCCAGTCCTCATCTGGTGCTCTAGGGCATAAAATAGAGTGCACCATCTCTCGGACGGATGAAAACATCTCCGGCAAAATGCTTGTGAAACCTCCTTAGGACGGAGGGCCACTTGGAAACTCCACAGTGCATTTACCAAGCAAACATTTTCGCCTATGCATCCTCATCCGGTGCTCTAGGGCATAAAGCAGTGCACCATCTCTGGACGGATGAAAACATCTCCGTCGCGTGGCACTTGTCCCCTCCTCGGGTTCCTCTCCACACACCCACGGTACACGTGCACACGAGGTGCACCTTTGATGTGGCACGTGAAAGTATTCGTAGCGTCTTTCAAAATGCCATCTCGACATGGTACCGCAACAATGACATTTCTCTCTGTGGATTTGATGAAGAAGGGCTTCTCGAATGCTCGTTGGCCAATCTTGATATCCGGATTCTCCTTTGAAAGCGCAAAAACTCCGTCGCACATCACTCACGACAATGTATGCTCGTAACATCTCCTCTAAAAGCTGGGACACCAAGATGTGACCAAACAAAGTAGATAGAGTGGAGCGGTCAAAAAGGACACAGAGCCACATGAAGTGCCCCACTCACAAAGTGTGAGCCTTGTATATCCTCGAGTGAACTGAGCTACAAGAATGAACATTGCACGCAGAGCAAATGATCAGGAGCCATGGCAAAGGAGCGGGCCAATGATCGAGCTGTGGCAAATGAGCGAGCAGGGAACGACCAGAGCGAGCGAATGAGAAGGAGCCGAGCAAATGAGCAATAGCTGCAAATGACTGGAGCGAGCAAATGACAAGGAGCGAGCAAATGACAAGGAGCGAGCGAGCAAATGAGCGAGTACAAATGACCGGAGCCGAGAAAATGAGCAATAGCAGGCAAATGACCATGGAGCGAGCAATGATCGTGGAGCCGGCAAATGACCAGAGCAAGAGCAACTAAACAAGAGCTGTGGCAAGCATGGCGCAAGCAAAGAGATGAAGCGGTCAAGCAGCCACGTGAGGAAACTCGAACATGCAGAGTGCAGTAAAGAAGCTACTGTGTCATCACATATAGTGATGATCCCGGCTTGAAACAAGTTAAAGGGTTAGTGGCGGTGTTCAATTGCAAGAATAGACTAGCTTGCACTGGCAAGGAGACGCGCCACCACAGCAGCGCCAAAGGGAAGCAAGAAAGAGAAATTGCGTGAATCGAATCACCTGAGAGGTATCTAGGAAATGGATGATGTGCGTGCGGAAGACAAGAGGAGCCACCAGTCGCCGCCTCGCATCCTTGGAGTTGGAGGAAGGCCTTGACGCCGACTCCCAAAATTGCAAAACAGCTTCCTTAACCCCTTGGGGCAAACAATCGAAACGAGCCTTCCGTCCCCACCCACACCAGCGCGCCTCCTCTGGTGCACTTTGCAAATCGCCGGGTTTGAAGATGGCGTGCCACAACTCTTCTTGACCCCAAGGACTCGGCCCAAGCCCCAATTGCTTGCCTCACGCCGTTAGTTAGCACAATATTCATAAAGGTTTGTCTTGCCTTCAAGTGATCGACGCTTGTACACTCCAGCTTTTCATGGCCGCCGATGTTTGAGCGAGGGATGTGGCTTCGAGCCTTCACCCCTACGAACAGGGAAGAATTCCTTGAGGCCACGAAGCTGGAAAAAGCATCTAACACCTTAGCCTTGCTATCGAATTGAAGTGGGCAGTTCTACAACCGAAAACGTGGCCAAGTTCTCGAGCAATACGCCCACATTGTGCATCACAGCCCCATCACGACTGGTGAGATCCGCCCCTTTGCCGTGCACGGAATCGCCTTGACCGCTCTGTGGATGAAAGAGGACCTGGTGCTGTTTGCCCTCGTAGACTAGTTCCCTCCTCACTCATTGAGGGTTCTTCATCCGGAGAAGCTGCCTCACACCCACCCTCTGCCGTATGATTATCACCGTGACAATCCTCCTCCATGCGAAGGACTGCTCCTGCCTCTTGCCTAACATCCGCTACGCACAAAGATGCTCCATCTTCCACACGCAAAGATGCAACTCGAATTTGCTTTTCCCTCCACCGGCGCTTCCAGGCTGCGTGTTTTGCTCTCCTAAGTGCACCCGAGAGGGAGGCGCTGCTGGAGCCATTCAATTCCCTTGCCTCGGACGGGCTCCCTTCCGCCTCCTCGTGCACTTTGCAAATCGCCGCGGGTTTGAAGATGGCGTGCCACAACTACTCTTGACCCCAAGGACTCGGCCCAAGGCGCTCCATTGCTTGCCTCACGTCGTTAGTTAGCACAATATTCATAAAGGTTTGTCTTGCCTTCAAGTGATCGACGCTTGTACACTCCAGCTTTTCATGGCCGATGTTTGAGCGAGGGATGTGGCTTCGAGCCTTCACCCCTACGGCAGCGGGGAAGAATTCCTTGAGGCCACGAAGCTGGAAAAAGCATCTAACACCTTAGCCTTGCTATCGAATTGAAGTGGGCAGTTCTACAACCGAAAACGTGGCCAAGTTCTCGAGCAATACGCCCACATTGTGCATCACATGCCCCATCGACTGGGTGAGATCCCTTTGCCGTGCAGAATCGCCTTGACCGCCTGTGGATGAAAGAGGACCGTGTGTTGCCCTCGTAGACTAGTTCCCTCCTCACTCATTGAGGGTTCTTCATCCGAGAAGCCGCCTCACACCCACCCTCTGCCGTATGATTATCACCGTGACAATCCTCCTCCATGCGAAGGACTCGCCTCTTGCCTAACATCCGCTACGCACAAAGATGCTCCATCTTCCACACGCAAAGATGCAACTCGAATTTGCTTTTCCCTCCACCGGCGCTTCCAGGCTGCGTGTTTTGCTCTCCTAAGTGCACCCGGAGAGGGAGGCGCTGCTGGAGCCATTCAATTCCCTAGCCTGCTCCGGACGGGGCTCCCCTTCCTGCCTCTCCTCCCTCTCGCAGCTCACAGTACTGGGCACATGGTTCACACACGGGCACCGAGCGCCTCAAGCGCAAAGCAGGCTGGTGAAAGGTCTCGCAGGCGTGAAGATGGCAGGTTATGCTCTCATCGGTGACAAGTGCCGCACCAACATGGGTACTTACCATCTTTTGAAAATCCCGCTTAGACAAAACTTTGAAATACAAACAAGTTCACTTTCGTGTTCCATGTTCACTTGACGGTTTCGTTTGAAATTCGCGGTACAACTTTGAAATTCCGCTTATTCCAAACTTTGAAATTTGAACAAGTTCCAACTTCATGTGACAAAGACTCACTTTTAGTGTTCTGTGTTCACTTGACGGTTTGCTTGAAATTCAAATGAGCTTGGTTGTGTGTCTTGTGCTCACTTTTGTATCCAAAGCTCACTTGTCCATCCATGATCAAGTAATTAAATACCAAATGCAAAATCATATCCTTAAGATCCGGCATTTCTGTGGACTTGTTGCCATGCTCTTAGTTTTGGGAAAAACTTGAATCACTTCGATCATTATTCTAGCGAGAAGAGTTTTTGAAGGTAAATATGTCCACATGTGGACATATTTCCACGTTGCGTCCGTCCCCACATAATGTGGTCTACCTAACCGTGCTTGCACCCTGCACCAGTGGGGGAGAAGCAACCGCCTCCTATGTGCGCCATGTAACTGGTCGTGGTGCCGGAGCAACACATACGATTTATGGCCTTGTGGCGTCTGACAACGCAGGAGCGGCCCTAAGTTGGGCGCCCACACCACCAGTTCATGGGGCAAATCGGTGGCCCCGCTGATCGAACCTGTACACGGTCACCTGCCGCGCCACCAAGTTAACGGCACGGCCATTTCCGGACCGACGCGCGCTGTTGAGGTAACCCCTCCACCAGGTTATGTGCCGGTTGGGGGGGGGAGTTTCCACCTTCACCTAATCTATCAATTCCGGATCTTCTACCGCCGATTTCTACCTCGACTCGTGGATTGGCTTTGAGAATTCCAGCTTGTGAGACAATCACTATCAAACAGGAAATCAAAGACCAGCCTAACGAGCAAGACCCTTCAAGAATGTATATTCCGCTTACAAATTCAGTGGTAGGATATGCTACTCCAGCATATGTATGGTCCTTAGATAGAAGGCTAAATGCTAAACATATAGAAGGCCAAAGGCCATTGGCCATTTGTATACTTTGCCTTCTTTATGCTTGGCCTTTGGCCTTCTACATGGCTTATAGATAGCTTTGCTAGTGTCCCTAGGTGTCAGATCATAAATACGAATATCCCAACAAACAAGTCTTATTAAGAATGGAAGGGAGTTGTCGAAAAACAAATTGATTAAGAGGTTGACATACATGAGGGTGGATTGGAAAATAACACTGTGACAAGTTAAGCGAGAGATTGACACACAACAAGGTGGATTGAAAAATAACTTCTGATAGTGTGACAAGTTGAGCGAGAGGTTGACATACAATAGGGTGGATTGGAAAATAACTTCTAATGTTGTGACAAGTTGAGCAAGAGGTTTACACACAATAGGGTGGATTGGAAAATAACTTATGACACTATGACAAGTTGAGCGAGAGGTTGACATACAATAGTGTGGATTGAAAAATGACTTATGACATAGCGAGGTTGACATACTATTAATAGTGTGGATTGAAAAATGACTTATGATACAGTGACAAGTTAAATGAGAGATTGACATATAGTAGGGTGGATTGGAAAAGAGATTGATATATAGTAGGGTGGATTGGAAAAAACTTCTGACAACACAGTGTGAGACAAGGGATTGCCACCGACATCCAAGGCTTTCAAGTTTATCAAAGAGGTAGAGTTTTGAAGCACTCATAAGTTTAGCATAGGCCCAAGTCAAATGCATACATACAACATATATGTGTAGGTAGATGAAACGATAACACTCACGGTCGCCGACTCGACTAAACATGCATGCAAGTTTGTCGCTTCATTATGCTAGATACCATTGAGCGCATTATTTGTCCGCCAAGACATCGCTGCCACTGCACACACACTGGACTAACGACGCGTAATGAAACTGGTCACCGCCGACGGCTATGTACAAGAAGTAGAGCCAGGGATAGCATGGCCCTTGATCCTAAACTGCTCACCGGGGCCCTTGCCTTTGTACGTGGCAGGTTCGAATGGTGCAAGGTTCCAACGCTTTGCGATACCCGCCCATGTGACGAGAGATGCTCTGAAGTCTATGATAGAGCCTTTTATTACAGAGGGCTTCAGCTCGGATCATGCAGTCAACACAACATCAGGGGATGTCGGTACTGGCCTGGCACAATGTGGGACCTCTCATCCGCCTCCGCCAGGCTCTGGGCACATTATGCCCCCTCATCAAGCTTGTGGGCAGCAATTAGTTAATCCCACTCACCGGAGAATACTGTTTGTGCACGATGAGCAAGACTCACCAGAGATTACGCAATCGGCTGATGAACCAAAAGCGTCAGGGGGTGGTGAAGGAAATGCATAAACCATCGCATGGCAATAGTGAGCAGATAGATGAGCGTCCTGTTGAGGATTTGGTGGCCTTCATCGAAGGCGGCAAGAATAGTGAATCTAAGCAACGTAGCAAGCGAAACCGCAACCGCGACCGACGTAGAAAGGAGGTTGTGCAAACTCATGAAGAAGGCCCTGTCCTAGATGAGCAAACGCCGAATAGCTTGTGTAGGATACTGCCCAAACTGACTGCCGAGGCTATTACTCGAAAGGTGGCATTCATGCTTAACGACGATAATTACGTGAATTTCTTCGAGGATGGCTTGAACCCTGTGTCCCGGGCTCAACTGGATGAGAAGGTTAAGGATTTTGCCGAATCTTGCGAACAAGAACGACAGGAGCGGGCGTCGAGCTTGAGGCCAAAACTTAGGCCAATCTGGAAGGACGAGGTTTCTGAAATGTCTTCTGTGGATTTCTGATTCGCTAGCGGCAAGCAAGGTTATCTCAGAAAGCTGCAGCACATCTGCGTACAGATTTTATTTAGTCCTAGCGTTTGTATCTACAAATTTTGATTTAAACTCCTGAGCAATGTTGGAGCAATTTTGTCGGGGTGTATTTTTTGGGTTCAGTAGCTTCCGTTGCGTACCTAATGGTAAAGGGGGTTTTGTCGAGTGGGTTTTGTCGAGTGTGGTCTGTTACCTGCAATACTCCTGCCTCTGGACTCTCCTATGCTGAAGACACCAGGCAACTGGTTTCTTTTTTCCCCTTGTCACATACCTCTGTCCCCGCACAAGAAAGCTTATTTTTCTGGTTGATAGGGTTGAAGGTTACAAGGGCTTTGCCAATGCCTTTTATGGTTTGGAAAATGGAGTGACAAACTTGCATGCATGTTTAGTCGAGTCGGTGACGGGTGGGTGTTATCCTTTCATCTACCTAAATTCATGCATTTCACTTGGACCTATGCTAGTGCTTCAAGAGTTTATTGTTGCCTCTTTGACAAACTTGAAAGCGTTGGATGTCGGTGCCAATCCTTTGTCTGGCACTATGCTGTCAGCAAGTTATTTTTCAATCCATTGTATGTCAATTTCTCACTCAACTTGTCACTCTGTCATAAGTTATTTTCCAATCCACCCTGCTGTATGCCAACCTCTCACTCAACTTGTCATAGTATCACGCGTTATTTTTCAATCCAACCTCATGTAATAATATTAACCTCTTGCTCAATTTGTTTTTTGAACAGCTCCCTTCCATTCGTCATGGACTTGCTTGTTGGGAAATTCGTAGAATTCGTATTTATGATCTCTGGGCTAACAAATTAAAGATATCAATCAGTGATAAGATATGCTACTCCAACATATGTACGGCCCTTAGATAGAAAGCCAAATGACAAGCATATAGAAAGCCAAAGGCCGAGCATGTAGAAGGCCAAAGGCCAAGCACATAGAAGGCCAAAGGCCAAGCACATAGAAGGCCAAAGGCCAAGCACATAGAAGGCCAAAGGCCAAGCATACAAATGGCCAATGTCATATTGGGTTAAGCGAATAAACTCATTAGGTAACTCATTAGTAAATAAGGTAGAGTATGTAGTGAACTCGAGCGCAATCTTTAGCGCCTTGTAGACCCGCGTTGCTGGGGGAAGCTAAACCTTCTTGGCTTGTCACATGACCATGTAGATATATGTATGTACGCTACCCCATACGCTGATAAAATGTCCACTTTCCACAAGACTGTCCCTCTGCACTGACAGGATCACCAAGGCTAGGCGTAGAAGAAGATGTGGCGACAATCTGTTGCTCTTCATGAATAGCAAAAAGGACCAAACAAACAAGGTGAAGGCTACAATTTCGAGAAACACTCAGCCTGCAATCGCACTCCGATAAGAGTAGTCCGTCATACACATTGCTGTGAGCATCCTCTAGACTGCCACACTTTGCATACATATCGACCAAACTGTTGGCTACAATCACATCAGCTCGATGCCCTTGTTACCTGATTTGTGTAATTTGTGTGTGAAGCTGCTGACGGATCTCCAAACCTAGGCCACTTGCACATGCATTCAGGAGGTAAACAAAATGTCATGGGATGGGGTTCTGGGATGGCCTCTTCTTACATGGCACTATAGGGGCTGAAGGGCTTCCTCGGCCATGCCCTGCTGGGAGTACCCCGATTATCATGGCATTCCGCGTCACCTCATGCTTTTCCAAGCAGTTGGCTACAAACAAAGACATGGCCTTGAAGCCCTGGTTCTGTAGTCCGTGCATGAATCTGTTTTCCTGTCTTCAAAGCTGGGTTGCATACACCCATGTTGCGCATGCAAGAGGCACACAAACGTCACAGAATCGGGTGGCAGCAGCGATCTCTGCTCGCATATAGCAATGCCAATGGCAGGGCTTCTTGGCCCATGCCCTGCTGCGAATACCCTGCTATCATGGTAATTCCATGTCACCAAGCGTCCGTGTTGTGGCAAGTTGTTTCGTGAGAGCAGCAAGGGAAGCCTCATGATGATGCGATTCGGGATCCTTCAGGAAGCGTTTGTGGCATCTATCATGGAGCTGTTTGAGCTGGAGAGGGATGTGGCTGATCACCAGAGTGCGGTTTGGTTCCTACAAGACTGGGCAAGAGAGCAGGGTGCAGGCCAGGACTTTGTGAGACCGTTACCCTGGAGCGAGTCATGCCATTTGCCGCCAGACACGTTCTAGGCGTGGTTGTCTTGATGCAGATTGTGGAGGCTGTGGCAGCAGCGGATGTTCCTTCTGCAGATCCCTCGATTGTCATGACGGCTGCCGTTGGGTAGCTGGTACATGTACAGGGCCACTCACATGAAAGGTGGCTGTTTCGCTTACTCTGAGAATCCGGATGCAGGCGGTTTCAAATGGCAGGCAAGGTGTGGAGGCACGCAATGTTCACAGGGTACCATCTCTTAGACACTGAAGCTTGCATGCATGCATATGAGATTCATCCGGTGGAACAGACTCTGATGTTGTGGATCCTGGAAAGGAAAACGAGCCTTTGCACCCATGCAGAACATGATTTACGTTAAAATCGCTCACAGTCAACGGCTGGAGCACTTTCATTCATGCTTAACGACGCGAGCGTCTTTGGTTATACACCACTCGAACAAGACTCAAAAAGTGGGAGATGCGCAGGTGCTAGGAAAGAAGCAAAGACTACGATGTGACGAGATGCTTACAGCACATAAATTCCAGCTGGACTTAGCTTACTTCAATTCATCAAATGTTCCGATTCTTGTGGTGCTGCAGCTGTGGGAATCTGTAAGAAATGAGGCTGCTATTGTCCAAACTCGCTCTGATCCAAAATCGCTCCTGTCCTAAATCGCTCCTGTCCAAGATCTCTCTTGTCCAAAAGTTGTGCATACAAAATCTTGTTTCGAGCTAATCTTGCATCCAGCGGCCAAATTCCAACCAAGGATGGAGGCCGTAGTAGCTCTTTCTCACAAATTCCTTGCAGGGCAAGGAAGGAAGCCACCTCCAGCTTGGAGGCGTGTGTCGGAAATCGAGAGCCGCAATCTGGTCCACCTTGTCATGGGCGATGTATAGTTCGTCCAGTCCCGCCACAAGCTGCAAATGAGACAGGACTCTCCTCCGGAACATGCCTTTCCCCCGCAACATGCCTTTCCCCTGGAATCGAGTGAACATGTGGGAGGGCATGGCGTCCACCACGGTCCAGGCCATGCGCGCGAAGTCCATTTCTAAAATGGACAAACTCGACTCAATGCAGGCCGCGCAAAGCAGCCGGTCCCGCACGTTGATGAGGTTGGAGTACAAGGTGTCCAAGACCGTGGGCTTGGCTACGACCACGCAGCTCCAGCTGGCCCGCTCCAGGTCGTAGGCCAGCAGATTGCCGTTTGCGGTGAAGCAGTAGAGCACGGTACGCACAAACACTCCGTGCCCGACCAAGGGCGCGGGGGTAAACCAGAAGGGAAAGTCGCGGCACGAGGGCAAGCCCTTGGTCGTCACACTCCAGCTCCCAACCGCGGAGTCGAACACAAAAGTCGGGCATTCTTGCTCCAGATCGTTCACTCCCACCAGCTTGAAGCATTTGGCCACGGCGTCCACGAACACGCCCCGCACATGCCACAACCGCATGCCACTCGGAAACGGCGGCAGAGAGGCCCAGGAGCGCGCCACCGGGTTGCCGATGTGCGCATACATCAGCCGCGCCGGATCCTCCGGATCAGGATCCCCCGCCCGCCGCGGTTGCAAACTACACACCAACATGCCGCCGCCCGACCATGCCGGGGCCAGCTCCAGAGTGGATACGGAGCGGGAGAGCATCGTTTTGCGGTCCGGTAGGGTTCGCAGCCATGGCGGGAGTTGGAGCTGGTACCAGCGGTCGGAGGCGGGGTCGTAGGCGTACGAGGCCATGGCCCTCCCCAACCCCGACTCGGACGACGGGCAACGGCCTGCCACCACCAGCATCCAATCCTGCGCTCCCGCTCCCAATTCCACCCGCTCCTGCAACAAGCCCGACCACTCCACGTTCGCCTTCCACCCTCTGCACACCGCACTCGATCTAATCAGGCTCACCAGCGGCAGCCGAGCTTGAATCTTGGCTGCAACTTCGTCCGGCAGCTCGCCGTTCCTCCAAGGAGCGGAGACCTCCTCTTCCTTCGCAATCGCATCCATCTCGGACCTTGCCCTGCCCTCACCTCGCACCGCTGCCAGATTGTATAAGGGCGCAGGCCCTGGCTGGAACGGGAGGACCTACTGTATCTTTTTATCAAGCCCGGAAGCGCAACCAGCTCTCATCGAGCCCGTCATAGGAGCCAAAACTGGAAATTAGGCCATTGTGTTGAATATTACCATGACTAATCAGTGCCCTAGAGTGTTGTGACACTTTACCGTTTTAACATTGATAAATACAGTGACACAGTAACTTTTAGGTAATAACAACCGAAGACTGTTAAACCTCGAGGCTTAGTTCAAGAGCGTGCGGTAAAATGGTACGTTTTTCAGGTTTGTCTGCCCCGCCCTTCCGGCTCCCTACCCGTGACGGGTTCGGTTTGGATTCAAAACAAATTTAGAACTGCAATCGTTTTGTGATTGAAGAAAGGAGGGGGGCCGATGTCTGTACTAGGGGCAGCAGTAGTGGACGAAGATGCCAGTGAGCTGAAGCTGGGCCCTGGTGAGTTATCCGGCATGTTCTCCCGCGGTTTCTTCAACGTGTTGGGGTCTTGTTTTCGCTAAGTTGTGGAGCTGGCTGCAGATTTTGACAGGGCTAAGTGTTTGATGAATGCCGAGGTCTCGCTTATCCTGCAGCGGAAGTACGAGCAGCTTCAGGCGCTCTCAGATGATCCCTCGTCGCAAGTGTCACAGTACGTACGGCCCTGGCTAGGGTTTTTCCGAGTAGCAGTTGTGGTGTTGGGAATTTTGGCAGTGTCTAACACCTGCACTGTGTTTTTTGGGCTGGGTGCCTCGCTAGGGTTTTTGAGAAGTCTTTGCAGTATGTCAAGCGCTTCAGCCGGTACCAGAACCCAGACGCTGTGAAGCAAGTCAGAGAGTATCCTGCCTTGTAGACGTATTTGACATTCTGCGTGGCTGGTTTGCGATAGTTGCATGGTCGTGCATCTTTCCTTAATAAGTTGGCAGAGTTCTTGTGAGAAACCAGCTCACCGAGTTCGAGGTAGGAGCCAAAACTGGGGCATCGTGTTGTCACACTCTGTTCATTGATATGCTTGATATGGAACATTGCTGTTATCGACACTGTAGGTTGGAGTGATTGGAAACTTGTGTCCTGAAACAGTGGAGGAGGCCAAAGCGTTGGTGCCATCCATAGCAGTAAGTTCACCAGCCTCCTAGACCTGAGGATTGTGCCTGCCATGTTGTAGACCTTCAAGCAGTAATATGCGTTCCCTTTTTTCAGAAAAAAGGACGACTGGATGACAACCAAATCGAGGGGATGCTAAGTGACCTGGCGCGCATCAAAAAGTTTGAGTGACGAGGTTGAAGGCAAAGCCTCCCACCAGCAAGCATGGTAAATTGGGTAGATAGGGTTGACTCCTTCGACCCTGGGGTTGGCATGAATATTTCTGTATTGACATGTGTTATTAAGTTTGATGAGAAATATGCCTCCTGGCATAGTTTTCTCGAACGGCGTGGTTTCCATGCCGCGGTATAATCCAGCCCTGTGGTTTTCTTGTTTGGTGGTCCATGTTGCGCTTTAGTCCACCAAACTCTGTGCTCATTTCTTGTTTAGGGAGGGAGTCTGTCAAGAACTTGACTACGGCTGTCACAAGTATGGTACATGGGTGGGTCGGGAAGATAGGGTAAATGAAGTTGTCTGTTGGCTACCAAAAAGCAAGCCACGGGTGGGTCGGGAAGATAGCCATGTGCTTGGCTCATGGCCCATCGTCGGGAAGGTGGGCTTTGTTTTTTCAAGTAGAGGAACCAATCTGTCAAGAGGCATCAGAAGCTCCCTCTAGACTTGCAAGGTCAGGTCTCAGGAATGTCAAAACAGTCCAAAACCAATCTGTAAAGGAAAAGCTTATGCTTTGTTTGACATCGACAAGCTGCAAGCATACCTTGTGCGCCCTTGCTCCTCACACTCCAGGTGCACTCTCGTCAGTAGCAGATGTGATCTCCGACAACTACGTTAGGCTTGGGCCGCAAGAGCACGGGGCATCGATTGATTACGGGAACGTGCACGTAGTCGGTGGTGTAGACGGACACACCATCGAACTTGGCATCGCTCTTCGGAAGACAGTCTCTCCTTATCGGGGCGCGCGTTGGAACGTTCCATTTCTGGAAGTCGTGGTGGTAGGTTGTCTCTGGATCAAACGGCCCTTTGCCAATAAAGACGTTGGCACCATAGATAACAGGCGTGGCTCGCTTAGCCAGGGCCTTGGGCCCGAAATCTGCCTGATGCGTGGTGACCCCGTAGAATGGGCCGGACGACGCCAGCTGGTGCACCGGGCCCTTTCTCACGGGCTTGATTCCCTTGGATTTGTCCGTGAAATCCACTTTGTAAGTGGTGTGATCGTCGAAGGCCCCTGAGAAGTATTCGTTGTTTTGAGGCCGCATCAACGCTCTGGCGCAGCCAGGGTGCTTGGGGAAGTCATTCCTGTAGGTGGTGGTGTCATCGAAGGGCGCAGTGTTGGGGTCTGGGCCTGGAGGCCTGCGAATAACCTTGGGAGGAAGGGCGTGTTTCTTGTACCGATCGATGTACTCAGAATTGGGATCCTTGTAGTGCTGGCCCATAGGCATATTATACTCCAGGCTGGGGCCCCCTTTGTTATAGGTTACCTTTTCCGGGAGTCTCTTCTTGTCGAAGTCTGAGACGTATGTCGTGGTTCCATCGAACTTGGCATCGTTCTTCAGATTCTCCTTAGGCCTGATCTTCTTGTGCTCCGGGAGAGGCCATTTGGGATACTTGTGGATGTACTCGGACATAGTATCCTTGGCATAGTGAACCAAGGACGAAGTGTGCTTCACCGGGCAGTGGTGAAGGCCGCAAGTGCACAGGGTGCACATGCACATGCGGGATCCCGCCTGATCCATGGCAGCGGACACGGCCTTTGTCAGTCAGTGCACACCTCGGGGCGATCCAGAACGAGATGATTGCAAAGGAAACGGGGGATGGAAAACCTACATGCTTCGACGCCTCGCATTTCTGACTTGAATCAGGCATCCTGGAGGAGGAGCTGGAGGAGGAGAAACACGCGCTTTTCAGCAAAACCCTGGCAGTTGCACGGCGCGCTGGCTGATGAATCTGTGTCCCTGATTATCATGAAAATTGGCCACCGGAAGAGGAGTTCGCGCTTTCTTCCGTCCTTGATGCGGTCCAGTCCAGCAGCCGAAGTATGAGATTGGTTAGGTCCTGGAGCCGAACATCCCTCTTCTTCGGCCGGGGGATTGCTCCGGGAAAGATGTATGCAGGTATTTCCACCTCCGACATGTGTTCAAATCGTTCCCAATGCGACACGGGCGCTCTGTCCTGCAAACAGAGCGCAAGAAATTTTCACCAAAGAAGCGCAAATCCGGCTTGCAGGAACACTGCTAGCCTCAAATCACACGTAATCTGCACAGGAAGGGTGGAAGATATGCACGCGCACCGCTACAAGTGAGGAATCCGCTCTTCCTTAAGAAGCTGCGCGGCAGATACTCCCGGCACGCAAGCCTGAGGGTGAGGCGAAGGAGTGTGTCGAGCCATTGCGTACTTTGACGCTTCAGGTGAGCGCCACGAAAACCGACCTCTCCGGTTGACCGAAGCCGGTTATCCGGTAACAGTCCAGTGATGGGTGATAAAAAATCCCGTTATTAGACAGAAGTGTCTCAACAATGTGGTGACCTATATCCTACCAGCCGTCCAGACGAAGGTCCTCAAGCAGAATGGTAGCCCCTCAAGTTGGGTAGGGTGCTAGATATGCTGTGAGCACGAATGCACTGAGAAACAAAAAGAAGTTGAAGGTCCAATCCACTACGACGGAGTTGCTTGTATGTATATCCACGAATTCTTATCCTCCTCTCCGTTGCTGTGCTTATTGGTCACCTTGAGCTCAACAAATGCAGACCTTGCACAAAGACCTGTATAGGACTACTTTACAATTGCCGGAAATAGAGAGTGCTGTTCAGACCACCTATTTTGGAAGTAGTGGTTCTCGTTCTCGCTCTCGCATGACCAACTGATGACTAGCCTGCAGTTCAATCCAGTCAAACTGCTGTCAACTCTAGCACCAATACCAGATGCAACGCACGAAGTTCTGAAAGCAAAAGAAACTCACATCTTCTGTTGCTCCGGCGGTCATGTTCACCAACGAAGTTGACGAGTCCTTCGACCTGAGCGAATAGGAAGGAACGCCAAGTCAAAGACAGAGCAAAACTGAAAACAACAGAACTGTGTGAAGGTGAAGGCCTATGTGGCATACTTCATCAAGGAGCCTGTCTGTGGCTCTGTTTCTCCGTCATGTTCACCCTTGCCTTTAGACAGACTTGAGAAGAACTGCAAAAGAAGGGGCGGCGATGAGATAAAGTCTTCACAATATCTGCATGATAATTCGGCATTGGGCATCTTCTTACAGGACCATTACCTGGTGCATTGAGATGAAGACAATAGTGACACCTAAGACAAAGTTGATTGTCAAAGTATGCCCGAATAAAGCTGCAGATGCTAATCCCGTGAATATTGTTGCCACAGTCGAGGAGTACTTTTTCAAAATCGCATCTGCGCAAGAACGAATTCATCCATGATTTGTATAACTGGATCCAGAACAGGGCCTGAATGGGATAGGCTACAGCTCAGCGACAGGTATCTGTCCCAAATACTCCAGGGCCATCCATGGGCTTCTAGTGATTGCTTGAAATCTCTGGCAGAACAAGACTGAGTTTGAATCTCAACAATCAGAGACGTGTACAATACCTGCATACTTGAAAAAGAAAGAGGACAGGACACCTTGAGCTCCGTTATTCACAATAAGCAGAAAAGTTGCCCTCGAATGCCCTTGAAGGATGTTGAAACCATCCCCTCCTGCAATGCAGAATACATGTGAGGAAACCTTAGCCACAAATATTTCTCGAGTGCATGGAATGGAAACAATTTCCTCCAAACATTGTGTTTGTAATTGGCATATTGACCCTAACCATCGGCGCATGTGAAGAACTAACCATGGTAGATGGTTGTCATAATTAGAGCTAAGAAGTTGAAGAATGCTCCCCACATATATAAGAAGAGACTCTGCTCCCATCAACAACAACATCCCACATATCTTGTGAAGCAATTTGTCAAGATACATCTCCAAGCACAAGGTTACTGATCTAATCAGGGCTGGAAATGTGTACCAAGATTAAAAAGTACCTGCAGAAAGACACTTGTTTCAAACTGGCTCTTAAGCGCATACTCGTTAAAAACTGATGCTAGTGAAGGAACTGTGACCTGCCAAGAGATTTGAGGTCCAACAGAAAACAGTTCAGGAATGCTGAGTTGTCAATGATGCACATTGCCACAAGGAAAGTGACCCAAATGAAAGATTTGAGCACAACCTTTAAGTTCCTTAGAGATGCATCTGAGGAACAACTTACAAAGATCAAGGTGTAAACATAAGCAATAGATGCAACAGGGACTGCAAGAGTGGTTGTCCCGGTTGGAGTTGTATGAAGCTGATTGACACTGATTCCTATAAGCAACAACACCAGGGCTTCCCACTGTGATGAAAAACATGCCTTGCTCAGTAATAAATCATGCAGTTCATGACAAAGGACAGTTCCAGACAGATGCAGCTCTTTGCAGTTCAAAGAACCGGGTTGAGCAAAAAATTGGAAACCTGAGTAATGGTGAATCGTCGCTTCATCATCAATTTCAGAAGGAGAGCAATCATCAAAACCTGCAAGGTTGACGATCGGGCATAAATCCTTGTATCCAAGTAGTGAAGCGGATAATGAAATATGGGACATGGCTCGAATGATGTTTTCACCTTCAGATTACTCAGCATTTTCACTGTTGCAGGATTGAAATATAGCTGCAGGATTCACAAAACCACAAACAATTTCCTCAGAAAATCCTTCACATCAACGCCATCTATGGCAATACACGGTCTTTCAGCACAAAAAAACGTAATGAGAAAGCCTGTTCCACCTACCTGCATAATAAATTTCAAGTAGTTGTTGACAGCGTATAAGCAGGCAGGAACAGCTAGCAGATAGTTGGCTCTTGCTGCCTGTGGAAGCCATGATATCAGCAGGGTGAAATGTAAGTTCAAGTAAGCACAAGCTCAAGCAAGAACAAGAACAAGGAGGCACCTGGATCACCACAGCTGGGTTTATCAAAGACTTCTCGCCAGGCCTCTGTTTCCGCACCTGCATAACAGCGCCCCAAGGCCCAGACAAGTCACAAACAAAGTTGGCGAGGACTAGTATTGCGAGAAGACTGTAAAATCCTAATCCTGAAATTGGAAAGAGGATCACAGAAAGCTGAATCAACACACGTTGTTGAATACATACCTGGAACAGTATCATGAGTATGGCGAAAAATATCTTCATCAGCTCTGTCAAAAAATTGACACTCACTGGGCTAAACAGGAACTTGCCGTCCACCTTTGACATGTAGACGAGAATTGGCTGCAAGTGACATGAACACGGATACGACAGTCAACTCATTAGCTGCCAGGCCTATCCAGGCAATGTTCAACAAGTTGCTGGTAAAAATGCCGCTTGTACTCTAGCTGGCAAACATCTGGGGAAAAGGACTGGACAGAAGGAGACGAAGTATTCCGGTAGGACTGTAGGCGTCAGTGAATTGAATCTAGTTTGCACGTCAGGCACAAACATAAGAAGCTCCACTGGTTCAGATCCGAACCTGAAGGCCAATAAGTACGCAGTCTCCAACCACCAGCAACACATTGAGAGCGCGAAACCGCTTTGCAGGATTGTTTTGGTGCGCATCATATGCCTTAGACACCTGTCGCACTGTCTTCGACCCGCACACCTTGCATTCCACCGTCCCATTCATTTTCGTCCCTCTTCTCTGAGGAGTAGACCACAAAAGAGTTCCCGACGCTGGAGATCAAGAAACTAGCCTTGATATGAGAGCGCTAAGTCCCAAGCATAGCAGTGAATTCCCGGGATGCCCGCGAGTGACTATGTTCCAAACCCTGTTTCGATGAGCCGGTGTCCCGCATCAGATCTGTGATAATCTTCCCAATGATCAGCAAGTGAGACGCCCTTCCTGACAGCGGAATAACTCCACATGTTGCCCCGGAGTTTGAACCAGACGGCGCAGCATGGATGGACTAAAATCTAAGCACCTACCGAGATGAAAATCCAGCCAATCTAACCTCAAGCTCCAGTTCCAGCACCTTCTCAGGTCCAGCTACGCCTCCCCCGCGTCTAGGTTCTTGAACAAGACAAACTCATATATTCACCAAGCAGAAAAAGCACAATCACCTATTCAGCTGGCAACGAACGGATTCAGACGACCTTGGCACATTGCCATCCCGCAACCTTCCCCAAACTCCTGCATGTGGCAATTCTAAGAACAAAGGCCACCTACCTAAGCGCCAAAAACATCCTAACACATCCCGCTGATCCCAGAATCCGAGGCCTGTCAGTTCAAGCGCTCCGCGAGCGCACGCTTGAGTAGATCGGCTAATTGCGCAATCCGGCAACACAGGCAGCAAGGGTCGACAGATCCGGCACCTCGGAGATCGAGAAATTGCCGCCCGGCGGGAAAGAAGACAATGGAGCCACCAGGGCAGCGAGCGAATCAAGGCCCGAGGGCAAGCTTGCGCGCGCACAGCAAGCGAGTTCAGCCGACCGAGACTGACCGACGTGAAGGCAGGCAGCAGCTGGACGGGTGTGTCTGCTGGCTGTCCCCGGCTCGGCCTCGGACTCGTCCATCATCGAGCATACACGTTGTCCTCGCCATGGTCCCGCGTTAAACGTTTTCTATTTAGCAGGGGTTTTTAACCACGAGACGTCTCAACGTCTTGGTTCTGCGGGCCTTCGGGACGCGGGTCCGGAGCCTGCGTTTGGGAACCACTGGCTGTTTCACCGCAAGTGTGAAACGGATCAAAAGCATGGCCGCAATGGCGTCGACGGCGCGTCTGGCAAGCGTGCTGGCTCTGCCGGCGCGGGAAGGAAGGGGCAGAAGGAATGCGAGGCCAGTGCTTTTGCGCGCGGAAGTGCAGAAGTCGGAAGACCAGCAGGATCCGTTTACGCCAGGGAAGTTGTCGCCGCCTTCGGCTGAGAGGTTGAGATCAGCTGTGCCTCCAAGCGCGTTTAACCAGGGGAACAGAGTTTTGGATGCGTTCAAGAAGAGCCAGCGGGAAGGCGGGACTACCAAATTCGGGCAGCCGTTGGTGCCGTCCAACATCTTTGAGGAGCCTAAGCGGACGCCTGAGGAGATCCAGGCTGATGCTTTCAAGTTCACCGTTTCCAAGGAAGCGATTTTTCTTGTGGTCTCGTTTCTGAGCATTTCTCTGGTCATGTTTGGGACTGTGTTTCTTGTGTGGAAGCTGGGAGGGATACATTACGATGAATACTGAAGACGTCAGGGACGCCTTGGCCGTCGTTTGTACATTATTCAATGTAGGAGATTGCTAGAAATGCTAGGCCGTCGCTCCTCAAGCTGGAAATCTGGTTTTTTCCTGTTGAGGTTCCAGTTCCTATGGAGGTTCCAGTGCCATCGGTTTTAGAACTCGTGGCCAGGGGATGTGTGTGTGTCGTCGTATTATCCTGGGCGGAAAACCCTGGCTACCGGATATTGTGTCGTGAATGTGACGAGTAAAAGAACATGTTTAATGCCCACGGAGGCCACGTCTCTCGGATGAACGTGCCAAATGCTTGCCCAGCAAAGCAAACACGGGTGCATTGAAATGGAGGACGAGTCTGCAGAGATAGTCTACATTATGACTTGAAATCTGGAGTCCATGGTACAAGCACTGGGACTCAGAAGTCGTCATCGTCTTGATTCCAAGGCTGCTTCTCATCAAACCACCAAGTCTTGACTGTTGAATCATGTGAGCAACTGAAAGGCCAGGCAACATGGTGAAGAGAATGTCAGATTTGACACAATGAGTACGGGTAACAACTTCAAGTATTGCAAGCTAGAATCCCAACCTCGCCAACAAGCTCTGGTGCGGATTCCAGACAGCTCGATAAGCAATTCCCTGATGACTGTGAGAGCTGTTGCTTCCGAGTCGTTGCAGAACATCACCCGTGGCAGCATCCCAAATAAAGACTAGGCCATCCTGCAAGATGAAGAAGCTGGCGGATTAATGCCAAGCCTGAGAAGGGTGAGCCCAAGAATTATGGTCAAGTATTTCACCTCCGATCCACCAACAATAAGGGCTTCGTCAGGTCCGAAACTGGCTCGGACAAAATTTTTACTCGTGTTCTGGTGACCTTTAAACCTTCTTACTGGACGTGCCTGCAATATTTCCGCACAGAACGTGGTAATCAAATGGAGCCAAGCCTCAGGTATCATCTCAGGGTGCAGAAACAGACCAGCCGAACATCCCAAAGACGGTTCGAGTTGTCCTTGGAACCGCTCAGAAGAAGGCTGCCAGCTTTGTTCATCTCAACTGAAGTTACTTCTGCAATTCCATGTACAATTGCTCAGGAGTAAAGCCTATGGACAAGAATCCACAGTGTGAGTAATTGGAACCTGTAGTCACCTCCAAGGTGTGAGCTGTATGTTTTGATACAAACACCACTCACTACGTCCCAGAACTTGATCGTGCTGTCCTTCGACCTGAAACAGTCGAATCCCCAGTAGGTAAAAAGGGAAATTCAATGAAGAAGAAGCAGTCAAAAGAACTTCAACAAACATGGACCGACCCACTGATGACAAGGTTGCCCAGTGGATTGAAAATCACACGAGACACAGCTGAATTATGACCGCTGAAAGTCCTGACTAGTGTCCCTGAATGCAAGTCCCACATCCGCACTGTCTTGTCGTATCCTCCAGTCACAACAAAGTTCTGCAGGGATTAACCGCTAACTCAGTGGCCATGTTGCAAATCATTCCAACAGCGACAAGAATGGGGATGCCAAATGGCACAAGCTTACATTTGAATGGTGAAATTTTGCACTGTACACATCACCCTCGTGGCCCAACAGGGTTGATGAACAAGCGAATTTGGCTGTTCCACCAAGATTCCAAAGCTGCAGACATTCACGGATTGAATACGTGAATGGATGATGCAAGGTTTTCATCAGCAAACCTTCCAAACTTATTAGTACTTATAACTGAACCAGGGGCCATCAGGACAATCCACCCTACTAGTAGTGAACTGGACACACTGATAAGAGAACAGCGGAAGGCTGAACAGATACCTTGATGGTGGAGTCCCCAGAGGCACTAATAATCAAGTCCCCTGTAGTATTGGATGTTACATCCCAGACACGAGATGTGTGCCCGTTTCCAGTGCCACCAGCACCATCTCCGAGTACACGAAGATGGTTCCCACTCTCCACATCCCACAGCTGGAGGGTATTATCACTGTGCACAATATACAATAAAAATGTGAAGCAGACTCCGCCACCAGTGCAAAACAAAGACGCCCACGTTCAAATAATACTGATCTTTTCCAGGATTGCTCAAGCTAAGTGCACAAACAGCACTCACCTTGAGCCAGACACCAACATTGAGCCCTCTTCTCCAACAAAATCGACACACCTGCCATGTCATTTCATTGTGAACACATCAGAATGTGCAACTGTTACTGGATAGATGGGAGGCAAAGCACACATTAACCAAGAAGCCACAATCAAAGACGCACTTCACGTTGCTCCGGTGGCCTCTAAATGTAGTTTTGTGGGCGTTGGGCAGAATAAAGCATGAGTAGTCCTCCAGCAATCTGTGCACAGAGCAGCACCAGGCAGATGAATGCCGCTAGACCCCACAAAAATGGCCCTGCCAAGAAGCAGAAGCTGATCAATATTTCCAAAGCTCCAACTCAGAAATAAACTAGGAGCACTCTGGTAACAGCTCAAAGGCTTGGAAGGTGCACCACAAGCCAAGGGCACGAGGTCCATACGTTGGAACATTAGGGATGACTTTTGGATGATATCTGCTGAACTCGATCTGGTAACGGACCGCCTGCTTCAACATATGTAGCAAGCGATGCTGCTGCATCTCTTGTCTAGCCACTGCACACAATGCCAATGCCTGCAAAGTTCACTTTCTTTCCAAGCATATGAAATAAACAAACTGCACGATTCGTGTCCAGAGTAGCTACCTTCAAAGTCACTATTCTCCATCTCTAGCATCGACGAGAACTGCTCCACCAGCTTCTCTCTGAGAAACATCTTAGACAACAAGCTAAGTTCAGCTAACCAGGCCTCGCCAAGTTACAACGTCACTCCTCGACCTCAAAGGATGGGACGAATTACCGTGAAGCTGCTACACCTTCCCAGTTGAGAGGTGCATCTTGTATACACTTGCAGGTCAAGAGATAGCACAAGTTCTTGAAGTCATTATTTTGAGCACCTACTTGCTCCAAGGGCTTCAGCCTCTTTGTAAGAAGGGCGAACGCCTGTCACTGAAAGGTTAGCCAGCCTATCCAGCTAACTGACCGTGATGGAAGTTTTAGCTTTGTTGCAGCTCGTGCATTCAGTGCAACTGCCCTAGACAAGAAGCCATCTCACCTTTTGATACTCAAATTGATCAATGAGCTCTAGAAACTGCTCCTTGTACACGTTGTACAGAAAAGTCTTGTGATCTTTCAGGGGAGTCTTCTGAACCATCTTCTCCACCTCTGCCCACTCCCCATCTGCGGAGCATCAAGGACAGCTGAATTTCAACAACACCAACAGATGCGTCCTGCGCTGGGTGAAAACTTGCACTGGCTACAGATAGATGTTAAGTACCAAGAATAGCAGCCTTGATGCGCTTGAAATGTGAGCGATTCCGAACCTGTTCATTGATCTTGACATTTGCTTCATCCTGAACAATCATCATGGAAGCAAAATAGCCTTCATCCTGAAGATACTGGGTAATCATCTTCAGAATATCCTGCAATTACACTCACCACATAAGCCCATCACATACTACGGTGCTCCTCTCGCAAACCATGACCGGACATACACCAGTCGCAGCCATGTCATGACACTCACTTCCTTAATTTTCGGATTGTTGTGATCGAATATAGCGTCGTCATTACCGATTGTCCTGCGAGGTGGCCCTACGTAAAGAGCTCCCTGAGCACGCTCAATTAAACTGCTGGTAATCCCTGTCTCCGGGCTGCAATTCCACACAACCATGGTCCCCACCTGTCAAAAAAAGTGCATCTTCTAACCTAGAGAATGCGCGTTCTGCAGCTGAAGACAGTCAGACGCAATTGGAGGACTGTGTGGGACGGCCCGCACAAACCCACCCAATCAAGAACCTGACAGAAACTGCAGGAAGCTCACCGGCTGGCAGGAATTTGCGTCGATGCAGTAGGATGGCGTGTGAAGGGCTCTGCGTCGTTGCTGGG
The DNA here is from genome assembly GCA_010909165.1 of Anthoceros angustus. Lineage (NCBI taxonomy): Eukaryota > Viridiplantae > Streptophyta > Anthocerotopsida > Anthocerotales > Anthocerotaceae > Anthoceros > Anthoceros angustus. The sequence continues at coordinate 1,289,222 of MU008163.1, forward strand.
CTGCGCCATCGGAAACAGTCTGTCTCCAACACGGCGGAATGGCGACACGCCCAACCCGCTTTCATCCTTTCATCCTTTCATCCGTGACATTTCGTTTCACCTCGACACCATATCTAATTCATCAAATGTTATCTTATGAATCCCAGTGTACTAGTAAAGTCCCTTTACTCCAATAAATATGGAGGTACAACAGCACCCTTGATTTTGTTATGTAACATGTAATGCTTAGACCAGTATGGGCATACTGAAGCTTAGTCCCTAAGCAGGGCAAAGCTAACAAACATGATTTTTGGACTATCAAATTCTATTAAACGTGACCATTCTAAGCAAATACACGCAGGCCTACAATTTGGTACTTTACTAGGATATATATATTTTTAGATAAAATCTATATTATTATAAGTATATATAATACACATTACATGATATATTGGGACTTCTTCAGGTGAGTGTAAGACTCTTCCCCATGATATGCTACACAAATTCATATATACCTTCAGAGAGTGTCTCTCCGACCCTTCGTGAGGAGGGATCGAGTGCGCTGTTCATGTGGCGTTAGTCGGCGAGCGGTTGCGTGAACGATAGCTTTTCTCCATGGCCAAGGAGAGCGGATTTGTTCCGTATAGGGAGCGCCCATATACCTTGCGCAATGGCATGTCACTAAGGGCGGATCTATTTATGACCAAGGGGGATCAAATTTATGTTGTGAATGTCATCGTAACGGACCCTACCTGGGACACTGATTGTGAACACGTCATCAACCCTCCGAGTTGGGCGGCGGAGGGATGCGCGACATCCAAATTATACAAGTACACACCTATGCATGACGGCCATGCCTTCATCCCCTCGCCGTTAAGACCCACAACGCCATGGGCAAGGATTTCGGACGGCTCATGAAGGATTGTACTAAAGCCTACCACGGCTGTGGTAGGCTTGTGTACACGACGCCAACGAGTGCGGGAGACGCAGCATCAATGGTACCGGTCGTACGTAGGTAGGCCTTTCCTTATTTCTGATCACGACATACTTGGGGCGGTTGGTAGTTTTAGGTTTGTCATTCGGGATTGCCCCTTGACCCTTTCATAGATTGTTCCCCATCGGCTGGGGGTAGATGGGTTTTCCCATCTCTTTTTATAAAGTCTCCACTTTTTTTTTTCTTTCTTTCAGGGAGTGTTTCCTCCGTGAGTTAGTCCTTCCATAAGAAAGTATGTAGCTCGAAAGCTTTTTCCTTGGGTGAGTTATTTCATGCGAAACTATGTACATATGTCGAGTGATAGACTTCTTCCGTGTGGCAAAATTATCTTAGTGACTTTCCCTTCCCGTAAGTTCTTCAATGCAACATCACCTTTGATTGAATTCGTGGTGAATTCTTCCGTACTGCAAGATTACTTTGAGTCAACTTTCCCCACCACCTCGAGTAAGCTTTTGAAACGTCCTTATGCGTAAGCTTTTCGTCGAGTGACTTCTTCCCTCGTACTGCAAGATTACTTTGAGTCAACTTTCCCCACCACCTCGAGTAAGCTTTTGAAACGTCCTTATGCGTAAGCTTTTCGTCGAGTGACTTCTTCCCTTGTCCGACCATCTCATGAGAGACCACCCCTCTTTAATCACGAATATTTCAATTAGAGCGAGTTCTTTATGCAAGACCACGCTTCAAGATTGTGACCAATTAACAAGTTGACTTAAAATTATATTACCACACCCCAAAAGGTGGTTCAACAGGGTAATGCCGAAATAATTATTTTTTGAAAAAAAGGTCTAACATATATATTTATATTTTTAAAAAAATTTAAAATTTATGAAAAATAATTTTACCAAATTTCAACATTTATTAGAATACATAGGTATCTATATAGAACTAACAGATATGTATAGACCTCCCCTAGACATGCCCTAATTTTCCACACAAGCCCTAGTTTCCCAAACAACCTCCAGCTTTTCAAACAAGACCTAGTTTCTAAGAAGCCCTAGCTTTTCAAACAAACACTTTTTAAATAAAGTCAACCTGATTTCTTTGTGCCTTTCTTGTTTGGGAAAGTGGCTACTTGCAAGCATCCAAACATGATAACAAACAAACAATCCTTACTAACATCCATGTTTCGTAAAATTGAGAAAGAGGAGAGGGATGCTGAAATTGCACGAGATGTGCACTTGCTTTCTACAAGTGTGGCTGGGACTTCACATGAAAAAGTATTAGAACTAGCATCTATGAAGCGACAAATTGGAAGGTCTCGCAAGACAACATGTGGAGCAGTTCTCTTGCCAATGAAGAGGATCAAGCAAGAGGATGAGGATGTCAAGAGTGATGCGCACAAGAAACGAAGAGGTCCTTATACTAATTGGTTTCAAGACCATTTATGGCTTTCTATAAAAACAAGTGTTAGGAAGCATAGGAATTTGGCTAATGCATTGCATTATCTTAAGACTGCCCATGGAAAGCCCGGAATGGATAATCCATATACCAAGTTGACGCATGGATCCTTGTACACTTGGTTTGACTCGAAGACATAAGAGTTGAAGCCTGCGTACAACCTTGCAGTTAGTAAAAACTCTGCAGCATCCTGGCCAACTATCAACATGGAACCTTTGGAAGATAGATCTGATATGAGGAAGGAGCTTGGTGATTTCTTGAGAACTTTGAGGGATGAGGGGAAACCAACCAATGCCCCACTTGTCCAACCCATGCTAAGGGGCATAATTCAAGTTAGAGCACCTGAACTCATTGGAAACGAAATCGCCTTTTAAGCTCCTGGAGACGTGGAAAGATGAAGGAAGGATGATGGCATATAGAGTAACTTACTTCTCTCAAGAGTTTATGATATTCCACCGGAACTAGTTATCAATAGTGATCAAATGGGAATCCACTTGGATCCTACAAAGGGAGAAGGCATATGGGAGGTTAAAGGGACAAAAGACATCAAGATGCTTGGAGTAGAGGACAAGAGGCAAATTATAGCAGTGATATCTTCATCTACAACAAGTTACTTACCACCACTCTAAATCATCTTCACAAAAACAATATGTAGGTCAATGCTCAAAGCTCATGGGGTCATCAAAGGCATTTGTGAAGGAAATTTTGATCCCTTACTATGAAAGGTAGCTGAAAATCTTGAGATTGGCCACAAGGCAGAAGATGATTTGGATTATAGATTGCTGAAGTGTTTATAAAAGCAAGGAATTCCTAGACTGGCTGAAAAGTACTACCCTTTGATATGTGTGATCTTTATTTCTGCTAGATGCACTAGCAAGTTGCAACATGTTGATGCTCAACGCTCTTTGAAGCATGCTTTCAAGAAAGAATTCTGCAACTGGACAACCACTACTACTCAAGAGCACCTCAAGGAGGGAGGAAAAATTGCTGTTAATCCACAAGGCCTTTCTTGCCCGTTCGGGATCAAGCGCAAGATCATAAAACAATGTTGTTCGAACATCCTCATTTTCTAGAACAACTGAAGACATAGAAGAAGAGCATGAGTTTGAAAGAGAAGGAGATGATAGAGACTACTTATCTGAAGTAGTGGATGTGATGAAGAAATGTTTAGCTACAACAAAAGCTTCAACAAGTGGACTAGCACCAAATTACAGCAAAAACAAAGCTAGAATGAAACAGTTAGCTAGGAAGAATAAACATCTACAGGATCTTTGGAAGAAATAAACATCTACAAGATCTTTGGAACAAATAAACATCTACATGATCTCCATGCATGTTGCACCAAAGAACATGAATCCGCTGCCAGGCAATGCACACAAACAACGATCAAGATGTATTATGCCTAAGAGGTCATGAGGCAGCAACCTCGGCTTCTACAATGCAAAGATGCCGTGGATGGGCTCGTGGCCGTCCGGCGCCTCACCGCTGCGCAGCCTTTGTTGCCTCAGGAGGTTGCAAGCAGGAGCCTATGCTGCCTCCTGAGGCTACAGCTAATCCTCTGCTGCTGTTGCCTGTAGTAGCCTCAGCTGCTGCAGGTTCAACAGTGCTGCAGCCACCTCACTGTGGCCTCAGCTTCTACAATGCAGCATGCCGTGGATGGGCTCGTAGCCGTCCAGCAGGCGCCTACAGTGAGTAAGGCCTGAACGAGATCGGGATCCGTGCGTTCTCAGGCGATCCCGCTCTTCATCAGGCCTACTCGATCTCCCAAACCACGCCAGCCCGCTCCTTACCTTTTCCTTGTTTTCGGCATCTTAGGCTTGTAAATTTTACACATTCGGCATTTTAAATATAATAATTTATGGATTTTCAACTTTTACTAAATTTAATTAATTAATACCGAATCACCCCTTGGAACTCCAAGTGTATAAAAAAATTGTTTGAATAAACATATTAAAATTATTTTTTATTGAGATGAAAAGGATGGAAAGAGCCCATCGAGGAGGGGACAACCAAAGGGGACCGGAATAAACACCGGAAGGCACCAGAAGGCATAATGTAGTATTTTGCCAGCGCACGTGCGAAATAAATTCACGGAGGCACTCCCCTTATGCTATGAATGAAGCAACGTGTTAACGAAAAGAACTGGTGGAAAAACATTGGGGTGGTATGGTAGGCCACTGCGCGCATGCCTTCATTACCCACTTAAACGGGCCTTCTCACAATGCGTTGGGCAGAGAGGACGTGGTGACGTGGAATGCTCGGGATGATAATCGGGATACTCGTAGCAGGGCATGGGTCAGGAAGCCCTTCAACCTTCGCTGTGCCATGCAACAAGAGGGCATCCCTCTACCCCAGCCCACCCCATGACATTGTTTTTTACCTCTGAATGCATGTGCAAGTGTGTCACTGCAGGTGTGGAGATCGGTAAGCAGCTTCACACACAGATTAGAGACATTCGCATGAAGCTGATGTATAGCCATCAGTCTGGTCGATATGTATGCAAAGTGTGGCAGCTTTGAGGATGCTCGCAGCGTGTTTGACGGACTTGATAAGAAGGGACTCTGGTGACTTGGACTGCTCTTATCGGACAGCAGGGCATGGGCCATGAGGTCCCCTAAATCTCTACAGGGATATCAGACTGACAGAGAACAAGGAGATCAGACTGATGTGCGTTTGGCCAGCAGTTTGGTAAGCATGTATGCCAAGTGTGGCGTGGCTTGGAAGATGCTCAGAGAGTGTTTGATGGTCTTGGTCAAAAACATGCGGTGACATGGACTGCCGTAATTGCAGGGCATTGTCAGCAGGGCTGAGGGAAGGAACCCCTTCGTCATTACCGTGTCATGCAAGGAGAAGGCATCTCTGTACCCAATTCTGTGACATTTGTCTGCCTCCGGGCCTGTAGACATGTGGGTACCCAAGCTTAGAAATAGGGAAGCTCCCTAGATGTGCAAATTAGAGATGGAGAACATCAGGCCTGATTTGTTTGCAGCCAACAGTGGTCAACAGGTATGCAGCCTGGAGGCTGCGCAAAGAGTATTTGAGGGACTCGGTGGTGAAAAAGAGGTTTTGACGTGGACTGCTCTAAGTGCAGGGTATTCCAAGCAGAGCATGAACCAGGAACCCCTTTGCCTTTACAGTGTCATGCAAGAAGAAGTACCGTTGTACGCAATTCCGTTACATTTGTGTTCCTCCTCCAGACATGTGCAAATTTGGCAGCTTTGCATCTCGGAAGGTAGCTGCATGCACAGATTGAAGAGCAAGGTCTCGCAGCTGATGTACTTGACGCTGGCAGTTTGATGAACATGTATGGAAAGTCTGGGTGCATGCTTGACGCACAGCAGGTTTGTGATTCGTTGTCTGAAAGAGACCTAGTCGCCTGGATTGCATTGACTGCAGGCTACTCCTCCCAAACGGACAGTGAAGCAGTCTTTGACTTGGTTCAGAGAATGAGAGACGATGGCATCCAGCCAATGGCCACCATGTTCTAAGTATTCTAATGGCATGCTGTCATCCAGGTCGGGTGAAGACGGGGAAGGAGTACTTGGCAGCTATGAGCATCACAGTACAGCATCACTTCCACGGTGGAGCACTGTACATGCGTGACAGATATCCTGTGCCCTGCCTGCCTGGTTGATGAGGCACTAGCTTCCGTAAGAACAATGCCTGTACTGCCAAAGGCTGCAGTTTGGCACAAGCTGCTGGGTGCTTGTACAAGATTGGGGCACTATGTGGAGGTAGCACGCCCTGCTTTCGACGATGAACATAAAGATAAGAAATTGGGGGAGTATGTGTGTGGGAGGTGGGACGGTTTTTGTTTTAGGTATATATTATTAAAGACTGCATTTAAGCAGCATGATGGCCCATTAGCTCAGTTGGTTAGAGCGTCGTGCTAATAACGCGAAGGTCACAGGTTCGAAACCTGTATGGGCCATTTTGGTTCTCATTCTTGCCCGCGTTGTTAGTGTACTCCGCTTCCTCTTGGAAGGATATGAGATGCGATGGATGTGGTTGCATTGGGTGCTGTACGCAATCCCACTTAGTTTTGGTCGGACCTGGAAGTGTGCGAGTTGCGATGGATGTGTTTGCATTGGGTGCTGTACGTGATGCATGCAGAAGTGTGTTCATGTGGTCTTCCATCGTTTCTGCGCATGTATTTTAAGCAGGCCATAGAGCTGTATCAAGTCGGATGCGGATGTCCAGCTGTCCAACTTGAAGGGGATCGGAGCTGGGAGCTGAACAACAGGTGCATGCAGATGTGGGTGGTCAGTGGGGGTTCAGCCTGACTGATTTGTTTGTTTGTTACTATAGCGGCTTGGTGGACATGTATGCAAAGGGCGGGAGCTTGGAAGATGCCCAGGAAGAGTCTTCCGTAAACTCGGTCGATCGGAAGGATCTCTACCTGATTATTTGGAACATGTCGAATTCGCCCACATCCTGCCAACAGTGCCAAGCCACACGGAGGCCTGAGGACTGCTTCCTCGCACCGAGCACGCAGCCTTCCTAAGAGGACTCTTCAAGACCACCCCATCCTGGTAACTAGTCGAAGGGAACAGCCTCCTCCATCGACCAGGCCAGATCTTTAATCACCTCAGCAAGCTGCAGATCGAAGCCGAAGCAGCAGCTCCCGCATAGCCACCGCATAGCCATGAACTATGGAGGTAGGTACTGGTGGGACTGCTAGGGAGAGCCATCACGCTAGTGAAAGCTATCCATGAGCATGCCCATTCATCGACATGATGACCGATAAAGCTTCATCGATGGAAGGAGACATGAACACGGACATGCATTTTGGCCGCAAGCCTAGCTCCTTCAATGTTAAGGGTCCGCTGGTCACCAGCCCATGCCCCAGGAATGGGAAGGGGTGAAGGTACAGCCATGGAAATGGGGGAAGTTCGAGGGTGATTCATCAGAGGATGACTCTCTCAGGAGTTGTGATTTGTATGAGCAGATTAGATTTTTATATCGAGTGCCGAAATACACCTGGCGTGGCCACCACTTGGCCGCTGCGCACAGGCAGCAGGTGGCAGCTTCATCTTCAGCTATGGTGCAGCATCCGTGGCCTCGCGTACTGCGTTGGGTAACGTTGTGCTTGCTCCGGAGCGTTTCTGTGCAGGAACGCTGGCTGCGACACAGATCAGACCGATTCTTGGGCTGACCACTTTTCTTGTCTGCAAATATTCCACCCGCTCCTCTTCCATGAATGCAGGGGATGCGTTTGTTGGGTGATTTGCTGCCAAAGTCAGGCGACTTGACGTGCACGCTGCGGGAGTGAAGATCTGTATTGCAACAGGCCAGGAGTCCATTGGGATCTTTCTGCTAGGTGAGGCTCATGTCCATTTCGCATTCTTGATGTGTGGACTGAGGGTGGAAACAGTGGACGCGTTTGTCCAAGTGCCTGGTTGACTCATGGAGAGACATTGGAAACAGTTGCTGAGTGGCGCGCACACTACTGGCTTTCAGGTGCTTAGTTTACGATTCCATGGCCTTGGGGAGCAATCCTAGTGAAGATGGTGGGCAGCAATCGGAGAGCCCGTCCTTTGAGGTTGCCATAGTGTGCAACCTGCCGCAGACACCGGAAATCAAGCCAGTGAAAGGCACTGATCCCATCGAGTTACTCATGTTACTGTTGCGAAACAACGGTTTGATTGTGGAGAAGGTTGAAGGAATGAACAGTGATTGCTTCCTCAAGGTACTGCTCTCGAGAGACGAGCATAAGCAGTAGAGTCTCGGGATGCTTCGTTTTAATTGGAGTGCATCCAGCTTCTTGAATTAGACAGACTATCCTGGGTGTTAGCAAAGGCTGTGTTGCTAGAGTTGTTAACTGGTGACTTCATGTAAGCATAGGTTGCAGCCCCGCCTGCTGTGATTGGTAGGACGGCTGGAAGGCTACAGATCAGGAAGCCCACTTTCATCGGTATTCTACTTACTCTACAGTGGCTTTTACTGTGAGATTCTTGATCTGTTTTGTCATGTGGAAGGTTGTCACTCACTGGTTCCATTTCGATTGGCCTAGGGCTGGATGCCGTGTTTGACTGGGAGCATCAAGATGCCTTTGTCCGTCAGCCATACGACAATTCCCTGTTCAGTTGGAGTGAGCGTTATGAATGCTACGACACATTACTTCACACTGCTGTAAGAAATCTGCTGAAATTCTCATTGCACGATGTTGTGTACACCTTACCATTGCCATCAGCACAGTTCTTTCAGTAAGGCGAAAACTGTAAGGTTCATGAGTGCGCTTCCTATACGTATTAGTGCAGCTGATGTGAGCTTACAGGCACCTGAATCTGGTTCTCGGATATCAGTTGGGGAGGACGTATTGGACATCAAGCCAGGGGAGCCTTTGCTACCTCGTCTAGAGTCTGCCAATATTGTCAAGGAGATTTTTCCTCTGCATGGTAGGGGTATCATGGGTCTATACAAACTTACATTGTCATATGAGCTGAAATTTTATTCCAGACTACCATCATCTGATGTGATATACCACTTCCCCTAGATGAAAGCAAACGAAAGGAGCTGCTTGAGAATTGGTCATACAACTGGTTGGGCCTCACGTCACAGCCTATAGATGCAATTTACACCTACTTTGGAGCGAAGGTAATATGTCGTTCCCTGATGATCTGCGGGGCACTGTCTTTAGGCAGCGTGAATAACTCAAACTGAGTTGAGGAGTTGATTTTACTATGTTAGACAGTGGTCGGAACGACTGGCACTTATCTTGGGATGACATTTGCAGATTGGGATATACTTCGCTTTCTTAGGGATGTACACTCAATGGCTTGCCCTCCCGGCGTTGTTGGGCCTTTTCTTTTACTTCAGAAACCTTGGGTATGGTCTTGCTCCATCCATATCATGTTATCTGTTTATGGGATACCCAATTTTGACATGCTTGTGCAGGTTGCATGATAAGTACAGACTCTGTGGTCTAACTAGCCACGTATGGTTGCTCAAAACTGTTGCAGATTCTGGGAACCATATGTTCCATCTTTATTCTCAATATTTGTTGTCATATGGGCAGTGGTCTTTCTGCAGTTCTGGAAACGCAAAAATGCAGAGCTTTTGACAAGGTAACTCAGAAGAATTTGTTTACAATGACCTATTCAGAATGCAACATTGATGGGTGGATTTTTTCTATGCAGGTGGGGAATGAGCTCTGATTATGGTGAGCACATTGTAAGCAGACACTATAACCAGCAGGAGAAAGAAAAACTGCTAAAAGGAGTGCTCAGTGAGCATCAGCGTGTGGAGTCAAATATAATTGAGCTTGAGAATAGACTCCTCCAGAGGGATGAATGGTTGGAACAGCTCAGGAGTGTTCGCAACAACGCCATTGTTATTGCTGGGATCTTGTGTCTGCAGCTGCCTTTTGAACTTGCTTATGCGCATATCAGCAAGATCACATCTTATGATGCTTTGAGGTAAAGGTTGATGCATTATGGTCTGGACTAACCTGGCTTGACTGTGTAGGCATGGCTTAATGCAGACTTTCGTGGATGTTTCCTTCCTCTGTTCGTGAGCCCTAATAGGTCTCTGGGATTTCTTCTGTCATGGTAGGTATGCTCTTACTGCTGTTTACGTACTATCGATTCAACTGTTTACGAGAATCGGAGGCAAAGTTGCAATGAAGCTCTCCAAAACTCAACGTTATCCCACAGAGGCTGCAAAATCTGACAGCCTTGTATACAAGGTTTGTGCATACTGGTTGTTTATTTGCTAACTCATGTTGGTGGATGGCTTTGGGCTGAATTGATCACGAATATGGTTGTCCCTCTGTATATTGCTAATTGGCAGGTTTTTGGAATCTACTTCATGCAATCATATATCGGATTGTTCTATCATGCTTTGTTCCATAGAGACTTCAAGGTTCTGCGTCGAATCCTGACAGAAAGATTGATCGTTTCCGAGGTGTTTGGCACTACATCCCTCACTGAAATTCACTGAAATTGCTTCGGACAGTGGTCATATTCGTGTAGAACACTATGGTTATCTCTATGTGCATTGATTGCTGAGATTGCCATGCGTCTCTCCATTGTGCTTTTGACATGATTTTGTGCCATCCTGCATCTTGCAGCTGATCAACAATGTTTCGGAGAACCTTATCCCATACCTTTCTTATCGGTATAATCAGTATAAGGCTTACAAGTACGTGCTGGCACCATCCGGGTCTTAAGTCTCCTACACATCGTCCTTATACTCCAATTAGCATTTTGAATAAATTAAGCTGATAATGTCATGTGAACCAGGTCGGAGCAGGACGAGAAGAACGAAACTGGAGAGAAAAGTGAAAAACTTTACTCATCTCGAATTCACAAAGAATACCTGAAGCCACCCTATGCAGCAAGCATTTGTGATGACTGGGAGGATGGCCTTTTCGACGGTGAGAGTCAGTGATGCTCTTCTGCAACGTACTGACATTCATTGCAGGTGTCTAACAGGTCTTTTTTCTGCTTGCAGACTTCCTGGAGCTTGCTTTGCAGTTCGGCATGGTTACTATGTTTGCATGCGCGTTCCCACTTGTTTCTGCTCTTGCACTTCTTGTAAGCTCTATCCCTGGCTTTTAGCGCAGTAGTAGGATTGTGCTTTTCTGTTCAAACGGCTTCAACAGCCACGTGGTGCATGAGCTCTCTGTTCTTGTCTTGACAGAACAACCTCATGGAGATCAGATCCGATTCATTCAAGTTACTAGCTATAATGCGACGGCCTGTGCCCCATGCGGCAGCTTCCATCGGTGCATGGCTGAATATTTTTCAGGTCGGTAGTTTAGAGTTGTAGAACCGCTAAACACCTGCCACAACCTCACAACGCTGAGCCTGACTTCACTGATGTTTATTTCGCAGCATCTTGGCGTTGTGGCAATTGTCACCAATTGTGCACTTCTAGTATGTCTGTACGATGAAGTCGGACGATGGAAGATCGAACCAGGACTTGCAGTGATTCTTGTGATGGAGCATTTGTTGCTGCTCGCGAAGTTTGGTTTCTCTTGGTTTGTCCCAGAGGTAAGGTCCACTGATCGTGACGTTGTTTTGAGTCATTCGAGGAGACAAAATGTATGTGCTCTTTACAATGAGAACAACATTTTTCCTGTCGCAGGAGCCGGCGTGGGTGAAGGCCAAACGAATGAGGCGTAACAGGATCCAAGATTGTTTCTCCCTTGAGATGCTGAGTAAATTGGAGTCGAGCAAGACTGATAAAGCTCTTCACATCTGAGAATGTATATCACGTCCTCTGTACTCTTGTATTATTGCTGTTTGAAACGACTTAGCACGAATCAGAATTTCACTACTTATTCAAGAACTTCTGCAAAACTTCCGCTGGCTTCATAAAATTGTCGGCTTCAAGCTCACGTTGATGCTGTTCGAGAAGTCGTTCGGTTCACCTAGTTTTCCTGGTGCAATGACCAGAACCGTGGAATCATCAGTATCTTAATAGCCATCCCGCCGGCAACAGGAAGCGGCTCCATGGACTTCATGTTGCTGCCACTGTTGCAGGCGATGGAAGCCATGACAATGCCGCAGTTGCAGGCGGAGGAAAGCCGGTGCCCTAATATGCTAGTCAAGGTTGCCTCGCTTCTTCGGTTGCACCGCTGAGATTGCTCTGCCTAGCACGCAAGCTATGCTCGGTTGCAGATGATATCCTGGTTGTGATTTACGGCTCCCATGGCATGGGATGCAGATCAATGACGGGAACGAGGAGGAAAGGCCGGCTACATCTCGGATACGATGTGGTGATATTTTGTTATGGCGTCCTGGTTACGTCTTTAGGAAAACGGACAAGGCATGTGAAAGACTCACAGTGCGCCTGTCATGGCGCTGCAGGAGGCGCCGCAGGAAGTGCGGGAGGGAGCGCCACAAGTGCTTCACAGCGCACTGGCAGGTGCAAGAGCAAGGGCAAGGGCAAGGGCAAGGTACCTGTTGATGATTCCTCAGCCTGTCTTCATTCGACCAGAGTCGATGAACGGGCAGACAGCGAGGCAAGAACAAGCGGTGCGGGGCATAAGGTGCTACGGCAGCACCCTTTCCCCTTCCAGAAGCGCTCATTCAACGTTCCTGAGAGCAAAGTGGCGGCCAAGCTGCAAAAGTTGGCTCGGGTGGTGGCTTGTATGGGGAATGACGAGATTCCGAGCATCATCGGCCGCTACCTGAGCAGCAAGGACGAGTTGAGGACCAATCACGAGGGACATTTCGTGTTTGTCTCCAGGCAGATCATTGTTCCCACGGGAAAGAATCATGTGGATGTGGCTGAAGACAGGCCAGCGGGCTCTGGCTTCGGCATGTTCTTTAAGGTCGGAAGTGAGCTGGAGTCGTCAGGGGAGGCGTTGATGGCAAGCAACGGGAAGTTCTTCGCGCCTGTACTGCCTCTGTCCTTCGGCAGGAAGAGCGACCCGAGGATGTGGTTCAATCAAAGTGCGGTGCTGGCAGACACGGGCTGCAACCAAACCACATTCGATTTCTCTCTGCTGCTGCACTTGCTCAACAGCGAATATCGGGACGAGTACGCCGCTGTTGTCAGAGGCCTCCGAGTGGTGGGAGGCATCGTGGTGGTCTTGGTCGGCAGGATGGAGATCACCTTCTGCGGGCAGTATTTCCCATCCCTCCCCATCCGGTACGCGGACCTTCCTCATGTTGCTGTCATTGGTAGGGACCTGCTCAGTGAAGGAAGGTTGTTATACGATGGCGCCAACACGCGATTGCTCGTCAGCAAACCCAGTTGAACTGAGTCGATTAATATTCACGACCAAAATAATTCCCCAAGTATGAATTCATCTCCTTGATTGGGGACCACTTACGAACTAATCTTTTGGAGGGAAGACTCTACCTGAACGAATCTATGGTACATAGGTATTTGAAATGAGTGTGTACACTCTCGCGGAGCTTTTGGTGGGAAGACGCTACATATGAACTAATCTATGGTACATGGGTATTTAAAACGAGTGTGTACACTCTCGAGGAGCTTTCCAATATACTCTCTGCATTCTCTTTTGGAGGGAAGACTCTACCTGAACGAATCTATGGTACATAGGTATTTGAAATGAGTGTGTACACTCTCGCGGAGCTTTTGGTGGGAAGACGCTACATATGAACTAATCTATGGTACATGGGTATTTAAAACGAGTGTGTACACTCTCGAGGAGCTTTCCAATATACTCTCTGCATTCTCTTTTGGAGAGGAGTGAGGTCGGTAAAGCGCTTCCAATCCTCGAGAACTAACCTGAGGTCCGCAAGTTTCCTTTGGAGGCCTGTGCAGCAATTGGCGTGCATAGTGCAAACTTGGTCGAAGTCCTTGCTCACTTCGCAGAATCCTCCAAAGTAAAGCGTGTCCAGGAATTCCACCTTGATACCTATCTTCTGATAAGTCTCATCGCCCTTAATGAAATTGAACACATCTTGGTCATGCTTATGCGGATGTTTCAGCCGAGATGCGTGCCAATATTTGTAAAATTCCCGTGTTCTTTCGTTGGCGCGAACATACACAAACCCTCCATTCGGCAAGTTGCTAAGGTCTGTGGGATGGCCGCTGTACTTATCACAGGCAATCTGGAAATCGGGTTCCTTGGAAAATATCGGGAAAGGGTTGCGCAACCACATTACGTCCGCGTCCTGCGCAGTTCACAAGCAGTGCTGGTGAGCCGTCCTGTTGTCACTTGGTTACACTCCTAAACAAACCAAAAACACAGAACACAATGAGATGCAAATTTTGATTCCAGGAAGGTTGAAGAGTCAGCATTGTAGTCACCGTGAAGACAAAATTGTAGCCAAGATCAAGCACTCCTCGAAGAAACTCTATTCTCCGCCACATCATTTTCAAATAGTCATCTGTCATGAAAAATTTCTCCCCAGCGAAATCTACTCCCTCAGTCCTCAGACGGTAGCAGTGCTCGTGACTGTGAACACAGCGGTTGTAAGAAAACTCATCCAGAGTCACAACGACAAGATGGTGGACAAGGTGGCTGATGTTCTCCCCCCGTTGGAAGCTGCTGAGAAACAGGTCAAACATAGAGTTCTCAACCGCCCACGCTTGATTCAAAGTTGTAATAATTACAGTTTTATCTTCAGTAGCAGCCCTCTCTAGCACTCCTTGCAAATACGGTAGCTCGCTCTGCACCAGACCCACACGAATTAATCAAACAATCTCTAAAGAAGTGTTCACGCTAAGGGTTAATGACCCCACCTCAGACTAATAAAACAGCTGAAATGAAACTCAAGCTAGCCAAAAAGGTACCCTATCCATTTCTGCGATGGCACCGAACCGGGCTCTGAGTTCCAGGAATATGCGTATTACTGACCATTTTCCGTATGGAAAAAAGGGTCAATAATACGCGTACACCCGTGACCTGTGGCAATGGCACCCTGGTGGCACAGGGCCGAGTGGCTACCGAAATAAAGCCTGCAGAGATCCCCTCACCTGCCACTGGGTGCGCACAGGGCCGAGTGGCTCCCGAAACAAAGCCTGCAGAGATCCCCTCACCTGCCTTTGGATGCTCACAGGCTCAAGTTTGAAAGCAAAACAGCGCAAACAACGAAAAAATGCCTCACCGCGTTTCCTTTGGCGCCAAGCCAATCGTCATCCCCCACCACCAATTGCTTCCATCTCTCCGCAACAGACTCTGGTGAAATCATCTTGAACACTCCGTGCGTCTGGAGAATGACTAGATACGGAAACACCACGAACGTGGTGCAAACCACCACGCGGATCACATCCTTCAACTTCAACCTGGTAATCATCGACATGGCTGCGGAACCTCACCCTCTTCCAGCTCCCGGAGCAGGGGAAACGAAATTCCTGCTTGTGACACCACAAAATACTCCAAATCCGCGTCACAGCCGCAACAACAACATCACCGCTCACGGCAGCCGGCACTTCTCAGCCTCGCAATTCCCGCCACAAAATCAACCTCAAACACTCTCCAACACAAACAGCTGTACAAAACTTCTCTCCACATCCCGATCCCTGCTCTCCAAATTCAGCTCCTCCACAATTCCGGCTCAAATCTCAGACTCCACTCCAACCCCTCCCTTCCAACCTCAGCTCCACTTCCCTTCCCTTCGCCTTCCTTGCACCAAAAACCAGACTCCGGACCGCGACCAAACATTCCGCAACCCCGCTCCTACGCCGCTGCAATCCACGCCTCGTCTCCAGACCGACTCCGAGTGCGCACTCCGCTGGCCCGAGAGGCGGCAGACTGGGAGTCTGCATATGGCAGGTTCGGATCCGGTCCGCAACCCGTGCCGCCCGCCTCCCCCGGTCGCCGCCCGGCCCGGACTCAACCCAGTCAATACGCGCTCCTTCGACTCCGGACCAACTCAACCATATGCTATTTGCAACCTACAAGCAGGTAGGTACATACTTCCATATACATATCTGGTCTATCTACTGTAGTAGACGTGTCCCTCTCGAGACGGAAGGCATGCCTGTAGATCACTTGTCGCGTGCACATGCGCCGGTCGGCTACCATCCCAAAACCGGTCGTGCGCCAACTCCGACCCGCCTCCCCCTCGCGCCTGCCCTAACACGTAAGCCGTACACGAACCGGAAGCAAGGCTTCCACTTTTCGCAAACAAAACAAAGCAAATAGCAATCGCTTATACTGTAGTAAAGAAGTAGCGTTAACCTCCCGCTGGAATCGACTTGAAATTGGTAACTTCCTAAGCTTCCATGCTACACACAATGCAGGACCTGGTCGGAAGCTACCAAATGAAGAACAGGGATTAGGTTAGGTTTCCCCGTAGTTCATGAAGGACTTCAGGCAAAGGACGAAGTGAAGTCTGACAAAGTGGGTTACACGACGCTCCCTGGCAATGCAACCTAATAAGTAAGCTTTTAGTTAGTAGCACTGTGCTGGGTCGGCACCGCCAAGTGAACTTGCAGTTGGAGTGAAGTCTAAAAAATCCTTGTTCCTAGTTTGTCACAGCGTAACAGCACGAAACTCCAAGTCCAACTTCCAAGGCGGCGAGTATTATCATTTGCACATGCAGCACGGATTCAACATAATAGGGACATAAGTCGGGAAACTCGATTGGGAAGCGCGATTCGTGAATCATGCATGAGTCGTGTCCTTGGAATGGCGGGCTGGTTAAAATGCTAAATTTTATAAGTGTAGTGGTGAGTGCTTATAAGTAGTTGTGGCTTGTTCCCGAGAACGCCAGCTGGCGCTGGCTCCCGTCCCGTTCCGGTCCGTGTGGGAATGGCCGGGCAACCACAACACCATGTAATGAGCTCGCAACACGGTGCGGGCGTTGCGAGGCAATGCGGGCGGCGATGGAGTCAGGTAGGCAGGCGAGGCGGGGAGTGCGAGGTAGGCGGCTATGGCGGAGACGAAGCACACGGCGGCGATGCCGGATTCGCCTTCACACCTGGGTACGAGCCGTCGGCGCCGCCGGCTCCGCCGGGGCTCGGGGGCAGGCAGCAGGGCACGGATTTCTTCCTGGGAGGGGAGTATCCGCCGGCGGAGTTCCGGCGAGGGGCCGGGCTAGGGCGGGGGACGCTGCCGGTGCAGGCGCAGGAGCAGGAGCTGGGGGAGACGGTGGGGCAGAGGATTGTGGGAGTGCTGGCGGGCGTGGCGCGCGGGCTATGGCGGACGTCGCACACGGTGCTGCGGCTGGAGCTCCGGCGGGAGTGGGGTACGGCTACATCCCGCCTGTGAGCCGGCTGCAGCCTGGGCGCACCATCGCGGACCAGCCCGGGGCCACGGCGTCCACAGGCGGGCCTTGTATGGCGGCCAGGCCGAGGTTTCTCCGACCAGGAGTTGCAGGGAGCGGGGAAGTTGCTGCAGGGCGGGGGGAGGCTGAAGCTCATGCAGATATGGGAGTTTTCGGACCAGGCGGAGGAGATGGGTGGAGGAGAGGTGCTCGTGCTTGGAAATGGAAATGGAACTGGAAACGGAGATGGAAAGGGCGCTGTGGAGGGAGCGGGGGAGGGATTGGAGGTTGGGAGGAGACGGAGGAGGATGAGGTTTCCGTGGCGGGTGAACCTCGGGCTTGGAGCCAGCGTGGAGATGGAGAAAGGGATGTTGGAGCCGCGGCTGCGGGTGCGGGGAGATCATGTGGCTCTGCATCTCCTGCCGGACCCGGTGCTGGAGTTCCGCGGGAAGTGGCCCGTGCTCAACACGCAGCTGGCCGTGGATGTGCGGTACCGGGTGCCGCTGCAAGGGTTGCACCGGTTCTGGGAGGATTCCGGGGCCAGGCTCATGGTGAATCTGTTTAATCCGCTGGGAACAGGAGTCCATCTTACGCCCGGGGGATTGGAGTTCGATGAGCACGTGCTGCAGGTAGGGAAGTACACCACGATTAGGGTGGCGGCTTCTGTGGATTTCCCCCGCCAGTTTCCCCTGTCCGAAGGGGAGCAGCCTGTCAAGGTTCGGATCAACCGGCTAGGGCTCAAGACCAGAGTACTATAGAGTATTGGAATGGTGGGGTTTGTGGACCCGGGGACAGCATCTGCGCACATGCATTCTGTGCTTGCTGCACGCCGTCGGAAACACATGTTGGATGACACAGGAGTCGCTGATCAACAAATGGAATCGGCGTGGTAGGAGGTGGGTGCAAGGACGGGTAACGTTCAAGAGAGTAGCCAAAAGAAGGCAACAACCCCGACTGCACCGAAAGCATACTGGATTTGACCAGACTTGAGTCTGAGGACCTTGAAAGGGAGGTTTGTGACAGCCCACACACCTTTCCCATTCCAAGAGGAAGTAGGTTGGGTCCGGTCTGATCGGGTTGGATCAGTCACATCATAAACGTCCTCCATGACTGGGCATTGTTGTTTTTGAGTTTGGATTCTTCCTGTAGTGGGAGACAAGATGCAGTGGATTGTCCGTATTGCTTGGCTTGCCTTGTGCGGGTGGTGGTAGGAGTGCCGACTTTCGTACAACCTTTTCCAGGCTCCAATGATGTCCTGAGAAGATTCCCACCGGTTGTGTGTTGATTCTGCAGTGCTGGTAGACTCAGATTACGCCTGCATCAATCTCTGGAGGTCTGTGTAGCTGCGATGAAGCAGTGGTGGAGCTACCGTCCTCCTGTAGAGCCTGCAGGGTTGAGTATATTACGGTAAAGCTTGTCCCAATGAAGCAGAACTGGAGAGAGCTACTTGCAGAATGCAGAACATACCTCCTCTGTCGAATCCGAGGGTGGGTTGGAGTTATGTGTTGGCCGCAAAGCTCTTGCGAGTACTCTCCTGTTTCTCCTTTGTTGACGAGCTCGCCAGCATTCCAGTACAAGACGGAGGATTGTGGTTACACCCAAGAAAATCAAGACACCTGCAACAATGGTCGGACCGTAGTGAATGAAGGGCAAGCTCTGTGCTAAGGTTTTGGTCCATTTTCAACTCTGATAATTCACATGTGGTGCATGACATGCTTGATGAAAGTTCCACTTGCAGTATTTGCCAAAAACATCGGCATACAAGAAGATGTACCTATAATGATATTCACAGGAAGAGCCGAGGCCCCAAGAAATACGGAAATTAGTACGTCAAAGAGTAGTCCGCTGACGAGGATCACCAGGGCCACCCAGAGCGGCTGGAGACGAAACTGTGAATCAGAACAGAAGCAGAACAACCTTGCTTGAAATGTAGATGGTGGTACATACGAGAAACAGGACTGCAAAAAAGCAACTCAGTTCGTACCCTGTTTGGAGCTTGCCCATCTAACGTCCACACCCAGAATTGCTGCTGCAGAGAACAGGACAAATCTGATCAGCGAGGACCACTTAACTGGAAAGAGCTCGCGAGATTTCTAAACAAGAGTGCAGTCGCCGACTTACTCCTGGTTGCGTCATCGGAGGAAGGACGTTCAGGCAGATCTCCCTGAAGAGAAAAACAGGGCATGAGTCTGAGAGGGAAGGAAACAGGAAACAGAATTCCAGGGGAGATGAGGATGCCAGCAACCTTACTTGCATATCTCGCAGTCGTTGGTGCCCCTTGTGGCAAACCATGCGTCTATGCATGTCCGGTGGGCCACAGCCAGTCCACCCCGACAAGCACATCCCAATTCAATCAGCGGCTCTTCAGATGTGTGCTGACAGATCCTGCCAACCAACTTAGCAGCCATGAGAGACCCACTCCTCCATCCCATCCCATCCCATCCCATCCATCCCCGGCTTCCCAGCTCCCACAGCCATATCTCACCTGCAGGTGTCCCCGCTGCTGGAGCTCCGGGGAATGTCAGACCCCGAGCCCGTCCCGCCCGTCTCCTCCCTTCCATCCGCATTTCCGACATCCGAGGCGTTGGAATTCCGCAATTCAGACCCGCTCTCCTGCACATCCTTCACCTCCACCACCACGGTTGTCTGCTCCCCGCTCTCCTCCGCATCCTTCACCTCCACCACCACCACCACCTGCTCCCCGCGACCGCCCTCCTCCTGCGCCCGCTCCGCCTCCCCCGACCCCTGCTGCTCCTCTAGCTCCGTGTGGCTGCCAGTCGGCGACTGCTGGTCGTGAATTCTTTCCGACTGCTCAGCCCTGATCCACAAGCCCCGCACCGACGACAACATTCTCGGCAGCATGCTGGTCAGTCCTGCCCTGGCAGCAGGAAGCGCACCTCCGGTCTCCTTGCTTACAATTGCTGTTGCCGCTCATTCCAATCCAGCACCACCGTGTGGGGCCACACTGCGTCACAGGAACCGCAGCAGCGTAACATGTCCACCATAGCCTGGCAGCCTCAGCCTCTCTCCCGCCTCCGGGCCTTTTGCAATGCACAACCGATCCCAATGCCCTCCCCTTACTCGGACACTTCCGTGAGCACCAATCGCCTTGGAATTCAGCACTTCGCACGCATCGATGAGGGATTTTGGTTGAGCGTGCCTTCCTTCTCCTGACGCACGTGTAATGTTAAATGCAATATTCTAACTACATATGCAAAAACTTACCCACTACGGAGGACTGTCCATATGGGTGTTCACAACTTTTTCCATGCATATAGAGAAGCTGGACAATTTTGTATGGAGGTGATCTCTCGATTGTTTGAAGACATGCTTTTGTTGGGAAGTGCTTGCACAATCGGAGTAGTTTTTGTATGTCATACAGACTATTAGAGTGTAAGGGGTTGCATGTCGTAAGACCATTTTTGAATGTAAGGGAGTCGTGCATATTGTATATCAGGCTAGCTGGACATACCATTCAAGGGTTGCTATTTTGTATTAGGGTTCTGGAGTTTCCACCTCTGGTATACATTGTTCACGATAGAGCACATCATTAACTCCAGTATGTATTGTTCATGACAGAGCAATTTAACCATTCATGGTGTGTGTGAGGCTTACCGGGGGGCCGAGCATTGTGAGGCTTGCTGGAGGGCCGAGCATGACAGAGTACATTTAATCATTTATCATATATGTTATGAAGCTTGCTGGAGGACTGAGCATTGTGATCATTGTTACATATTTTATACCCTATAGATGGTTAGCATTTAGTAGCATTTAGTAAATACGACAGTTCGGATCAAGAATTTAGAAGAAAGAGCCACTGTAGGGTAAGTACGATAGCGATGAAAGTGGGTTTCTTGATCGGTAGCCTTCCAGCCGTCCTACTAATCACAACAGGCTGGACTACAACCTATGCTTACATGAAGTTACCAGCCTTCCAGCCGTCCTACTAATCAAAACAGGCGGAGCTACAACCTATGCTTACATGAAGTTTCCAGCCTTCCAGCCGTCCTACTAATCACAACAGGCGGGGGTACAACCTATGCTTACATGAAGTTACCAGCCTTCCAGCCGTCCTACTAATCACAGCAGGCGGGGCTACAACCTATGCTTACATGAAGTTACCAGCCTTCCAGTCGTTCTACTAGTCACAGCAGGCGGGGCTACAACCTATGCTTACATGAAGTTACCAGCTCTCGCAACACAGCCTTTGCTAACACCCAGGATAGCCCGTCTAATTCAAGACGTTGGATGCACTCCAATCAAAATGAAGCATCACGAGTCTCTGCTGCTTATGCTCGTCTCTCTGAGAAGTACCTTGAGGAAGCAATCACTGGTCACTCCTTCAACCTTCTCCACAATCAAACCGTTGTTTCGCAACAGGAACATGAGTAACTCGATGGGATCATTTGCTTTCACTGACTTGGATTCCGGTGTCTGCGGCAGGTTGCACACTATGGCAACCTCAAGGACGGGCTCTCCGATTGCTGTCCACCATCGTCACTAGGATTGCTCACTGTCCCTTTGGGCGGAGTAGCTTGCAATCAATGCAATCCAGGCGACTAGGTCCCTTTCATGCAACAAATCAAAATCCTACTGTGCATCAAGGCATGCACCCAGACTTTCCATACATGTTCATCAAACTGCCAGCGTCAAGTACATCAGCTGCGAGCCCTTGCTCTTCAATCTGTGCATGCAGCTACCTTCCGAGAAGCAAAGCTGCCAAATTTGCACATGTCTGCAGGAGGAACAACAAATGTAACGGAATTGCGTACATCGGTGCTTCTTCTTGCATGACACTGTAAAGGCAAAGGGGTTCCTGGTTCATGCCTTGCTCGGAATACCCTGCACCTTATAAGAGCAGTCCACGTTACAACCTCTTTTTCACTGAGTCCCTCAAATACTCTTTGCGCATCCTCGCTGAACGCCGGTATCAACCTGCCAGTCCCAATTCCCATGACCGCTTAATCTTCCCTTCCCATGCCTGAATCGATAATGGGCTGGCAAAGCTTTGCAAATTTCTCCGGACACACATTCAAGGCATCGAGGCATGGGCCAGTAGCCTTGCAGGTTGTAAGCAACTGTGGGAAGCTTGACTTTCATGAAAGGAGGGAGCATGTGGTGGACCAAGCTTAAAGAGGCCCATTTTTCCCTTTTGTGAGCCTTCCAGGCTTTTGTAGAATAAGTTGGCCTGGTTGGCGGCAATGGCAAGCAGATGTAGTGCCGCACTTAGCATCGTATCGTCTACCTTGTTCAGCCTTGTTCAGAGTCTCCAGATGTTGTGGAGTTCTCAAACCTGGAGGAACTCCGGTTAGAAGGAAATGGTATGGAGGGTATGTGAATCAAAAACGTTCCCATCCGTAAAATTGGCTCTAACAAACCACACTGTATTAACAAGCTTACATGGGAAGAATGCATGCTCAAGAATGTGAGGTATGGGTTCTCATGTGCCAAGTACCTTAACTGTCACCAAAAATATGCTTCAACATATCAGCCTGGCATCGAAAGGATTGTTTGCAACCCGTGTGAGCGCAAGGCACCATTTCTGATGCCATTTTATCGAAGAATCAGAAACAACACAGGAGAACACATGCGACAAAGCCGACTCCAGTTTCCCCCAATCCTCGCCCTTGAGCACCCAGTCGAACGTCGAATCATCAATTGCACGCCGAGCTCAGCGAGCATGAAGTCATCATCCACGGGACCCTGAGTTTAAATACATGGCGAAAGCTTCAACATAGAAGGTTAAAACCGTCAAGTATGGAAAGGCCCGAGCATAGGAGAATTCATAGTTAGATAGGAGTGCGAGATTACGAATTTCTTGAAACTATGTACATATGTACATGTACATCTACAGGTGTACATACGCCCGTGTAGCCGATTCCCCCCTTCTCCGCGGCAGGGCAGGAAGGAGCGTGTGGGCCGATTGCCCCAGTCTCTCCTCCCGCTTTGTTTGCATCCTATGCGGGGGCCGCTCTTTCCTGCGGTGCCGCCTCACGGCTGCCAGCGGGCTTCCCCCGTCTTGTGCCCTCGGGCAAGGGTTTCTGCTGGGCCGCAGCTGAATTGGGGAGTCCGTTGCTGTTGTTGTTGCTGAGAAATCGGTTTTGTGCTCGCCTTGTCTGAGGCGAGGTGAGATGGTGACGAGCCCTTGCTGATCAGTGTCGGATCTTGAGTGTGCTGGGCGGAGATGTCGGTATTTTCGGTGACCACTTTGGACAGGCTCATTGAGTCGCTGGATGAGCGGGGGGCGGCGTCCTCCAGGCTGGCCAGTGCCGTGGAGCAATGTTGCTCGGCGGCCTCGTCTTTGAAGACTGTGGCTTCGTCTTATGCGTCCTCTTTGAAAGGATCGCAGGCTGCCGCTTCGGCCCTGCCCGCTTCCTTTGTTCTAAGGAGCTCTCCTCGGCTGACTAGTTCTCAGGACCTGCCTGCTGTGTCTGGGTTGGAGATTCCCGGTGCAGATGGGGTTGAACAGGTCGGCGGGTTGGGTGGGATCGGTGGGAGTGCCCGTGGGGAAGAGGTTGTGGAAGGCAGGCCGCGGTTGAGCAGGAGTTTGTCTGCCGGCCGAAGTCGGACGCTGAAGAATCTGCTTGCTCAGTCGTTGGAGGCAGGCAGGGAATCCGGGGTTGATTGCAGGGCTCAAGACTTCGCGGTTACGGGGCCTGGGGAATGCGTTCATGACGCCGACCTGGAGTTCTGTGCTCATAGGCCTGGCTCGTCCCCACACCCTAGCATCCGCTCTTCCGCCGGTGACGAGTATGTTGATGCATCGGATATTTTCTACGATGGTGAGCGCTTGTTGGCAATACCGCGACTTCCATAGCTGGAATTCGCTCTTGTTCGTCCATGAAGGATGCTGATTCTGTCTGGATGTCTGTGATTTTTGCCTCTCCAAGTCTTTACTGTTGTGGCCATTTGACTTGACAGCTACCATGATGTGTGGCTGTGCTTAACCTAAGGGTTTTAATGTTTGTCAAATTGCCCTTGCTGGCTGGTGTTTTGTGACTGGGCATTTGGCATCTTGTTTGACTTACAAGAATGCATCTAATGTCTTGCTGCAGGGTCCTCAAGTGATGATGAAAGCTCAACGTCAGCCCAATTTAAAGAACGGAGTTATTTTCCAAGTCTTGCAGCGTATCGGGATTTAGCTTTGCAGCTGCAACGTGAGATTGAAAAACGTAGACAGATCGAAGGTGTGGTATCGACGTTGCAAGAGGAGCTTGAGGTGAGAAGGCTGTGTTCAGTAGTGCCTCTCAGTGTCTCCAGTGTGAGCGCGGAGCTGGCAGCATCAAAAAAGCTAGAGGACGAGTGGCTTCAAAAGATGTCAGTCGCCCGCATATTGGCTGGGGCTATCGCTAGAGGGGTTGCCAAGGCAGAGGCACAGGAAGAGCTGAAAAGTGTCATTGGGGATAAGAATCGTGAGCTATCGAGGTATCGTGACAAAATTCATTACTATGAGACCATCATCCATGAGATGTCGCAGATCAATCAACAATCGATCGGTGAGCAGTTCGTTATTCTCAACGGCCTTGACAGTTTTTGTATGGTGCTTTCTGAATTTCCTTGTTTATGTACGCTCTGCACTTGCTTTTTCATGTGCATTCTGCATTTGCTTGTTCATGTGCTTTCTGCATGTGCTTGCTCATGTCCTTTAGTAAACCAAAACCATGTTATGCATTTTTGTCCTCCCCCTTTGTGGACTGCAAGTGATCCATGCTTAAGCTGTGTGCACTGTTGTTCCGTACTGCAGAAACAGCTCGGCAACGAAGGCGAAGGCGTCAGAAGGTAACCCGTTGGGTTATGGGATCTGTGGGACTAGCAGTGTGCCTAGGTTTGTCTGCTGCGGCGGTCCACCGCTACGGTGTTTGGGAGCAGATCAAGGACCTGAAGTGGAAAACATCTTCCGCTGGCAATGAGTGTCAGAATCTAGCAGAGAGTACTGTCAGTCATGATTTTGCAGGTGAGATCTTTGCTGAACTGTAATGCACCCTATATGAGGAGGCAATTGATATGGGATGGGCAGTCGAGTACGGCAGGGGAATGTTGTATCGCCTCAGAACTGTCGGTTTCTTCCGTTTGTTCTCTGGTGACGTCCTCGTTGTGAGAAAACTTGTGTACACACACAGTAAAAACTCTGATGCGAAATGCTGTCTAATTTTGTAAATTCCAACCGAAAGTCGGTTGATCAGTGCAATGATTCCGGAACCACTTGTCAGATCAATTTGACGAAGGCTGAGAGGACGATCACGGCATTCTGAGCCGCAAGGCTTGCGAAGGTTGCTATCGTATTGGGGTCTGCCGAACCTCCAGCCAAGTCGGAAAGCGATCTGAAAGCAATGAAGGGCACGCCATTGGCAAGACAAGTCTGCAGGAAAAAACTTGCGGTGAGCGACATGGGGTTTCAAGTGCAGAAATCGGAATCCGCATTCCCTCACCAAAGACACAGCTGCCGACTCCATGTCCACAGACGTGGCCTTGAACTTCTTGTACAGGAAATCCCGGTATGCAGCGTTGTCAAGGAAGATGTTGGCACTCACAGCTCGCCGGCCAACCACCAACTTCGGGGCCGGGTCCAGGCACGAGCTGCTGTTCCCGGTCACACAATCGTCCAAAGTCACATTCTGCAAACACACAGGAGGTTCACCCGTCAGTCGGCGAGAGACTGGTTACAACCCAATTAGCGTGTGCGACAACAAGATGGGATTGCAGGCAGAGAAGTGCTGGAATCATCCTCACCGCAATTTTCTTGGCAATCTTGTAGAATGTCTTGTCCACTGGAACATAGAAGAAGTGCTGCCGGACTTCTGGCGTTCCTGATACCGGGAACACCTCTTCCGGGTTGTACCAGATGTTGTTCAGCAGATTGTCCTTCTTGCCTGCGGGAACGTTGTACTTGCCTACGTCCAAGTACCCAATGTCTTCAGTGAAGTCCCCGTTCTGCTGAAGGGGCAGAAGGTCGTTGGGTCCCTGCCCATACCTCTGCAGCACAAACCCAAGTAAGTCCCTAGACTTAGCTTTGTTCCCTCACAAGGATCCCAAGCACCAGCACCGGCACCTGCCAAACCCACAGCCCAGTATGCGCCCAGTACTTGGGGATGCTGACATCCCCTATGTTGAGAGCGTCCGACACCCCACCCGCAATCCCGTAGTGCAAAACCCCTGAAATGTCAAAGAAATCGAGTAACTGCTGCGTGCTGATCCCTGCATTCAGCTGGCCCAGGCGCACAGGAAGTGTCAGTACAGACGCAGAACACTGCACTAGTAAGTCTTCGAGCTCGCTAAGAATCCTGCCCCCACATTACCATGGACAACCCGCACATGACAGCGATTATCTTGCGACCTTCAATGCTCCCAATGTGGAATCTCCGGCCTGCAGCCCAGTTAACCAGTTCAAGCTTCCCACCAGGACGAAAATTCTCGCCTCCCCTTCTATCCTGACTTAATCTGTTCTATCCTATTCAATTCCTGCATGCCAACATGCATCAAACTCTAAAATCACAGCAAGCCTCCTGCATTCCTGCACTTCGCACCTGCGAGATCAAGGAACGGAATGGAAGGGTGTGCAGTGAAGACGCTGGGAACCAGGAGGGGAGCCAGCTCGTAGTTGTTGGGCACCACCAGCCCCAACCACGGCCCCTCTTCGTTCACCTTCTGAGCCAAACGGAACGCGGTTCTGTTGGCCGGAAGGCCGGCCACCCCGGCCACCACCAGCAGCACCAGCACCAGCACCAGCTCGAGTCCCAGAACCAGGCCGCTGCAACCCGCCATGGCCGCACCCGCACCTGTCGCAGCCAAGCTCCACGACGCGCTCACGGGCAGGGCTGCAGGATCATCATCAGGAGCAATGGAGCCGGTGCATTATCGGCCGGCTAGCCGCCCGACGTCTGGCCTTTGACCCATCTGCTTTTCTGCAAGCTGCCCAGCCTTCATCCTGACGGCCCA
Source organism: Anthoceros angustus (assembly GCA_010909165.1). NCBI lineage: Eukaryota > Viridiplantae > Streptophyta > Anthocerotopsida > Anthocerotales > Anthocerotaceae > Anthoceros > Anthoceros angustus. The sequence goes on from MU008163.1 coordinate 1,316,165, forward strand.
AAGTCGTCAGCATGAAAAACGCTCGCAGCGTGGATGTTCGTGACAGCCACTTCTCGTCAGCTCGGCACATATCCCCGATTCGCTCCGGATTCTTTCCTGCTTTCGTGCACGTCGCTACGTTTCTTCTCTTTCCTTTTCCTGACGCATGTGAAAGAAATGCGCGTCCTTGATGTACCTGTGAGATCCAGGGATCCGAGCGGGGTGCAGGAATCGATCTGGAGCCGATGGGTCCCGGCGCTGTGAAGCTGGAGGAGCCCGCCGTGGTGGTGAGGGCTCTGCAGTTCACCTATCCCGGGATCGATGGCGCGCCTCCGCCTGGAGCCAAGCCGCTCATTCAGAACTTCTCCTTGTCGCTGGCGGCGGGACATCGGTGCCTGCTGATCGGGTCCAACGGCGCAGGTAGCTGCCAGATCTGTGTGATTTTTGTGATCGGGGGTCCTGGAGGGAGGGTTCGGGGGATGTGGTGATGCGGATCCGGGAGCTGGTGTTGAAGTGAGGGGAGGTGGTGATGTGTGACAGGGAAGACGACGTTGTTGAAGATTATCGGTGGAAAGCACATGGTGGATCCGGGCATGATTCGTGTGCTAGGCAAGTCTCCATTCCATGACACGGCTCTTGTATCTAATGGAAGTCTTGCCTATCTGGGAGGAGAGGTAAGATGAGGGCTCTCAGGAACCGGTGGGGATTTGGAGTTTTGCTTTACCACTTCAGCTTGATCTAGGTCTGGGGCAGGCACGGACCTGAGGTGACTGGAAGGTGTTGCACTTCCCCGCCTGTGGAGATGTAGGGTTTGGATTTGGGGATTTTTCGATGAGCATTTGTGTCTGACGTTGCTGCTGATGTTGCAGTGGAGGAGGGATGTGGCATTTGCTGGATTCGATGTCCCTCTCCAGATGGATGTGTCCGCTGAGAAGATGATCTTTGGGGTTCAAGGCATTGATCCTGAACGAAGGAAACGGCTCATAAAAGTATGAAAGTGTGGGACAGTGCACGCTGATACACCTCAGGAATGGAGTTTTTTGAGCCTTATGTTGGTTTTTCCTGAAGCTGTTCTGTTCTTCTCAGGTTTTGGATATCGACCTCACATGGCGGTTGCACAGGGTGTCGGATGGCCAGAGGAGGAGAGTTCAGATTTGCATGGGTCTCCTTAGGCCCTTTAAGGTTTTCTGCCCTCTGTCTCCCGTAGTTAGAGGTAGAAAGTGCCTTCAACGAGCAAGCCCAGCTTTTGGAGCTTCGGCAAAAAGCAATGTGTCGTGCTTTTGTCTAACAGGGTTTTTGTTTCGATGAGCAGGTCCTACTCTTGGATGAGATTACAGTTGACCTGGACGTCTTGGCAAGAGCCGATTTGTTGGCCTTTCTCACCTCTGAATGCGAGGAAAGAGGGGCTACTATTATTTATGCCACCCACATTTTCGATGGCCTGGAGTCGTGGCCTTCACACATCGTAAGCTAATGCTATGTTCTCTCTGACTATTTCTAGCCTCGGTATTGGCTCATCCTCTTGTCGTGGCTTTCAATCCTCTTGCAGGCATTTATTGCCAATGGAACCCTTCAGTTCGCTAAACCCGTCCGGGAAATAGAAGAGCTACAGACGCTGTCGCTCATGGTAGGTGTCGTCGGTCAAAAAAGACAGTTGTCTGCAGCCTAGATGAGTATGAGGTAATTCATCACCGATGTTGTGTGTGCAGAGGACGGTGGAAAAATGGCTTAGGAAGGACATCGAGGAGCAGCGGGCGATCAGAAAGGAACGTCTAGCAGCAGGCTTACCTGAACGTAGTGACCATGTCGAAGGGAGTCGTGTTGCTGGAGCTCCAGCTAGATCAGTCGCCATGAACAACGGCTGGGCAGGAGGACGGCTTCATTCCACCAGGGCAGGTGAAGAGCTTGATTTTGGCCGCAACAAGTCCCCCTGGTTGTAGGACCCTTTCACCTTAGCTCACCTGTACGGTGATATTCTTTTTGACACAAAGTCTCCCATAGCTGGTCTCCTTCCATCAAGGACCTCCAGCTATAAGTGCACTTTGCAGTCTGTTTCACTCAAAAGCAACATGGAAGGCTCTTGTATGCTGGAAACATGGAGCACACCTGGGACTGAAGAGCATGCTAGGGACACTTTTGCACACACAATCCTATTCACACCTGTCAACAGAGCACGCAAGGAACAACCGTGCAGATACAATTCTGTTCGCACTTGTCAACAGAGCACGCAGGGAACTATCTGGCAGATGCAATTTTTTTCACACTTGTCAGCAAAGCAAATCTGACTTGTATTTGGACTATGTTATCAAAGAACAACTCTTGTACCCTCGGCAAAACATGAATATGGGCCCACAGAAAGGTCAAGTGAGGTTCTCAGGCAGTTGTGAGGAAGAGAAACGAGAATCGTGGCTTTCTCGCACGGGGCCTGCAAAGTGCAAGGTTTGAGTAAGAAGTTGCATGGAGGGGAGGCAGCCTCGTTGGCCCCTGGTTTCACGTCCATGGATTTTGGGACGATTTTTGAAGCACTAGAAGAGAGGAAAACCCACTGGCTCCCTTTGTGGTGTGTGAACTCGTGGAGGGAGATTCTTGGACAGGCGGCTCGGCGTCCGGTTGCAGGTGAATTTGAACCCAGTTCGCGCGGTGGAAGGGAGGATGTATATCATGACGGATGGGATGAGTGGGGAGTTAAAAATTCTGGGGAATTTGGGGACAGGACAGGAAGTCATGATGAAAGCTATGATTTTTGCGTCCCCTTGCCATACAGTGACCCCACGGAGGACAGAAGTTAGAGGCAGATAGGCCGCATTCTTTCTACCTGTGTGGATGGTGGTGGGTAGGCAGGAGATCGGACCATATCTGGAGAGAAAGAAGGAAAACGTGGAGGTGAACCATCCAGGAAATTCTGAAGTGGACGGGGGGATTAGCTGGCAAGTATCCACAGACTATTACAGTAAGCACTCCATCTTGGCATTGCATGCATGGGTGCATCTTCCGCCTTCCGTCTTCCGGCTTGTTTGTCTCCAGGCATCTCTACCCAGACGACGAGGAGAAGCAGCAAGGAAGGGAGGATGGGAATGGGTATGATCTGAGAAGAGCAGTAACTAGTCACACGTCACCTTGCTCGGGCCCGCTGGGGTGGCTTGCAAGTTGAGGCAGTGAAGTGAATGATAAACATTGTGGCCTGCACCTGGTTGCTGCCTTCTTAGTTCTTACCATTCCATCTCGGAGGACCTTAGACAATATCAGAATTGGCCTCATCGAGGGATTTCCAAGACAGTTGCACCAAACCGAAGGCATGCTTGAATATCACAGATCGGGCCACCGTTGCTTCGGCTTCCCAGTCCTGCTCTACTCCCTCTGCAGAGCCGCATATCTGGACAGGTGATCAAGTGTTGTAAGCTCCACATCCGATTGCCATCTCCCCAAAGGATTCCATTCTGTTTCACATGCCGTTTGCTCTATTCTTGTTATGATTGAGATTCCTACTACCTACCGTCTCATGCACTTGTAACGGTGTTATGGATCCAAGTGAAGTCGACGATCGCGGGAATCTGCAAGCTGTCAACTTGCTCATCCATCTCGATCCAGTACGTTGAGTTGGAATTTTGTGGGGTTTGTTGATAGCTTGCGTCGTAGCATGTTTCCGTCCTTTTTCGGATGTTATGTCCCCGCAGCCATATAACCCATATTGAGTGAAAACAGGATGCAGACAGTGTATATAAAATCATTGCCACAGAGGAAAGTTGTCCTTCGGGACATCTGATAAAATTGGAACGATACAGAGAAGATTAGCATGGCCCCTGCGCAAGGATGACACGCACAAATCGAGAAATGGTCCAAATTTTTTTGATGAACCCGCGGGGCTTGAAGGATGTTTGGACTCGAAGGTTGGTAAGAGGTCAGCATCTCATTTCTGTTACGATCGGGCGCTCACGATTTTTGGGGCCAAGTAGGGTGTCGTTACCATCAGTCACGACAAGACCAGTTACGTAGCGTATGGCCGGGCAATCATCAAAATCTGTGCTGCCGGAGTCGAGGCTGGAAGATGAAAGTGAGAGTGAGGGGCAATCGTTGGCATGGTCTGCGTGTTGAGGCTTGCGTAGTCCATGAAACAGACATACCAAGCAATTGGTAAGGGATCTTCCGTGCACACAGGAAGCTTCATCAGGCATACAGACATACCCGGCACTTCGCAAGGGATCGTCCGTGCACACAACAAGCTCCATCCACTAGGGTTTATCGTTATCGAAACGATGTACACATAGTCACATACAAGCAAAAGCGCAATCGAATGCGCGAGAGTGAAACTACCGTAACGGGAATGGGTGGCCGCGCACTACCATGTGCACAAATGGTCCAAAGTTTGTTTTCTCCACTCCGGGCATCTAGGCACGTCGCGTGGTACTTTCGAGGCTCAGGTGGGTCGAGATGTCACTCGATTGAGGATATTGTAAATCTGGGCGTACTCCGCCGCATTTTCAGGATTTGATAGGGAAGTCCTCTTTCTTGAATGTATGTAGACCTTGCCGCCGGCGCAAGCTCGGCGGTCGCTGTGTATGTGTACCTGGCAAGCAAGCCTCCCAGAGTAGCAGACGGGAGATAACTTAGCCCGCAAGCATGACAAGGACATACGTAGGAGTGAGTGCGGACGGTGGAAACATGTGTAGAGTAATATTGCAGATACTGGACCTTCAATCCAGTCGCAGTGACACATCATCTTACACAACCAGGCCTAGTTCCTTGAGCCAAGACGTGTGGAGAGGAGCTGGATCATTGTCCCCTTTCTCAAGGCTTGCCAGCGAGATGGCATAAAACCATCCGTTCCTCCATTCAAACTGCACCTCGAAAATGGCACCACAAAGACAGTACGGTGAACAATTCGATCAGGATTGCCTGAGACACAAAAAGGAGGCAGGGTGAGGTGAACAACCAACCTCTTTCACGGCCGTGGGGAAATGGGAGACCGAGCGGGCATACGCACACAGCCTCTCCTCCAGACCGGCGTCAAATTGAAGTCCCTTTTTTAAAGACGCTGCCGCAGCTAATTCCAAGATGAGCTTCTCAACCTGAACGCAAAACATAGGTCAACACCGCAAGACTCAAGAGAATTTAGAACATTACAGACCTTACAAGTCCTTGCCTGGCATATCATGCAGAACTAACCTCGTCACGATAGATTCGCTCAACATCTCCTACAGTGACACCTTGATGCCGGGCACCGACAAGCATGAACGCACAGAGCCAGATCAACTTCTCCAGCATCGCTTTCTGGAACTCTTCTCCTGCCAAAACCTGAGCCGAAGTCCCGTCAGCTGCGGCAGCTTTTCAAAGCAGCATCACCTACGCAATGTCAATTACCTGACCTTGCAAGAAAGGCCGGCCCCTTGAAGACGAGCAGCCAGGGCCTCGGACCATTTCCCCGACGCCGCAGTAAGGCCCTCGGGATTCACATCCGTCTTCCCATCCACCGGAGCTTCCCCGAGCTTAGACACGGCAAAATAAGCCAAAACCTGCGTAGCCTGCGCCAAGCCTCGCCTCTCCAGCCACGGCTCCAGCATCCCGTTTTGAATAAACACCAGATCTGTTGGATCTCAGCATCCAGCAGCTCCAGCATGCTCCACCAAGCTCCACCAACCAAATGCACGCTTTCCACAGCACAAGAACATACCATCCCGCCGCGACTCCGGAGTCGCGTCCACCACGGCATCCAGGTCATTGTTCCGCGTGCACACCAGAATAGGACCGCTCCCCTCGGGCACCCGCTCCCCCGCCGCAGCAGCAAATCCTCCCCGCTCCCATCTCCACCAGAGCCTGCCCCATCCTCCCGGCTCCACCACCACCGCGGGCGCCACTTTCACCTTCATCCTCGCCCCGCATCACACCGGACCCCCGCGCCCGCGCGCCTCGCCCCGATCGACACCGCCGACGAGCACGCCAGAGGCACCACTGCCGCCATAGCCAGACTCTCCGTCCCCTCCGGCCCCCGCACCGACCGAGCTAAACCTCCCCATCCTCGCTCCACGCCCACCCCACATTCGCGCGCGCTATAGTCCGGGGGCTCTCCCGGATCACAACCCCGCGTCCATTACCCACTCAGCCCTCCCCCTTAACTTTTTCAAACCGTATCATATCGTCAACTACGTGTACAGTAATTCCTGTACGCAGGTTTGGATTGATGGTTTGAAGATCTCCGGAGACCCGTGTGGATTGGGAGGTTAGACTGTATACACCTCCACTGTAAACAACATAGGCATGGGTATGGGTGGGGGCGGAAAAGCCTTCCCCCAGACCTTAAAACAAACTTTATCTTTGATATATTTTTTAAGTCATGCATATTATGCATGTCTTGTGAGTAAACTTTATACCCTAAGAAATATATTATCTATTTAGAACCAAAGTGAAGATTAAACCTTCTAATACTTATTCCAAACTCAAGCCTTAGTAGATAATATCATATAATGGCTGTCACTTTCCCTAGGCCTAAGGGTATGAGTTGGCAAACCACCTTCCACAGAACCCGAGATACTAGAACAAATAAAGAGGAGATGAGGAGATCAGTTCGAGGTTGAATAAAGTCAATATGAAACATTTTATTATATGCAAAAGTAGAGATAGGAAAAATCCAGGCCTAGATGGATAAATCCATCTACTAACGTATGTGTATGTCTAGTCAGAGAACCATCTCCTATTGGCACCCTTGTTCTATGGATTACTTTTATTAGAACTATGAGGAGAATAATAAACGTTATCTGATATACTAAAGAATAAATTCATGTACCGTACGACGTCTACATTGTATCATTGGTTTAGTTAGGACTACTTGTAGTTCTATTTGCATTGCTTGCATTAAAACCATGAGGAGACTAATTATGAAATCCCGTTATCCAATACGCTAACCTACTACCTAACTCCAAAATCCCCTTAGAGCCAAGGATCCAATGTGGGTCATTAGGGTGTTGAGCTATGTGGAATACAAGTGATTGCTGTTAATCTAGACCATGTACCTTGTAGTAAATGTAAATATTTTAAAACTAGGGAGAAAAAAATGTGAAGCAAATATGAAGGTGCAAAAGATAATGCAAAGGTGCGTTTGGTGGGGGGTGGGGGTACGGTGACACGGGTACCGGCACATGCAGCAGGCCTGCAACCTCTGTGCCATAAATGAGCGTAAATGATGAAGCGCAGCTCCGGGGCCCCACTAGTTCCGTTAGGCGTAGGCGCCATTAAAAATAACCCCTGGCGGGCCGTACCTACCACAGATCCATGTCCTGCTACGCTGCATATGAATGTACGTACGTACATAAGCCGCGCCATCCATCCATCCCTCCATCCATCCATCCATCCCTTAATCCCGGTGTGTTACCGTAAAGCCGTGTCGGACCGCGTCCGCGGTCGCGCCACTGTCAAGTCAAACATACTTGAGGAAATAGCTGGAGATTCTGTGTGTTTTCCGCTATGCAATGATTGGGCATGGCGACGGGCGACGGGCGACGGACGACGGGCGATCGGCGGTCGCCCGCCACCAGGGCTGGCGCGGAACGGAACGGGGTGGGACGAGGCGGGACGGAACACGCCAGCGGAGAGGCCCTGAGGGCCCAGTGGGGAGCTGGCTGTGCGCAAGTGGGGCGCACAGGACAAGCCCAATGGCACGCCTGGCGCACCATTGGGCGCGGGGAGATCCACCGTCACGTGTCCCCGGGCGTGTCCCCCGGCGTGCCTGTGCCGGTGGCGGTGCCGGTGCAGGTGCCGGGGCTGCCGGTGGCCGGAGGCTATTCCTCAATGCTCAATGAATGTAGGAAGCATGGGTGGTGATGCGGATGCGGCATGCCAGAGCTTCATGCTCATGTCCACGTCCATTCGTCCGCGTCCGTGGCTCCATGCCTTGCCATGGAGCGAGTGGGACGGTGGGCCCCACCAGAAGGAAGCCTGGTGACCGGGGACGGCGACGGCGACCGGCCGCCCACAGCCGCGCGGTCGCACCGACCGCATTCAATTCCAGTCGGGGTCCGGAAGCCGGGTGACGTGTACGCCGTCAGGCTGTCCCCGCTGGCTGTACACAGCGGCCCCGCTGGGTGATGTCAGCCTTGACCTGGACCACTTGCCGGTCCACCGTTCAAACTTCGCCCCCCACTGAAACCCCCATAAAGACGGCCCCGTAACTCTGTACCCGTTCAGTCCTCTCCAGGCTGCAGGCTGCAGGCTGCAGACGCCTGGCCGGAGCCTGGAGACGCGTTTCCCGAGTCACCGCACAATTTCACCATTCACGCACTCCCGCTGCAAGGAAAGGAAAAAGAAAAGCTTACCCGCACCCGCATCCGGCCACCTCCTCCTTTTTTTTTTTAAATTTATTACTCTGCTGTGCCGCGGATGGCGACGCCTTCACCAACCGGGCGCCAGGCCCGCTTTTCCTTTACAAGCCGTGCCCGCTGGGCGTGGCCGCTGCCCGCTGGGCGGTGGCCGCTGGCCGGCGGGCGTTACGCTACGCGGCCGTGTTTCGCCGTGGCGCGGCGTAACGGGGACTGGCGCGTCCGTTGGGAGCGCACTCGCGAGGGCCGGGCCCCACCGCTGCTAAGCCGGCAACGTGATCACATGGCTCGCGGCTGCCTAATCACATGCAGCCTCCCACCAAATCACGGCCCGATGCTGATTCCATCGGTAGGCCCCCGGATTGCATCGTCCCCGAGATTATTATTATTATCCCCTATTATTGTTACCCGTGGCGCGCATTTATCTAGCAATTTCCGCATATGGGGTGGTGGTCGTACCGCACCCCCAACCTCCCTCCCTACCGACATGTGGTGATGACAAATTGGATGGACATGTTCGCAAGTGGTACTCCCCCTCCCAAATCATATAAATGATTGGAATGGTCGCTCCCTGCATGTGCCCATGCGACACACGGTTTCCTTGAATCTATCGTCTATCGCGATACAAATTTTATATTCGACTTCATCACGCAACACAAAAGAGGAGTGGTAGCACACGGCAAGGCCCTCGAGGCATGGCCCGAGCACACAAACGACACCCCTACCTGGCTAGCTAACTATCTAGCTAGCTAGCTATCTAGCTAGCTAGCTAGCTAGCTAGCCATGGAGCCCAACCATCCTTTTGTTCTGTTAGGCGCTGTTATACATACGTTGCATGCGGTGAGGTGAGGTGGGGCATTAAACAGAGCAGCCGGTTGCATCGCGTGCCAATGCGTGCAAACGAGTCAGTCCCCCCGGGGCCCCAGACACATACACACACATAGGCGGCCGGCCGGCCAGGCAGGAGCCAGGAGCAGGAGCCAGGAGCAGGAGCAGGAGCAGGCTCGGGGGCCCGTGGGGGTGGGGTGTGGCGGCCCGGTCCGGGCCGCATGCAAATATTCGGGATTCTCAGGCGCGTAGCCCATTGGCCTTCAGAGGGGGTAGCCTTACTGGCCACAATGATTAGGGCCACTTCGGGAGCCTTCTTTTTTTCTTTTTCTTTCCTTTTCTGCTCTCCTCTCTTCTCCTCGGCATTTCTGCAATTCTGCAATTCCGCGCGCGCATTTATTTACCTTACCCGGTCCTGGCCTCCGGCCTCCGGCCTCCCGGCCTTGGGGCCTGGATGGTATCTATTATTAGGGCAGTGAAGGGGGAGTTAGGAGGGTGGCGGCCCCACAGCCCACAGCAGGGAGCGCACGCGCGAATCTTCAACTGCTAGGGGCTACAGGCTACAGGGCCCTCTTGGGCATGTCACTTCCGCTTGGAAGTTTGCAAGCTTGGAAATTGAATGGATCTTCCGCTTCCAGCCTCCGGCCTCCACAGCCATGCATGCTCTGCATTTTTGGTACACTATTCTCAATCACAACGGTGTGGGTGTGTGAGGGCCAGAATCCCTTGAGTCATGGGTGGCTATCCGTGTTAGGAAAGAAAGCAAATCTCAATACATGCTTCTCTGAACATGATGAAACAAGGTGTGGAGAAAGTGATGCAAAGTAGGGAATGAAAACTTCCAATTGCATAACTTTGTGGCGTGCAACGAGTCAGTCCCCAGGGCCCCAGACACATACACACACATAGGCGGCCGGCCGGCCAGGCAGGAGCCAGGAGCAGGAGCCAGGAGCAGGAGCAGGAGCAGGCTCAGGGGCCCGTGGGGTGGGTGTGGCGGTCCGGGCCGCATGCAAATATTCAGGATTCTCAGGCGCGTAGCCCATTGGCCTTCAGAGGGGGTAGCCTTACTGGCCACAATGATTAGGGCCACTTCGGGAGCCTTCTTTTTTTCTTTTTCTTTCCTTTTCTGCTCTCCTCTCTTCTCCTCGGCATTTCTGCAATTCTGCAATTCCGCGCGCGCATTTATTTACCTTACCCGGTCCCGGCCTCCCGGCCTCCCGGCCTCCCGGCCTTGGGGCCTGGATGGTATCTATTATTAGGGCAGTGAAGGGGGAGTTAGGAGGGTGGCGGCCCCACAGCCCACAGCAGGGAGCGCACGCGCGAATCTTCAACTGCTAGGGGCTACAGGCTACAGGGCCCTCTTGGGCATGTCACTTCCCGCTTGGAAGTTTGCAAGCTTGGAAATTGGAATGGATCTTCCGCTTCCAGCCTCCGGCCTCCACAGCCATGCATGCTCTGCATTTTTGGTACACTATTCTCAATCACAACGGTGTGGGTGTGTGAGGGCCAGAATCCCTTGAGTCATGGGTGGCTATCCGTGTTAGGAAAGAAAGCAAATCTCAATACATGCTTCTCTGAACATGATGAAACAAGGTGTGGAGAAAGTGATGCAAAGTAGGGAATGAAAACTTCCAATTCTGCATAACTTTGTGGCGTACGCTTCACAACTCATTCAAGTTGAACTTATCTATACAAGTTGAACTTATCTCTATAGATTTGGAGTTGAGGAGGAGTTGCAAGTCGTATGCATGTGATGAAGAATGCATCATAGTATCGAACCTTCTCACTCCTCGCTCAAGGGTGTTGCATAAGATATCTTGTTAGAGTGATGCCACACATCGTATGTACATGCATGATCGGGCTGGCTTCCACGATCACACGTTTCTCGGGATTGAGGATATGTGTTGCGTACGTACGAGTAAAGAGAGGGTGTGGACTTGACGTCATCTCTTTGATTTTTATGAAGGTACTATGCATGTGATGAAGAATGCATCATAGTATCGAACCTTCTCACTCCTCGCTCAAGGGTGTTGCATAAGATATCTTGTTAGAGTGATGCCACACATCGTATGTACATGCATGATCGGGCTGGCTTCCACGATCACACGTTTCTCGGGATTGAGGATATGTGTTGCGTACGTACGAGTAAAGAGAGGGTGTGGACTTGACGTCATCTCTTTGATTTTTATGAAGGCGTATGCGGTACATGCAGTGTAATTTCCAGGTAGCAGGAAAGATACCCTCTTGAGGTCCGTATACACACATGAAAGGGATTGCGTGCTGAAGCAAACAAGTGTACAGCAGTAGCACGTGGCGGCTCCCGGTTACGTGATCTCGAATGTAGATGAGCTTTCGCCATCAACCTACATCCCAAGTACCAAGGGAACAAGAGGACATGCATGCGGGCAAGCATAGCGACAACAACAATGCAGTATCCAACCATCCCTACATGTAGTTACTCCATGTAGCCTCGTACTCCATATCTGGCATACGATTGGCATCCATCAATAAATGCACACGTCTACGGTGTGACCGGGGCCGCACCGGTCATCCTTACCCCCCTCCACCCCCTCACACACATCACCTTACGGAGCACTTATTCCCGGACTCGGTTGTGTTATCATTATCGTCACGGAGTTCTCACGTCCTCACACTCCGTGCCCAGGTTGTTGGTACGTTCGTGCATACATACAGCTAGCTCTCCCCTCCCAAAAAGCATGATCCATTCCCTCACAAGCTCATTTATTTATAACCTTGCATTATGGGACTTTTAGTTTAACTTTTAGAACCTCATGAATACTTATGAGGGATGGATGAATATGTGGATAGATAGATAGATACATAGAGAGATAGAGATAGAGATAGAGAGAGAGAGAGAGGAGGAGGAGGAGGAGGATTCACTGCACCATCTGATTTGAAAAAGGCCATGTTGATGAGAAGCAAGCCCTAGTTCCAAAGCAAGTGGTGTTTGGTATGAGCGGTGTAACGCTTTTGGGTAACGGAGAAGTGCAGGAAGCACAGGCAGGCGGCTACGGAAGTGGGGGAGATAGGGCCCCTGGAGGGAAGGAGGGGGAGGTGGGCAAGAGGGCGGACACGTCCAAAGGACGCAACGCGACAAGAGGGTGGATTAAGAATGCGGGAAGCGGGCCAATGGGCAAGGGGAAATGGGCAATGGGCAATGGGCAATGCGGGTGGCGGGGGTCAGTCAGTCCTGACTTATTTTGACCTCGCTTTCAAAGTTGCCATGGCATCCTGGACCTGCCCGACTGTGGTCGCCCACTTCCGACACCTCCACGCATGCGCGGCGGGCCGCGGTGGAGTAATAAGAGACGGAACCTTTCTTTCCACTTCCCTTCTTTCCTTTTTCCTTTGGTTTTGCCCCAAAAAAAATATCGTAATCCTAATGTCCCGCGGGCGGCCCACTGGGCCCAGTGGACCCCACCTCGGGCGTGCGAATAAATTTAGGCCCCCATAAACATAATGCGCGCGTTTAGCGTTCCACGACTGGGCCAAGACGGAAGCGGCCGCCGGATGCGGGCACGCCATGTCGCGACAAAGCGGCCGCAGCGCACGCCTGGCCCTGCAAATGCCCCTGCGCGCTCTCGCCTTTGCCCTTTCATCTCTGCTGTGTCACCTCATTTAATTCTGTTTCCCTTCTGCTTGGGTCGCGTAATCCTCCTGGCCCCTGTGAAATCTGTGAAACAGGGCTGGCCGCGGACTCCCAATAATTTCGATTAATTAGGGCCCGTACTTGGGGGGCTTCCCGGAGCAGCGCGAATATGGCCGGATTCAGCATTCAGCCCCGGGCCGGCCGCTGCCGCTGCCGCTGCCGCTGCCGGGCCCCGGGGCTCGACCTCAATATTGAATATTGAATGTTGAATATTGAATACTGAATGCTGAAAGGAGATGGAAGCAAGATGGTGTGTGTGTGCGCAAATGATGGGGAGCATCATTTGGGTTTCACCGCGGTGAAATTTTGGGAGACAGAATTTTCGGGAGGGTGACCGGCGCTACGCGGTCACTAATGCTTAACAACTTGGCTGCTGCCACCACTTGTGTCCTGCCCCTGCGTTGGGCTGGAGCTGTACTTGCCTCTCCTTCTGCCGCTGTCTCTTTCCACCTCTCTACCGTCCCCCTCCCCAGGCTCTGCCCACCCCGCAATGCCAATGCATCGGAGCGTGGACAAGATGATCGCCTTCTCCCTCGCCTCCGCCCCCGCTCTCGCTCCGCGCCCGCTCGTGTCTTGCGCGAGTCGCGTGTCGTGAACGGATCGCGTCTCGGGTTTGAGTCGCGTTTCGTTTCTGAGTCGCGCGAGTCGGGACGCCTGGTGCGGGAGGAAGATGCTGCAGCGGCTCTGCATACGCTGTCGCCGCAACAGGGGCTGTACAGGTTGGGAGGCGTGGAGATGGCGGCGGAGTGATGCCATTTTGTTAGAGGACGGAAGATTTTGGTGGTGGAGGAGGAGAAGGAGGAGGACTTAGAGGAGGAGTTGGAGGAGTTGGAGGAGGAGGAGGAGGAGGAGGAGGAGGAGGAGGAGGAGGAAGAGGAAGTAGAGGAAGAAGAGGAGGACGAGGAGGTGGAGGACAAGGTTCGGGAAAGCTGGATCCCGAGATGCCCCCGCTCTTCTTCCCCGACGAGGTGCTGGAGCATGTGCTGGTGTTCCTCACGTCGCACAAGGACCGCAACAGCGTGTCGCTGGTGTGCCAAGCCTGGTACAGGGCGGAGCGATGGAGCCGGCGGCATGTCTTCATCGGGAACTGCTACGCCGTGTCCCCGGAGATGGTGACCGCCAGGTTCCCCAAGCTCAAGGCCGTGACGCTCAAGGGGAAGCCAAGATTTTCGGATTTCGGGCTGGTGCCGGCCGACTGGGGAGCCAGTGTTTACCCCTGGGTGCTGCGGCTGGCCAAGGAGTGCGCGCAGCTGGAAGAGCTGCGCTTCAAGCGCATGCTCGTCACGGATGACAGCTTGGAGCTCATTGCCTCCTCCTTCCCGGGCTTCAAGGTGCTGGTGCTCACCACCTGCGAGGGGTTTAGCGTCAGGGGGCTGGCCACCATTGCGCGGCACTGTCGGTATGTCGGTTCCAAGCTCATTGCCTGCTGGTTAGGTCATCTGTTCGGGCCTCGCATCCAGATCCCCGCGCTTCGCTGCGCCGCGCTGCGCTGTGCTGTGCTGTACTTCGCTGAGCTATGGTGTGGTGTGGCTGTGGCTGTGGCTGTGGCGCAGGCATCTGACGCAGCTGGACCTCCAGGAGAATATCATGACTAGCAGCGAGGAGCCGGAGCCGTGCTGGCTGGAGGCATTTCCCGACTCCTCTGTGTCTCTCGAGACTCTCAATTTTGCCATCAACTCCGACTCGGACGTGAACCACGACGCCCTCAGGAGCCTCGTGGCCAGATGCCCCAATCTCAGGAGCCTCAACGTGAGCAAGGGGGTGTCCATGGAGCACCTCCCCGGTATCTTGCACAGGGCCCCGCAGCTGGTGGAGCTCGGCACGGGCTCTCATGCCGTTACCTCCACCTCCTCCATCACGGGCTTGGGTGCGGCGATCAAGAACTGCACCACTTTGCGGAGGCTGTCCATCCGCTGGGACCTGACGCCGTTCCACCTTGGTGCTATGCTGTCCGTCTTTTCTAACCTTATCTCGCTTGACATCAGCTACGTGGCCGTCCATCCCCCGGAGTTTCAGAATCTCATGTCGCGCTGCCGCAACCTGGAGAAGCTCTCGGTGAGTTCGTGCTTTCTCCTCTTGCGTGCACGGCTGGGGAAATGGACCTCGCTCTGGATTGATCTGAAGCTCTCGCGGTGTTTTTCATGTGTTATCCAGATGCTGGACTTCGTCGGGGATGAGGGGCTCCAGGCAGTGGGTCGTTACTGCCCCAATTTGCAAGAGCTGCGTGTCTATCCTATGCAAGAGAATGGTGGCACGCCGGGGTTCGTCACGGAAGAGGGACTCATTGCCATTGCCGATGGCTGCCCCAAGCTGTCCTCTATACTCTACTTTTGCAAGCAGATGACCAATGATGCCGTCCACATAATGGCCAGGAAATGCTCTCTGATCACACGCTTCCGCCTGTGTATCATCACACCTCGGCTACCCGATTGTGCTACTGGGGAGCCTATGGATGAGGGCTTCGGAGCGATTGTCATGCACTGCAAGCACCTCAGACGGTTGGCTGTCTCTGGCCTGCTCACTGACAGAGCTTTTGAGTATATCGGGAGGTATGGAAAGGGTTTACAGACTCTATCAGTAGCTTTCGCTGCCGAGAGTGACATGGCAATGAAGTATGTACTGGAAGGCTGCCCAAAGCTTCGCAAGCTGGAGATACGGGACGCTCCTCTTGGGGATGGGGCTCTGCTTACTGGCATCGAGCGGTTTGAGTCGATGCGGTTCCTGTGGATGTCCAACTGCAATGTGACATATCATGGGTGCAGATACCTGGCAACCAGGCTACCCCTCCTCAACGTGGAGATCATGAAAGACGACGACTGGCCCAGCGAGGAGAAGCCTGTTGTGTCCAAGCTCTACCTCTACAGGTCCCTTGCCGGGCCCCGGGAAGATGCTCCCAACTTCGTGGTCACTTTTCGATCCTCGGGCTTCCACATCTCGGAGCAATGAGCGTCCCATCCAGGTTGCTGCCTTCCCTGTACATACACCTCTCATGTAAAGTCCTTGAACGGTGCCATTTCAGGGGTTCTACCTACATCTTCTGTAAGCTGCCGCAGTCTCTTTACAGACTGCATATGAAGTTACAAAGCTGCTCCCTACTTGTGCTCTGTTCCCACATCCGCCTCCTAGCCTCATGATGGCCAAATGGACCATAAATGAATTTCTTCCTCTTCTAAGCTGCAACACGGGCTGAATCCGCACTGGATTAAATCCCCTTTACTTTTCGTAGCGTCGTCAATTTCCGACATGGGTGACGGTTTCCCCCCTCAGACAACATGTGAGGCCATGAAAGCTGTCATCCCCGTACCACGAACGTCACACTTGCGAATCAGCTGTGCATCTCCCTCCAACTTCGCTCCATCATCCAGAGACTTCTCAAAAAAAAAAAAAACAGTTCCGCGGACAAAAGGACGATGAAATCAGACAAGGCGTGCTACAGGAATATCAAGTGGACGTCCTGGCAAACGTGAGATACCCCGTGTGCCCCTTGGTTTCAGAGCATGGTCTGGCCATAATAGATCGCATCGGATTTGTGTTTGTGCCCCGTGTGTCATTTCCAGCTGAACCAGGATTGTCCTCAGCACCAGCCAAGCAAATCCTCTTGGGAGGCGGCGACGTGGACGAGCTCCTGTGGACGGCTCTGTCTGCCGGATGAAGTGCATCCAGAGCCACCCTTTGGACCTCGTATGTTCGAAGCAGAATTTCGAATGTCCTGATGTCTGCAATGGCATCGGAGGAGAAGCCACCCATCACCCACCAAGTCGGTCAAAGAAAAACGGACATGCCCTTGAACTAAATCGAACATACCTGTCAGCTTGTGGTCCCTGAGAGCCGAGGCTGTGCGCTGGACTTGCTCTATGCACGGAGAGAACGAGCAGATGATCCCACCCCATCTCAGGCATGTGGACACCGATCGTACTGCTAGCCATGGCTGCGGCAGGTCCAAAAACACAGCGTCGCACCGGTTGCTGAACTCCTCAGGAAAGCCCTCCCCCTGGACGTCACGCTTGTAGGCTGTCACCAATTTGCCCAGCCCGTTGCGGCTGAAGTCCTCCCTAGCAGCATCAGATCGTTGTTGATGGAAGTCGAAGGTGTGCACATGGCCTGTGGGAGCCACAGCCCGGGCCAAGGATGTTGTCAAGGACCCGCTCCCTGTCCCGGATTCCAGCACTATGCTTCCAGGTCGAAGCTCCAGGTGGGCTATCACGAAGCTGATGTCTGCTACATACAGGATCTGCGTCCTGTGCGGCAGAGACAGAGTCCAGAGCTCCGGATTAGGCGCCAGCAAGTGCACAAACGACTGCCCGTTGGAACCCACCACCTTGCATCCGAACGCCTTGCCGACCCAATCCTTGTGATCGAACACACCAAATCGGTTCTGCAGCTTTGCGTCCTTCTTCACCGTCACCACCTTCATCCGGTCGTGCCTCTCGTAAACCACCACCATGTCCCCATCTTGGATGAGCCTTTCCCCCGGGATGGCCCCCTCCGCTTCCTCCTGTGCTAGCATGGCTCACGACACCCACAACTTGGATCACAGCATGCCCTATTTCCCCCGAGGCAATTGCGTCTGCCGCTCCGGCAGATGGCTATGGCTGCCGGTCCGCCGCCTTTGTACACCTTTGGGACCCCGTGGCCGGTTCTTAACGAGGGAGTGTTGTACACGGACGTCGTGAAGTCCTCCAGCTCAGGTGCAAGTGCTGAATCCGATTTTGCAACAGGCTGGCTGCTCGGAGCTTCGGCTGTGCTCTTGACATGCCGTGTTTGCTTGTAGATGAAACCCTGCTTCACTACTACGCCTCCAGATTTAAGGATTCCGCTTCTGAACAAGGGTATGCTCTTCTGGTTGCTTCAAGAGCCGACAGCAAGTACCTGCTCAGACTTGGACTGACGATTTCCACAATTCTGACAAACCAGCGGACAGTTGGCTGCAGAGGATCAGGAATGGGCAAGTAAGGAGCCAAGCTGCACATATACGGTTGAAGTGGGAAGCTGCAAATCTGCCCTGAATTGATCATCTGTCTCCTTCTTGTTGTCAGATCAAGGTGAATGGGCAGGTGACCACGTCCCCGGATGCCAAGCTCAGGTGTTGTAGCCATTTCCCCCCCACGATTCCCTCGTTGTCTCAAATCCCCGCTGTTTACAGCCCCTGATGACGCTGATCCCTGTTTCAGTTTCGGGTCTACAATTGTGTACCATAGGCTTCCCTGGAGTGAGCCGTCTGCTCCCTATGAAATACCTGTTCTTTTCGAGGATCTGCACCTGGTGAGTAAGGATGCTGCATTGGGGTTGATGCTCTGGAGACCTTTGTATGTTCTAATGTGGTGTTCATGTCTTTCAGATTGCCATCAACAAGCCATCCGGTTTGCAAGTTCTTCCAGGAGGCCTGTTTCAGCAGAGAACTGTTCTGCAGCAACTACAGTGGTTGTCTTCTGCTTTGTCGCAGAAGTTGGAAGATCCCTCAAATGTGGATGTATCTCAACCTACTCCTGTACATCGACTTGGAAGGGGCACTTCAGGTCTCACAGGGTTCTTCCATCTGTTGCTTGGTTCCTCTTCAGCAAGACGCCCACGTTATTGACCTCATATTGTGGCTTTTGTTCGTGGGAACCTGTTGCTTTATCAGGTGTTTTGCTTTGTGCAAAAACACCAGAGTCAAAGTCAAGACTTGCTGCAGATTTTGCTGGATCGACGTCATTGTGCTCTGAACGCATGTAAGCCTTTGGTTCAACATACCCCTGATCCCTATCACTGCCAGTATGCATGCCTCACACATGGGCGACGTGTTGGCTGTCTGCAGACCGAATGTCAACACAGAAACCATACGGCGGATGACCAAAACGTACAGAGCTCTTGTGAAGGGCGTCCTACAAAATGAAAAGGTTGTTTCTTTGTGCGATCCTCGTCAATGACACTGATGACTGGTTAAGAAAGAATCTTACATCTGCCTATGCATTCAGATGGTCATTGACCAGCCAATTGGCAGGCTGAAGTACCCAGGAGTTTCTGGTGGCCTGTACATGGCATCTTCAACTGGTATTTTCATCCCTCAAGTTTACCTGTTGCCCCTTGTCTAGCTTGTAGGTGGACAGCTTCTCCATGTCGTTGTGGATGGAGCTAGTGCTGTGCAACAAAAATTGATTTTGCCTTTTTGTACGTAGGTAAGGCGGCTCAAAGTACTGTTTCAGTTGTCTGGCGGGACGAAACTGAGCAAACCACTCTGGTGGAGGTATGGCTTCCTAGAACGTACGGCTGTGGTCACCCAAATAGGGGTGAGTTCTGACTGTGTGAATCTAAAAGACGTCTGATTTGTAGCTGCTGTTTGCTCCAGGTAGAAATATTCTCTGGACGGCCCCATCAAATCAGGATCCATATGGCCACGATTGGCCATCCACTGCTTGGTGAGGGTTCGTCTGAGAGTCACCCCCGGGGTGTCATTTTCTTGCTTGGATACTCACCTCAAGTCATGCAGGTGACCCCTTGTACGTGGAGGGAGGAAAACCATCTGTAGAATCAAGACTGGATCTGGAAGAAAATGCTACTCCAGCAAAGGATGGGTACTGGATTGTTACCTGTCATGGCAGTCATTTAGTCCTGTACTCGTTTCTCCAGCAGCTTATGTGTGTTTGTATGGCAGGGGATATGCAAAGCCAACTTCACCTGTCCCAGGTGACTGTGGGTACTACCTACATGCATTTCAAATGTCCTTTTGTCATCCGGTTGGTGGACATGTAAGTTGCTTCTCTTCTTGTTTGCCCACTGCGGACTGGTAGGAAGGGTGAATGCATCTCAAAACGCACTTTTTCTGTCTGGGATCTCGACTTACCTCCAGTTTCCTGCCACGCAGATAGTTACTATATCCGCACCTCCACCTGCAAGGCTACGAACCCCTTCCGAAAATTCATAATCCTTAGTATGTTACAGCACAAGTGCTTTGGCCATAGCGTGTTCCGAGATCCTGAATTGATTTGCGGTAGAACAAAATTCATTACCATCTAACCCCGTCACTCCTTACCCTAAGTTGAAATGCTACCGACTCTTCCAGGCAGTAATTGCTGCGGCAATCAAATTATCGGTAATTCAACCCTTATACTGCATAGTTGATGAGGGAGTTTAGTAGTTGCAGTCATTTTGCTGTGCGTGGTGAGCCGCACCGTGGAGGGCATCGGGCGCGGAGGGATTGCGGTGTAATCAGGGAAGCGCGCTAGTAGATGGATGGAGTCGGAGCTTGAGAGTGAGAAGGGTAAGGCGGCGGAAGTGCAGGCGGAAGTGGAGCGAATCAAGCAGCTGCCTTCCACCAGCGCTTACGCCGCGCATCGTCTCCGTGTGTTGAACAAAATGCTGGACTTACTGGCTATTCATCCCAAGAGCGCTGATATTGTTAATTCTGCTCCTCCTAGTCCAAGCAGTGCCAGTGATGCGGTGACTCCACAGTCCGTTGCCCTTTCCAGCTTCTGTTTCGTAGATGCGTTAGGCATGCTGTCTGCCAGCCTGGTGCTCAGCATAGCATCTTGCGCAACAGAACAGGTTTGTTGCGGTATGCCTGAATGATGTCCCGTACATCCGCCGCCTCAGCCATGCTTACATCCTGCCTTGCTTGGAGTTGTTTTCCAGCCTCCGCAGTTTCTTAAGTGATATTCCCGTGTCAGATCCGTCGTGTCGTGCCTTCCATGTTGAGCTGTTGGCTAGATGAACAGCACTGATACAAGAATGTTCTACTTTTGCAGCTGAGAGCGTGCCGGGGTGACGAGCTGGAGCTGCTCTTCTCCGAGTTGTCATTTTAGAACATCGGAGCTCGTGGTTGAGATTTTGCAAATAGAATTTGCTCGGGGGTTGGATCCCGACTCTCCCTGTGAAGCGACAATTAGCCTACGCACCTGCTTCTCGCGGGTGCCACAGCTGATTGTGGATTTTGGCGCCTGCTTAGAACCGCGTCTGGGCATGGCAGAGATGCGCTGTTTTAAAATAATGTTGAGTGCTTTGGCTCGGAAGAGAATTGTGCCCATGAGAACTGCGTGTGCGCAGGGAGACAACACGCAGACTCCAGTTGAAGACTCCACGTATCAGACACATCATCACTCGTCGAGTGCCAGTAAGTTAGCCAGGATTTTTTCCCTGCACAATGACGACATCCTGGGACACGAACCACCTCAAACTATATACAGTCGGCCCTCACACCTTTCTTCGGACTTGCATTTTTCTCTCCACGTTTCTCGCGAAGCTACCCAGACAATTCTACCCAAAACACACGTCTCCATATGCTTCTCAAGTCTTTCATCGGTTAACGGCTAAGCAGCAAGAGGTAGCGGTATGTAAGGTACCGCTAATGGCTTGCCACCTTCACTCAACCACGAGTGTTGGGGATCAATAAAATGGACAGAGAGGAACTGCTTGGCTTCGTCATCCTTCAATTGTGAAGCCCATGAAACACGCTTGGAAGTATTACTGCCAGGGCCAGAGCATCTGAACACAAGGCAACAGAATCTCGTGGTCAGAGACAAGAATCACAACCATGTGATGCTATCAAAGCTCAGATGGGGCAAAGACAACATACCTGTATTCATAATAGCAAGCTGTTTTCTCATTCTCGTGATTGTTCCAGTTATTCCAGCCCGTGGGTAGGATACAGCTATCCATCCAGGTGTAGGCAAAAATTACACGGGCATAAGGAGCCCACGGACGGCCTAGGTGCATATATGGAGAGCTTGCACCAGTTCCAGTAATCACAGATCTGCAAAAGGACACATAGTCAGAAACTTGACTGTAAGAACAGGTTCACCCGGCAACTCATCAACACGTCCGCATAAAATGAGCATGATCGAGGACCTATAGAGGGACGATTGACAAACCTAAGAAATACATAACCAGAGGCCTCAAAAGGACTCCTTCGCTGTTGTGCTGTGATATATCCATTAGCCTTGCAGTGGATGTGGCAATGCTCCAGTAGAACAGATGCATTCCCAAAAATGAAGTCCACGCTGCCCTCGATATAACAATCTCTGAAATACTGCCTACCATAGTGCAGGTACGCGGTATCCTGGCAATTGATCATCATACGACACAGACAGAATCTGAAGATTATGGACAGGGCTATTAGCACAAGCACATATGCATGGCCAGAAAACCAACAAGATGGGAGAGCTAACAGTCACATTACCTGCCATCCCAACAACCGACATGAGTAGAACGCACATCGATCAGCTGTTACACGGATCGCCACGGCCTGTCCAGATCCCTGCTGGAAGCAATGGGTTTCGAGGAAAAAAGAAACAACCAGTCAGTACAAGGAAGATAGATCTGCATATCATGAAGACAGGGCCAACGCCAAAGTCTGAGATGCCCGAACAACCAATGCACTGGCGGATCGAATAAGGAAGAAAGCAGGCGTGCCTGGTGGCTGTAGAGTCTAGGAGCCGTGCCTTGGGTGCAGCATTTTCAAAAGTGATGCCCTGCGCTATGAAATCCTCTCCTTCCACGATCGCCGTGCCGCATCCAAACGTACCCGTGCCGATCACACGGGATGCCTGCAGAAGACAGAGAGCATGAAACCCACCAATCTTGCATCCATACAGACCCTGATACACTGCCCTAGAAAAGCGGATTCACGTCCCGGCAGTACGATCTGCACTGCAGCTCCCTGAACCGCCCAACTTCCGGACGCACCTGGTGATGCTCGATGCTGGTGGCAGTGTTGGACCAGGTGAGCACAGTATCTTCCGCAGCATCTGCGAAGAGCGTGATGTGATTTTTGGACTTGGGCACGTAAATCGGCTGCCGGTACACCCCCGGTGCGATGTGGATGACGATGCGCTGCGTGTTGCAGAGCGGCACAGCATCGATGGCCTCCTGTACGGTCCGGTATTGGCCGCTGCCATCAGCCGCCACTCTCACCAGCGCCATGCTGCCCGGCAACCCAGCTGCCAGCGCAAGAACGCGCCTTCCCCACCTCCAGTCCACTCAGTGACGGATTTGTTGCTGGCATGGGACACAGCTCATCACACATTAGCAACGGTAAACGTTGTCTCGCTAACCACGGCTCCCACTTTGGTTAACCACTGGCTAGCCTTCGGCTAGCTATGTACGTATGTACCTGGAAGGCTTGCTCACCAGCTGCCTCACTTTACTTTCACTTCCTGCCCTGTCGAGTCAAATTCATGAGACGACAGGGATGGAGTTCTACCACAGCAAAATACAAGAAAAACGTCTCTGCAAAGTGCCAACCTCTGAACCACATCTAGGAGCGCCTGGGGTTCCTGCCTACATTGCACCTGAGTTGCATATCAGCTGCTAATCGGTGCACGGAGTCAGCCATGCCCAGAATCGGTGGGAGACAGAATGGAGGAAGCACAGGGAGCGAGGTAGTGAAGTCTGTTGAACGCGTGGCGTCCTGCAAAGTTGCAGCCACTGCAGGAGGGGGCCGGGCCTGTATGACAGCCTCGTAGAGGTAAGAGAAAGCCCCAAAGCTGACACAGCTTTGCAGAAGTGCTTGAGGTGAGCCTGCATGCGAAGTGGAGGGATTAGGAGACGGGAAACAGATTTGGCTTCATGTGCGTGAGAGTCTTGCAAACTAGTCTACCCGGGTGACATACCTGGCGTGCACAGAACGAGGCCAGTTGCACAGCCAGCAATCCCCGCGTTGATAGCTGTCAGAAGACAACAATGTGAAGGAAGTGACTGACTCCAGTCGCAACAAAACAAACTATTTCACAAATGAAATGCATCAATATAGTTACTGTGTTGTATACCATCTTCCTTGCCCCGAAAACGCTTCAAGTAGCAGGTAACTAGACTGTGCACTCCAGATAGCAAAGCGAAAGTCTGCAGAGAGATCCCCACTCAAAGTTATAAACCAATGCACTGTTCACTTGAACCTAGAAGCTCAAAGTTTTGTCCAAAACTCGTTGCTCTATCTCTCGTGTAGGGAGAAAGAAAAAGCCAAAACATGGTGAAAACATGTACCCTAGCAGAATTCCCTGCCTCCAGAAACGCTCCCTTGAACCCCGCCTTCTTGAAGATGCCTGTGCCTGCCCATTCATAATCTCTCAGTAAATGCCCACAACCGCTAACACAATGAAAGGGCGAGCGACAGGAAGGAGAAACTGAGCCAACCCACATACCTAGGCCGAAGACAGATCCCATGATGGAGCCAGCCAGTGCGTCGCCAATGCCTTTGAAGAGGCACATCTGAGGTCCGTCATACGACACAACGGGGCCTGCATCCTCACCCTGCGTCCAACCCTCGCCCTCAGAGGGTTGCGGCCCTCTATCTGCCATCCCGTCTCCTTACAACAAAACCCTGCGTGTGTAGTCTGCATACAGAAGTGGCACACAGTCTGAGAGCTTTCCGCAATCGACACCAATAAACGAATCAAACAGACCAGACAGCGGGCGGCCTTTCAAAAGTTTGGGAGGACCTGCAGCCCAGCCGCCGGGGTCCGCAGATGCCCAACACCTAATTCTCCAGTTTCTCGCCAAGTAAGCTCAGGCAGTTTCGGAAGTGAGGCCTTCAACCTTTCAATCCTGCGACACGCTTGGCTCCGATCCCGACCCAGAATGCGAAAAATGCGAGCGGACAGCCGGCAAGGAACTCGATGCGGCGTCTATCCTCTCCCATATGAGCTTAGGGTAGGTGCAGGCAACCTGTTTTCTGACTCGCAACTGAACGAAAACTGGACAACTGAGCTGTCCTCCCCGTGTCCAAAGGCCTTTGGCAGACCTAGTGGGCATCGCGCTGGATTCTCACAAGTTTCCATTGATGGCGCCATGGCTGCTTTAGAAGAAACGAGACATGGCCAGAGTGGAAATCTGCCTTTCCGTTTTTGTGATCACCTCTGTTCTTCTAACATGATGTTCATGACACAGTCCATGGACATCATAAGAATCCAAGCAGCGTCGGAAAGCCAGGGCAACCCGGATATGGTATCACTGCTTGACTCTAGGGATGAAACAAGCTGTGCCGACTAGCGAAACAAGTCATTCTATAGCAATTTCTTCCGGTCCATCTTCCACGGGCGCGTTCTCCTCGTCCACCTTCACTCCAGCTGCCTCCGAGGTCTTAGCAACCCATTCCTTGAGCGGGTCCTCGTTCAAGTCCAGCCGTAGCAGGCCCGCAAAGACACCGCCGAGGAAAGCAACTGGTTCCTGCTCACAAGCAAAATCCAGTGTGAGTGAGCAATCCCTGAATGCCACATTTGGAGAACCAAACGGGAATCCTACATTCTGAGGGGCACACCTTCAAAGCTTCCTTGACGATGGGATCATCCTGGAAATTGATGAAAGCCCTCACGTCACTTCCGCGGCCGGCGTGTGGCCGTGACCGGAAAGCTGGAACGCGTACGATCAATTTCGAACCTGACGAGATTGCACATGCTGATGAACCTGGCTGAATTGCGCAGAGGACCGGTCAGGGCGTCAGGAACATTCACAAGAATGCAAACAGGTAGGGGAAGCAGTCAGCAGAACCAAGCCCGTTGGACGAAGTTGAAGATCCACACCGAGTTTGCGGATTCAAGGTGGAAACAGCGATCCAAAAGCAGGATGAAAGACTTGCCCGAGGGAAGGAGGAACCTGCCGTCGGGCAGGACAGGAGGGCTGTCGTGGCCATCGCCATCACCATCGCCGTGGTAACTGTGCCTACTGTGTACTGTAGCTCAAGCTGGGATCCCTTTTCATACGCGGCACGGCATAAAGGGTCATTAACCTGGAACTTTTTTTAAGTTTATCTTAAGGAAAGAGGAGATGGGTGAACCCGTCTTCATACTTCATACGTGGCACGGGGCACGGAATAAAATGTCATTAATTAGGAATTTTTTTCATTTTTATTAAGGAAAGAGGAAATAGGTAAACCCATCTACTTAAGGGAGACCCTAAGCGTCATAGTAAAGAAGGAGCAACTAAGCTTTGTATTTAAAGTCATCTGCAGCAGCTACAATGTCATAACTAAAGGAGATAAAATGGCCTATATATTACTAAACTAGCCGAGGATCTCCAACGGAGACGTTTGTTGTCCATGCTTACAATGTCATAATTAGGGAGATTAAATGGCCTACATATTACTGAAGTAATCAAGGATACATCTCCAGCAGACGTTGTTATTCGTAGGTAATCAAGGATACATCTCTAGCAGACGTTGTTATTCGTAGGATAGTCCCTTCCAGTGTCCTTTGGTGGGCAATAGACACCCACTGCCGAAAGAAGAAGTGATGAAGCTACTGGCTCGACCTCGCACTCTTTGAACTTGCCCAATTTTGACAAGCATATTCTTTTTCTTCCTTATTATGAGTGAAGAAACGTGACATAGATAATAACTTGGGAAGTAGGATGGTGAAGATCAAGGAATGATTGTTTGGCTGAAAAGACCTGAGGTTTTCTATATGAGGCTATGTCTCCTTTTTTTGCGATTCCCTGTAATCTACTGATATTTACACAAAAAAAAATATTATTTCTATTTTATCAGATGGGTAGAGAGATTGATTGATAAGGACTTCAAAAATGTAATTTTGTCCGTATATATGCAATACTAGGACTGTAGGAGGCAGCTGACGCCCGTGGCTATTCTTCTCCCTTGTTTTGGAAGCTTATTCCCCTTGGCTATTCAGCCAAAGGGAATCAAAGAAAGTATCTTGAGCTATTTCTGCTACTGTTTTACACTTCAATATCCCTTTTCTAAACATATAAATTTGTTTGGAAAATATCGAAAGTTGGTCATCTTGACGCACCATTAAATGAGCTACCTCCGCCAGAAACTCGACCCACAAAACATTAATTTTTGGGAAGTTATGTTTCCATTTTTTGCCGACAATCAATTTTATTTCAGTCCACACTCTTATAAAAGAATGACAGGTACAACTTTCAAATTTTACGTCATACAAATTTTTGAAAAAAATAGTGGAACCTCTTTGAAGACGGGACACTCCAAAGTCTATGATCGAAACTTTTATCCCATAGGTTTTGATCCATCTTTCCTCATAATTTATTTGATATCTTTCTGTGCTTTCCTTGTTATGGCTACGAGATATAAGAATATTATTATTATGTGCATCTCGATGTTCAAAACCAAAAGCGGCTTCTGCCACTTCCATGGCTAGAATGATTTGTAAGAATGTACTTTGAAGTTCTCGTACATTTCTAAATTCAAATTTGTGAAAAGGTACCCCACCATCTTCTTGCATCATGACTATAAACTTTTGATTGTGTGGATATTCTAGAGGATGTTTTGGTTTCCCATTTAGCCATGATTTCTTAGCTCTAGAGAGTTCAGCAGCATATGGTCCTTTACATTGTATTTCCCATTTGTTCATCATAAAGTTAGTACAAAAATACGAACCAGTAGGATTTTGCAGTGTGGCCAACATCTTTGCGATCTCCACTTCGTTGTTAATATCATTTAAACTTCGTATAGGTGCTATCTTTAGTATAAAATCTTGAAATTTAAAAATTTCTCCAAACGCCCCTTCATTTATCTTTTTTATATTTTTCATATCTACACCCATAGAGGTCAAAGCAGTAGTCATGTCGGTAACTCTTTCTCTTTTAAAAATGCAACAGCAATCCATGTTTCCAGGTTTGCTTAGCAAATAGTAGAGTAACACCTTAAACTTCAATAGAAGATGTCACAAAGCACTTAAAACTAGGATGACATTATATAGGTTAATTTATAGTGGAAAATGATTTGAACCGAAGGTTTTTTGTAACATAAAGCTCTATGGAAGCAAGCACAACACCAACCAGTTTATTTGTGTCCACAAGGCTCCTCGCAAGCAAACACAACAACAACAACTTTATTTATTTCCGCACGGCTCTATGCAAGCAAACAAGATAACATACAAGTGATAAAGAAGATATTGGATGTGAAGCCCTCTTATATCCGTCCAAGTGAACTAAAATAGACTTTTCTTTTTCTTGTATATACTATAAAGGAATAGTCAACTAACAAGCTACTATTTGTTAATAGGTATCCAATTTTAGCTTCTTCCAATCTAGGTAATAATTAGTTTTTAATTTTCTGATAAATTAATAAAATTCTAATATTGATTCAAGGTAATATTTATTTCATCCTTTTTTAGTAGCAAGTATTAATTACTTTCTCTTCCAGCAAGAAGAACTTTTTGTACTTAATGATATCCCATATAAATCATTGAGGAAGCCTTTAAGGACTTTGTGGCATGTCTTATAAGACCGAATTCATGAGTATAGATTAGCATCACCATTTTTTGACGTGGCCTTCACCCTCATCTTCAAACACCTTTGCAATTGTGGGTTTGAGATTTTCAAAAGGCTCCAACGTATACAAACGTGCCACTCCTCTCCAAATTGCAAAAACAAGATCCACCGAGAAGAAAAGTAAAAGATACATAAACTAGAAGATGAGAGCAAAAGAAGGCTGATCTCAAACTCACCCGTGGTCTTTCACGCTGTGGAGTCTGTACACAGTTTAAAAACGATTGGTGTGGTGCATGATATGCAACGTCCTTGTGGATTCTAGCGGATCGTACTTAAATGAAAGCCCTAATCATTGACAGCGGAGAATGGGGGAACAGAAGTTCACACATTTGATGCCCACTTGATCCCGACTTGTTTGTCGAGTTACCGCCCAAATGTTTGCAGTCTGGACAGCAGATTGCAGAGGGCTGCGCAGTCCCAAGATTGCGTGCAAGTTGCAACCAAATTTGAGCCAAGTATATGCACAAGATGAACCATGGGAGTCGATGAGGAGCACATCATCGTGATCTGGAACAGTGGATGGCGGGTAACATACAGGAACCAGAGAAGGGATCGAGCAGGCTCTATCAAGCGAGATTTTACAGACGAGAGACGGGAAGAGAACGTCTGCAGGAAGCTCTGCCAGCCAGGAAGCCCGGAATGGAAAACAGCGTGGCTTGCCGGGTGCTCTAAAGCCGACCCAACCGGACGAAATCAGTGTCCCTTCGTGCCTCCTCTGCTTATCGCCTTCCTTTGCCTCCAGTCCAATCGTTTATGGAACTTGTCGACTTCACTGGTCGGCGCCCAGCCCGAAGCTCTGAGTAGTCCTCTCCTGAAGGTGGTGGATGCACGGTGGTGGGCTCGTGCATGCGGTTGTGGGCTGTGGGAAATTGCGAATGCGGTGGTGGGCTGTGGAAATGCGGTGGTTGTTGCGAGGAAAATGCTGATCCGGAGATGGGTTTTTGCAGGTGGTTGGGACAGAGATGGAGGCCCGTTCCAGAGCGGTGCGGACTTGCCTCACAGTCGCCCTGTTTCTGGGTTCGGCGTCGTTGGCAGCGGCCGAGCTCAAGGTCGGATTCTACCACGGCAAGTGCAAGGGGCGTGATGTGGAGCGCATCGTGTCCGTTGCTGTGAAGAAGGCATTCCTTGCCGACCGCACCGTCTGTGCTTCCTTGATCCGCCTCCACTTCCACGACTGCTTCGTTCAGGTGAGCATGAGCTCATGCCCCTCTGATGTAACTTCGTGTACAGTTGCTCCGAGAGAAGTCCCGCTGAATCCAACAGGGCTGCAGGGGTGCGATGGTTCCGTCCTGCTGGACACCCCTGACAGCGAGAAGAGCTCGCCCCCGAACTTCAACTCGCTGAGAGGATTCGATCTGATCGAGAACATGAAACGTTCTCTCGAGAAATGCTGCCCTTTGCTTGTGTCGTGCACGGACATCCTCGCCCTGGCCGCACGCGACTGCATTGCACTCGTAAGTCTTCCACACCTGCAGTTCAAAATTTCTATCCCGTCAGGCTTTCACAACTCTGACACTCAGACGAATGGCCATCGACACGTGCAGCTGAAAGGCGAGGCCTACGCTGTGCCCACAGGCAGGTTCGACGGCCTGACATCCGGCGGATTTCTGGGCCCGCTGCTGGGCCTCCCTGCTCCGTTTCACCCCATCGCCACCCTGGAATCCATCTTCGCCAAGGTGGGGCTGCACAAGAACGATCTGGTGGTGCTCTCGGGCCTTCACACGGTCGGGCGGGCGAGGTGCCTCACATTCTCCAACCGCCTCTACGACAGCTCCGGCAACCCAATCCAGGACCCGCTCTTGACACCGGCCCGTTCCGCCCAGCTCCGACAGTCGTGCCCGTTCGGCGGAAACGGGGGCATCTTTGTGCCCATGGACACCACTTCCGCCATCGTCGACACCAGATACTTCCAGGGAATCGTGGGAAAAACGGCTCTCTTCAACTCCGACGATGCTCTCCTGGACGACCCCGACACTGCCGCCATCGTGCAGCGGCAGGTGGTGAGTCCTCGCTTGGAATTCGTTGGAGTGGGCGCGTCCATGATCAAGATGGGATCTATCGGGGTTCTTTCAAGCAGTACCGGCCAAGTCAGGTTGCACTGCAACCAGACCAACTAGACTAGATCGTAGGCGGCGACACCCTCGTCGATGCGAGGAGACAAGTCGCGAATTTTGCAGCTGGAGTCATTGCGGGCCATACAGCCTGTGTCCTTCCCGTGTCCGCACGGCTTTTGGGATACCTATTGTGCATCGCCCTTAATGGTTCTCACGAGTTTCATCACAGATTCCCTGATGGCTGCATGGGTGCGTTAGCAGAATGGAGACCTGGCCAGAGTAGAAATCTGCCCCTCTGTTGTGATCACACAGTCTTCTAACAAGGTGTTCTTGTCGACGACTCGACGGAGATTGAACGAAATACAGGAGTGGAGCGGATGTTTTTATGTTATATGTATCTTATTTTCTGCATGTATTGCGCAACAGGGAGGTATAGCTCAGTGGTAGAGCAATCGGCTGCAGTCCGATAGGTCATCAGTTCAATCCTGGTTGCCTCCTCATCCCCCCAAGAAATATGTCATCTGTGGATTTAGTCTTTTGTGGGTTGAAACTTCTGGATGTTCCATGCCGTTACGGGGGACATCCAGAAGTTTAACCCCGTTTTTTGAAACTCCAGCGTGGCGGACGCAACCAGCAGTGGCAGCTCGGAAGGGTGACCGGGGCGCACAACCAGGAGCAGGAGCCGGCTGTGACGCTGCTATCTGCAGGTTTGGCAACCTACAACGATGATGTCAGCTCGCTCACGCTACTATCTGGCTATTAGAAATGATTTATTATAATATATTATGAATAGTGTCCCAAAACACGTTATCAAGAGTGTCCTAAAAATAACAAATTTGTATATTTTCAAGGTCAAGTGACCAATAGGATTCAAGGATAAGGACTATATAAGGCCAAGCCCACCTAGGTATGGGGTATGGTGTGTGCAAATGTGCTTGTGTGCTAGTACCTAGTGTGCCTAGTGCATATAACCCATATTGTATGGGAGTGTTGTGTTCTCTTTTAATAAAGGCTTAGCTCTTTTCCTAACTTGGTAATAGAGCCATATTCTAGAGCCAATCTTCACTCAGGGGTTTTTTCAATTTTCCTGACCCTGTTATTGCGGGAGTTTGCTTGAAACAAATGTGGGAAATGAGGACCACCCAAATTCAACTTCTCAACTTACCGGTCCTGACCCTATTATTGCAGGAGTTTGCTTGAAAACCACCCAAATTCAACTTCTCAACTGCTTGAAACAAATGTGGGAAATGAGGACCACCCAAATTCAACTTCTCAACTTACCGGTCCTGACCCTATTATTGCAGGAGTTTGCTTGAAAACCACCCAAATTCAACTTCTCAACTGCTTGAAACAAATGTGGGAAATGAGGACCACCCAAATTCAACTTCTCAACTTACCGGTCCTGACCCTATTATTGCAGGAGTTTGCTTGAAAACCACCCAAATTCAACTTCTCAACTTCAACTTCTCAACTTACCGGATATTTGATTATGCTTCACAGCACTCGTCTCTATGCCAGACTCAGAATAGCAGTTAATTTTCATGATAATCTCTCTGTATATCTGTTGGTTGCTGTCTGTGCTTCACTATGGTGTACCGATTGCATACCCTTCGCTTATCGTGTGCACACCCTTCGCGGTTCCTGAAAAAAGTTGTTTTTTCACACACTCTCACATACAAAATACTATATTCATATATATTTTTGTCCACATGGCACCAAATACATACAAATCTTAACCATGCATTGCTTCTGTACGATATCTAGAGCCAAAAGTGCATTTCGTGCAGCGTGCTTCAAAAACTTTCGGCCGTCATTTTAGGGTTTTGTTTTCGGATCCAGTCTAAAAAGAGGTATGTTCACACGGTGAGTTTAGGGTTTAGGGTTTCGCAAGGCCGATTGCTTGCTTGGTCAGGGTCCAAGCTACATCAGGAGCGTCTACTGTGGCCAGAAGTACCTAGGTGCCCAGAATTGGACCAGGGCCGTCAAACCCTAATGCAACCCTAACCCTCCGTACGGAAATATTTTGAGAGTGTGTGCAATCGGTACAACGGGCGGAGGACTTGGGGAACCGTTTTGATACTCCCTACCACTCCGAAACATAGTTCATGGAGACATGCCATCCTGGTTTCCCTGGTGCGAGTCCTCATGGATGACAAATATATCATACCTATCGTCCTATCCTCGCGGCTTGAGCAGCAGCTCGTATGCAGTTTAGCAAAAGAGAGGCGGGAAACGGGGTTTCTGGAACATGTCCACAACTTTTGAATAGCATGCGTCTAAACAGGAGGTCCTCGTAGATTGGACGCCGCTCATTCAACCTTGTGTGTTGCGAGCCTGACATCCATCACACGGAATCCACCTGTCTCCAGGTCTCCGTGTGTGAGCTGCGCCTCGGTGACTCCATCCACCAGAGCCAACCTCCCCTCCGTTTGTGCAATTTGCAATTCGGCTGAACATTGCATTCAACCAGGCCAAGACAGATCACTCAGCGGCGTCGCCGAAGGCACCTTGCTGTGGTCCCCTACTTTTAGCAATCAAAACCGCTTGGTGACATCTTCTATCTCCTGGCCAGCGTACTGCCCGATCCTCCATGGAAGGCGACAAGTGCTTATTGTGCGTGATCTTGTTTCACAACGCGGAACAGGGCCGTCTCTGCAGCAGCAACATCAAATTCTGAGGCCCAAAAACGTTCTGGCCGAGAGTGGCCACCCTCGCTCTGGGACTGAATATTGGAATCCTACTCTCCCTACTCGATCGATAAGAAAGGAGGACTTGGCCAGCCGCTCAAAACCTGTCAATAGAATATAGATGCGCAACCGACGCTGAGGTATACTCCCACTTGCTTCTTCAGGTTTCCGTGCAGCACCGCCTCCTTCCGAACTTGGGGCCAGACAGGTCTAGGTCTAAGAGCTGCTGCACACACGCATTCAACTTGCAGGCATTTAAGCTAAACTGCTAGCAGCTTAAACTCCTAGTTACGAGCTAAAGTGCTTACGGAGCATGTATGTCAAACTTGCTTGCAAGATGACCAGCTTACATGCAATTTCACGCGGGAGGATCAGAAAAGTACGGGCTATGACATGGAAACCAACTATGGAGGTCGGAGGTTAGTGGTCTGAGGGATGCGAAACTAGGTTCGGGAGGAAGGATGGGATCTTTCAAGGTTTTATGGCTTGATGAGGGGTTTTGCTTGAAGCAAAGTCCACAAGGACCGAGCACCAAGTCTATTAAATCTTTTCTCCGTAAGGAATGGTGTGTGTTGATAGTCCAAAGCCAAATCTGGTAACGACATCCTTGGCTAAATGGTCGATAAAAGGATCTACAAAAACACCTTCATCGTCAAGAACCAGCACACTAGGTGACTCTTCCTGCTAGGCTGAGTTTGGACCATTATCTCCATTCCGAGAGGATGTGGAACCAGGCCCGTACAAGTTGTTGGGCCCAAGGAATAGGTCATTCAATAGCTTAGTTTCTAGACTTTCAGGCGTATACTTGAGGTACCTACCGGCTGCTGCCCCCTGATCCAAAAGTGACCCGTAGCTCTGAATGTAGCTGCGATATGCGGACTGCACCACTTGCACCACTGCTTGTTTCACATCCCTGCGAAGATCGGCATCAGGTATGCTCCACTTGCTTTGCTTGTAAACGGTTTCTTCAAATGCTGTTGTGAACAACCTGAGTCTCTGCTTGACCAAGTCGCGGGCAGCACCCCTGCCTCCACTGGAAACCAGCAATCCCTCTCTGCTGAGGTGTGCAAGGACTTTGCCCCAGTCTTCCCTTTGGTAACCCAGAGAATGCTGCTCCACCTTCCTGCGGTGCTCCTTCATCCATAAGTCACCTAACAAGCCTCCTAGCTCACACTTACTAGACCTGTCGTACATGTAATGGATGTTGTTCATGAGAAATATATGCGCTAGTGCTGGATCCTTGTATCCCTTTGCTCTTGCTTCAGCATTCCTCTCCAGTGCCTGTACTATGGTGAGCACTGCATGTGAAAGCCCCCTCTCCTCCTTCCTCGGGGGCTCTTGTCTCCAGCTCTGCTCTATTTTCAACACCTGAGCCATGATGGGCCCATAGAATTCGCTGACAAGATACTTCACATAGTTGACGACATAACTCGAAAGCTTTGGATGGCTCCCATCCGCTGGTAAACTGCCCTCAGTCTGCCCCTCTAGAAGCTGCCTCGAGAACTCCCACAGTACCTGACACGAGCCATGCACCAGATGTTTCTGCAGCTCCCTCGCCCGTGACCTCATCTCTGTGCAGCCCTCACCTTCGAACACCTCCGCAATGCTCGGGCTGAGGTTCTCCAGAGCCTCAAACATATCCAACAGCTTGAATAGCTTCTCGGGCGTCTTTTGGCTGCGTGCCACTCCCTCTCCAAATTGCAGAAACAAGAGCATGCCAGCTTGGGACAAGCGCAGGAAGCAATCCCGCCATACATGAGGTTCCGCCCTGGCAAACACTTGCGCGCACAGACTACGTTCAGGCCCATACAAGTGCTTCACTGCCACCTCAAACTGCTGAGTCCACAGCCCGATGTACCCTTCCAAGTCATTCCAGTCCAGCATATTGATAACCTCCGGAGTGGAGTACTGCAGGTAATCTCCCTCCAGATACTTCAAGCTCCCAATAGCACTGGAGCTACGTGCCTGCCAATACGCCTCCACACACCCATCCAGCTGCCGGTTCACAGACAGCTTGTGCACAATGACCTGCAGCTTCTCTACAACATCCGGCGGCATCAGGGCAGCCTCCTCCATCCCCACAGGAGCAGCATCCGGGAGCGACACAGGCGTGCTGTGGTGCAACATAACATTCCCGAACTCCGACTCCAGCTGCTCCAGAGCCAAGTTCAACAACCCACCATCAAGCCCCGTCTGCTCGGGACCCGACTGAGCTTGCCGCAACACCGACAGAGCTTCGTTCAGCCTATGCATCCGGTACTTATCCGTCACCGCACTCTTGCCAAGAAAATCAACAGCGTCCTGCAACCACTGCACAGCAACTGGGCAATTTTTCCCCAGAAATTCGAGCGAATCCTCCAGACGGGCAACTGCAGTGAGGTACCCAAACAAATCCTCTCCCACCCCCTCCAACAACACCACCTCCAAATCGTGCAGATTATCAAAACCCTTCAGCACAGCTGCAGCAGGCCCCGTGGCTCGGTCAATGCGACCGTTCAGCCCCCGCACCAGCTTCGACTGCGCTTGCAGAGGCCCCACTGCCGCCTCCAGATTCGGTATTCGCTCCCCAATACCCCTCAGCCGCACATGAGAAACCTCCAGGGCCGCAGACAACTCCATTGCCTTCTCCAGACTCTCATACAAGGACTTCCGTGCAGCCTGGAACTCCGCCGACACCAAACCACTCCCATCTTCCTCCTCCTTCACAACCGCCGTCTTGGGTACAGCAGATCGTTCAGGCCGAGTCTTCACCACAGTGGCCTTAGGCAACCCATCCCCAAACAAGGTAAAACTGGACAACCCTGTCACAGCTCTCTCCTTCACCCCTTCCTTCTCCTTCTCTTCCATCCCACCCTCCTCAGCAACCTGACCCTGCTGCCCTCCTGCAACATTTTCTCGCCCATCACCCGATTCATCATACCCCTGCCCATCACCCACGAGCTCCTCTACCTCCTGCTCATTCTCCGCCTCTGCTACAGCCTGGATCGGCTCCGCATCAGGGCCCCCACTACCGTCCGAGTCGAAGATTGGAGAGTCGTCATAACCTGCCTCCTCCGCCTCCTCTCGAGCTCCCTCCCCGGAGTTACTGCCCATGATTCACCTCGCCCTTGCTTTTGCCCTGACTCATCATGCCCTCCGATCCAGCCCAACTACCAACCCATAATACTGCCCATGAGACATGGCTGATCACAGCCCCATCATCCGTTGCATCACCACCCACAGAAGGCCGGGCTGCTTAAGCGCCTGATCCCCCCGAAGCGAGCTAAACATCAATCGCAGCCACACGCAGAGCACAGAGCGCACAACACCGGGACCTTCGCCCCATGAGCTGTCCTGCAAATCTCACACCGCTGATACCACTCCTGTAAAGCCGAGTGAGATCCGGCTCTCTCGGGAGCTCAGAAACGGATGAGGAACCGCCGCTCCGGAAACTACCAGGACCCAGGCACCAGAATCCGGTGCCGGGCTCTCTCGAGAGCATCAACCCACCAGCCACAGGAGCGGGAGAGGTACAACTACGGGATCACAAGCTTCTCATGCTGGGGCCGGGGCCGGGGCCGGGCGTTGGGCTCTGTAGCTCTTCCGGTGCCAGTGGTCAGGTCAGCCCCCGGATTGCCGAGTCCATTCCACATCGAGTCTCTGTTTCCGACGAGGCCAACGCGTTGGCCCGCCATGGCAGAGAGAGAGTGATGGAAATGGCAAGTAGCAGGCAACTGGCCCCGCTTGCGCGCCTCTTTCACTGCTGACATGGAGGACAACTTTTCCTACGCAGCGCAGGTGCGTGCAAAACCTGCGACATAGACAAAACCATCCATGTACATGACTCCCTGCGACAACTCTCATGTGATCAGATGGTGTAAAGGACTGCGGAAGCCATCTGACCAAGCAGGATTACAGCCAGCAAAAGCCATTAAAGAAGAAAGCAGCCTTCCTCCAGGATTTGTGCGGAGAGCTGATTCAGTATTTCTGTGATCTGCTGGTTCTGTTGGTGGTTTCTGCCTGCTACGAACACCTCGACGTTGCCTCCGTGCTCGATCCAGCTCTGCCCCGGTCTCTTGGATGCACCTGCAGCACTTCTTGAGTCCTCTACCATGGTTGCCTCCTCCAGCATGTCAGCATGGGCGTAGATGTTTGACATGAGGATGTAGGATGCTCTGTGCTCTGGTTCTAGCGCGACAGCGTGGTGGAAAGCACGTCGGCCAAGCTCCACGTTGCCATACTTTCGGCATGCGCCCAGTAAGGATAGCCACATGCCCAGTTCAGGTTGAACTGGGAGTTTCAGGATCAGATCTTCTGCTTCCTTCAGGAGACCTGCACGGCTTAGAAGATCAACCAAGCTGGCATAATGCTGGAGGGTGGCACTGATTGCATGGTCTCTGTCCATGGACTCGAAGAACTGAAGGCCCCTTTCCACTACACCAGCATGACTGCAAGCAGTAATGACGCACAGGAATGTGACTGCATCTGGTCTTATGCCGGCGTCTTGCATTTCTTCGTAACACTGCAAAGCTATTTCAGATTCCCCTTGTCGGGCATATCCAGCTATCAATGAATTCCATGACACCACGTCGCGCCAGAGCAACGTGTCAAACACATGCCGGGCATTCATCATGTTCCCACATTTGCCATACGCGTGAATGAGAGCATTCCCCACATCGAGAGTCCAGTTTTGTCCATCTCTGCATATGTCTCGGTGGATCTGGCTACACATCCGTAAAGCTCCTACGTTGCTGCAAGCTTTTAGGATGCATAGAAATGTAGCCTCTGTGGGCTCGATTCCCTCTGCCTTCATCTGAGGATAAAGCTGCATAGCTTTCTCACCCTGCCCTTGCAGTGAGTATCCTGAAATCATGGAGTTCCATGACACCACATTGCGCTCTTCTAGTGTGTCAAACACTGCCCATGCATCCACAACGCTCCCACATTTGGCATACATGTAGACAAGTGCGTTGGCAACCATTGAATTTGATCCGTATCCCCTTCTCAGCAGTTCAGCATGTATTGCTTTACCCTTCTGCAAGGAGTCCAGCTTCAATGACTGACCCTTGATGAAAGTGTCCTTCTCCCTTTCTGCCAGGCTGCTACATGCTCTGAGTGCACTTACGAACATCCAGTTGTTTAAACTTCCACCCTCCTGCTGTATTTGGGCAAAAATTTGCAGCGCCTCCTCCCCTTGTTCGTCTGCATATCCGGCAATTATTGCATTCCACGATACCACATCTCTCTGGGGTAGATTGTCAAACACTTGACGCGCATCCACAAGGCTGCCACATTTTGCATACATGTGGATAAGGTTGTTTCCAACATAAACATCAGAATCACAGCCCATTCTAATCGCATCCGCATGAATGGCCTTACCCTTTTCAAGGGTCTTCAGCCTCATCGAGTGTCCAGAGACAATAGTCTCCTTTTCCGTCGCTGCCAGGCTGCAGCAAGCTGTGAGGACGCTGACAAAGGTTCGGGTGTTAGGCGTCACACCCTCCGTGCACATTTGGACATACAGCTGCAGGGCTTCGCTACCCTGCTCTTGCTCAGCATATGCAGCAATCATAGCACTCCATGAGACCACATTCCGAAGCGACAAGGTGTCAAATACATGCCGTGCATCCAACATGCTGCCACATTTGGCATAGACGTCAACCAGAGTTGTGCCCACAAACACATCGGATTCACAGCCCTTCAGAATAAGCTCGGCATGAATGTTCCGACACCGCTGCAGAGAGACATGTTTCACAAGTCTTCCATCAAGAAGTGACCCCTTCTCCAATGCTGCCAGGCTCCCACAAGCTCTCAGTATGCTGACAAATATCCAATTGTTTGGCATAACCCCCTCTTGCTTCATCTGAGCATAAAGCTGCAACGCTCTATCACCTTCTTCTTGAGCTGCATATCCACCAATAATTGCATTCCAGACAACCACATTTCGTTGGGGTAATGTTTCAAAGAAATGCTGAGCATCAGACATGCTCCCACATTTTGCATACATGTCCACCAACGTAGTGCCAACAAATATGTCTGAATCATAACCCTGCCTGATGACTTCAGCATGGAGCGACCTGACATGTCGAAGAGAGGGCGATTTGACACCTGGCCCGCCATCAGGTCCTCCATTTGCCATGTCTGCAAGGCTGCCACAGGCTTTGAGTAAGAACACAAATGTCCGACTGTCCGGCATCACACCCTCAATCTGCATGCGAGCATACAGGTGCAGAGCCTCCTCACCCCCTTCCAGTTCAGCATACCCAGCAATCATAGCATTCCAGGACACCACGTCTCTCTCAGACAAGGTGTCAAACACATGCCGTGCATCCAAAATGCTCCACATTTTGCATACATGTCCACCAACGTAGTGCCAACAAATATGTCTGAATCATAACCCTGCCTGATGACTTCAGCATGGAGCGACCTGACATGTCGAAGAGAGGGCGATTTGACACCTGGCCCGCCATCAGGTCCTCCATTTGCCATGTCTGCAAGGCTGCCACAGGCTTTGAGTAAGAACACAAATGTCCGACTGTCCGGCATCACACCCTCAATCTGCATGCGAGCATACAGGTGCAGAGCCTCCTCACCCCCTTCCAGTTCAGCATACCCAGCAATCATAGCATTCCAGGACACCACGTCTCTCTCAGACAAGGTGTCAAACACATGCCGTGCATCCAAAATGCTCCCACATTTTGCATACATATGCACGAGAATGTTGCCGACAAATGAATCAGAACGATGACCTAGGCTGACAAGGTCTGCATGAATAGCCTTCCCCTTCTGCAGGCACTCGACCTTTTTCAGCTGCCCCTCAGTGAGGGTATCTGTTACAGTCTCAGCCAACATGCCACATGCCTTCAGTGCACTGACGAAGACCCTACTGTTTGGGAGGACACCCTCTTCTTGCATTTGGTCATAGAGGTGCAAAGCCTTCTCAAACTGTTTTTGCTGAACAAATCCTGCAATCATTCCATTCCATGACAGTACACTCCGTTGTGACATCTTGTCAAAGACGTGCTGTGCATCCACCATGCTCCCACATTTTGTATACATATGTATTAAGCTGGGTCCCAAATAGGAATCCAATGCAAAGCCCCTCTTGGAAATTTCAACATGAATCATCTTACCCTTGAGGAGGCAGCTGGGCTTGACGATCTGTCCGTCGATGAAAATCCCTTCCTCCATGCTTGCCGAGCTGCTGCAAGCTTTCAGTACTCCAACGAAAGTCCAGTTGTCCGGATTGCAGCCTCCCTTAAGCATTTGTAGATAGAGTCCTAAAGCCATGTCCCCATCCTGTTGTTGAGCATATCCATCGATAATCGCATTCCACGATGCCACTCTAGGGCGGGATAGTGCATCAAAAACTGCCCGCGCTTCCGAAATGCTCCCACACTTTGCATACATGCTGATAAGAGTGGTGACCACGTAGGCATCTGACTCATAACCCCTCCGACTCAATTCCCCGTGTATCCATTTTCCCTGAGACAGATCTGCCAAGCTGCTGCAGGCTTTCAGCACGCTGATAAATATGGGCTTGTTCGGTTCTTGACCTTCATCCATCATCCGGTAGAACGTTTTCAAAGCCTCTCCACCTTGACCTTTGGCAGTAAATCCTGAGATGCCTGCTTCCCAAGAGGAAGCACTGAGTTGGTCCAAAATGTTGAAACACTCCGGGGCTCCTGATCGACCCCCAATGGAAACCATAGAATTGCTCATACACCTCCTATCCGTCTCCAGCCCATGGCTGGATATGTCCCTGGCCACGCAGGTCTCAACAGAGGCCACAGAGCCCACAATGAGGTACCGGACCAGCCCCTCCTTCGCATGTCCATCTCCACACAGACGCCTGACGTCCTCGCCGCCATGGAGCGCAGTACTAACCGGCACCAGGTTCGTCCTCCATGGACAAGCTCGTGACGAAGCGCTGGAAGCTAGCATGCAGGTTAGAGCTGGACACTTCCAGCACTGTTCAGGCACTCTACACCATCATGCCTTCAGGCTCCATTCATGTGTAGAATCAAACGCCCGAAGAATGCCTGTAATACCCGGTGCATGAGCAGCTACCGTGCGCCATTTCCTCCCAGCGGAAATTTTCACTGCATGAAAACATACCTTAAGCTAAACCATTAAACTGTTGCCTGCTTGCTAGGATGCCACCACGCATCTGAATCACAAAATGACAGAGCATACATGCTAAGTGCGAGCATCGAGATAAGGGGTTCAACAGCTTTTGTAACATGCTGTGGAGATGGTGCCGGCGCACTTGCTCTCAATTTCCAACAAGGACAAGTAAACTCTTGTCCAGCCATTGCAGGAGGGATTGTACATAGTTTGTGTGCTACCCCAGTAACTTGTAGAGATTCCAACTTCAAGAACTTGGAACCTCCACAATACATAGTTTGTGTGCTACCCCTATAACTTGTAGAGATGTCAACTTCACAAGAACTTGGAACCTCCACAAGCCACATCCTTTTTGTCTCACAAACTTCAAGGTCTTTACGGCATTGCCAAACCTTTCATGTGCTCAAGAAGGACTGCCAGCACCGTTGCAAGCCTGTTGATGATCCATTCCATTATTAAGTATTGCTGTTTAATCTCCTTCACATTTATATGAATGGTTTTCAACAATAATCTTCGAAAACCAAGTTATCTAGTAAATTTTGATAAAAGTTTAGTTGATATATTTGCTTCACATATTAATAACACACGTCTAGTCCCGGGCTCACCTGCAGTGCTCCCTTTTCTACTTCGTCCCCTACACTGCTCCCTTTTTTAGTTCGTCCCCTACATTGCTCCCTTTTCTACTTCCCTTTTCTACTTCGTCGCCTACACCGCTCCCTTTTCTACTTCGTCCCCTACACTACTCCCTTTTCTACTTCATTGCCTACACTGCTCCCTTTTCTACTTCGTTCATTTGGATGCTTCATCTCTAGTCCACAACCATCTCTCTTATAAGCATGTGACGGTGCTTTATATCTAGTCCACAACGTCTCTCTTTTTATCTCTTTTATAAACTCGTGACAGTGGTTGACAAGGACCATATTATCAAGAACCATATTATCATCCCAAACTTAAATGTAGCGTTATCAGTACTAGGTACATTAATGATGTTTTAATATATACAGATAACACATTTTTTATACTAGTTTGTTGTTGGAAAAGGAGATTGGAACAATATTGACTTGATTTTATCATGTTTTTAGAGGTTCAAATGAATTGATTCATCACGGCATAGTAATATAATCCGCCCACCTAGGAAGGGGCAATGATAATATCTCGTTGATGTGAGGACTCCTTGTCCCAAGACTCTATAGCTCAAACGTGCTTAACTTGGGGGATTGTATTCTCTCATGCTTTACGACACCCCAAGTCTCTCATTTTTTTTCTTCTGATTTTTGTGGATTGGGTAATCTTTAGTCACCCTTTTAACGAATAATCAACGATGACAAAAAGAGAAGAAGTTAGATTTAGGAAACCCAGAAAGTCTCTAAAGCCGATTATACCGATTCCACTAAAATGCAATTAGCTTCTCCACCTCAAGTTGCCATGCGGTAAGAGCTTCCTCTAGACTAGACAAAGTCATCTACTTTTCCAAAAAAATTCTAGACTAAGAGAGAGGGGAGAAAGGGAATATGGATGGG
Organism: Anthoceros angustus; assembly: GCA_010909165.1. Classification (NCBI taxonomy): domain Eukaryota; kingdom Viridiplantae; phylum Streptophyta; class Anthocerotopsida; order Anthocerotales; family Anthocerotaceae; genus Anthoceros; species Anthoceros angustus. The sequence goes on from MU008163.1 coordinate 1,358,534, forward strand.
AAGTAAGAGGTCCAGGCCCTGCTCTCGAAGGCCTAGCAGCAATCAGAGTTTCTGATATGGTCGGAAGCCTAAGAGGCCTTGCTGCAAGATATGGGGCAGAAGGGAGGTGCCAGGGGTAGAGGGTAGGGGGATAGAGGGAAGGGGGATCTGCACAAGAATATTGGAGCCGATGCAGCAATGTATGGCAGCCCTTATTTTCGGGCAAAGGTAAAGGTGGGGAGTTTTAGTGGGTGAGGGAGTTCTTCCCAAGTCCCACATAACCTGCGATGGTATCTAGCACGTACTCGGATGACCTCGGAAGAGTAAAGTCTCTTCCTGTTGGGATGATACGATGTGTAACATAGGGGAATCAGAACCCTTGCTGAAGATTTCTCCCCCGGGGTTGTTTTGATTTATCTTCAAAATACCAAATTAAAAAAAAAAATCTGCACAAGAAGGGTTAGGAGAAGTGCCTTCTTGTTAGAATTTTGTTAAATTAGAAGTATATTCAAAAAATATTTACTAGATTGGAAGAAGCTTAAATTGAATACTTATCTAGAGGTACTTTCTTGGTTGGCAATTCCTCTATAGTATATATAGGGGGCTTGGGGCCAGGGCCTCAAGCTTGGATATAGGGCTATATCCAATATCTCCTTGACCACCATTCTCATATTTCACTATTAGTGCTACATATAATTATGTTGTCCTCATTATATATCACTCTTCATTAACTTATGTGATATCATCCTTCTAGGTTTAACTTCTGTTATCACATGTCTTATAGTAACGGGGGCTAATCCCCTTGGCCTGGTGCCCTCCGTAGGGTTGTTTCGCTTTGTCTTGGGGTAGATGGAATTTCTCATCTTGTTTTTTATATAGAGTCTCCCGTTTCATCTCTTATTAAATTGTAAGGTGTTACTATATTTTTTGGTACTACTGTAGATGTAGGATATGGATTTATTTTTAAATTTAAAAAGAAATAATATTGAACCTTTAGATAATTTTAAAATAAATACCATAGAAAATATGGAAATTATGGATATGACTACAGCTTTAAACTATATGGCCATACATATGATAAATATAAGAAAAATAAATGAAGATACATTTGGAGAAATTTTCAAAATTGGAAATCATACACTTAAGGTAGTAGCGATACGAAGTATAAGTGATAACAATAATAATGAAGTGCAGATTGCAAAGAATTTGGCTACATTGCAACAACCTGCAGGATCATTTTTTTGTACCAACTTTATGATGAACAAATGGGAAATAGTATGTACAGAACCCTATGCTGCTGAACTCTCTAGTGCTAAACGATCATGGCCAAATTTGGGAATTTCAAAACATCCTCTAAAATATCCACTCGATCAGAAGTTCATCATTGTATTATATGAAGACGGTGGGGTACCTTTGCACACATTCAAATTTAGAGATATACGAGAACTTCAAAGTACAATCTTACAAGTTATTTTAGCCATGGAAGTGGCAGAAGCAGCATTTGGTTTTGAACATCGAGATCTACATGGTGATAATATCCTTATCTCTCGTAGTGACAATGAAGAGAGCAAAGAAAGATATCACATAGATAATAAGGAAAGATGGATTAAAACCTATGGGATAAAAGTGTCCATCATCGGCTTTGGAAGGTCCCGTCTTCAAAAGGATTCACATGTTTTATTCAAAGATTTGCATGACATAAAGTGGAATGATTTTTCCTATGATTCTCTTAAAAAGGTGTGGGCTGAAACGAAACTGATAGTGGGCAAAAAATGGAAACATAATTTCCCCAAAACTAATGTGTTGTGGGTTAATTTTTTAGCAGAAGTAGCTCATTTACTCGTGTGTCAAGACGAAAAACTTTCGATATTTTCTAAACAAATCCATGACTTTAGACAAGGGATACTGAAGTGTGAAACTATAGGAGAAGTAGCTCAAGATAGTTTCTTTAATTCCATTTGGTTCAATTGGGGCGATTTTGAAAATGGACATTACGACCAATATTTATATGATGTAGCATTGAATTAACCTTTAGTTATAATTTACCATATTCAACTTCTTCCTTGAGTCAAAACTTCTATTTTCTCCTTGCTTGCCCTCGTACTATATGGTTGTTTTGTGCGCACCGTGTTTTTCTTCCTGTTCTTATCTTGTGCTTGTCGGATGGTGCTACCGGCTTTCTGCACGTCTCTTGTATCCAGTTTTATTTGGTCCCCTATTCATTTAGTTCTTTAAATGAGACCAGATTAGTTCCCAAAAAAAACCTTTTGCATAGAATTTTTCTCTTAGTTTTTCAATTTTCATGTGAACTATGCTTAGTGTGCAATTTATTAAGCAAGTAAAGATAAAGAGGGCTTACCTAGCATAAAGCACCTTGAAGAGACTCCTTGGGTCACTTAAAGAAGGAACAACTAAGTTTGCACTGTGTCTAAATTCCGTCTAAGTGGACTATAATAAAATTCTTATTGTTCTTTTTCTAAAGTCACCTATCGTGCCTATGAGATGGAAGCTTCTACATACTTAACTTAAGTCAGTTCGAGGATGCATCTCCAATTATCATCGTTGTCCTTTCAATTGCTCCCGCAAGTGACCTTCGAAGAGCAATGAACATCTATTATCAAAAGAGAGAGGTGTTTAACTCTAGAATACCCAAGTCACTCAAATTAAGCCTTCTCACCCATGTTATTTAACATTATGTACAATTTTTGAATGACACTGGTTCCGTTTCTTGAGGGGTTTGTAAATTTTTTAAAAGATTCTTTCGTGTTGCGACCCGATATTTTTGTCAAATATTTTCAGTTATTTTGTGTAACATAGAGGGCATAATTTACCACAAAGGGAAACCTTAACATGAGCCATTATTACTTGGGTACTCATCAATTGGTCCAGGTTTTTAGTGCATTGGAAAGGTCTTTTCTTAAATTATGTGCCTTATTGTTTAAGAAAAATAAAATATTTTGAGAAAAATATATTTGTCAAAATATTTTTATCTACGAATTCTTGGAGGATCATTTAATTTGTGTGCCACATCATTTCTTGTTAGGTAACTTGCCTGCAAGAAAAAAAGCAAAAAGACTTGCTTGCGAGAAAGAGGTGTTGTTTGTGGTACCTAATTAATAGTATGGAACACGGAGACTTTTTAGACATGCAGAGATGGAAAGAAAGTAATTTTATAGTTCATGGTGTAAAAGGTTATATGTGTGTTAGCTTTTTCAGTCCTAATATGTCTTATAGTGTGTTTTGTATGTTTGCAGTTGATCTTAGGCTGTGATGTTATTGCTGTGAAAGGTTTAAAATCGTTTATCACCCTTCAAATCAAGCAAGGGTGCTAGACCAATTGAATTCCAAGCACTCGCTCAAGGTCAAGGAGGTCTTGGATAAATATCTGGAGGCAGACATCATCTTCCCAATCGTAAACAGCGAATGGGTAGCGCCCATTGTCGTCGTGCCCAAGAAACAACAAGGACAGATCTGTGTCTGTCAGGATTGGAGGAAACTCAACGCCGCCACCGAGAAGGACCATTTTCCCATGCCCTTCGTGGACGACATACTGGACAAGGTGGCAGGACGGAGTACTTATTCCTTCTTGGATGGATACTCCGGCTACAACCAACTGCACCTAAGGGAGTCGGACTGCGATAAGACAACGCTCACCACGGGGAACGCTGGCCTAAGCGGCGCCGGATGACAGGAGCACCCGGGTCATTCATGCGGATGGTGACTAACGTCTTCAGGGATTTTCTGAGGGACTTCATGGAGGTATTCCTGGATGACTTCTGTGTACGTGGAGAGGAAGACAAGCACGTTGGGCACCTGCGGAAGTGCTTGGAGCGTTGTAAGGAAACTCAGCAGTGTCTACATCCGGAGAAATGCTACTTTGGAATGACGGAAGGAATCCTGCTGGGACATCGTGTGTCGGCGCGAGGGATAGAGGTGGACCAAGATAAGGTCAGGGTCATTCAGTCCCTGCAGCCGCCCACGAATCTGAAGGAACTGCGGGGATTCCTCGGCATGGTAGGTTATTACAGGCGGTTCATTCAGGACTTCGCAAAGAGGGCCGCCAAGCTAACGGAGTTACTCAGGAAGGAGGAGGAGTGGACCTGGACACCAGAAAGGAACGCGGCATTCAGAGATCTACAGACCACCCTGATAAGCGCTCCGGTATTAAAAGGTCCGGACTGGAGTAAGCGGTTCCATGTGTATGTAGACGTGTCGGCCTTCGCCATCGGAGTGGTGCTCAGTCAAAAGGACGACAAGCGGAGGGATCATCCAATCTACTATGCTGGAAGACAGCTCACGCATGCGGAAGTACACTACTACGGAGCGAGAGGCGTTGGGAATGGTATACGCGGTCAAGAAATTCAGACACTATCTTCTGCCCAACGAGTTTGTGTTCTATGTCGATCACTTCGTGCTCAAGCATCTGGTGAATAAGGCAGACCTGTCCGCAATTGCGAGGTGGATTCTGCTGCTCCAGGAGTTCACCTTTGAGGTGGAGACCCGGCAAGGGAGGGAACACCAAAATGCTGACTTCTTATCCAGGTTGAAGACGGAGCCGACCCTGCGGGATCAGGAGGATGACTTTCCGGACGAGGAATTGGTGGCAGCAGTGGGGACACAGGAGGAGGAGCGCAGTCTAAAGAACCCCAAACTTGTGGATGCAGAATCAGAGCGGAGAAGGGAGCGACGAGAGGACGGCCCACCCATGAGTTGGAACTGCACTGTGGGAGATGGAGATTCCAAAGGAGTTAAACTGCCCAACAACAGCCTTCAGACACTACGCCGCCCTTCAGATGTACAATGGATGTATCTTTAAGGTGGGACCCCACGGTGGAGCGAGGTACCTTCAACAAAGTAAACAGAGGTAGTCATAAAAGGGATGCATGAAGGCTGGGCGGTGGTCATTATAAAGATGTGTCACCACCAAGAAAATCTTGAGGCGGATCGGTGGCCCACCATGTATGGAAACGCACGCTTTGTAAAAGATGTGATGCTTGTCAGCGGATCGGGAAGCCGACCCCCACGACGCAATGGCCGCTGGTGCCCATACTCGCACTAGCACCGTTTGAGAAATGGGGTATCGACTTCGTCGGACCTATACAGCCTACGACGAAGCACACACAGAAGAGGTACATCCTGGTGGCAACGGACTACTGTACCCGGTGGGTGGAGGCGGCGGCAACAAGGACGGACTCTGCAAGCACCGTGGCAAAGTTCCTCTATGAGAACATCATCACGCGGTATGGGTGCACGTTGCAGTTGGTAAGTGATAGGGGAACTCATTTCCTCAATGATGTGATAACTGCAATGACGGACTATTTCGGTATAAACCATCGCAAGATGGCTCCATACAACCCGAAGGCCAATGGGTTAACGGAGAAGACTAACGGACTTATGTGTCGCATCCTGAATAAGCTCACGATTAACTATGCGCACGATCGATACTAAGCTACCATCCGCTATGGGCCTTCGTGACGGAGAAGGTAACTACGCAACGAACTCAGACATTTAACCTATGGGCATTCGCCGTTATGCCCGTGGAGTTTGAGGTACCAACGCTCCGAGTCATGATGGAGGGACGCTTAATGATGAAGAAAGCCAACCGAGCGAGGGTTTGTCCAAGATACCTAAAGGCGGAGGAGGCGCAAAGACAATGCAATCGGTACAAAACCGGCGGAAGCTATGGCATCACCGCGACCCGCAAGGTGGAGTATGTGAAGGAGGGAGATCTAGCCCTTCTTTCTGACGATCGCCATATGCACTTCCCGGCAAGGGAGGCAACACCAAAATCGACTATCCAGTTGAAGGCGGGCCGACCACTGGGATCGGAGGATGACTTTCCGGACGAGGAATTGGTGGCAGCAGTGGAGACACAGGAGGAGGAGCGCAGTCTGAAGAACCCCAAACTTGTGGACAGCGCAACCGTAGCAGAAGCGGAGAAGGGGAGCGGACGTAGAGGACGGCCCACCTATGCGGAGCTGGAACGGTACCTGTGGGAGATGGAGATTCCAAAGGAGTTAAACCGTGCCCAACAACAGGCCTTCGTACATTACGCTCGGCCCTTCAGGATGTACAATGGATGTATCTTTAAGGTGGGACCGGACGGTGTGGAGCGTAGGTACCTTCAACAGGCAGAAACAGAGATAGTCATAAAAGGGATGCACGAAGGCCTGGGCGGTGGTCATTATGTTGCACAGGTCACCACCAAGAAAATCTTGGAGGCCGGATACTGGTGGCCCACCATGTATGGCGAAACGCACCAGTTTGTAAAAAGATGTGATGCTTGTCAGCGGATCGGGAAGCCGACCCCCACGATGCAATGGCCGCTGGTGCCCATACTCGCACTAGCACCGTTTGAGAAATGGGGAATCGACTTCGTCGGACCTATCTGACCTGACGACACACATAGAAGAGGTACATCCTGGTGGCAACGGACTAATGCGGTGGGTGGAGGCGGCGGCAACAAGGACGGACTCTGCAAGTACAGTGGCAAAGTTCCTCTATGAGAACATCATCACGCGGTATGGGTGCACGTTGCAGTTGGTAAGTGATAGGGGAACTCATTTCCTCAATGATGTGATAACTGCAATGACGGACTATTTCGGTATAAACCATCGCAAGATGGCTCCATACAACCCGAAGGCCAATGGGTTAACGGAGAAGACTAACGGACTTATGTGTCGCATCCTGAATAAGCTCACGATTAACTATGCGCACGACTGGGATACTAAGCTACCATCCGCGCTATGGGCCTTCAGGACGGCGGAGAAGGTAACTACGCAACGAACTTCGTATTACTTAACCTATGGACACTCGCCGGTTATGCCCGTGGAGTTTGAGGTACCAACGCTCCGAGTCATGATGGAGGGACGCTTAATGATGAAGAAAGCCAGCTGGGCGGCTAGGGTTTGTCCGGCCTCGAGGAGGAGGAGGCGCAGATGTAATGCAATCGGTACAAAACCAGCGGAAGCTATGGCACGACCGGCGACTCCATAGCGGGAGTATGTGAAGGAGGGATCTAGCCCTTCTTTCTGACGATCGCCATATGCACTTCCGGGCAAGCTTCACTTACGATGGATGGGCCTTACCGGTAGTGCGGTCTCGAATGGGTCCGTTCGACTCCGTGATTAGATGGTGAATCGCTGCCCACAAATGGGTGGTGAAGAAGTATCATGCTTAGTGTTGGCGAGACGCCAATGTATGAGAAGGGAGTATGTGGACAGCGGACTCCTTGGGGTTGGGAAATAAGCGGGGTTTGTTTTTTTCGTAGGTATGGAGTGTAAAATAAGGCGGAAAAGGAGGAATAAGCACGGACTCAGACTCGATGCTCGAGTACCGACTCCGGTAGGTAACGGACCCCGGTGCCACTCAAGGACCCCGAACACGCAATGAGATCGGATAAGTCCGGACCCCACTCCGGGTCCGAATGGGATAAGTATGCCCAGTAAGGTAATTTAGAAGTTGGGGCGTGAGTTAGACAGAGCGGCGCCACGTGGACGGCCCTGAATGGAAGACGGGCATGCAGTAGGCCAGGACCATAGGGTTGCCAGTGGTCGTTATAGGTAGGTATTCACGCCTGCACGCTGGCGCGCACAAGGCCGAGTAGGCGGAAGCGCAGAGAGTAAGCCATGCAGCCTCGAGCCACGACAAATAAGAGCCACCTCCGCTACTTCCGACGGCGAGAGGCAAGGCGGAGGTCATTCTTCCAAGCAACTTCGCAGCGATCTTCGCATTCTCTCGCGCCGACACCCGCCTCCGGCGTTGTCTTTGATCGCCAGCACCTCGGCCGCCGACTTCGCGAGGGAAGCAACCGACGCCGCGCCAAGGAACGGACGATCATGGAGCCTCACACTCCAACAGCGGAGATGAGGGAAGATGGGACCCAAGAAGGCGGCGGAGGTTTGGGAGCCATGGAGCTTGGTGGAGCGCAACATCGCCACCAAGCGCTACCCTACGTGGCTGGAGGAGGCGGGGATTGGTCAAGGAGTGGCACTGGACGCTTTCCTCGACACAAGCCGCCTAGTCCGGGAGTACGCCCGGAAGATGTTGGCAGCGGCCAACAAGGAGGTTCGCTCTAAGAGCCTTCGAGAGGACCCTAGGAGGTGGACCGTGGAGGTCCTGAGGGCGGTGTACAACCGGCCAGCGGAGGAAATTGGGGGCGTAGTCCCGGAACCTCTCAAGGCCAGGGGAAAGATAGAGGCGGCAAAGGCCGCCCTGCTGAAGCCAGGAACGCAACGAACAACCAACGGCCGGGTTGATGCCTGACTTGGCCGGACAGAGGGTGAGCAGGCCGTGATCATTGTCCATCGAACATGCTCACCAAGGTAGATCACCTTGGTGACACCGGTGTTCCCGCATGCGCCGCAGAGGAAGGAGGCGATCGGGAAGGATCATCTTCGCCAGATCAATCGTGAAGCTCAAGCCGAGGTGAGAAGCCTCCTCCGTCGGCGTTATCGCCGTTCTTAATTCATGTGGGCACGCGAACCTCCCAAGGAGGGAGAAGAGGAACGCAGAGGCGGGCCGCCACGGAGGCGTATGGAAGAGCGCGGAGGTGGAGGCCCGTCCGGCAAGCAAGAGGCGGAGGAAGACGATCGAGGGAATCCTGACTCCATACGTCTGAGCGGACTCGCCACCGAGGGAAGTGTGGGAGGACATCCCCGCTTCCTCCTCCCGGTGCCCCCACCGAGCAAAGCAGGAGGTGGAGGAGGCGGGAGGCGTATGGAAGAGCGCGGAGGTGGAGGAAGCAAGCCATGCATCACCACCACCACGACGACGGCACGAGCCCCGACGGACTGCCGGGACCAAGAGGCGGAAGGCGTGCCACCCGCCAACGCAAAGACCTGTGACGGCCTGCGTTGCCCCCGCCAACGAGTGGCAAGAAGTCGAGGAGGCGGAGGAGGCGGAAAGGGACGCCGCCCAAGGAGCGGAGGCCACAAGGAGGCGCATGGTGCCCCCACCGAGTCCTGTCTCCGACCGGGAGAGGCAAAAGGGTCAGCTCCCGAACCCCCTCACCCCCTCCGAGCCCCAGGAGAAAGAGGGCGGACAAGGAATTGGCGGCCAAGAGGGCCAAAGAAGGTGAGGCTCCGGACCTCAGTACTCAGGACCTAAGGGTCCTGATTAGGTCCGGAGAGCCCAGTCCGGACTCACTCCGGGCTGCGGTATGGAGGTCCTTGGCGGACCGAGAGATGCCCGCCCCCACGACGGACTTCTTGGGGGCCTCACCGGTGGCAGCCGTGGAAGAGACACGGTCCTGCCACCCATGGACGGTATGCCTGGGACTCTACGGACGGCCGAGAAGACCTGTGGAGGTGGAGGCCAAGGAGGCGATGGTGCTCCTCCGTGAGCATGGAGGCGCCCAGAGGCAAGGAAGAAGGCGGAAGTCCTCGGCCGCATCGAGGAAGGCGGAAGGCGGAGGCGGAGCGCGAGGTCCGAGCATTAGAAGACCGGACCAAGGTCCTCCACCGTGAGGAGGAGCGAGGGAGGAGGAGGCCCAAGCACGGGCCAAGCCTGCACAAGGAGGCGATGGTGCTCCTCCAGGAGCATGGAGGCGGCCCAGGAGGCAAGGAAGAAGGCGGAAGTCCTCGGCCGCATCGAGGAAGGGAAACGGCGGGAGGCGGAGCGCGAGGTCCGAGCGATTCAGGAAGACCGGACCAAGGTCCTCCAGCTGTGTGAGCAGCTGAGGCAGGCGCAGGAGGCCCAAGCACGGGCTGAAGATCTCTGCAGACGAAGGGGGGAGGCGCAGAAGGAGGCGGAGAGGGCTCGCGACCTGGCTGAGGCGGCCCGGCCGCCCAACATCGACCCGAGGCTCACCAAGGCCGAGGAGAAGCGGAAGCGGCGGTCGACCGGGATCACTATCGACGTGATCGAACCGTGGAGGGAGACGGGTCCGAACCTCTCAAGGCCGAACAAAGCAGAAGTGAGCAAGCATGCCGAGCCGTGAGGAGGAGCTGGAGGTCAAGACCGGAAATAGGGGACCTGTGGTGCACTGCAGGAGAAGGGGCGAGGGAGCCGGAGGATGAAGGATACCTTGAGCCGCAACTCCAAGACGACGGAAAGCAGGGGTTCTCAACGAGAGAATCCAAGACTTCGAGCGGAGATAGAGCGCCCAGCCGCTTGAAGACGGAGGAGAATAGGCGACCCAAGGAGTTCGACGCCGCGAGGCCGCAGCAGCAGAGGTGGAGGAAGCCGAGTCGACGGGGATACCGCCCGCCTGGAGAAGGAAGTGGCGACCGGAAAGGATAAACGGAGGGAAGAAAGCGCTGGAGGAGAACGCCGAGCACCTCTGGCGGAGGGTGAGCTCGGCTCCATGGCCAAAGAATCATGAGCCGGAACGACGGAGGAGGAGAACGCCGAAAGAAGGCCGCAGGAGGTGGAGGCCGCTTTGGTGGCATCGAGGAGTCCGCACTGCAGGAGGTGGAGGCCCAAGGAGGCGGCCAGGCCGGACAACATGCCCACCGCCGAGCACCTCGGAGGGAATACCGGTGCCCGGCCCATGTGGAGGAGGCCAACAAGTCGATTCCGACTTTGCCTACTACCACGCAGAGCTCCTCAAGGCTGGAGGTCTTGCGCCACCCAGGCAGGTGAGCGGACTTCCGTAAGGGCTCAAGGAGGAGCGAGGGAGGAAGGACCCGGGATGCAGCCCACGGGACCCTAGGAGCTACTGCTTGATGACACAGCAGCAGGGAGAGCAGGAGGAGCCGGACGGAAGAAGGGTCAGACCTGAGGTAAGCACTCTGCACCTCCGCACGGAAGGAAGGGAGGAGGGCCCTTGGGAGGCCGTGGAAGGGGCGCAACCGGGCACTCGGGAACCAAGGGAGGCTGGGATGAGCCGTGATCGCCCGTGAGGAGGCAAAACCAGAGCGGGTCCGGACTTTGTCCGGACTCGAGGAAGGTTGGGCCCAAGACCGGACCCCGAGGCAAGTCCGGCCCTCAAGGAAGTCCGACTTAGAGGTCCAGATTTAGTGACGAGACCGACCCCGAGGTCCTGACCTGTGGAAGGGTTGGGCCCAGAAGACCGGACCCCAGAGGCAAGTCCGGACCCCGAGGTCCGAACTCCGTAAGGGCTCAAGGAGGAGGAGGCCGGACCCGGAGGAAGAAGGCCGGACCTAGAGGTCCGGACTCCGGAGTCGAGACGGGGTCCTGAGGTCCAGACTGGAGTGGGGAGAGCCACCATCACCCAGCAGATCCATCTTGAGGCTGCAGGGCCCGCCAGAGATAAGAGAGGAGGGAGGAGGACTTAGTGGTGGCCGTTGTCGAGGCCGCAGCAGGAGGCGGAGCGAGGTCCGGACCTGTGGTGCACTGCAGGAGAGGTAGGGGTCCCGCCTCGCGGATCATCCGATTGGGTGCGCCGCAGTCGTCAGGGCTCGGCTTTGGGCCGCCGGTGCCAAGACGGAATCAGGGGCCATCCCAGCCCCACCACCGACGGCGGAGATAGGAGGAATAGGGAGAATAGTAGGCGGCCGATTAGGTCCGGACTCGAGGAAGGTTGGGCCCAGGCCGGACGGAGGAATAGAGGTGTAATAAAGGCGCCGACCTTCGGCGTAGTATAAGAGGGCTGAGGTTGCTCTGAGTAAAGCATCTTTCTCTTGGTGTTGATGCGTCTTCTGGCAAGCTCTTGGGTGCCTTCTTGTTAACGCGAGTCCCGAGTCATCGAAAGCAGCCGACCGAGAGACCGATTAAGGTCTTAGTGATGACCCTAACGTGTGGTGGTGTGTGCGGAAGCGGCGCTTAGGGACCCTTGCTCGTCAGGCGGTGGCGGCCGATTAGGTCCGGACCGAGTCGAGACGGGGTCCCGAGGTCCGGACTCGAGGAAGGCCGGACCTAGAGGTCCGGACTCGAGTCGAGACGGGGTCCCGAGGTCCGGACTCGAGGAAGGGAGGAGGAGAGCCACCGATCACCCAGATCCATCTCTTGGAGGGCTGCTGCGAGGCCCGAGATAAGAGGAGGAGGAGGACTTAGTGGTGGCCGCCGTTGTCGAGGCCGCAGCAGGAGGCCGGACCCCGAGGAGAGGTAGGGGTCCCGCCTCGCGGATCATCCGATTGGGTGCGCATGATCGTCGAGCTCGGCTTTGGGCGCGGTGCCAAGGCAGATCGGGGGCCATCCGGCCCATGTGGAGGAGGCAAAACCAGAGCGGAGATAGGAGGAATAGGGAGAATAGTAGGCGGCCGATTAGGTCCGGACCCCGGAGGAACTCGGGAGGCGGAGGAATAGAGGTGTAATAAAGGCGCCGACCTTGGTAGTATAAGAGGGCCGAGGTCGCCTCGAGTAAAGCATCTTTCTCTTGGTGTTGATGCGTCTTGGCGAGCTCTTGGGTGCCTTCTTGTTAGCAGTCTGAGTCAGCGGTGGCGGCCGGAGGCCGATTAAGGTCTTAGTGAGACCCTAACGTGTGGTGGTGTGTGCGGAAGCGGCGCTTAGGGACCCTTGCTCGTCAGGCGGTGGCCCAGCGTTGGGCGGGCCGGGCAGTGAGCGGAGGAACTCGGGAGGCGGAGCGAGGTCCGGACTTAGAGGCCCGGCAGAGCTACGAAGGAGGTCCGGACCGCATAGCCACCCGCGCTTTTCCCAAGGACGATGAGTGTAGTAAGTAGGGTGAGAGGAACGGACTAGATGGATGAGTGACGAACTTGAACGACGGAGGAGGCCGGACCACGAGGTCCGGACTTAGAGGTCCGGACTTAGAGGCCCAAGCACGGGCCCTGGTGAACGCTATGCGGGTAGTTAGGTGTGAAACGATAAATAGGCGTGTTGAGACTGAACGGACCCTAAGTAAGGTGAGGAACGATTGAAACGTGGCAAACGGAGCTACCATTCTCTTGGCGGACCTAGAGGTCCGGACTCACTACAACGACACGGATTGCTTGGCGGTGGCCATCGTGAAAGTCCCGCCACACATAGCAACCACATCCTTGTGCTGCTCCGAAACTTAGCCAACTCCCGACCTACAACGACATGATACGTTCATAGGCCCTGCCCCTACGAAGGTAGGCCCACTGTGGTGACCACATGGGTACTCAGACCCCCTCGAAAAGGAGTGTTTTTTTTGTTTTGTGTTTAAGTTGTGAGAATCGTGTGGAGTTGGAATGTGAAGTAGGTTAGGAAATAAGAAAAGTCTACTAGAGCCTAGTAGGAGGAAGAGAGTCTAGTCCTGATCCTGGACAGAACCTCGGAGGGTTGGCTGCTCGACCGGTTGCTAACGCGGTTGCTAGAGCCGTTGCTACAGGACTGCTGTTATGATGAACCGACTTTGGGGTCTGCGTGGTAGCAACCAAGTCGGAGTTATTTTCCGATAAATTCGGAAAACCTATTTGGGCGAAATCACAGGGAAATACCCGAACGGGAAGTAACGGGGGGTCCTATTAGCAATTAAGCCCAGCGGCGGGAAGTGACGAGGAGTATCTTCATGAATCTAAGCGATGAAGATGGCGCCACCGAATCTGATCTGCGGGTCTGAGACGAGCGGACGCTGACGGGGCAGTGTCGCGCTGAGTCATGAAGGTACCGGTAGCGACAATCGCGCCAAGAACGGCCGAATTTGTTCTGAGTAGCATGCTCGGGAGGATGCGGCGGTGGCTGGAAGCCGGGCAGGGAGCCGTATGCTGAGCCGGCGGCAACACCCAAGTTACGGTCGGTGGAAGGAGCCAGAGGTGACGGAGCAAATTCCGGCATGAAGGTCCGTGGAGAACGCTCAAGATGCAGGTGACCTTAACGAGTGAGCAGGCGCGGTGCAAGTTCTGCCCCAACAATGGTGGGAAGTAATCTGGCTGTGCAGCTCCTGGAGGAGGCTGGGCGGGCGGTTCAGGTGCTGCGACTGGTGCCGCAGGAAGCTGGGAAGAGCACGGTGAATTGGATAGGGCCAGGTGAAGTGGCTGTAGGAACTGTCCGCAAGATTGGTGAAAAAGTGGGGTGTGGTCGGGACAGGGCACGGACTGGTGGCACGCACCCTGGAGAAGCTTTCTGAGGAATGTCCTGGAAAACATAGTGATTCTTGTAACTAGAGAAGCGGGGAACGTGGTCACAGCCATAAGGGGTCGCTGGGCATGCCGGGAGTAGCCGGGCTGGAACAGGAGTAACACGATGGGAGAGACAGGCCTGGAATAATCAACCGAAGTGACGCCAGAAGCTGCGGATAGAGGCTGAGACGAAGTGCACCAGGAGTCACTGTCTAACCGTGGTTGCAGGATACACCCTCCAGGCCTTACACAACTGAGGTGGGTTGGAAAGCAGCGGCTGGCCTGAGCCGAGGCAGGCGACATGTGGCAGTCAGAGGATAAGAACGGGATTTCTATTCCAGGATGGTGCCCGGCGCGGAAGCCGAACAGAAACGAGTGGAGGTTATGGTGCGGGTTGAATGAATCTGTGGTCCGAGGGTGGTCTGTTGTGTTTTACAAGTTGTCCTAAGGACAGAGAGGTGCCAAGCCGAGGGGACAAGACCACGAGTTAACCTTGCTGTATGAGGGTAATTGCAAGATTCCAGTCGGAGTAAATTAAGTCGGCCCCGCATGTTGAGGTCCTGCACGGGAGCCGAGCGAATTATGCCATAGGGGGATCCTCCAGTCAAGCAGGGTACCAGGGCTAAGCGGAAAATCCGGCGAGGAAGCATGGCTCCTAAGAAGACCACTCCGGTGGCCATTGAGGCCAGTACCACTGTCCAGTGGCCCAACATGGGCCAAGCAGGAGGCACAAGCTGTCATTGCTCCCACATTGTCTAGGGTGGAGAATGGCTGGGTCACCAACAAGCTGGATCCCGAGCTGGCTGGATTAGCCAAGTGGATCCTGTGCTCTCAGCTCACTAAGAAGCTGGACCACATTGCTGACCATTTTCTTGTCTTTCTCTATGAGGTGGTAAGAGGGTCCAAGATAGATTGGGCCAGGATGTTCTATGACATAGCATGCAAGGAGAGGGACCACTTTACCCTACCATCACCCAGTCCCTCCGCTCTATCTCCCTCTTAATCCACGTCTTCGACCATGCCAAGTTGCTGGGGGGAATGGAGATGATCTCAACCTTTCACTCCTGGAAGCCTGTGTTTGAGAGGAGGAAGCCCAAAGAGGAGTCAGAGGACGAAGCCATCTCCAGTGGTACTGGGAGTGAAGATGAAAAGTCTGAAGTGTCCATGAAGAGGGATGTGGCTGTTGCTGAGGTAGCAGCCGCGGTTGCTAACAAAGCAACCGGGGTTGCTAAGACCCCAACAGGCACCAAGAGGGGTCGGACTGAGCAACAGGGGACTCCAACCACACCTAGAGCCACAAGAGCACGCACTGGGAGCTCACATGAACAAAAGCAGGACAAGGGAAAGGCCAGGGCAGCACCAGTTCCACTGGAGCCTGTGGCTGGGGAAGCCACAGGTCAACAGGAGGAATCAGCCCAACCCTTGGGCACAGTCGAGCTGATCCGAGAAAGTGACTACCTGTTCAAGGAAGTGTCTTTCAAGTATACCCCGGAAGTTGTGGTGCAACACTATTCAAATTATTCCACTTGTCAACATGTGTTTGTGTGACTTGAGCTGCTCCAGAAGGTGATGAGGCTCCAGCAGCCGGTAGGACAGGTTGTGGAGATGTGCCATCAACCACTGCCCATACTCCTCTTGCGCGAAGGTTGGACATCATACATACACGCCATACTTCAAACCGAGTTCCATTAAACTGTCTCTTTCCTTCAATTCCTGTGAAGGTAGGAGCGGTTTGTGGAAGCCATTGTAATGTATTGATGGTTGTCTAGAAGGCGGATTTGTAGGAGGAGGTCTTGGAGGAGGTACGGTGGAGTTGGTGGAGGACCGGATGGTGGACTGGAGGGTGGTGTTCCTAATTCCCTTGCTTCCAAGTCTAACCTACGACGTAAGTGAGGGGAAAGAGGGAAGTTAAAGAGGTAATCCCTCGTTATCATAAAAAAACAGTCCTCGGCCAACAGACAGGTAAGCAGTTAGGGTTTCGTGGATTTTCAGCAGGAAATAGAGAAAGAAAACTAACTTGCTGAATTATTTTCTAGGGCATTGGTGGGTTCAAAGGAACGGTTACCAACCGTCTGGCTGGCAGCCAAGCAAAAATGTGGGGTAGCAACAAAGATTCCAGCACTGTGAAAATCTAGAACCCGCACCATGCCTAGAAGCTGGAAATAATAAGGTCACGAAGATCCTTATGAGAGGAACGAGAATCTCTTTAAAGATCCGGAGTTGTTGAGTCGACTTCTTAATTTCAGATGAGAATCTGATGGCAAACTTGTGAATTTTAAAATCTGTTGAATCCAATCGTTTGGAAAAAGATTCCTGTCACTGGACAGTAGAGTTCAATAATCCTTCCAAAATATCAATTGAATTTGAAAGTGCGCTCGTGCTCTTTGTGCAGGACTGAAATGCTGGAGAAGATTGCCTCACAGAGGATTGGTTAGGTCTGTATAGGCACCCACAGTAATCACAAGGAATTAGAGCAGAGGTAGGAGATGCTGCAAAAACCTTGTTGCGATATCTGTAAAGCAGGTATTTTTCTGAGAACAAGTAATCTCGTTCAGCTTCAGATTCAGCACTAGTCCAGGGAATGCTCGAGCGAATAGGCGATCTGTAGATAGGTCTAGAAGAGGATTTCACAAAACCTCCTCTACCACCAGATCCGTAGTTAGACCTGTTCCTCGGCATCGTAGCTAGAGCATAGTCACCCGTATGGGCTCGATACCATAACAAAAATAGGAGACGCTGGATTTATGTCAAGACAACTTGACATCATGTGTGAGCACAAAGGAGAGAACAACACGAGCCTAGAATGCTTGAGTGTTCATTAAGTGAATAATAATATAAAGAGTATTGAAAAGTATTTATATGTAAGTAACCCTAAGTTCGCTATGCGTCTAGGTTACAATAAACAAGGCATATTTTAACATGTTTCTTGCTACCGCCTATTCCAACTCAATGGGATCGTGGCTAGAGCCCCTTGTGTGCTCCTTTGTTGGCTGTTCATCCCCTGAGAATAGTCCCGGCCCTCTTGGCCACGAGGCATATCCTCTACACATGCCTCCCTTACCTGCGGGAGGAGGATTTCACCCTCTAGCCCCTTGATCTCCAACTTTGGGGCTGGACTCCCCCATACTCTACCAATCCGCCATGGGCGCCATCCCCCATGGCTACATCTCCTCTAGGAGTAGAGGCGTCAGCCTCCCCAACTCCCGCAGCGCCTTCCACCACCTCCGTCGCAACTCTCCTTACAGGAGTAGGGCTACTCCCTACGCCGGTAGGTACCCTACCTACATCGCCAGGTCCCTCACCTACCATCACTTCCGGGTGTCTTTCTCCGACAAGATCTTTGGGGCTGGGAGCACCACTTGGGGCTCCTTATCCTGTGCTTCCCTCATCATCAAAACCTCTTCCCACTCCGATTCCTCGAGTCATCTCCACTTCCCTCGTCCTCAAAGTCTAAGGCCCTTGGCTCCACTTTCATAAGCTCCCTCCTGTCATCATCGTGGGGTCCCAACAATCTTCTCTTAATGAGGCGTGCTACCTCATTCTTGGCCTTGACAACCTTATTATGAAGGGTTGCCCCAACCTCTTATATTGCATCTCTAGTTCATCCGACTCCTTAGGCCATTCCCTTCTTTGCACCTACCCTTGTAGGCATTCCGCTCCAACGTCGGCTCTCCCACACGGAGGTGTAGAGCTACGTTCTCCACCGTGGCACCGTGAAGCTGCTGTGCCATCTTCTTTTGTAGGGCATAGTCCGCCTCGAATCTCCTCTTCCAATGACTAGCATTTGGTGCACCATGCCCTCCGCTTTCCTCTTCTCTCCTTCAGCCTTCACCTGTGGTTTTCGGCCTCCCATGATTTCTGAGCTCGTTCTAATTCCCTTTCCTTCTTCCCCAAACTACGGCGAGTTTCCATAAATCATCTTGGACACACCTACCTCCCATCGTAGGGTGTCCCTTTCTCTCCAATTCACTCACCTTGAGAGCAAGTGCTTGCTCGCCGCCCTTTGCTCTTTGGCCTTGCTCTCACTCTCTTTGGTCAGTAAGAGCTATTTCTAGTCTCCACTTTTGTGGTAGCCTCTTTAAACTTCGCATCCATTCCTCTCTCGCATCAATAGTCTTGAATGTGGCACTCAATCTATCCACTTGCTCCCTCGGTCCTCGACCTCTGTTTGGATCCGTCGGCCTCCCCAACTCCAGCGCCTTCCACCACCTCGTCGCAACTCTCCTTACGGAGTAGGGCTACTCACGCCGTGGGTACCCTACCTACATCGCTGTGTCCCTCACCTACCATCACTTGTGTCTTTCTCCGACAAGATCTTTGTGGGAGCACCACTTGGGGCTCCCTTATCCTGTGCTTCCCTCATCATCAAAACCTCTTCCCACTCCGATTCCTCGGAGTCATCTCCACTTCCCTCTTCTTCAAAGTCTAAGGCCCTCGGCTCCACTTTCATAAGCTCCTTCCTGTCATCATCATGGGGCCCTAGCAGCCTTCTCTTAATGAGGCGTGCTACCTCGTTCTTGGCCTTGATAACCTTATTATGAAGGCTGACCCCCAACCTCTGATATTGCATCTCCAGCTCGTCTAGCTCTTTAGGCCATTCCCCTTCTTTGCACCTACCCTTGTAGGCATTCCGCTCAACGTCGGCTCTCCCACACGGAGGTGTAGAGCTACGTTCTCCACTGGCACCGTGAAGTGCTGTGCCATCTTCTTTTGTAGGGCATAGTCCGCCTCGAATCTCCTCTTCGAATGACTAGCATTTGGTGCACCATGCCCTCCGCTTTCCTCTTCTCTCCTTCAGCCTTCACCCACATGGTTTTCGGCCTCCCATGATTTCTGAGCTCGTTCTAATTCCCTTTCCTTCTTCCCCAAACTACGGCGAGTTTCCATAAATCATCTTGGACACACCCTACCTCCCATCGTAGGGTGTCCCTTTCTCTCCAATTCACTCACCTTGAGAGCAAGTGCTTGCTCTCACTCTCTTTGGCTGTAAGAGCTATTTCTAGTCTCCACTTTTGTGGTAGCCTCTTCGCTTGCATCCATTCCTCTCTCGCATCAATAGTCTTGACAATGTGGCACTCAATCTATCCACTTGCTCCCTCGGTCCTCGACCTCTGTTTGGATCCGTCGGCCTCCACATGCCCAAAGCCCTCATTCTTTCTTCCAACTCCAACAACTTTGCCTCGGCCCTTGCAACTTCTTTGCTCCTAGCCTCTCCTTCTCGTGTTGCCTCTCGGGCCTTACTTGCCCTCAACTCTTCACAGCTTTCCACCAAGATACCAGCCATCCTTGTGGCTTCCTTCACATCCACCTGCTCAAACGCCCACATAGCCGGACTAACTCCCCTAGCACTCCTAGTTCAGCCTCATGGCATGTGCTCCTATTATTCCATAACCCATGGAACCACATCCCCTACCATGGTTCCATCCGACTAGCCCCTCTAGGATCCAGCCTCCTCCTAGGCACCGCCTTAGCATGTCCGCCCGTACTTGTCCCGGTGCCTCACCCACCGTGTAGGGACCTCTGTCGGCCTCCTTCTCTTGGTGCCCGTTTGCACCTATCTCCGTAGATCCCCGACTTACATCCGTAGGGATCTCCTAAGAACACCTTTCTCCTCTTCCATGTCGAGGTTTTGGCCCTCCTCCGGCATAGGGGCCTCTTCCTCCCTCACGGGATTTCTCCTTCTACCTTCATTCGCCTGCGACGATTCGGCTCCTCATCAAGGTTTATCTCCAACTCCTCTTCCTCTTCTTCATCATAGACTCGGACTTGGGTCCCTTTCCTAGCCTCTCCCAACTGCTCTATCGACCTAAAGGGCCTTCTCATGGCAAGAGGGGTGGGCACCTCCTCCGTAGGCACCAACTCTACCATATCAAAGGGCGCCCACGAGTCGGACAATTCCTCAACACTCAATAACCCCTCCACTCCCCACAACTGGACCAAGTAAGTGGACAAGTAGCATAGCCTGGGAGACTCCGCATCATGGCTGTTAGGCTTCAAAATCTTCTCCCTATGATAGACGTAAGCATTGTACATAATATTCCCCCAGTTCGGCTTCGCACCCTGTGACACTTTCCACACAAAAACCAGCAAGGCATCGCTAAAGTAGGTCTTCCGCTGATGATTAATAAGACCGATGACCACTTTGGCGAAGGTTCGCCACTTGAATTCCTTGATGGCCACTGTGGGCCAGCCATTCTTCGTTTTGCACTCTCCCCGTGTAACATGGTGGCCCTTCCTAAGTGAAATGGGAGCCATCTTCTTCCCATCCTTAGCCTTTTCGTTATCACAATCCCATCTCCCTCTTGGTAGGTCGCCCATAAACGCCTTATACTCGAACCGCCCAAAGACTGGGTCCGTTCTCGCGTTCCGCTCTGGAAGGGCTGCCAATTGCCTTGGAGTCCGGCAGAGGCTCACATAGCACTTCTCCACAAGCTTGAGATTGTCAGAGGCCCAATGGCGGCCATATGCCCACCGGAGTCAGATGTTCTCCTCGCCCATACCGAAAATCAACGGATCCTGTGAGCACACTTGGCCCACAAAACACTCAAACATAGGCATGTTGATTTGGCGGATCCTCGGCGTGGCCTCTCTTCTTCTTCTCTTCCCTTTGTTAGGGGTAGGTGTCTTCCCATGGCTCCTTCCAACTTGGTTGCACGAGAGGAGATGAGAGGTGTACTCCTTCTTCCTTTTCTCGGTCCTTAGCCCACCCACGCGTTTACCGGCAACCTATGACCGTAGGTTGCTCCTCTCAACACAATCTCTAAGGCCCTTTTGCTTCCTTCCCAAATTGCCACAGTTCTCACAATCTTGAGCTTATGATGGAGCTCCTCCTTCTAGTAGCTCGCAACCCTCTAGCTCACATGCACTTGTCACGGTGTAATCATTCGGCTACCTTGTCTTAAGTAGGGAACACAAGCTTGTTAAGGAAGGAGATGGAGGGTGGCTGCCAAGTTTGGGAAGGTATACTACTGCCACCACTGTTGATGTCTGCACGTGGCGCCATCTCCACCGCTAAACTTTTAAGTAACTTCCCCAAGTATACCTAGGGCTCTTATTCTCGCTACTTAAACTAGGGGTTCAACATTAATTACTAATTCCACATATGCACATATGGGTATATGCACATATGCACATTCCACATGCACATATGCATTCCATACATGGGTATATGCACATATATAGCATAAAAGAATTCTACAAAATGGCTCCGCTCCATGTAAGGCATCCACCTACTTTGGTAGGTCCTCATACCTACGGTCACGGTCACGATTTACCCTACCGCTAAACTCTTGATTCTGCGAAACTCCCGAATTCCTTCTCTTGTTCCTAACTTCCCTAGATGGCTCAAAAGAAATACTCGTTACTCCTTGCTCTTCATTTTGAACCAAGATCGAACAAAATGATCCAAAGCGGATCAAAATGACAAAGGGCCCAAAGTTTTCCATTCCACGGTGAAGATAATCAACTGGCCACGATATCATGTTCGCATGTCCATGTTTGTCCCATGCAAGCATTTCTGTTAGAAAACGGATGCAATAAGAGGAATGGCAAATAAGTTTGCGCACCCAACGTGACAGTGTGCAAGTTTGTTTGTGCAAAATGAGCAAGAAGATCCACATGCACAAACATGTTTACGTACTCGGGGGCGAGAAGGCCCAGGAAATGCGCGCACATTGGGGCAAGGGGGCCATGGTGCGTGGACAAATGCATGCACCCGGGGGCAAGGAGGCCCTGATGCGAGCACCTAGGGAGCAGGGGGCTTGGTACACGCACTTGTGCATGCACCTAGGGTCAAGAAGGCCCTAGGGACATGAACCCATATGGTTAATGCCTCTTGGTGCATTCCCACATGGTTCATTTCCAAAAAAAATGAGTGAAAAATCTAAAATAATACGGAAAAAAAATCCAATTTTTTGAGGCAACTGCACACACTTGCTCTAAAAGTTTGGCATTTTTTGGTATTTTTTTCATGTTTTTGTAGGTTTTAGTGTTCCTTTTGGCATTTTCAACCCTTTTTTTGTACCTCCCTAATCTGAATATGTCCTCATCTTGATTTAGCTCTCATCTTTTTTCTAGTGATCAAAACTAGTGGTGAGAACTTTTTGCATATTTTCAATCTTGAGACGTTTGGTGTAGGCCCAGCTCCAAGTGCAAACCATACCAATCTCATTCTCGCACTATACACCGATTAAGAGCATCAAGTAAATGAAGATATTATCGCCCCAACGTCTGAAAAACAAAGTCCTGTAGAATTCCCAGAGCGAGAGTATAATCTTAGGGAGTCATGGTAATGAGTTTAAGGTATGACCTATAATAACAGTAAAAAGATTATGGAAAAACACCAATTATAGTAACTCACAGATTTGAATAGATTTATTGAGGCGAAGAACTCACGTTCACCCACTAGCAAGAAGTAAAGCGACATTTGGCAAAGCAATTTGAGCAAATTGCGGAGGAGGGTATATTCCTTTCTCGATTTCCAACATACCCACATATTGGTCGGAAGAAACTTGAAATCTCCACTCTGCAACTCTTATGTTGGTTGCCAAATCCCAACCACATTAGGTGTCCTTCTTCCCTCACAATTTCCACACGCCCACCACGTCCTAACCCTCGCCTTTCTACCTCGGCTCTTGCACCCTTGCCTTCCTAGCGCAAATCTCCACTCCTGACTTGAAGGAGGATTTCTCCAAGAGCGTTCACGGGCTCTTACACCTCCCCAACAAATTGAGGGTCCTTTCTCCAATCCCTTCTCAATCGCCACGCCCACTCTTCCCAACACTCATCCAAGCTTGGGCAGCGTTGCTGCTTCGACAACCGGGCTCCTTCCTTTCTCTTTCTTCTTCCGCACCTTTACTTTGCCTCTTGCTTATTTCTCCTCTGTCTAGCTTGCACCCCTTCTCCGGCTCTTGCACCCTTGCCTTCCTAGCGCAAATCTCCACTCACTGTGACTTGAAGGAGGATTTCTCCAAGAGCGTTCACGGGCTCTTACACCTCCCCAACAAATTGAGGGTCCTTTCTCCAATCCCTTCTCAATCCTGCCACGCCCACTCTTCCCAACACTCATCCAAGCTTGGGCGTTGCACCCCTTCGACAATGGGCTCCTTCCTTTCTCTTTCTTCTTCGGCACCTTTACTTTGCTTCTTGCTTATTTCTCCTCTGTGTCTAGCTTGCACCCCTTCTCGGCTGCAGTGCGTGCACGTAGCGATCTTTGTGTGGGATCTTCTACAGCTCTTGGCCCAAAATTGGCCTCTAATTGCACGATTTCTTATTTCGGCTTATTCACCTAATCCATTCAAAGAAACATATAGCTATCCTATTCGCCTTGACCTTGTACTTCCTACCACGGTGAGTTATCACCTACGGTGGTCACTACGGTAGGTCTCTTGCCTACGGTGGTGGTGACTCGCCTACCACGGTGGGTATCTCACCACTTGCAGAGCCTTACCTACCGAGTAGGTGACCCCCTACCGCTCACATTTATCACCTACTCTCCTTACCACAAGGTTGTTTTGACCTGTTTCTTCTTCCTAAGTATCCTCCCTACCTTCCTTATAGTATCCTATAACTCCAACTTCAAAAGAACCAAAAAAGTTATAGTATGTTTCCTCCATACCATTTCTAACCAAAAGTAGTTGGACCTGTTCCAAAACAAACTCACTTGATCCAAGTTCAGAAAGTTAAAAGTAATTTCGTGTTTCCATGTCCGTGAAGTGACGCCTTCAAAAGTTTTAAATGAAGGAAGATTGAAAACCAAGGATCACTTATATGGAAATGATGATATTTTGTAGCAAAAGTTTTAAATTTTATAGTAGAGGGTCATATATAGTGTTAGTAAAGGGTAGAAGTTTCTTGAATGTTGATGAAAAGTGATCAATGTTATTGAGTTAAGGACCCCAGTATACGTTTTGTATAGTCATCACTTCTTTCATTATTTTGCCATGTCTAATTTTGTATTACTTTATGTTGGGTTACTTGCTCCTCAACTAAGTTCTCTTTAAGTGGGAGCTTTTTAATGGTGATTAATTACTTTAAGTGTTTTTTACTTAATGCTTTTAAGTAAATCTTAGTTAAGAGCTAGTTTTTGCTAGACTAGTTTTCTTGACCCTTTTGGTCGAAAATCACCCCTAGTTCATAGTGAGTGGGAGTGATAAAATAGCTTACTATTAAGGCACTCTTCACTAGGGCACCTAGGACTTAATAATTTATTTAGTCCTTAGAGCACTATGTAATTTCTTCTAGTAGTTATTTAATTAGTTAGTTGTTACAACCACTTGATAGTTACAACAACCTTGCCTACATAAAGGCATGTACTTCCTATGATGAATCAATGCAACACATATTGCTTGAGCTAGTGTATGATTCTCATCACTCCCCTCCATGACATCTCCAACATAGTGTTACCGGATTTCAATGTATTTTGTGCGGGCATGAGATTTGGGATTTGCCTCAAGAGCTAGAGTGACATATTGTCAAAGGTAATTTAGGTGACTACTACTCCTGGTCAAGATCCTTGAGGAAGCTACGCTCCCACTCTGCCTTCTTTGAGGCGTCGCTCAGAGCTTTATACTTTGCCTATGTGGAGGAAAGAGCTATGGAGATTGCTTTTTAAATGACCAATTCACCATGGCTGAGGAAAGAACAGCGTATGGGTAGAAATGGGTTTCTCCGACAAAAAGGGGTTATGGCTAAAATCCCGTCTTTTTTTGGGCGAAAACGCGTGTTTGCTTTTTCCTAGGCTTTTTTTGAGGGGTTTTGCTAATTTAAATGTGGTGTTCAAACCTATGGCATCACATCTTGCATGTTCATTTGGTCACAATGTGCCACATCCATGGTTGGGCACCGCGATTTTGATGGGGTGATGTGGTGGGAGGAAGACCTCGGGCCCCCAAGACTACTCTCTAGTGGCCACATTTATCCCACTATCATTGAGCACAAAAGGCTTTGTCCCATGAGACTTACATTTAATAAGAAACCAGCTTCTAGGGCACGAGCACACTCCTTCTCACACACCCAAACCCCTCAAACAACTAGGGTCACCACAACTCACTCTCAAGCAAGAGCCACGCCCCCTCGCACCTGGTCCGCCAACAGATAACGGCATACGCTACTACCATTGTAGGTGTGGCGCGACTTTCGATGGCCAGTAGGCGCCATCCGTGTCGTTGTAGGAAGAAGTCCGCTCCCAAGGGAATGATAGGCTCCGCTGCTGCTTCGTGATTCCTACCGCACTTAGCGCCTGCTCACCCCAACGCACACATACTCCTAACTACTCAACGCTCACCGTGACAGCCCGTGATGGCTAAACGCTTAGGGACCTGTCAAGGCCAGATCGCTCACATTCACACACACATCCACCCTTCCTCTCTCCTCACGCTACACTCATCGCCTTAGAAAAGACGCTGGTTACACAACCCCGACCTCCTCCGCTCGCTGGCCTCTCCGTCCGGCTCAGACGCCTCCCGAGTTCCTCCGCCTCCTCACGCCACACCGTCGGCCGGGTCGCGGCTCCGGACGAGCACGGGTCACCACCCTTCCCCGCACACACCACAACACGCTAGGTCCGCCACTGTGACCGATCAATCTCCCCGAGCCGCCGTGCTCGCTGACTCAGACTCACGTTAGCAAGAAGACACACAAAGGTCTCGCAAGAACGCGATCAACACCAAGAGAAAGATGATTTATTGAGCGGCCTTAGCCCTCTTATACTACGCCAAGGTCGCCTTTATTACACCTCTATTCGAGCCGAGGGCCACCTGGTGCCTAACCACCGCCTACTACCCCGCTTATTCCGCCTATCGCTTGGGGCCGGGATGGCCCTCATTCCTTCTTGGCACCGGCGGCCCAAAGCCGAGCTCGTCGCGCACCCAATCGGATGATCCGCGAGGCGGACCCTTCCTCTTCCCGAGGGTCTGCCAGCGCGCCACCGGCGGCCTCGACAACGGCCACCACCAAGTCTTCCTCGCCTCCCTCTTCTCTCTCCGGCCTCGCGCAAGGGCCTCCAAGGGCCGGATCCGGGCTGGTGGACCGTGGCTCTCCCCACTCCCGAGTTTGGACCTCGTGACTGCCTCGACCGAGTCCGGACCTCTAGGTCCGGCCTTCCTCCGGGTCCGGCCTCCGGCCCGGCCGAGTCCGGCCCCTGGGACCGGATTGCCTGGGTCCGGCCTCGACCCAACCCTTCCTCGGGTCCGGACTGTGGTCCGGACTGTGGTCCGGACTACCAGAGTCCTGGATCCCTAAGTCCGGACCTCGGGGTCGGACCTCGGGATCCGGCCTTTCCTCGAGTCGGGACAAAGTCCGACCTCGTGCCTCGGGCATGCCTCCTCACCGGCTGGTCACGGGTTCATCCACCGAGCCTCCTTGGTTCCCGAATGCCCGGTTGCACCCTTTCCTTCCTCTCCAAGATCCTCCCTCGTCCTTCCATGCGAGGGTGCCGAGGCTTACCTCCTGTGGCGCCTTCCTCCTCCGCCTCCCCGCTTCCTCCTCGCCACTGCCACACAAACAGCCCTAGGACTCCTGCCAGGCTGCCCCGGTCCGCCCTCTCTCGCCCTTCCATCCTTCCGAAGTCCACCTCCGCCTAGGGTGGCGCAGACCTCCAGAGCCTTGAGGAGCTCTGGTAGGCGGTCGGAATCGACTTGTCAATCGCCTCCTCCACATGAGCCCGAGCACCTGACTTCTCCTCCTCGGAGGTGCTCCAGAATCGAGCAGATCGCCCACCACCGCCTGCCTCGGGCTGCTTACCATGAGGCGGGCGGACTTGAGGCCGCCAAGGCCGCCTCCTACTCTTGCAACCTTCGCCGCCGACGCTCTCCTCCTCCTCCGGTTCCTCCGCCCGCTTATGGGCCATGGAGCCGAGCTCCCTTCGCCTCGCAACCGGACGAGCAATCGACCTTCCTCCAAAGGCTTTCTTCCCCTCGTCTATTCTTTCCCGAGGTCCTCCACTTCCTTCTCCAGGCGGGCGGTATCCCGTCAGGCTCACGGCTTCCGCCACATCCCGCCGCAACCTTGCGACGCCGAACTCCTTGCCGCCTATTCTCCTCCGTCTTCAAGCGGAGCTGGAGGCCCACCTCTCGCTCGAAGTCTTGGATTCTCTCTGAGAACCCCCGCCGCCTGATGCATCTTGGAGTTGCAACCCAAGGTGTCCTTGTCCTCCAGCCTCCGCCGCCTTCTTCTACCTCCCGCACTGCACTCGAGGTCCCCAATCTCCCGTGCTGGCCTCCGATGCCTCCTCACGGCTCGGCCGTGCTTGCTCCATGACCACTTGCTCGGCCTTCGATTGGCCGGCCTGCCGCCTCCACCGGCCCGATCACGGAGTGATCGCGATCGGCCGCCGTGGCCTCCGCCTCCTGGCCACCTTCACCGAGCCTCCTTGGCTCGTCCGCCTGGCCCAGATCCCGCCTGCCTCGCTTGCGCCCAAGGCCCTTCGCCTCGCCCGCCTCGCAGAGGTCCTCCGCCCGCTGGCCTCCTGGCCTCCGCCTCCTCCTCCACTGAAGGAATTTGGTCCGGTCCTTGCGGATGGACGGACCTCCCTCTCCGCCTCGGCGTTTTCCTTCCTCAATCCCGCCGAGAGCTTCCTTCCTTCTCGCCTCCTGGCTCCTCCAACCGCCTCCGGAGGAGTACCATGCGCCCGGTGGCTTCCACCTCCGGGCCTTCTCGCCATCCCGCAGATTCTGTGAGCATACCGGCCCATGACGGTAGCTGTGACCCTGTGTTTCCTCCACGGCCGCCGTGAGGCTCCCACAAAGTCCGTGGCGGGCGGCATCTCACAGTCCGTCAAGGACCTCCATACCGCAGCCGAGTAAGTCCGACTGGGTTCTCCGACCCAATCAGACCCTTAGGTCCCGAGGCCGAGCTGAGCTTCCTCCTTGGCCCTTTTGGCGCGAGCTCCTTCTCGCCCTTTTCCTCCACAGGGCTCGGCGGAGGTGATGGAGTCCGGAGCACGCCTTTGCCCCTTCACAGCCGGCGGGACCCGGCTCTGGATCGGTGCTGCCGGTGTCCTCCTGCTCACAGGCGTCCTTCGCCCCTCCTCTGCTTCCTCGCTTCTTGCCACTCGGCGGGGAAGATCTTGCTGGCCGGGGGTGCGTTGGTAGCCGTGGTCTTGCGCCTCCCTCGTCCGGCGGGCTCTCACCGAGTGATGGCCGTGGCGGGCCGCTGGGGTCGGGCCGCCGGATCGGCTGCCTGGTTGGGGCACCAAGGAGGAGGCGGAATTGCTTCCCATACTGGGTGGTGAGGGGTCCGCGTGCGATGGAGTCCGAATCCTCCCGCCTCCTCCCGAGTCCGCTTGGTTTTCACGACTGCCTCCTCCGGCCTTGCCCGCCTCCACTTCCGGAGGGCCTCCAGCCTTTTCCGAGCGCCGCCAAGCTCTCCTTCCCGAGGAGTTCAAATGCCCCCATACATGGATCGTATGGGGATGCCCCATGGAAGGCTTCGCCCCGAGCTATGAGCCTCGCTAAACCGGGCGAAGATAATCCTTCCTCCCGCCTCTTCCCCGGCTGCAGCAGAACACTAGATTATCACCAAGGTGATCCACCTTGGTGAGTAGGTTCCAGTGACAATGATCCGCCACCGCCTCGACTCGACCGTCCAATGTGCCTGACATCGCCCAACCACAGTGGTCCGCTGGCCCTGTGCCTTAGCATCGCCGTGGTCGGCCCTATCTTCCCTTCGCCTTGAGGGGCCCGCACCACTCCCTCTTCCTCCTTGGGCGGTAGGCCGCCTCAGACCTCCAAGGTCCATCGCCTTGGGTCCTCCGGAGGTTCTTGACCGCACCTCCTTATTGACCGCCAAGATCTTCCGCAAACTCCCGACCAGAGTGACATCAAATGTCCGCCATTTGGAACACATCCAAATGCCACTCCCGCACCACTCCGCCTCGGAGCGAGCCCAAAGTCCGGATAGCGCCGGTCACAATGTTGCGCCCACAAGGTTCCATGGCTCCCAAACTTCCGCTGGCTTTTGGGTGCCATCGCCTTCTCCTCCTTGGTTGCGGTAGCCGCTTGTAGAGGCTGGCAGCGCGTTGCGCCTTCTTCCTCCGCTGCAAGGTGAACACATTAGATTATCACCAAGGTGATCCACCTTGGTGAGTAGGTTCCAGTGAATGATCCGCCACCGCCTCGACTCGACCGTCCAACAGTGCCTGGATATCGCCCAACCACAGGTCCGCTGCCCTGTGCCTTAGCATCGCCGTGGTCGGCCCTATCTTCCCTTCGAGGGGCCCGCACCACTCTTCCTCCTTGGGCGGTAGGCCGCCTCAGACCTCCAAGGTCCATCGCCTTGGTCCTTGAGGTTCTTGACCGCACCTCCTTGACCGCCAAGATCTTCCGCAAACTCCCGACCAGAGTGACATCACAAATGTCCGCACCATTTGAACACATCCAAATGCCACTCCCGCACTAATTCTCCGCCTCGGAGCGAGCCCAAAGTCCGGATAGCGCCGGTCACAATGTTGCGCCCACAAGGTTCCATGGCTCCCAAACTTCCGCTGGCTTTTGGGTGCCATCGCCTTCTCCTCCTTGGAGCCGCTTGTCTGAGACCGGGCACGTTGCGCCTTCGCCGCTGCTCACGCCCGACCAACGGTGAGCCGTGCAAGACGCCCGAGTGTCCCACGAGATACCGCCAGAGCCGGATCATGAGCGCAAGAGATCGCGAGAATTGTCTCGAGGTCACAACAAATGACCTTCTTCCGCGACCACGCCGGAGTAACCGTGAGGGCGCCTCTTCCACATGCTGGCCGAGTGCATGGCTTACTCCCCACGCCACAGACTGGCCTTACCCCACTGCTGCCCTACGCCAGCGCGTGAATACCGCTATAACGGCCTCGCAAGGTTACGGCCCCGACTCACGCATGCCCGCCCCTCCACTGTGGTCGCCCACGCCGCGCTTAGTCCGTCCTTACGCCCAACTTCTAAGTTACTTTCATGATTTATCCCGCCTCGGTCCCGGAGTGGGTCGGACTTACCCGTTACCTTGTCGCCGCCATCGAGGTCTAAGTACCTCACTCCGAGTCAGTATACTCCGAGTGCCCCGAGTGCTAACCGGCTTATTTCCTCCTTTTCGCCTCATTTTATCCTTCGCTCCCACAAAAACAAAATCCTACCTAATTTCTAACCCCTGTGGAAGTCCGTAGTCCACGGTAGGTCTACACCTACAAGGGTAGGTCGCCCAGTACACACACATGTAGGGACCCCTAATGTACAGCGTGACTTCCTTTACTCCATAATTTTGAGGACTTGGCCCAGCCTCCACCCCTCGGTTGATGCAGTTGGGACCCCTCCCTTAGGCTCGACTTGGGCCTTCTCCTAACTCCTAAACTCTACTCCTCCAACATTCAACCCCACACCATCCAAAATCTCAACTTAACTCATCACCATCCTCAACATTCAACTCAATGCATCATATTTGACACTCGATGACTCAATACTTATTCTCCTAGTCTAACCTCACTTCAAGCTCAGCTGACTTGCCTTTCTACTTCTAGCGCCTAGGGGTCGCCTACAAGCCAACAAGTTCTTCCTTGGGCAAGTTGCTATGAGTTTGCACCAGACAGAGTATCTCTAGGAGTCTTTCCCCGCGCCCCTCAAGTCGAGGTTCTCAGGCACCACCACGCACCCAAAGCAAAGCAATTTTACAACAACCATTCACAAGAGGAGCAACTGCGGAGGCACTACTCGCGGAGCAAGCCCTCCGCCAAGCACTCCGACCATAGCCACTTTCCCCCTCTACGGACATTTTGTCACTGTACCGACAACGGCACCTCACATGAAGCAAGACACTCACCACGCAAGGGAAGCGCAATCACGGTGCTTTATTTCTCGAACTAGTCCTCTTATATAAGACATATACATATGGCCTCTCTTGGGCCGCGCCTCCCCCCTCCTTTACTGACTTCCGCTACACAATCTAATATCGCTTGACCTTTCCAAAAGTCTAATTAAGAGCCTCCTCGGGAACCACAATTGCTAGTGGTCTTTGAATAATCCTATAAACCTCACCCACTTGCAACCATCATGCCTTCCTCTTTAAGGCTCCCATCCTACAATAGTTCTAACCACAAAGCGGTTCCTAAGGCATCAATTACAATTCTTAGCGAGCTAGCCACTTTGGAGTTCTTCAAGACCCTAGGGGTCTTACCCATATCTCCCACATGTTTTAACAAACATAGGCCATTTGATTTATGTCAAGACTTGACATCATGTGTGAGCACAAAGGAGAACAACACGAGAGCCTAGAATGCTTGAGTGTTCATTAAGTGAATAATAATATAAAGAGTATTGAAAATTATTTATATGTAAATAACCCTAAGTTACTATGTCTAGGTTACAATAAACAAGGCATATTTTAATACTCCCACATAACCTAGGCGATATCTGAATTGTGCCTAGCGTTAGGTAATTTGTCTCCCAGCGTAGAATCTCTTAAGTACGGCGCCATGTGTTGTTAGCAGTCGTAAACATAGCCTTTGCGATCATCCAACGAAAGAGTCCATGGCTACAAGGAGGCGGGCGCACTGTGAGGTGAGCAGGAAACACCGGTGCTCAAGAGAAAAGAAACGTGCCACAAGCCAACTGTAAATGCGGAGGAACATGGAGTGGAAAGCAGTTTAGTTTCCAACGGTGATGTCCGGTACGGATGGGAGATTGAGGGCCGGTCAGCGCCATAGTGAGAAACAAGTTCGAGGCGACTCAAGGCGGTGAAGAGGAGCCCATCGTAGAGCTATTGGAGAAAAGCTACTGGACCCTCTTAGAAGAATGAGGGTCCATTGGCTAAATCTTTGTGAACATGCATTTGCCGAGGCGAAGAGGAAGAGAAGGGAAGGAAGAGTATTTGCGAAAAGTCGTGAGCAAGGACTATGAAGAAGGAAGCTCCACAAAATGAAGGACGGAGAAAACCGCGACTAGGTAAGGCAAGACAAATTCATCCGTGCTTATACTTGGGCAGGCGGTGTGGGAGGACTGTAAACTGACCAACTGTGAACTTGTAGTGTGCCACATGGCACATCGATGGTCCAGTGGAAAGAAGGCGGCCTGTGATATGCAAACCTAAATTAAGAGCAGCTTGAAGACCTGGGGACTTAGGTCCCTACCCCCCCCCCACACCCATCAGGTCAGACGATCACCTATCACCTACAATACCCTTAGGCGGATATTTGAGCAGTCCCAAGGACTCCACATGCATAGTGTGTTTACGCTTGGGAAGCGCCCGTCAATACATCGCAATGTTTTCAGCGGTTGGGACATATTCAACCTTGATTACTCCTCCGGATACGGTGTCTAGGATACGGTGGTGCTTAATCTCGAAATGTTTGGTTCTTGCATAAGCAGCAAACCTAAATTGGTTACCAAAAGCTAAGTCAAACCTAAATCTCGAAATGTTTGGTTCTTGCATGAAAGCAGCAAACCTAAATTGGTTACCAAAGCTGAATCAAACCTAAATCTCGAAATGTGTGGTTCTTGCATGAAAGCGGCAAACCTATATCTTGGTAGAAAAGGCCAAAAGTCGAGGATCCTTTGAGGTAACGATAAATTCTTTTAACGACTGCCCGGTGCATTCGTCCGGCTTTTCTAAGAACTATGAGGCGACTGGCTGAAAAGTCTGTGGGCAAGGACTATGAAGAAGGGAAGCTCCCACAAAATGACGAAGGATGTAGAAAACACGACTAGGTAAGGCAAAGACAAATTCATCCGTGCTTATACTTGGGCAAAGTGTGTGGGAGGATCAAACTCGACCAAGCTGTGAACTTGTAGGTGCATGGCACATCGATGGTCCAGTGGAAAAGGAAGCAAAGTATATGCAACCTAAATTAAGAGGCTTGAAGACACAGGGACTTAGGTCCCTACCCCCCCACACCCATCAGTCGACGATCACCTATCACCTACAATACCCTTAGAGCGGATAGTCAAGTCCCCGAGTCCCAAGGACTTCGTGTATAGTGTGTTTCGCTAAGCGCCAAATACATCGCCAATGTTTTCAGTTGGGACATATTCAACCTTGATTACTCCTCCGGATACGGTGTCTAGGATACGGTGGTGCTTAATCTCGAAATGTTTGGTTCTTGCATGAAAACCAAACCTAAATTGGTTACCAAAACTAAATCCAAACCTAAATCAAAATATTTGGTTCTTGCATGAAAACGGCAAACCTAAATTGGTTACCAAAGCTGAATCCAAACCTAAATCTCGAAATGTGGTTCTTGCATGAAAGCGGCAAACCTATATCTTGGTAGAAAAGGCCAAAAGTCGAGGATCCTTTGAGGTAACGATAAATTCTTTTAACGACTGCCCGGCCGCATTTTCTATGAGATCGAAATGAGCTAGAAAAAGCGATGTCCGGCCTTGTCGATTGGATATAAAATGAGGCGATAACGGCATGCCTTTAGGAACCTTCTCCATATCGGCAAGCTCTTCAATAGTGTTGGCACACCGGTCGTTAGTAAGTTTAACTCCCACGAGCTTGGAGTAGATCTTGGACATGCTTGATCAAGTTGGAAGCGGTTTGGGATCTCGATCGGATATTTCTTTTGATGGATAACAATCGGACCTTTGTCCTCACGAAGAATCGAACACCTAGGCAATTTTAGCTCTCCCACATCCTTCATCTCAAATTGAATTGCGACCTTTGTGGAGTTGACGAAGAATCCCATTGTCACGGAGAAAAGTGTCAAAGGTATGGTTGCAAAACTACCTCTCGTTGTCGGTCTTAAGCATTTGAGTTAGCGTGACCGCATGCCTTTGTGCCATAAGCATCCGATCATTGAAAAAGGTGAAAGTTTCATTCTTTCACGAGACATAGTGTATGTCCGGTAAAGCATTGTAATCATCCGTGATTGTTAGATAATACCAAGCTCCTCCTAAAGATTGTGTTTCAGGTTTACGGATATATCAGCGTGAACAAGATCGAGAAGATTTGCTAGCCTATATCCATGGTGTGGAAAAGGCTTCTCATATACCTTACGTAGAACAAGCTTCACAAATAGGTAAATCTCTAAAACAAGGAGGCGATGGTTCCACATAACAATCTTGTGTTGACATCTTGATTAGAGAATTTTTATTCACATGTCCAAGACGAGCATGCCATAATTTTGCTTGCTCAATCGGCGATAAGTGTGTTGGAGAGGTAGATGTAACAACAAGTCTTTGGGGGCTTCACAAGTAACATCCAACCGATACAACGGGACTCCTTGGCCAATGCATTGTGAGCTGAGATATATCGTGAACAAGATCGAGAAGATTTGCTAGCCTATATCCATGGTGTGGAAAAGGCTTCTCCTTCGCTTCGCGCCAAGAGACAAGCTTCACAAATAGGTAAATCTCTAAAACAAGGAGGCGATGGTTCCACATAACAATCTTGTGTTGACATCTTGATTAGAGAATTTTTATTCACATGTCCAAGACGAGCATGCCATAATTTTGCTTGCTCAATCGCTGATAAGTGTGTTGGAGAGGTAGATGTAACAACAAGTGCTGCACTGGGGGCTTCACAAGTAACATCCAACCGATACAACGGGACTCCTTGGCCAATGCATTGTGAGCTGGAGATATGTCGAAAAACTTCACAAGTAGTTCCAAAGAAGCAAAATTCAAAGTTGTGGTGAATTGCTAGTAGCACGGCCAAGAGATTCTTAGCCATGCCGGTACATACAGAACTCTGGGACATGCAATCTTGAGTTGTTAGTCATAAGGAAGCAACCAGTACCAATGCCTCTTATGGGTAAGCTGGTAGATCTCTGTTCATCCCCAAGTAGAGACTGATTGGGGTCGAATAATCGTTTGTCCTTACGGATGTGTGTAGTAGCACTAGAATCGGTACCAATTTCCAGGATCACTCGAAGAAGAAGAAGAAGAAGAAGAAGAAGAAGAAGAAGAAGAAGAAGAAGAAGAAGAAGAAGAAGAAGAAGAAGAAGAAAAAGAAGAAGAAAGACATATGGTAAGTATCTTAACCACAGCTTTACCACTTTCATTTGGAGATCTTTCCTTGGCAACTGTATTAACCTCAGGCTTGGAACGACGGGGCTCGCCAGCTTTCTTCTTGCGGCAGTCCCTCTTCCAATGTCCTAGCACGTTGCACCAGTTGCAGCTACTAGGTTTCTTCGTTGAAGATGAAACAGGAGTGGAGGTTTGTCGTCCCGAAGGAGATGGTCAACCTCCTCTGCCTCGCCCTCTCCCATAACCTCCACGGTGGCATGAGGTATAAAGGACTCTATCAGCACGAGGTTTGCCAGAACCGCTTGAATTATGTCGAAGTCGACTCTGCTCCTCTTGGTAAAGTGCTGCTATGACTGCTTCAAGGGTAATTGTAGAAGGATTACCCGCTAATACATTCTGACCTGCTGAAGAGAGTGGTCCATTCTAAAGTGAAACGAAAGTTTGATATGAGGCAGGAAGGTTGAGCAAGGCTAGCAGCGGCATCCTCTTCACTCATCTTGGAGCCCATCTGTAAGTCGTGAGCGGAGGTGGCGAAATTTACTAGTGTGGGCAGCCACACCGCTCACTCTCCGCATCCTCAAGGCATAGAACTCCTGTTTAAAAGCGCACAATGTCATCATTGTCTTCCTGCGTATGTGCCTTCTAGTTGATTCCAAATTTCATGAGCTTTTGTCAAATATTCCACATCAGGAATGAGGACGTCATCGAGTCCAGATATCAAGATTGCAACTGCAACACTATTCAAATTATTCCACTTGTCAACATGTGTTTGTGTGACTTGGTACACTCGGAAGGTGATGAGGCTCAGCCCGTGGGACAGTTGTGGAGATGTGCCATCAACCCCCATACTCCTCTTCTTGTGAAGGTTGGACATCATACATACCGCCATACTTCAAGCGAGTTCCATTAAACTGTCTCTTTCCTTCAATTCCGTGAAGGTAGGAGGCGGTCGGTTGTGGAAGCCATTGTGATTGAGGCTGGTTGTCTAGAAGGCGGTTGTAGGAGGAGTCTTGGAGGAGAATGCAGGTGGAGTTGGTGGAGGCGGATGGTGGGTGGAGGTGGTGTTCCTAATTCCCTTGCTTCCAAGTCTAACCTCGGCGTAAGTGAGGGAAAGAGGAAGTTAAAGAGGTAATCCCTCGTTATCATAAAAAAAGCAGTCCTCGATGACGAGTAGCGATTAGGGTTTCGTGGATTTTCAGCGGAAATAGAGAAAACTAACTTGCTGAATTATTTTCTAGGGCATTGGTGGGTTCAAAGGAAGCGGTTACCAACCGTCTGTGTCTTTGGGCCGGTGAAGCAAAATGTGGGGTAGCAACAAAGATTCCACTGTGAAAAATCTAGAACCTGCACCATGCCTAGAAGCTGGGAAATAATAAGGTCAGTCAGCAAGACGCTCCTTATGAGAGGAACGTAGAATCTCTTTAAAGATCTGAAGTTGTTGAGTCAGCTTCTTAATTTCAGATGAGAATCTGATGGCAAACTTGTGAATTTTAAAATCTGATGAATCCAATCGTTTGGAAAAAGATTCCTGTCATACGAGAGTTCAATAATCCTTCCAAAATATCAATTGAATTTGAAAAGTGCGCTCGTGCTCTTTGTGCGGGGCGAAATCTTTGGAGAAGATTGCCTCACGGAGGATTGGTTAGGTCATATAGGCACCCACGGTAATCACAAGGATTAGAGCGGTGGAGATGCTGCAAAAACCTTGTTGCGATATCTGTAAAGCGGTATTTTTACGAGAACAAGTAATCTCGTTCGACAGTTGACACTAGTCAGGGAATGCTCGAGAACAGGCGAGCGATCGTAGATAGGTCTAGAAGAGGATTTCACAAAACCTCCTCTACCACCGGATCCGTAGTTAGACTGTTCCGGCATCGTAGCTAAACATAGTCACCCGGTAGTATGGGCTCGATACCATAACAAAAATAGGAGCCATTTGGATTTATGTCAAGACAACTTGACATCATGTGTGAGCACAAAGGAGAGAACAACACGAGCCTAGAATGCTTGAGTGTTCATTAAGTGAATAATAATATAAAGGTATTGAAAAGTATTTATATGTAAGTAACCCTAAGTTAAGCTGTCGTCTAAGGTTACAATAAACAAGGCATATTTTAACATGTTTCTTGCTACCGCCTATTCCAACTCAATGGGATCGTGGCTAGAGCCCTTGTGTGCTCCTTTGTTGGTTGTTCATCCCCGGCGAATAGTCACGGCCCTCTTGGCCACGGGCATATCCTCTACACATGCCTCCCCCACCTGCGGAGGAGGATTTCACCCTCTAGCCCTTGATCTCCAACTTTGGGGCTGGACTCGCCCCATACTCTACCAATCCGCCATGGGCGCCATCCCCATGGCTACATCTCCTCTAGGAGTAGGCGTCGACCTCCCCAACTCCTTGACCTTCCACCACCTCAAGTCGCAACTCTCCTTACGGGAGTAGGGCTACTCCCCCGGTGGGTACCCTACCTACATCGGGGTCCCTCACCTACCATCACTTGGGTGTCTTTCTCGACAAGATCTTTGGTACATGGGAGCACCACTTGGGGCTCCCCTATCCTGTTGCTCTCCCTCATCATCGAAAACCTCTTCCCACTCCGATTCCTCGGAGTCATCTCCACTTCCCTCTTCTTCAAAGTCTAAGGCCCTCGGCTCCACTTTCATAAGCTCCTTCCTGTCATCATCGTGGGGTCCCAACAATCTTCTCTTAATGAGGCGTGCTACCTCATTCTTGGCCTTGACAACCTTATTATGAAGGGTTGCCCCAACCTCTTATATTGCATCTCTAGTTCATCCGACTCCTTAGGCCATTCCCTTCTTTGCACCTACCCTTGTAGGCATTAGCTCAACGTCGGCTCTCCCTGCAGGTGTAGAGCTACGTTCTCCGCAAATAACTTGTGAAGGCTGGCTGTGCCATCTTCTTTTGTAGGGCATAGTCCATACGAATCTCCTCTTCCGAATGACTAGCATTTGGTGCACCATGCCCCCTCGCTTTCCTCTTCTCTCCTTCAGCCTTCACCTGTGGTTTTGGCCTCCCAGTTCTTGAGCTCGTTCTAATTCCCTTTCCTTCTTCCCCAAACTACGGCGAGTTTCCAAATCATCTTGGACACACCCTACCTCCCATCGTAGGGTGTCCCTTCCCTCTCCAATTCACTCACCTTGAGAGCAAGTGCTTGCTCCTGTCGCTCCCTTTGCTCTTTGGCCTTGCTCTCACTCTCTTTGGGCTGCTTTGTAAGAGCTATTTCTAGTCTCCCCACTTTTGTGGTAGCTCATTCTAACGCATCCATTCCTCTCTCGCATCAATAGTCTTGACAATGTGGCACTCAATCTATCCACTTGCTCCTCACGGTCCTCGACCTCTGTTTGGATCCAGTCGGCCTCCACAAGCCCTCATTCTTTCTTCAACTCCAACAACTTTGCCTCGGCGGCCCTTGCAACTTCTTTGCTCCTAGCCTCTCCTTCTCGTCGGTGCCTCTCGGGCCTTACTTGCCCTCAACTCTTCACGGCTTTCCACCAAGATACCAGCCATCCTTGTGGCTTCCTTCACATCCGGCTCAACGCCCACATTTGGACTAACTCCCCTAGCACTCCTAGTTCGGCCTCCACATTATTTCTTGAGCTCGTTCTAATTCCTTTCCTTCTTCCCCAAACTACGGCGAGTTTCCATAAATCATCTTGGACACACCTACCTCCCATCGTAGGGTGTCCCTTTCCTCAATTCACTCACCTTGAGAGCAAGTGCTTGCTCCTGTCGCTCCCTTGCTCTTTGGCCTTGCTCTCACTCTCTTTGGCCTTTGTAAGAGCTATTTCTAGTCTCCCACTTTTGTGGTAGCCTCTTCGCTTTGCATCCATTCCTCTCTCGCATCAATAGTCTTGACAATGTGGCACTCAATCTATCCACTTGCTCCCTCGGTCCTCGACCTGCATTTGGATCCGGTCGGCCTCCACATTCAAAGCCCTCATTCTTTCTTCCAACTCCAACAACTTTGCCTCGGCGGCCCTTGCAACTTCTTTGCTCCTAGCCTCTCCTTCTCGTCGGTGCCTCTCGGGCCTTACTTGCCCTCAACTCTTCCAGCTTTCCACCAAGATACCAGCCATCCTTGTGGCTTCCTTCACATCCGGCTCAACGCCCACATTTGGACTAACTCCCCTAGCACTCCTAGTTCGGGCCTCATGGCATGTGCTC
Source organism: Anthoceros angustus (assembly GCA_010909165.1). NCBI lineage: Eukaryota > Viridiplantae > Streptophyta > Anthocerotopsida > Anthocerotales > Anthocerotaceae > Anthoceros > Anthoceros angustus. Next base: position 1,397,566 of record MU008163.1, read on the forward strand.
CTATTATTCCATAACCATGGAACCACATCCCCTACCATGGTTCCATCACTAGCCCTCTAGGATCCAGCCTCCTCCTAGGCACCGCCTTAGCATGTCCACTTGCGTACTTGTCCCGGGTGCCTCACCTCGGTGTAGGGACCTCTGTCAGGGCCTCCTTCTCTTGGTGCCCGTTTGCGCACCTATCTCCGTAGATCACGACTTACATCCGTGAGATCTCCTAAGAACACCTTTCTCCTCTTCCATGTCGAGGTTTTGGCCCTCCTCTCGGCATAGGGGCCTCTTCCTCCCTCACGGGATTTCTCCTTCTACCTTCATTCGCCCGGTACGATTGCTCCTCATCAAGGTCTATCTCCAACTCCTCTTCCTCTTCTTCATCATAGACTCGGACTTGGGTCCCTTTCCTAGCCTCTCCCAGCCCTCTGTCGGCCTCCTTCTCTTGGTGCCCGTTTGCGCACCTATCTCCGTAGATCCACGACTTACATCCGTAGGGATCTCCCTAAGAACACCTTTCTCCTCTTCCATGTCGGGGTTTTGGCCCTCCTCGGCGCAGGGCCTCTTCCTCCCTCACGGGATTTCTCCTTCTACCTTCATTACGCCCATTGCGGCGATTCGGCTCCTCATCAAGGTCTATCTCCAACTCCTCTTCCTCTTCTTCATCATAGACTCGGACTTGGGTTCCTAGCCTCTCTCCCTGCTCTGCTCGACCCTAGAGGGCCTTCTCATGGCAAGAGGGTGGGCACCTCCTCCGTAGGCACCAACTCTATCATATCAAAGTACCAGGTGGACAATTCTCAAGACTCAATAACCCCTCCACTCCCACAAGTGGACCAAGTAAGTGGACAAGTAGCATAGCACAGGAGACTCGCATCATGGTTTGTTAGGCTTCAAAATCTTCTCCCTATGATGACGTAAGCATTGTACATAATATTCCCCGATCAGGCATACGTGACACTCTCCACATAAAACCAGCAAGGCATCGTTAAAGTAGGTCTTCCTCGATAATTAATAAGTCCCATGACCACTTTAGCGAAGGTTCGCCACTTGAATTCCTTGATGGCCGATGTGGGCCAGCCATTCTTCGTTTTGCACTCTCTCCCGTGTAACATGGTTTGCCCCTTAGGAGTGAAATGGGAGCCATCTTCTTCCCATCCTTAGCCTTTTCGTTATCACAATCCCATCTCCTCTTAGTAGGTCGCCCATAAACACCTTATACTACGAACCGTCCGGCACCGGGTCCGTTCTCGCGTTCCGCTCTGGAAGGGCTGCCAATTGCCTTGGAGTGCGGGCTCACATAGCACTTCTCCACAAGCTTGAGATTGTCAGGCCCAATGGCGGCCATATGCCCACCGGGTATATGTTCTCCTCGCCCGCCCACGGCCGAAAAGCAATCAGATCCTGTGAGCACACCTGGCCCACAAAACACTCAAATATAGGCATGTTAATTTGGCGGATCCTCACGTGGCCTCTCTTCTTCTTCTCTCCCCTTTCTTAGGGGTAGGTGTCTTCCCATGGCTCCTTCCAACTTGGTTGCACGAGAGGAGATGAGAGGTGTACTCCTTCTTCCTTTTCTCGGTCCTTAGCCCACCTCGCGGCTTACCGGCAACCTATGACCGTAGGTTGCTCCTCTCAACACAATCTCTAAGGCCCTTTTGCTTCCTTCCCAAATTGCCACAGTTCTCACAATCTTGAGCTTATGATGGAGCTCCTCCTTCTAGTAGCTCGCAACCTCTAGCTCACATGCACTTGTCACGGTGTAATCATTCGGCTACCTTGTCTTAAGTAGGGAACACAAGCTTGTTAAGGAAGGAGATGGAGGGTGGCTGCCAAGTTTGGGAAGGTATACTCAAGAATCGCCACCACGTTGATGTCCGCACGGCGCCATCTCCACCGCTAAACTTTTTAAGTAACTTCCCCGCCAAGTATACCTAGGGCTCTTATTCTCACTACTTAAACTAGGGGTTCAACATTAATTACTAATTCCACATATGCACATATGGGTATATGCACATATGCACATTCCACATGCACATATGCACATTCCATACATGGGTATATGCACATATATAGCATAAAAGAATTCTACAAAATGGCTCCGCTCCATGTAAGGCATCCACCTACTTTGGTAGGTCCTCATACCTACGGTCTACGGTCACGATTTACCCTACACCTAAACTCTTGATTCCTGCGAAACTCCCGATTCCTTCTCTTGTTCCTAACTTCCCTAGATGGCTCAAAAGAAATACTCGTTACTCCTTGCTCTTCATTTTGAACCAAGATCGAACAAAATGATCCAAAGCGGATCAAAATGACAAAGGGCCCAAAATTTTCCATTCCACGGTGAAGATAATCGAGCAAATGGGTTACATTGTTTCCATGTCTTGTTTGTCCCATGCAAGCATTTACATTGAAAAGCGGATGCAATAAGAGGAATGGCAAATAAGTTTGCACAACGTGACGATGGCAAGCTTGTTTCAAAATGAGCAAGAAGATCCACATGCACAAACATGGTTACGCAAGGGCGAGAAGGCCGGAAATGCTGCTTGGGGCAGGGGCCATGGTGCGTGGACAAATCGTGCACCCGGGGCAAGGGGCCACGATGCGAGCACCTAGGGAGGCAGGGGCTTGGTACACGCACTTGTGCATGCACCTAGGGTCAAGAAGGCCCTAGGGACATGAACCCATATGGTTAATGCCTCTTGGTGCATTCCCACATGGTTCATTTCCAAAAATGAGTAAAAATCTAAAATAATCGGAAAAAATCCAATTTTTGAGGCAACTGCACACACTTGCTCTAAAAGTTTGGCATTTTTGGTATTTTTCATGTTTTGTAGGTTTTAAAGTGTTCCTTTTGGCATTTTCAACCCTTTTTTTGTACCTCCTAATCAATATGTCCTCATCTTGATTTAGCTCTCATCTTTTTCTAGTGATCAAAACTAGTGGTGAGAACTTTTGCATATTTTCAATCTTGAGGCGTTTGGCATAGGCCCACTCAAGTGCAAACCATACCAATCTCATTCTCGCACTATACACCGATTAAGAGCATCAAGTAAATGAAGATATTATCGCCCAATGTCCGATAGAAACAAAGTCTGTAGAATTCCCAGGCGAAAGTATAATCTTAGGGAGTCATGGTAATGAGTTTAAGGTATGACCTATAATAACAATAAAAGATTATGGAAAAACACCAATTATAGTAACTCACATTTGAATAGATTTATTGAGGCGAAGAACTCACGTTCACCCACTAGTCAAGAAGTAAAGCGACATTTGGCAAAAGCAATTTGAGCAAATTGCGAGAGGAGGGTATATTCCTTTCTATTTCCAACATACCCACATATTGGTCGGAAGAAACTTGAAATCTCCACTCCTGCAACTCTTATGTTGGTTGCCAAATCCCAACCACATTAGGTGTCCTTCTTCCCTCACAATTTCCACCGCCCACCACGTCCACAACCTCGCCTTTCTACCTCCGGCTCTTGCACCCTTGCCTTCCTAGCGCAAATCTCCACTCACGTGACTTGAAGGAGGATTTCTCAAGGCGTTCACGGGCTCTTACACCTCCCAACAAATTGAGGGTCCTTTCTCCGCAATCCCTTCTCAATCTGCCCACGCCCCTCTTCCCAACACTCATCCAAGCTTGGGGCAGCGTCGCACCTTCGACAATGGCTCCTTCCTTTCTCATTTCCAACATACCCACATATTGGTCGGAAGAAACTTGAAATCTCCACCTTAACTCTTATGTTGGTTGCCAAATCCCAACCACATTAGGTGTCCTTCTTCCTCACAATTTCCACCGCCCACTGCCCTAACCTCGCCTTTCTACCTGGCTCTTGCACCCTTGCCTTCCTAGCGCAAATCTCCACTCACCGTGACTTGAAGGAGGATTTCTCCAAGAGCGCCACGGCTCTTACACCTCCCAACAAATTGAGGGTCCTTTCTCCGCAATCCCTTCTCAATCCCGCCACGCCCACTCTTCCCAACACTCATCCAAGCTTGGGGCAGCGTCGCCCGCTTCGACAATGGCTCCTTCCCTTTCTCTTTCTTCTTGGCACCTTTACTTTGCTTCTTGCTTATTTCTCCTCTGCTTGTCTGGCACCCCTTCTCGGCTGCGCAGTGCGTGCACGTGGCGATCTTGTGTGGGGATCTTCTACAGCTCTTGGCCCAAAATTGGCCTCTAATTGCACGATTTCTTATTTGACTTATTCACCTAATCCATTCAAAGAAACATATATAGCTATCCTATTACGCCTTGACCTTGTACTTCCTACCGGTGAGTTATCACCCTACGGTGGTCACTACGGTAGGTCTCTTGCCTACGGTGGTAGGTGACTCGCCTACCACGGTAGGTATCTCACTCTGGTGGTGAGCGGCTTACCTACGAGTAGGTGACCCCCTACACATTTATCACCTACTCTCCTTACCACAAGGTTGTTTTGACCTGTTTCTTCTTCCTAAGTATCCTCCCTACCTTCCTTATAGTATCCTATAACTCCAACTCCAACTTCTCTGATACCATGATGAGAATCAATAGCTCTTAGATAGAAGAGAAACAATGGAATGAATTAATTAATGAGTAAAGTACAAGCCTTTAAATAGGCTGGGTGGTTGGGTGGTTACAACAATATGTTGTTGTAACCATAAGTAGTTGCAACCATAAGTTGTTGCAACTATAAGTTGTTGTAACAACTAACTACCTAAAGCCCTAGCTCTAAATTAATGTTTAAGTAATGAGGCCCTAATGAATAGTGCCCTAAGCTAGACCTATTTCATCACTCCCACTCACTATGAATGTAGGGGTGAATTCTAGCTTCAAAATGAGGTCTAAATCATAGATAGACTCCACTTAATCAAAAGTTATAAGCCTAAGAAAAGCTAAACTTAAGCTTGATGAATAAGTAAGCCTGAAATAGAAAACTTAATATGTCCACCAAAATATTCACCAGAATAAGGTTGACAAATAATAGCTCGAAATAGGCTTAAAAGAGAGGCCTAAAATAAATAAATAAATCAGGCGAAAGTATAATCTTAGGGAGTCATGGTAATGAGTTTAAGGTATGACCTATAATAACAATAAAAGATTATGGAAAACACCAATTATAGTAACTCACAGTTTGAATAGATTTATTGAGGCGAAGAACTCACGTTCACCCACTAGAAGAAGTAAAGCGACATTTGGCAAAAGCAATTTGAGCAAATTGCGAGAGGAGGGTATATTCCTTTCGGATTTCCAACATACCCACATATTGGTCGGAAGAAACTTGAAATCTCCACTCCTGCAACTCTTATGTTGGTTGCCAAATCCCAACCACATTAGGTGTCCTTCTTCCCTCACAATTTCCACCACCACGTCCTAACCTCGCCCTTTCTACCTCTGGCTCTTGCACCCTTGCCTTCCTAGCGCAAATCTCCACTCACTTGTGACTTGAAGGAGGATTTCTCCAAGAGCGTTCACGGGCTCTTACACCTCCCAACAAATTGAGGGTCCTTTCTCCATAATCCCTTCTCAATCCCGCCACGCCCCTCTTTAACACTCATCCAAGCTTGGGCAGCGTGCACCTTCGACAATGGGCTCCTTCCCTTTCTCTTTCTTCTTGGCACCTTTACTTTGCTTCTTGCTTATTTCTCCTCTGCTTGTCAGCACCCCTTCTCGGCTGCGCAGTGCGTGCGCGTGGCGATCTTGTGTGGGGATCTTCTACAGCTCTTGGCCCAAAATTGGCCTCTAATTGCACGATTTCTTATTTGACTTATTCACCTAATCCATTCAAAGAAACATATATAGCTATCCTATTACGCCTTGACCTTGTACTTCCTACCGGTGAGTTATCACCCTACGGTGGTCACTACGGTAGGTCTCTTGCCTGGTGGTAGGTGACTCGCCTACCACGGTAGGTATCTCTCACGGTGGTGAGCGGCTTACCTACAGTAGGTGACCCCCTACAGCTCACATTTATCACCTACTCTCCTTACCACAAGGTTGTTTTGACCTGTTTCTTCTTCCTAAGTATCCTCCCTACCTTCCTTATAGTATCCTATAACTCCAACTCCAACTTCTCGATACCATGATGAGAATCAATAGCTCTTAGATAGAAGAGAAACAATGGAATGAATTGATTAATGAGTAAAGTACAAGCCTTTAAATAGGCTGGGTGGTTGGTGGTTACAACAATATGTTGTTGTAACCATAAGTAATTACAACCATAAGTTGTTGCAACTATAAGTTGTTGTAACAACTAACTACCTAAAGCCCTAGCTCTAAATTAATGTTTAAGTAATGAGGCCCTAATGAATAGTGCCCTAAGCTAGACCTATTTCATCACTCCCACTCACTATGAATGTAGGGGTGAATTCTAGCTTCAAAATGAGGTCTAAATCATAGATAGACTCCACTTAATCAAAAGTTATAAGCCTAAGAAAAGCTAAACTTAAGCTTGATGAATAAGTAAGCCTGAAATAGAAAACTTAATATGTCCACCAAAATATTCACCAGAATAAGGTTGACAAATAATAGCTCGAAATAGGCTTAAAAGAGAGGCCTAAAATAAATAAATAAATCAGGCGAAAATAAAAAGGCTTTAAATGGATAAGCCCGATGCTTATCCTAAATCACGCCCGCCACCGATTCGTGGCACGTGGTATACGGTAAGGCCTTCCCCGCCGGCGCACACGAGGCGGTGTCGGAGGATAGCCGTCATTGTCGGCTCTCCTCCTCCCGCATCGCGCTCCGCGCCAGCTTCTCATCGCGCCCGCCGCGCTCCGCGCCCGCGCCCGCGCCCGCCGCGCTCGCCGCGCTCGCGCCCGCGCCCGCGCCCGCTCGTGGCGCAACTGTTGTGGTGAGGTGATTGGCGGCGCTCGCGGGGCGCTGGCTCTTGTGGTGCGCTCCCTCCGCATAAAAATGCGGATGGATTTCGCTCCATGATGAGAATCAATAGCTCTTAGATAGAAGAGAAACAATGGAATGAATTGATTAATGAGTAAAGTACAAGCCTTTAAATAGGTGGTTGGGTGGTTACAACAATATGTTGTTGTAACCATAATTACAACCATAAGTTGTTGCAACTATAAGTTGTTGTAACAACTAACTACCTAAAGCCCTAGCTCTAAATTAATGTTTAAGTAATGAGGCCCTAATGAATAGTGCCCTAAGCTAGACCTATTTCATCACTCCCACTCACTATGAATGTAGGGGTGAATTCTAGCTTCAAAATGAGGTCTAAATCATAGATAGACTCCCACTTAATCAAAAGTTATAAGCCTAAGAAAAGTCTAACAACTTGCTTGATGAATAATAAGCCTGAAATAGAAAACTTAATATGTCCACCAAAATATTCACCAGAATAAGGTTGACAAATAATAGCCGAAATAGGCTTAAAAGAGGCCTAAAATAAATAAATAAATCAGGCGCGGGCTTAAAAGGCTTTAAATGGATAAAATGGATAAGCCCGATGGGCTTATCCTAAATCGCCGCCCCGGCCACGATGATGGGCACGGGCGGGGCTGCATAAGGCCGCACGGCGCGGCACACGGGGTGTCGGAGGATAGCCGTCATTGTCGGCTCTCCCTCCCGCATCGCGCTCGCGCACATCGAGCTTCTGCTCGCCGCGCTCGCGCCAGCGCCCGCCGCGCTCCGCCAGCGCCCGCCGCCGCCGCTCCGCGCCCGCGCCGCTCCGCTACCGCAACTGTTGTGGGCGTAATTGGCCCCTGCCGGGACGCGTGGCTCTTGTGGTGCGCTCCTCCGCATAAAAATGCGGATGGTTGCGCTCCTTGATGTGCCGCGATGTTGCTCAGCCCTCCTGTATTAATGCATGATTATTCTTGTTGTGGGTGACTCGTGTCTATTCTGTATAATATGGCCGCCTTGGTGAGATTCCATGTCCATTTGCCATTGCACATTTTCCTCATATTTTCCATTGTTCAATTGTGCATTTTCATATCTCTTGCATGTTTGAATACGACTAATATACCTAATGGTGGCGGGTCCTCGTCGTGCGGAGGAAGCCCGCCCCATGCTCCAAAAGACGAGGCCATAAAGAAAATGAAAAGAGCAAACCGAATAGCAAGAAGAAGAAGAAAACTTGCCGCGCGTGGAGAAAAGGAAAAATTAAGCCGGGAAGCCGCCCGTGGGCGCATCTTGTGTTATAGAGAGGCACTTGCACGGGGTGAAGAGATCCCGATGTCGGGCCCCGGCCGTAACATAGGAAAGGACATGGAAGATCCTAATTTCTCTTATGAATTCCTGCAAGCATGTGCCGAGGTGGCGAAAACAGGTGGAGAAATGGCCGATGGAAGATGACGTCTTGGTGGTACAAGCACTGCGGGCCGATGTTGTCATCAAAGAAGTCGAGGGGCTGGTAAGCCAATAATGCAAAATAAATTGCAATAAATAATTTGATTGCATAAAAATACTAATGATTGTTGATGTAGATAATCCAACTCGAGGGCTCTGGTGTATCCTGAGTGTCACAGGTATGACTTCAACATAGAAGAAGAGTCGGAGGTCGGGGACTCCATAAACAGACGGAGGCCCCCAGGAGTATGTGAGGCAGCCCAAGCTGGAGAGCATATGCTAGCGCCAACATAGGAGAAGTAGGGGCTAGGGAAAAGAAAGGTGAGTAGGTGTAAAAGCCTATAGTTAGGGGCTAGTAACTAGGTGTAACCTATGCTAATGATAAACTTATCTACATCTATTTTGCAGATGTGGAGAAAGGGGTAGGCACAAGCCATGTGAGGTTTGCCCTACCTCTACAACCTATAACAAAAGCTAAAAGGAAAATACCAAACTCCTATTTGCCACTGAAACCTATGCGAGCAACATACATGGTGCTTGGGAGGAAAGGACGACCACGAAGTCCCCATGGAATATGTATGTGAGAAAAGGGGATAAAAATGATGTGGTTAGGTGCATATCCATGTGAAGAGTACGAAGGACACACCAAGCACTTGTATAGTAAGTGACCTAACTTCGAATGACTAACTCAACACCATTTTTCTTCCTGTAACCCATGGAGTGTTTTGTAGGGTCCTTTTGGGCATTAGAGAGAGAAGAGAAGAATGTGATGATTACTTGGAAATAGAAGAGGAAATAAACATGCTAGATAAACTTTGTGGATTGTAAAATTGGAAAATACCCACTAGCTAGCGGCTTAACCTCTTGTACTCCTAACATTTTCATGTGTTTTAAATGCAAATCTCTTCCTAATGACTTGGTTAAAAGGTCAGCTGGTTGCTTTGAGTTGGTATATAATTGATATCTATTGTTTTATTTTCTAACATTTCCCGTATGTAATGATACTCGACTGCTATATGTTTAGTTCTGGAGTGGAAAACAGGGTTCCTAGCTAAGGCAATAGCCCCCTGACTGTCACTGTAGAGAGGTGTAGGTCCATCTTGGGGATAATTCAACTCACTCAATGCTAACCTACTCCAGACTATATCCTTGGAGACGGAGGTGAGGACCCTATACTCTGACTCTGTACTGGACAAAGCAATGGTTGGTTGTTTCTTACTTGACCATGAAATGGGTGCACCTCCTAGCAGTAATGCATAGCCGGATACAGATTTGCGGCTATCAGGATCTCCAGCATAGTCGGCATCAGCATAAGCTGTTAATTGTAACTTAGATATGCCGGGAACATGTTTATACATCAATCATGTGCATAGTCCCTTTTAAATACCTGAATATTCTCTTGACACATTGCCAATGTTGTCGTCGGGATTCTCTAAAAATTGTGAGATCGCACTAACTTCAAAAGATATATCGGGTCTTGTGAAGTTACTTAAATATATTAAGGTGCCAAGATATACATATTATGCTGACATTTTCACTTTCTGCATCTGTTTTAGGGCTCATATCTGCTGTAAGCCTTGTGCCACTTGGAAATGGTGTGGCTGGCTTAGCATCTTCTAGTCCAAACTTATTTAAGCTTTCTTTTATATATTTTGTTTGAACCAAGGAAATGGATTTATTACCTCTATTTCTTATAATGTTAACGCCAAGGGCATAACTAAGGTCTCCTGTGTCCATCATTTCATAATGACTTCTCAACCATGCTTTAATTTCAGCTAGATGGGAGAGTGAAGATGAAGCTAAAAATAAGTCATCCACATATAGTAAGAGGTAAATTGTGTCTTGTTTAGTCTTGGGGATATACATGCTAGCATCGCTTTGCTTTGAACAAAACCATATTTTGTAAGCTTGTCATGTATATCATTATTCCATTCCTTGCACGATTGCTTAAGGCCATAAATGCCTTTAATGAGCCTGCATACATGGTCTTCTTTACCTTTGACTTCATAGCCTTGAGTTGTCTCATGTATATTTCTTCTTGGATTCGGCCATGCAGATAGGCGCTTTGACGTCCATCATGTGAAGATGTAAGTCATGTTGAGCGGACAAGGCTATTATAATTCGAGGAGGCAAACTTTGCTACGGTGCATAGGTAGCCAGGTATGTAATCTAAACCCGGTATCGGTAAACCCTCGCTACCTTGCCTTATATCGCTCAATAGAACCATCACCCTTACGTTTGATTTTAAAGACCCATTTACTTCCCACTATTTTTCTCCCTTTGGGTGGTTTAACTAATTCCCATGTGGAGTTTTCTACTAAAGAGTTGTACTCAATCTACACTACCTTCCATGTGTCTTTCTCGGGAGAGGAAAATGCTTGTTTCAAGGTTAGCGGTTCCTCTGGATCAACGTGGCTTTGTAAGCTTGATAATAAGGTGTGAGAGGAGAAATGGGGTCATCGAGTGACAAGATATCCCAAAGGTGGTTCCTTCCATCCAGCAGTCCTGCAGCATGGTCTAGTCCTAAGATTGTACCTTGGTGCGGTTGTTGAATGTGTTCTTCAATGTCGACCACTTGTTGATGGTTCTGTCACGAGTAACGCAGCTCTTGTTCGCTCGTCGAATTCATCCACTTGCTCGGCGGGCTCATCCTCAAAGGAATACGATCCTCCTCACGAATTTCAACATCATAGTCGATTTCATCATCGCTAAATGTTGAGGTTCTTCTAAATCGGGATCCGGAGTAGTTGGTCGTCTTGGAATATATTCTAACTCCTCCTCCTCCTCCGCAATGAGGTTCATCCATAGGAGCTTCATGCGGAGGGAGTGAATGAATGATGACAAAATCATCGTCATCAAAGTGGAAGGCTCGGATCGCAGAGGAAGGAGCATCGGGAGTAATGGGAGCGGATGCCCCATAATAGGAGAAAGAATATGAGATTCATGAAAGGTCACGCTCCTAGCATAAATGAGCTTTCGGGTAGATGGGTCAAATAACTTGTAACCCTTAATGCCTTCGTAGCCAATAAAGGTATATTTGGCTGCCTTGGGATCCAGCTTCTTGCGTTGTACTTTGGGGATGAACACATAAGCAGGGGATCCGAAGATTCGTAAATGATCAACAGAAGGTTTTCTCCCAGTAAAAGCTTCATATGGAGTCATGCCTTGGACTGCGGAAGTCGGCAGTCTATTAAGGAGATATGTTGCTGTCAATATAGCTTCAGCCCAATAACTTTTAGATAATGTAGCTTGGGTGAGCAAACAGCCTGTGATCTCCTGGAGGCGTAAATTTTGTTTTCGCTCGCCATTTCTTTGAGGTGTGTGTACACACTAAGTTGTTGCGCTATACCTTCGCACAAAATTCAGCAAATTCATTGAAGTGAACTCTCCTCCATTATCGGAGCGAAGAGTTTTAAGCTTCTGTCGGTAGTCTCTCCCACATCATATATTCTTTGAAGAAAGAAAAGGCGACTCTTATGGCGGAGGATGTAGGTGAGGACGCAGGAATAATCATCGATGAAGGTTAAAAATATCTACAACCACTAAATGAAGGTGCGGATATCGGACCACAAATGTCTGTGAACCAACTCTAAGGGTGCCTTAGCCCTCCGAGGATGGATTGTGGAATGGAGCTTGATGACGTTTGGTTATGACGCAAGCTTCACACGAGAGAGGTTCAAGTTTAGGAATACAGGAGTTCTATACAGTTTCCTTAGACATTTGGATAAGCTTTTGGCTATTCGGATGACCTAAGCAGCGATGCCAAAGCATGGTGCTTGAAGAGTGGGAATGGGAGGCTACATTGATGAGGTGTAACGGACCCACTTGGTGAGTTTATAGAGTCCATCTTCTAGTGTGCGGCAGATTGTGTATTAGTATGATAGTAAAGGAGACACAAATCGGCTTCAAGGATAATTTGCATGTTATGTTCTTGACATAAACTAGCGGTGACACTAGATTCTTGCACATGGAGGGTACATAAAGGACATGGGAGAGAGTAAGAACTGCCGTGGAGCACTTTAATGCCACGGAACCTACACCAAATATGGTGAGGTTATGGTCGCCTAGAGCACTGTTTGTTGTCCTTTTGATGGCGAATCGACTCAAAAAGTTAAGATCGTGACATATATGAGATGTTGCACCTGTCTAAATACCAATTTTGGTTTGATGGCTTGGAACTTGCCAAGCATAAGAGTGCTGATGGAGTTGCCGTGGAGGGCTTCTTCTTAACGGCAACATGTGCTCGTGGTGACCTCCTTCTTTGGCTCACCATTTTTCTTCTTCCAACAATCCTTCTCCATATGGTTGGTCATCTTGCACCAATTCGGTAACTCCAGCCTTCTTCATGCCTTTGAAGGTTTAAATGAAGAAGTGGATGTTCCTTGAAAATTTTGAGTAGGAGTCGGTCTAGGGGAAGGACCCGGCCTCGGCCACGTCCTTCCTCTCTGCCCGTACATTACTTTGGCGGGCTGATCGGGATTTTCATTTCGGCTTGCGTCCTCCTCAATAAGTGCTCCAATTAATTCACTTACGCGATATCCGCGTTGGGGAACATTAATTTCTTGTTTTGTGCACTCTAAGGACCGCATTTTGCGTTGTCACAAAGGGCCTATAGGAGGGCAAGTGGCGAGGAGAGCAATAAAAGTTTGTTTCTCTGTAAGTTTTCTTGAGGATGCATTGAAATTATTCTTTGTCACGGAAGTTGCTCAAGTGTTGTTGTAAGGAATCGCCTCCTTCATCCTTATAGTATATAAGTGGCGTGTGGCGATCAATAAGCTCATTCCATCTTTGGAGGCATAAGTCGAGCTAACTTCTCCCACATCTCTGCGGTGTTTGCGTGCAACTTGGAGTACCATCGCTTGTAAGTCCGTTCATTAAAACGCGTCTCGGGCTCTCCGATCTTTGGCTTCCCATTCATCTATAGCATCGAGTCCCAAGTGGAACATTCTTCCGCATCTTGACAATATTCCATAAGTCGCAGACACCTTAGGGCGGTGTTGCCATACATCGTACTTCGTTGAATCTATCTTTGTCTTTAAAGTTGTCACCTTGAATCACTTGAGGCTTGGATTCATTACGCTTTTAGCTTTCTCCTTTTCTTCCCTTTTAAATTGCTCCCATTCATCTCGCCATATAGATTGTTGTTCTTCAAGCCATTTGGTCTTTTGGCCAAAATTTTGCTCTGCTAGAAGTCATCAATATCCACGTCGAGATCGTCCGACCCCACCATTGCAAGTAATTTTAATGATGCGGGTTATGCCGTGGTTGACACGTCTTCTTGCATTGTTTTGCGGGAAAGAGGCGGTAGACATTTGGATAAGCTTTTGGCTGTTCGGATGACCTAAACGACAGTGCCAAAGCATGGTGCTTGAAGAGTGGAATGGGAGGCTACATTGATGAGGTGTAACGGACCCACTTGGACTGAGAGTTTATAGAGTCCATCTTCTAGTGTGCCAGAGCAGATTGTGTGATACTTATTAGTATGATAGTAAAGGAGACACAAATCGGCTTCAAGGATAATTTGCATGTTATGTTCTTGACATAAACTAGCGGCTGACACTAGATTCTTGCACATGGAGGGTACATAAAGGACATGGGAGAGAGTAAGAACGCCCGTGGAGCACTTTAATGCCACGGAACCTACACCAAATATGGTGAGGTTATGGTCGCCTAGGAGCACGCTTTGTTGTCCTTTTGATGGCGAATACGACTCAAAAGAGTTAAGTCGACATATATGAGATGTTGCACCGTCTAAATACCAATTTTGGTTTGATGGCTTGGAACTTGCCAAGGCATGAAGTGATGGAGTTGCCGTGGAGGGCTTCTTCTTAACGGCAACATGTGCTCGTGGTGACCTCCTTCTTTGGCTCACCATTTTTCTTCTTCCAACAATCCTTCTCCATATGGTTGGTCATCTTGCACCAATTGCGGTAACTCCAGCCTTCTTCATGCCTTTTGAAGGTTTAAATGAAGAAGTGGATGTCCTTGAAAATTTTGAGTAGGAGTCGGTCTAGGAGTGAAGTCGCCACGCCTCCCCTCTCGCCGCCCCGTACATTACTGGCGGGCTGATCGGGATTTTCATTTCGACTTGCGTCCTCCTCAATAAGTGCTCCTATTAATTCACTTACCGATATCCGCGTTGTGGAGCCCGTTAATTTCTTGTTTTTGTGCTCTAAGGACCGCATTTTGCGTTGTCACAAAGGGCCTATAGGAGGAGGCAAGTGGCGAGAGAGCAATAAAAGTTTGTTTCTCCGTAAGTTTTCTTGAGGATGCATTGAAATTATTCTTGCACACGGAAGTTGCTCAAGTGTTGTTGTAAGGAATCGCCTCCTTCATCCTTATAGTATATAAGTGGACGTGTGGCGTCAATAAGCTCATTCCATCTTTGGAGCATAAAGCTAACTTCTCCCACATCTCGGCGGTGTTTGCGTCGCAACTTGGAGTACCATCGCTTGTAAGTCCGTTCATTAAAACGCGTCTGCCTCCGATCTTTGGCTTCCCATTCATCTATAGCGAGTCCCAAGTGGAACATTCTTCCGCATCTGACAATATTCCATAAGTCGCGGGCGGACACCTTGGGCACGGTGTTGCCATACATCGCACCCGCTGAATCTATCTTTGTCTTTAAAGTTGTCACCTTGAATCACTTGAGGCTTGGATTCATTACGCTTTTAGCTTTCTCCTTTTCTTCCTTTTAAATTGCTCCCATTCATCTCGCCATATAGATTGTTGTTCTTCAAGCCATTTGGTCTTTTGGCCAAAATTTTGCTCTGCTACAAGTCATCAATATCCACGTCGAGATCGTCCGACCCCACCATTGCAAGTAATTTTAATGATGGGTTATGCCGTGGTTGACACGCCTTCTTGCATTGTTTTGCGGAAAGAGGCGGCAGCACAACATTCTTCAAATTATGAATTTCGCATCATAATCGAATCTGCAGACTTACAATCAAGTGAGAAGAGACCTTGTGAAAGGTCTCGGTCAACAATCTATCTGATAATATTGATTTGTTGTGTATTGTAAGTCAATTTCTCATTGATAGCGAGTGATTTATTCTAAGTTCGCTCTAATGGAATCAAGAGATTGCTGCAGATGATCCGGATTAGGAGCGAAGATACTAGCCTTATTTTTATGTACTTAGAGATGGCGGACTCTATGGCACTATATTGATAAAGGCTAAATGTAGAAAGGAGAGCTTCTGAGCATAAATGATATCTTGTACTCTATCTCCGACTTAGACAAAAGGGCTTCAATGAGACAACATACTTGTGCCTCTAAAACATCAATCGAGGAGAATTGAGGTCAAACTCCTCCGAATGTAAGAAGATTTGATTTGATGTTGTTTCTTCTTCTTTGAAGCCTTGATCTTCCTCCTAAATTCTTGTCTGCTGGATTAAAGGAATCCATGGAGGCGAAATTGATGCACAATGTGTGCATCATTGTGCTGGTCACCGGATGATTCTTTGCTAAAGGCGAAATCTCCACGCATTATCTTCATTTGAAGTACTACAAACGCAAAAGCATTGGAGAGTAAATTGCCTAGAGCATAAGGAAGCGAGGTGCTCAAGCACAAAGAGCTATATGCTCGATACCATGATGAGAATCAATAGCTCTTAGATAGAAGAGAAACAATGGAATGAATTGATTAATGAGTAAAGTACAAGCCTTTAAATAGGCTGGGTGGTTGGGTGGTTACAACAATATGTTGTTGTAACCATAAGTAGTTGCAACCATAAGTTGTTGCAACCATAAGGAGGCCCGGACCTCTGTCCGGGCCTCCTTCTCTTGGTGCCCCGTTTGCGCACCTATCTCCGTAGATCCCTGACTTACATCCGTAGGGATCTCCCTAAGAACACCTTTCTCCTCTTCCATGTCGAGGTTTTGGCCCTCCTCAAGGCATAGGGGCCTCTTCCTCCCTCACGGGATTTCTCCTTCTACCTTCAGCGCCCCAACCCGGCTCGGCTCGCTCTCATCAAGGTCTATCTCCAACCTCTTCCTCTTCTTCATCATAGACTCGGACTTGGGTCCCTTTCTAGCCTCCCAACACTTCCATCGACCCTGAGGGCCTTCTCATGGCAAGAGGTGGGCACCTCCTCCGAGGCACCAACTCTACCATATCAAAGGGCGCCACAGTGGACAATTCCTCAACACTCAATAACCCCTCCACTCCCCACTGGACCAAGTAAGTGGACAAGTAGCATAACTGGGAGACTCAGCATCATGGTTAGGCTTCAAAATCTTCTCCTATGATAGACGTAAGCATTGTACATAATATTCGATCCCAATACAGCGACACTCTCCACATAAAACCAGCAAGGCATCGTTAAAGTAGGTCTTCCTCGATAATTAATAAGTCCCATGACCACTTTAGCGAAGGTTCGCCACTTGAATTCCTTGATGGCGGTGTGGGCCAGCCATTCTTCGTTTTGCACTCTCTCCCCGTGTAACATGGTGATGCCCCTTAGGAAGTGAAATGGGAGCCATCTTCTTCCCATCCTTAGCCTTTTTCGTTATCACAATCCCATCTCCTCTTGGTAGGTCGCCCATAAACACCGCTGCAGGCGAAAGACCTCGGGTCCGTTCTCGCGTTCCGCTCTGGAAGGGCTGCCAATTGCCTTGGAGTCTGGCAAAGGCTCACATAGCACTTCTCCACAAGCTTGAGATTGCTGTAGGCCCAATGTCGGCCATATGCCCACTGGAGCTGTATGTTCTCCTCGCCCGCCCACGGCCAAAAATCAACCAGATCCTGTGAGCACACTTGGCCCACAAAACACTCAAACATAGGCATGTTGATTTCTGGCGGATCCTCCGACGTGGCCTCTCTTCTTCTTCTCTTCCCTTTGTTAGGGGTAGGTGTCTTCCCCATGGCTCCTTCCAACTTGGTTGCACGAGAGGAGATGAGAGGTGTACTCCCTTCTTCCTTTTCTCGGTCCTTAGCCCACCTACGCGTTTACCAACCTATGACCGTAGGTTGCTCCTCTCAACACAATCTCTAAGGCCCTTTTGCTTCCTTCCCAAATTGCCACAGTTCTCACAATCTTGAGCTTATGATGGAGCTCCTCCTTCTAGTAGCTCGCAACCCTCTAGCTCACATGCACTTGTCACGGTGTAATCATTCGGCTACCTTGTCTTAAGTAGGGAACACAAGCTTGTTAAGGAAGGAGATGGAGGTGGGCCAAGTTTGGGAAGGTATACTCAAGCGCCACCACGTTGATGTCTGCGTGGCGCCATCTCCACCGCTAAACTTTTAAGTAACTTCCCGCCAAGTATACCTAGGGCTCTTATTCTCGCTACTTAAACTAGGGGTTCAACATTAATTACTAATTCCACATATGCACATATGGGTATATGCACATATGCATTCCATGCACATATGCACATTCCATACATGGGTATATGCACATATATAACATAAAAGAATTCTACAAAATGGCTCTCCATGTAAGGCATCCACCTACTTTGGTAGGTCCTCATACTCACGGTCTCACAGGTCACGTATTTACCCTACACCTAAACTCTTGATTCTGCGAAACTCCCGAATTCCTTCTCTTGTTCCTAACTTCCTAGATGGCTCAAAAGAAATACTCGTTACTCCTTGCTCTTCATTTTGAACCAAGATCGAACAAAAATGATCCAAAGCGGATCAAAATGACAAAGGGCCCAAAATTTTCCATTCCACGGTGAAGATAATCGAACCGCTAAGCATTTACGCATGTGCTGTTTGTCCCATGCAAGCATTTACACGGATGCAATAAGAGGAATGGCAAATAAGTTTGCACACCCAACGTGACGATTAACAAGCTTTCTTGCAAAATGAGCAAGAAGATCCACATGCACAAACATGTTTACGTACTCGGGGGCGAGAAGGCCCAGGAAATGCGCGCACCTTGGGGCAGGGGCCATGGTGCGTGGACAAATGCGTGCACCCGGGGCAAGGGGCCCCGATCGAGCACCTAGGGAGGGGGCTTGGTACACGCACTTGTGCATGCACCTAGGGTCAAGAAGGCCCTAGGGACATGAACCCATATGGTTAATGCCTCTTGGTGCATTCCCATGGTTCATTCATTTCAAAAAATGAGTAAAAAATCTAAAATAATACGGAAAAAAAATCCAATTTTTGAGGCAACCGCACACTTGCTCTAAAAGTTTGGCATTTTTGGTATTTTTTCATGTTTTTGTAGGTTTTAAAGTGTTCCTTTTGGCATTTTCAACCCTTTTTTGTACCTCCCTAATCAATATGTCCTCATCTTGATTTAGCTCTCATCTTTTTCTAGTGATCAAAACTAGTGGTGAGAACTTTTGCATATTTTCAATCTTGAGACGTTTGGCATAGGCCCGACTCCAAGTGCAAACCATACCAATCTCATTCTACTATACATGCATTAAGAGCATCAAGTAAATGAAGATATTATCGCCCCAATGTCTGAGAAACAAAGTCCTGTAGAATTCCCAGAGCGAAAGTATAATCTTAGGGAGTCATGGTAATGAGTTTAAGGTATGACCTATAATACCAATAAAAAGATTATGGAAAAACACCAATTATAGTAACTCACAGATTTGAATAGATTTATTGAGGCGAAGAACTCACGTTCACCCACTAGCCGAAGAAGTAAAGCGACATTTGGCAAAAGCAATTTGAGCAAATTGCGAGGAGGGTATATTCCTTTCTCGATTTCAACATACCCACATATTGGTCGGAAGAAACTTGAAATCTCCACTCTGCAACTCTTATGTTGGTTGCCAAATCCCAACCACATTAGGTGTCCTTCTTCCCTCACAATTTCCACGCCCACCACGTCCTAACCTCGCCTTTCTACCTCCGGCTCTTGCACCCTTGCCTTCCTAGCGCAAATCTCCACTCACTGTGACTTGAAGGAGGATTTCTCCAAGAGCGTTCACGGCTCTTACACCTCCCCAACAAATTGAGGGTCCTTTCTCCGCAATCCCTTCTCAATCTGCCACGCCCACTCTTCCCAACACTCATCCAAGCTTGGGGCAGCGTCGCCTCGACAACCGGCTCCTTCCTTTCTCTTTCTTCTTCCGCACCTTTACTTTGCTTCTTGCTTATTTCTCCTCTGCTTGTCTAGCTTGCACCCCTTCTGCTCTGCAGTGCGTGCACGTGGCGATCGTGTGGGGATCTTCTACAGCTCTTGGCCCAAAATTGGCCTCTAATTGCACGATTTCTTATTTCGGCTTATTCACCTAATCCATTCAAAGAAACATATATAGCTATCCTATTCGCCTTGACCTTGTACTTCCTACCTGGTGAGTTATCACCTCACGGTGGTCACTCTGACGGTAGGTCTCTTGCCCTACGGTGGTGGTGACTCGCCTACCACGGTAGGTATCTCTGGTGGTAGACGACTTACCTGCAGTAGGTGACCCCTCGCTCACATTTATCACCTACTCTCCTTACCACAAGGTTGTTTTGACCTGTTTCTTCTTCCTAAGTATCCTCCCTACCTTCCTTATAGTATCCTATAACTCCAACTTCAAAACCAAAAAGTTATAGTATGTTTCCTCCATACCATTTCTAACCAAAAGTAGTTGGACTGTTCCAAAACAAACTCACTTGATCCAAGTTCAGAAAGTTAAAAGTAATTTCGTGTTTCCATATCCGTGAAGTGACGCCTTCAAAAGTTTTAAATGAAGGAAGATTGAAAACCAAGGATCACTTATATGGAAATGATGATATTTTGTAGCAAAAGTTTTAAATTTTTATAGTAGAGGGTCATATATAGTGTTAGTAAAGGGTAGAAGTTTCTTGAATGTTGATGAAAAGTGATCAATGTTATTGAGTTAAGGACCCCGATGCTTTGTATAGTCATCACTTCTTTCATTATTTTGCCATGTCTAATTTTGTATTACTTTATGTTGGGTTACATGCTCCTCAACCAAGTTCTCTTTAAGTGGGAGCTTTTTAATGGTGATTAATTACTTTAAGTGTTTTTTTCTTAATGCTTTTAAGTAAATCTTAGTTAAGAGCTAGTTTTGCTAGACTAGTTTCTTGACCCTTTTTGGTCGAAAATCACCCCTAGTTCATAGTGAGTGGGAGTGATAAAATAGCTTACTATTAAGGCACTCTTCACTAGGGCACCTAGGACTTAATAATTTATTTAGTCCTTAGAGCACTATGTAATTTCTTCTAGTAGTTATTTAATTAGTTAGTTGTTACAACCACTTGACGGTTACAACAACCTTGCCTACATAAAGGCATGTACTTCCTATGATGAATCAATGCAACACATATTGCTTGAGCTAGTGTATGATTCTCATCACTCCTCTCCATGACATCTCCAACATAGTGTTACCGATTTCAATGTATTTTGTGCGGGCATGAGATTTGGGATTTGCCTCAAGAGCTAGGCGACATATTGTCACGCAGTCACGATTTAGGTGACTACTACTCCTGGTCAAGATCCTTGAGGAAGCTACGCTCCCACTCGCCTTCTTTGAGGCGTTTCGTAGCTTTATACTTTGCCTATGTGGAGGAAAGAGCTATGGAGGATTGCTTTTAAATGACCAATTCACCATGGCTGAGGAAAGAACAGTATGGGTAGAAACGGGTTTCTCCGACAAAAAGGGTTATGGCTAAAATCCGTCTTTTTTGGGCACGCGTGTTTTTTTTTCCTAGGCTTTTTTGAGGGGTTTTGCTAATTTAAATGTGGTGTTCAAACCTATGGCATCACATCTTGCATGTTCATTTGGTCACAATGTGCCACATCCATGGTTGGGCACGCGATTTTGATGGGGTGATGTGGTGGGAGGAAGACCTCGGGCCCCCAAGACTACTCTCTAGTGGCCACATTTATCCCACTATCATTGAGCACAAAAGGCTTTGTCCCATGAGACTTCGCTTAATAAGAAACCAGCTTCTAGGGCACGAGCACACTCCTTCTCACACACCCAAACCCCTCAAACAACTAGGGTCACCACAACTCACTCTCAAGCAAGAGCCACGCCCCCTCGCTCACATTTATCACCTACTCTCCTACCATTGTAGGTCTACACCCTACAAGGGTAGGTCGCCCACACATGTAGGGACCCCCTCGCACGTGACTTCACCGCCTCCATAGTTTTGAGGACTTGGCCCACCTCCACCTCGGTTGATGCGGTTGGGACCCCCTCCCTTAGGCTCGACTTGGGCCTTCTCCTAACTCCTAAACTCTACTCCTCTCAACATTCAACCCCACACCATCCAAAATCTCAACTTAACTCATCACCATCCTCAACATTCAACTCAATGCATCATATTTGACACTGACTCGACTCCTTATTCTCCTAGTCTAACCTCACTTCAAGCTCAACTGACTTGCCTTTCTAGCACAACCGCCTAGGGTCCGCCTACAAGCCAACAAGTTCTTCCTTGGGCAAGTTGCTGAGTTGCACGCCGGCGAGTATCTCTAGGAGTCTTTCCCTGCAACCGCCCCTCAAGTCGAGAGTTCCTCGGGCACCACCACGCACCCAAAGCAAAGCAATTTTACAACAACCATTCACAAGAGGAGCAACTGCGAGGCACTACTCCTGGTCAAGATCCTTGAGGAAGCTACGCTCCCACTCGCCTTCTTTGAGGCGCGCCGAGCTTTATACTTTGCCTATGTGGAGGAAAGAGCTATGGAGGATTGCTTTTTAAATGACCAATTCACCATGGCTGAGGAAAGAACAGCGTATGGGTAGAAACGGGTTTCTCCGACAAAAAGGGGTTATGGCTAAAATCCCGTCTTTTTTTGGGCGAAAACGCGTGTTTGCTTTTTCCTAGGCTTTTTTTGAGGGGTTTTGCTAATTTAAATGTGGTGTTCAAACCTATGGCATCACATCTTGCATGTTCATTTGGTCACAATGTGCCACATCCATGGTTGGGCACCGCGATTTTGATGGGGTGATGTGGTGGGAGGAAGACCTCAGCCCCCAAGACTACTCTAGTGGCCACATTTATCCCACTATCATTGAGCACAAAAGGCTTTGTCCCATGAGACTTGTTTAATAAGAAACCAGCTTCTAGGGCACGAGCACACTCCTTCTCACACACCCAAACCCCTCAAACAACTAGGGTCACCACAACTCACTCACAAGAGCCACGCCTCGTGACCGGTCCGCCGACACTATAACGATACCTACCATTGTAGGTCTACACCCTACAAGGGTAGGTCGCCCACACATGTAGGGACCCCCACGCAACGTGACTTCACCGCCTCCATAGTTTTGAGGACTTGGCCCACCTCCACCTCGGTTGATGCATTTGGGACCCTCCTTAGGCTCGACTTGGGCCTTCTCCTAACTCCTAAACTCTACTCCTCTACCCAACATTCAACCCCACACCATCCAAAATCTCAACTTAACTCATCACCATCCTCAACATTCAACTCAATGCATCATATTTGACACTCGACTCGACTCATCCTTATTCTCCTAGTCTAACCTCACTTCAAGCTCACTGGCCCCTTGCCTTTCTAGCACAACCGCCTAGGGTCCTACAAGCCAACAAGTTCTTCCTTGGGCAAGTTGCTATGAGTTTGCACCAGACGAGTATCTCTAGGAGTCTTTCCTGCAACCGCCCCTCAAGTCGAGAGTTCCTCGGGCACCACCACGCACCCAAAGCAAAGCAATTTTACAACAACCATTCACAAGAGGAGCAACCTGAGGCACTACTCGCGGGAGCAAGCCCTCCGCCAAGCACTCACCATAGCCACTTTCCCCTCTACGGACATTTTGTCACTGCATGAACAACGAAGCACCTCACATGAAGCAAGACACTCACCACATGAGAAGCGCAATCACGGTACTTTATTTCTCGAGAACTAGTCCTCTTATATAAGACATATACATATGGCCTCTCTTAGGCCGCGCCTCCCTCCTTCTGACTTCCGGCTACACAATCTAATATCGCTTGACCTTTCCAAAAGTCTAATTAAGAGCCTCCTCGGGAACCCTTCCACACGTGTCTTTGAATAATCCCTATAAACCTCACCCACTTGCAACCATCATGCCTTCCTCTTTAAGGCTCCATCCTACAATAGTTCTAACCACAAAGCAGCTTCCTAAGGCATCAATTACAATTCTTAGCGAGCTAGTGTTCTTCAAGACCCTAGGGGTCTTACCCTTATCTCCCACATGTTTTAACAAACATAGGAGATATTTGGATTTATGTCAAGACAAATTGACATCATGTGAGCACAAAAGGAGAGAACAACACGAGAGCCTAGAATGCTTGAGTGTTCATTAAGTGAATAATAATATAAAGAGTATTGAAAATTATTTATATGTAAATAACCCTAAGTTCGCTATGCCTAGGTTACAATAAACAAGGCATATTTTAATACTCCCACATAACCTAGGCGTATCTGAATTGTGCCTAGCGTTAGGGTAATCACCCCTTAGCGTAGAATCTCTTGAAGTAGTGCGGCGCCATGTCTCGCTTGTCATGGTCAGAATAATCATACGTCACGCGCGATCATCCGAAAAGAGTCCATGGCTACAAGGAGCGGAGCGCACTCACGGACGAGGTGAACCAGGAAACACCGTGCTCAAGAGAAAAGAACGACTGTGCCACAAGCTAACCGTAAGCTGGAGGAACATGGAGTGGAAACCGTTTAGTTTCCAACGGTGATGTCCAGTGCGGATGGGAGATTGAGGACGGTCAGGCGTCATAGTGAGAAACAAGTTCGAGGCATCAGTGAAAGAGGAGCCCATCGTAGAGCTATTGGAGAATCAGGGACCTCTTAGAAGAATGAGGGTCCATTGGCTAAATGTCAGGAACATGCCGCGATGAGGAAGAGAAGGGAAGGAAGGCGCTGAAAAGTCTGTGGGCAAGGACTATGAAGAAGGGAAGCTCCCACAAAATGACGAAGGACAGAGAAAACACGACTAGGTAAGGCAAAGACAAATTCATCCGTGCTTATACTTGGGCAAAGTGTGTAGGAGGATCAGAACCAATCTGTGGAACTTGTAGTGTGCCACATGGCACATCGATGGTCTGGTGGAAAGGGAAGCAGCGAAAGCGCTGTGATATGCAAACCTAAATTAAGAGCAGCTTGAAGACCTGGGGACTTAGGTCCCTACCCCCCCCCACACCCATCAGGTCAGACGATCACCTATCACCTACAATACCCTTAGAGCAGATAGCTGAAGTCCCTGAGTCCCAAGGACTCCTGCATAGTGTGTTTACGCTTGGGAAGCGCCTTCACAATACATCGCAATGTTTTCAGTAGCTTGGGACATATTCAACCTTGATTACTCCTCCGGATACGATGTCTAGGATACGGTGGTGCTCTCGAAATGTTTGGTTCTTGCATGAAAACAGCAAACCTAAATTGGTTACCAAAACTAAATCCAAACCTAAATCTGAAAATATTTGGTTCTTGCATGAAAACAGCAAACCTAAATTGGTTACCAAAGCTGAATCCAAACCTAAATCTCAAATGTGTGGTTCTTGCATGAAAACGGCAAACCTATATCTTGGTAGAAAAGGCCAAAAGTCGAGGATCCTTTGAGGTAACGATAAATTCTTTTAACTGCCCAGCATTCGTCCGGCTTTTCTAAGAACTATGAGGCGAAATGATCAAAAGCGATGTCCGCCTTGTCCGATTGGATATAAAATGAGGCGACCAACGGCATGCCTTTAGGGAACCTTCTCCATATCGGCAAGCTCTTCAATAGTGTTGGCACACCTGATCGTTGGTAAGTTTAACTCCCACAGAGCTTGGAGTAGAATCGGACATGCTTGATCAAGTTGGAAAGCGGTTTAGGATCTCGATCGATATTTCTTTTGATGGATAACAATCGGACCTTTGTCCCTCATTATTTAAGAATCAACACCTAGATGTAATTTTAGCTCTCCCACATCCTTCATCTCAAATTCAGAATTAACCACCGTGAGTTGACGAAGAATCCCATTGTCCCGGAGAAAAGTGTCAAAGGTATGGTTGCAAAACTCGTACCATTGTCGCGCAAGCATTTGAGTTGGCGCAGGCGCCTTTGTGCCATAAGCATCCAACATTGAAAAGGTGAAAGTTTCATTCTTTACGAGACATAGTGTATGTCCGTAAAACAAATTGTAATCATCTGTGATTGTTAGATAATACCAAGCTCCTCCTAAAGATTGTGTTTGCGTTTACGGATATATCAGTGAACAAGATCGAGAAGATTTGCTAGCCTATATCCATGGTGTGGAAAAGGCTTCTCCTTCGCTTCGCCAAGAGACAAGCTTCACAAATAGGTAAATCTCTAAAACAAGGAGGCGATGGTTCCACATAACAATCTTGTGTTGACATCTTGATTAGAGAATTTTTATTCACATGTCCAAGACGAGCATGCCATAATTTTGCTTGCTCAATCGATAAGTGTGTTGGAGAGGTAGATGTAACAACAAGTGCATCAGGGGCTTCATAAGTAACATCCAACCGATACAACGGGACTCCTGGCCAATGCATTGTGAGTCGGAGATATGTCGAAAAACTTCACAAGTAGTTCCAAAGAAGCAAAATTCAAAGTTGTGGTGAATTGCTAGTAGCCCCGACCGACAAGAGATTCTTCGCCATGCCGTACATACAACTCGGGACATGCAATCGAGTTGTTAGTCATAAGGAAACGACAAGTACCAATGCCTCTTATGGGTAAGTGGTAGATCTCTGCTCATCCCCAAGTAGGACACTGATTGGGGTCTCAATAATCGTTTGTCCTTACAGATGTGTGTAGTAGCACTAGAATCGAGGTACCAATTTCCAGGATCACTCGAAGAAGAAGAAGAAGAATACATTCTGACCTGCTGAAGAGAGTGGTCCATTCTAAAGTGAAACGAAAGTTTGATATGAGGCAGGAAGGTTGAGCAAGAGCTGCGCAACGGCATCCTCTTCACTCATCTTGGAGCCCATATGTGTAAGTCGTGAACGGAGGTGACGAAATTTACTAGTGTGGGCAGCCACACTGTCACTCTCCCGCATCCTCAAGGCATAGAACTCCTGTTTAAAAGCGCACAATGTCATCATTGTCTTCACTGCGTATGTGCCTTCTAGTTGATTCCAAATTTCATGAGCTTTTGTCAAATATTCCACATCAGGAATGAGGACGTCATCGAGTCCAGATATCTAGATTGCAACTGCAACACTAAACACGATAAAGTTGCAAGGGGTGAATATAAGGAAGCAGCAGTACCAATGCCTCTTATGGGTAAGCTGGTAGATCTCTGTTCATCCCCAAGTAGGACCTGATTGGGGTCGAATAATCGTTTGTCCTTACAGATGTGTGTAGTAGCACTAGAATCGAGGTACCAATTTCGGGATCACCAAGAAGAAGAAGAAGAATACATTGACTGCTTTGAAGAGAGTGGTCCATTCTAAAGTGAAACGAAAGTTTGATATGAGGCGGGAAGGTTGAGCAAGAGCTGCATAGCGGCATCCTCTTCACTCATCTTGGAGCCCATATGTGTAAGTCGTGAACGGAGGTGGCCGAAATTTACTAGTGTGGGCGGCCCGCTGTCACTCTCCGCATCCTCAAGGCATAGAACTCCTGTTTAAAAGCGCACAATGTCATCATTGTCTTCACCGCGTATGTGCCTTCTAGTTGATTCCAAATTTCATGAGCTTTTGTCAAATATTCCACATCGGGAATGAGGGCGTCATCGAGTCCGGATATCTAGATTGCAACCGCAACACTAAACACGATAAAGTTGCAAGGGGTGAATATAAGGAAGCAGCAGTACCAATGCCTCTTATGGGTAAGCTGGTAGATCTCTGTTCATCCCCAAGTAGGACCTGATTGGGGTCGAATAATCGTTTGTCCTTACAGATGTGTGTAGTAGCACTAGAATCGAGGTACCAATTTCGGGATCACCAAGAAGAAGAAGAAGAATACATTGACTGCTTTGAAGAGAGTGGTCCATTCTAAAGTGAAACGAAAGTTTGATATGAGGCGGGAAGGTTGAGCAAGAGCTGCATAGCGGCATCCTCTTCACTCATCTTGGAGCCCATATGTGTAAGTCGTGAACGGAGGTGGCCGAAATTTACTAGTGTGGGCGGCCCGCTGTCACTCTCCGCATCCTCAAGGCATAGAACTCCTGTTTAAAAGCGCACAATGTCATCATTGTCTTCACCGCGTATGTGCCTTCTAGTTGATTCCAAATTTCATGAGCTTTTGTCAAATATTCCACATCGGGAATGAGGGCGTCATCGAGTCGGATATTCAGATTGCAAGCGCAACACTAAACACGATAAAGTTGCAAGGGGTGAATATCTGAGGAAGGGGTTTTCACAATATACACCAAAGGGGTTTCAATGGGTTGGGGAATCGTGATCCACTAAATCGCAATTTCACACCGAAAGTAGGGTGTACACCGAGCCAAGCATCGGTTTCATGGACCCGCGGTGTGTGCATGGTATTAGGAAAGGCGAGACACTGGAAGTGTCGAAATAGAGCCCATTAACTTCCCCCCAGCCGGTCAATCGAACAAAGAGTTGGTCATTCTAGAATTTGACACCATGGTGGGCCTCAAACCCTATGCATCATGTCCCTACCGCACTCGTGAAACTTGAGAGGGTATGGAACCGACACGGAAAGGGTGGTAGAAATCATCCCTATATATGCAACTTTCACATTTTATGGGCGCTATTCATTGAGTAGGCGGCCAGCGCCACCGCCGGGCGCCACCCCGGCCGCCGGGCGCCACAGGAGGGAATTCCCCACGATCGTGTCCGCCTGAAGACATCGTCGCTGCCTCATCTTCATGGTGCAATGCTTCGCCTCATGATCTCCCGTCGCGAGGGAACAATCCTCGCCTTTAGGCTGCGATTGGGTTCCGCCATTTTGTCGGGTCCGCTACATGGTCGTTCCCCATATCTTCCACGGAAGGACTTCTCCTAATTGCCGCATAAGTTAAGGTTCCGTGGGGTCGGGTACGGCGGGATAGTTGGCGATACCACCGGCTTCAAAGTGGAATTCCACCTCCACTCCTTTTACCTACATGCATGGTTCCCACCACGGTGATGAGAAAAGTTGGGGAAAAGCTATGCCAATGAAACCCAAACGCCTAACCTTACCTCCAAAGAAGCAAAATTCAAAGTTGTGGTGAATTGCTAGTAGCGGGAGATTCTTAGCCATGCCGTACATACAACTCACGGGACATGCACATCTTGAGTTGTTAGTCATAAGGAAGCAGTACCATGTACCTCTTATGGGTAAGTGGTAGATCTCTGTTCATCCCCAAGTAGGACCTGATTGGGGTGGTCGAATAATCGTTTGTCCTTACAGATGTGTGTAGTAGCACTAGAATCGAGGTACCAATTTCGGGATCACCAAGAAGAAGAAGAAGAATACATTCTGCTTGAAGAGAGTGGTCCATTCTAAAGTGAAACGATAGACGATATGAGGCGGGAAGGTTGAGCAAGAGCTGCAAGCGGCATCCTCTTCACTCATCTTGGAGCCCATATGTGTAAGTCGTGAACGGAGGTGGAAATTTACTAGTGTGGGCGCCACACCACTCTCCGCATCCTCAAGGCATAGAACTCCCACTTAAAAGCGCACAATGTCATCATTGTCTTCACCGCGTATGTGCCTTCTAGTTGATTCCAAATTTCATGAGCTTTTGTCAAATATTCCACATCGGGGAATGAGGGCGTCGAGTCCGGATATCTAGATTGCAAGCGCAACACTAAACACGATAAAGTTGCAAGGGGTGAATATACTGGGAAGGGGTTTTCATACAATATACACCAAAGGGGTTTCAATGGGTTGGGGAATCAGTGATCCACTGCATTTCGCACTTGAAAAGTAGGGTGTACACCGAGCGGCATCGGTTTCATGGACCCGCCGTGTGTGCATGGTATTAGGAAAGGCGAGACACTGTGGAAGTGTCGAAATAGAGCCCATTAACTTCCCCAGTGCCGGTCAATCGAACAAAGAGTTGGTCATTCTAGAATTTGACACCATGGTGGGCCTCAAACCCTATGCATCATGTCCCTTGTGCCACCGAGAGGGTATGAAATGACAGGAAAGGGTGGTAGAAATCATCCCTATATATGCAACTTTCACATTTTATGGGCGTCATTCGAGTAGGCGGCCAGCGCCACCACACGGCAGCCTGGGGCGGCGCCTACACAGGAGGGAATTCCCCACGATCGTGTCCGCCCTGGAAGACATCGTCGCTGCCCTCATCTTCATGGTGCAATGCTTCTGCCTCATGATCTCCCGTCGGCAGAGGGAACAATCCTCGTCTTAAGCTGCGATTGGGTTCCGCCATTTTGTCAGCGCGGGGTCTGCTACATGGCTGTTCCCCATATCTTCCACGGGAAGGACTTCTCCTAATTGCCGCATATAAGTTAAGGTTCCGTGGGGTCGGTGGCACAGACGGCGGGATAGTTGGCGATACCACCGGCTTCAAAAGTGGAATTCCACCTCCACTCCTTTTACCTACATGCATGGTTCCCACCACACAGTGATGAGAAAAGTTGGGGAAAACAGCTATGCCAATGAAACCCAAACGTCTAACCTTACCTCCAGCAGTGGGGCGGTGTGCGATTCCACCAACATTGCCGGGCCGCTGGATGGGTTGTCCGGATCGCTGCCCATATATGGAAGCCGTGCGCCTCGATTGTGGTGGGCACGCGCCATCTCGCTCTTCTCCGCCCAAACACCCAACCGTTAGCGTGTATGGATTGAATGGCGTGCACATGTGCATTTCAATGACACGGTAGCCGCACCTCTTCGCCTTTCCGTGTGCGCCGCGTAACATCAAGGGCTACAACTCGGGGAATAGGCGCTATGGAGAACGCTTGCAGACAATGGAACAATAGCGACCGCGTTGAAGAAAGCTACCGGAGGTCCCCAATGTCCGCCTTATAGAACAAAGATGTATGAGCACATAATCGGGATTGTGTGCGGCGCCGCAATGTCGAGCATTTCTTCGCCGGGCGGCGCCGCCACCTGACATCGGTGTTTAATATCGCACATGGCAAAGGGAATCCAGATGTGGTTTACGATCCGATGCAAATACACGGATATCAATCGTGACAAATATACCTATGCCTTATATCACATATATCACCCTTATGCCTATAAAACCCGCAAGCCCTAATACGAAAAGAGAGCCAACTTAATCTCCGACGGCCCTTGAGTCGCAATTCTTTCCACTTGTTCACTCTGAAGTTGCGCCCGCCTCCGATGTGTGTGTGCGCCCGTGATCGAGGTGTGTGCGCCGTGATCGCAAGGAGGGGCCGCGACCGCACTGCCTCCCTTAACCCGCTACTGCTCGCTTGCGCGACGGTGAGCGCGATCGCTGAATCGGGAGATGGCATCCGGGAGGCGGCGAAGGAGAAGAATGCCTTTGAGCAACAGAGGACCTCCCTTTGCCCAAGCAAGAAGGGAGAGGAAGCAAGAAACGGACAGAAGGCACAGAGGATGGTGCACCTAGTGCGCCACAAGGCGAGTGCATCCGGCGGCAAGATGAGCAACCTCCGCACAAATCGGAGCGAATTCCACGCAGGAGGGGCGAGTGGTGGGAGGGCTCACCACAACTCGGGAAAGGCAAGCACCACGCGAGGCGAGGTGGGTGATGAGAGAAGTGTGCAGAAACGCCCGATGCCAGTTCCGATTCAATCGCCCTTCAACTACGAGGAGACTATGCATTTCAGGAGGCTGGCAGCAAGTATGCAGAGTATTCGCGTTGTTGAGAAGAATTGGATGATTTGCCAGGAAGAGGAACCGGAGGACGAGGATGCGTTTTGGACACCTCTGTTCAAGTTGTGGGTGGTGGGATACAAAGATGCTTTGCCTAATCAGCGAGCCCGAGCAGGGTGGGTGATTTGGGCAACATTGGACATGACCAGTGGGCAGCCTGAAGCACAACTCCTTGTGGTGAGGAAGCCGCAAGACTTCACGACATTGCATCCAAACCCACATGCCTACAGATTGTTCCACGTGACATTTGCAGGGTTGATCTTTAAGAAATGTGCACCTTCACGCTTGATCGAGTTATTCAGAGACTGTCGGCAAGAGACATCGGTGAGTGCATTTGGGTGGCATGTTCTTGCTAAGCTGTAATGTGCATCCGTGTGGCTTATCTTGTCCATCCATGTTGGTTTGCAGGAGTGATGGGCAAAAGTTTCATTGTCACTGAAAGCTCACACAAAGCGTTTTAGCACATAGGCGGCTATGTCTATTCGCGATTCTCGGATAGCAAAGGAAATGGAGGGGATGATGAGACATCGGTGGAAAGCGAGCTTGGTCCATCCGATGAAGACGAGCGGACGATCCGGACATGTTAGGCCATTCGGATGATGACGATGTGTATTCGGATGTGGTGCGGCCTAGTGCGCCACAAGGCGAGTGCATCCCGTGAGCAACCTCGCACAAATCGTCGGGCGAATTCCACGGCGGGGGCGAGTGGTGGGAGGCTCACACAACTCGGGAAAGGCAAGCACCAGGCGTAGGTGGGGTGATGAAGGCGAGAAGTGTCGCGATGCAGTTCGATTCAATCGCCCTTCAACTCTGAGGAGACTATGCATTTCGAGGTGGCGGCAAGTATGCGAGTATTCGCGTTGTTGAGAAGAATTGGATGATTTGCGGGAAGAGGAACGGAGGGCGAGGATGCGTTTTGGACACCTCTGTTCAAGTTGTGGGTGGTGGGATACAAAGATGCTTTGCCTAATCAGTGAGGCGGTGGGTGATTTGGGCAACATTGGACATGACGATTGGGCGCACAACTCCTTGTGGTGAGGCCGCAAGACTTCACGACATTGCATCCAAACCCACAGCCTCTGATTGTTCCACGTGACATTTGCGGTGGTTGATCTTTAAGAAATGTGCACCTTCACGCTTGATCGAGTTATTCGAGACCGCCGGCAAGAGACATCGGTGAGTGCATTTGGGTGGCATGTTCTTGCTAAGCTGTAATGTGCATCCGTGTGGCTTATCTTGTCCATCCATGTTGGTTTGCAGGAGTGATGGGCAAAAGTTTCATTGTCACTGAAAGCTCACACAAAGCGTTTTAGCACATAGGCGGCTATGTCTATTCGCATTCTCGGATAGCAAAGGAAATGGAGGGGATGATGAGACATCGGTGGAAAGCGAGCTTGGTCCATCCGATGAAGACGAGCGGACGATCCGGACATGTTAGGCCATTCGGATGATGACGATGTGTATTCGGATGTGGTGCGGCCTAGTGCGCCACAAGGCGAGTGCATCCCGTGAGCAACCTCGCACAAATCGTCGGGCGAATTCCACGGCGGGGGCGAGTGGTGGGAGGCTCACACAACTCGGGAAAGGCAAGCACCAGGCGTAGGTGGGGTGATGAAGGCGAGAAGTGTCGCGATGCAGTTCGATTCAATCGCCCTTCAACTCTGAGGAGACTATGCATTTCGAGGTGGCGGCAAGTATGCGAGTATTCGCGTTGTTGAGAAGAATTGGATGATTTGCGGGAAGAGGAACGGAGGGCGAGGATGCGTTTTGGACACCTCTGTTCAAGTTGTGGGTGGTGGGATACAAAGATGCTTTGCCTAATCGTGAGAGGCGGGTGGGTGATTTGGGCAACATTGGACATGACGATTGGGCGCACAACTCCTTGTGGTGAGGCCGCAAGACTTCACGACATTGCATCCAAACCCACAGCCTACTGATTGTTCCACGTGACATTTGCGGTTGATCTTTAAGAAATGTGCACCTTCACAGTCGAGTTATTGAGGATCGGAGACATCGGTGAGTGCATTTGGGTGGCATGTTCTTGGGTTTCGGCTAAGCATAATGTGCATCTGGTGTGGCTTATCTTGTCCATCCATGTTGGTTTGCGGAGCGAGATGGGCAAAAGTTTCATTACTGTCTGCTGAGCTCACACAAAGCGTTTTAGCACATAGGCGGGCTATGTCTATTCGCATTCTCGGATAGCGAGCGAAATGGAGGATGATGAGACATCGGTGGAAAGCGAGCTTGGTCCATCGATGAAGGCGAGACGATCCGGACATGTTAGGCCATTCGGATGATGACGATGTGTATTCGGATGCAGGTGAAGAGGAGATGCGAACTGCTTATGGAATATGCCGTGCTGGAAATTCCATGGATGTGGCAACAGAGCCCCACGAGGCGAGGGGCCGGCCGGCCGGCCAGACCGCCAGAGTTGCCGACGCCACCTAAGCGGTTCATAGGGTTTGCAAGGGAGGAGGGAGCGCGCCCGCGCCCGGCGAGGGGCCGGGAAGGCTGCCCGCCCGCAAGGCACTGGGAGTGGAAGGCGCGGCCGGCGCCTTCAAGGTGTCAGAGGGGTTCCTCCCTTGGCCCATGTCGGGCAAATAGGGAGAGGCCATGCAGGAGGAGAGGAGGGGCGCCGGCCGGCGCCTTCAAGGTGTCAGAGGGGTTCCACCACGCCCCGGGCAAACAGGAGAGGCCATGCAGGAGGAGGGCGGCCGGCGCCCAGAAGCACCTCTCAGGAGGAGCATGAAGCATGTGGGGAAGTGAGGGAGGGAGCTAGGCCGGCGAGGGCCGATGCCATGGACATGGCGGTAGGGGAATCCGATGACTATGCTGTGCATGGTAGAGGAAAAGGGAAAGGACTTCCCCTGCAGATTTCACGAAGAGGGCCCATAGCGATGATCGTGGTCCTCAAGAAAAGAAAAGTCCGACCGATTGGAAGCTTAGATGGTGGCACCCATTGCGCTCATGTCCCAGATGAGGAGAGGTTAGAAGCGGTGAGAGATGAAGACCCTTTAACCCGTGTAAGGGAATCGGCGATGCGAAGAAAGTTGTTCGAGACAGGTGAAGAGGAGATGCGAACTGCTTATGGAATATCGTGCGGAAATTCCATGGATGTGGCAACAGAGCCCCACGAGGCGAGGGGCCGGCCGCCGGCCGGCGCCTGCTGTCGGCACTCGCCGAGTTGCCGACGCCACCTAAGCGGTTCATAGGGTTTGCAGGGAGGAGGAGGAGGGGCGCCGGCCGGCCGGCCGCCGGCGAGGGGCCGGGAAGGCTCGCCCGCAAGCGGACCGAGTGGAAGGCGCCGGCCGGCCGGCGCCTTCAAGGTGTCAGAGGGGTTCCTCCCTTGGCCCTGGTCGGGCAAATAGGGAGAGGCCATGCGGAGGAGAGGAGGGGCGGCCGGCCCGCGAGGGGTTCCACCTCCGCCCTGGTTGGGCAAGCAGGAGAGGCCATGCGGGAGGAGGGAGGCGCCGGCGGCGCCTGAGCACCCTCTGGGAGGAGCATGAAGCATGTGGGAAGTGAGGGAGGGAGCTAGGCGGCGGCCGATGCCATGGACATGGCGGTAGGGGAATCCGATGACTATGGCATGGTAGAGGAAAAGGAAAGGACTTCCCTGCAGATTTCACGAAAGAGGGCCCATAGCGATGATCGTGGTCCTCGGAAGAAAAGAAAAGTCCGGATTGGAAGCTTAGGCGAGGGTGGCACCCATTGCGGCTCATGTCCCAACAGATGAGGAGAGGTTAGAAGCGGTGAGAGATGAAGACCCTTTAACCCGTGTAAGGGAATCGGCGATGCGAAGAAAGTTGTTCGAGACAGGTGAAGAGGAGATGCGAACTGCTTATGGAATATCTTGTGGAAATTCCATGGATGTGCGAGCCCTCTGGCGGGTCAGGCGCCGGCCGGCCGGCCAGACTCGCCAGAGTTGCCGACGCCGGACCCTAAGCGGTTCATAGGGTTTGCAAGGGAGGAGGGGCGGCCGGCCGGCGCCCGGCGAGGGGCCGGGAAGGCTCGCCTGCGGAGTGGAAGGGCGCCGGCCGGCGGCGCCTTCAAGGTGTGGGGTTCCTCCCTTGGCCCTGGTCGGGCAAATAGGAGAGGCCATGCGGGAGGAGGGCGCCGGCCGCCATTCGAGGTGTAGGGGTTCCACCTCGCCTGGTTGGGCAAGCAGGAGAGGCCATGCGGGAGGAGAGGAGGGGCGGCCGGCCTGGGCACCTCTCGGGAGGAGCATGAAGCATGTGGGAAGTGAGGGAGGGAGCTAGGCGGCGAGGCCGATGCCATGGACATGGCGGTAGGGGAATCCGATGACTATGCTGCATGGTAGAGGAAAAGGAAAAGGACTTCCCTGCAGATTTCACGAAGAGGGCCCATAGCGATGATCGGGGTCCTCAAGAAAAGAAAAGTCCAGACCGATTGGAAGCTTAGGCGGTGGCACCCATTGCGGCAGTTCATGTCCCAACGGATGAGGAGAGGTTAGAAGCGGTGAGAGATGAAGACCCTTTAACCCGTGTAAGGGAATCGGCGTATGCGAAGAAAGTTGTTCCGGAGACAATGCTGGTGAAGCTGGAGAATCTAAGGCCAGCTTCGCATATCACTCCGGATGCACAGATACGGAAGGTTGACGAAGCATGGACGAATTACTTGGCCCGGGTCATATCGAAGGGAGAATAGAGGAAGGCGTATTGCCTCTACTATGTATGATAGACCCGGCGGAATGCGACAACATGGAAGCACTGGATTGGCAACGATTAAGGGCAAAAACTTATGTCATGGGAGTACTTGGCGGGAATCACACTTTTGCGGCGATGAAGCATTTGGCGATATGGCACCGAAAAACGGTTTCGATGTCGAGGCTCACGTGTCTGCGGTCTCACACTTCAGAGATGCGGGTTCTAGCTAGACCACAATATTATGCCTGGACAAGAGAAGAAAATGTCTTTCATCGAGCGGTCGGTATCTCCGTGATGAGCCGCTTATTGCCAAGCGTGAAGGGTGCATATGACTATGGCATGGAAATTCAATTTGTACAAGGTTGGGCCTCATTGACGGCGAGGGAGAGAAGACGACGTTTACAAGCAAAACAAGGTGGATAACAGGACTCATATACTTTGTATTGCAAAGCAAGAAGGGAGAATTTGGGAGAATATTGACAAAATATTTACGAAGTGGGAGGCTGGGGAGTTGCCGGAACAGAAAAGACACACAGCAGCAGGCACAAGCAAGAAGGGCAAAGGAAAACGGAAGGTCAGGGAAGATTCCCAGAAGGTTGCAGCTGTATATGTGAAGCCGAAGGACATGCTAGCAAAGCCATGGAAGGCTTTCCAGGGTATACCTGCAGGCGAGTGTGGACAACAGATATTACTTACAGCAACGGAAAAAGTATTAGCTGGTCTGATAGACCTGAAAGGCATGGAGGACGACATCACTTTGCGGAAGAAGCTGCATATCATCCAAGTTGCTATGGCGAAGCATCTTGACTGCACATCGTTTGAGGAAGTCCAGACCGATTGGAAGCTTAGACGCGAGGGTGGCACCCATTGCGGCGCTCATGTCCCAACAGATGAGGAGAGGTTAGAAGCGGTGAGAGATGAAGACCCTTTAACCTGTAAGGGAATCGGCGATGCGAAGAAAGTTGTTCCGAGACAAGTGGTGAAGTCGGAGAATCTAAGGCCGCCGCATCACTCCGGATGCAGATACAAGGTTGACGAAGCATGGACGAATTACTTGGCCCGGGTCATATCGAAGGGAGAATAGAGGAAGGCGTATTGCCTCATGTATGATAGACCCGGAATGCGACAACATGGAAGCACCGGATTGGCAACGATTCGTGGCAAAAACTTATGTCATGGGAGTACTTGGGGGAATCACACTTTGCGGCGATGAAGCATTTGGCGATATGGCACTGTGGAAAACGGTTTCGATGTCGAGGCTCACGTGTCTGCGGTCTCACACTTCAGAGATGCGGGTTCTAGCACAATATTATGCCTGGACAAGAGAAGAAAATGTCTTTCATCGAGTCGTATCTCCGTGATGAGCTGCTTAGCGTGAAGGGTGCATATGACTATGGCATGGAAATTTAATTTGTACAAGGTTCTGGGCCTCATTGACGACGACGAGGGGAGAGAAGACGACGTCTACAAGCAAAACAAGGTGGATAACAGGACTCATATACTTTGTATTGCAAAGCAAGAAGGGAGAATTTGGGAGAATATTGACAAAATCTTTACGAAGTGGGAGGTCGGGAGTTGCTTAATGTAAAAGACACACAGCAGCAGGCACAAGCAAGAAGGGCAAAGGAAAACGTAAGGTCGGGGAAGATTCCCGGAAGGTTGCTGTATATGTGAAGTCAAGGACATGCTAGCAAAGCCATGGAAGGCTTTCCGAGGTATACTGCAGGCAGTGTGGACAATGATATTACTTACGAAAAAGTATTAGTCCGATAGACCGAAAGGCATGGAGGACGACATCACTTTGCGGAAGAAGTCGCATATCATCCAAGTTGCTATGGCGAAGCATCTTGATCGCACATCGCTTTGAGGAAGTCCGGAGAGAATACCCACAAGATTCAACGGACGCTATGATCGCGGTTTCAAACACGCTTTCGGAAAGGTAAATCCTCCCTTGACCGAATTTTTCCTTTACCATCTGATGGAGGGCGCCGCCGGCCGCCCACACGCCATGATGCGGGCGGCGGCCGGCCGCCCACCGCTTGATGGATGCGGCGCCGGCCGGCCGGCGCCCACACGCCATGATGCGGCGCCGGCGCCCGGACATGGCGTGCATGTAGGCCGCCGCCGCCCTCCACCTTGTGTGAGCATGAAGGGTTTTGTCAAGCCGGCGCCCTCCACAGGATGTGTCCGTCGATGGCGCCGGCAGGCCGGCGCCCTCCACATGTGGCGAGCAAGCCCTTATCTGTCCTTACGTTTTGGGTTTTATTGTGCAGCAATTAAAAGACATCGACAACCTGTCCCGGCTTCCAGAAGATTTCCAGCACTTCATTTTTGAGGTAAACAACTGGAAAGGGCTGGAAATTGAGCAGAGGGCCTTAGCGGACAAAGATATGGAAGACGGGCTATTTGTTTTCAACGTCCTAGCAGTCGACTCTCAAGTTCAGTATCAGATTGAGACCCGCAGTGTGCTGGACATGCGTGGCTATTTACACGCACGCCAGTACTCCCTTTTCGTGATGGATGTGCCGAGGGGCTTCAATATAGGCCCAATGGATACAAGAATTAACGGGAGTATGATGTCATCAGTGTTCGAGAGTTTTGCGGAGAAGACAACCCAGGAATTCCGCTTTATTGTGATGCATGGAGTGGAGGACTCCCACACGCCGAGAATGTATGAGAAAGTGGTGCGAAAAGGTGGGATGGTGTCCTTCGTTTGGGACAAGACGAACATGCACGCCGAGGGGTGGGTCAGTGAAACATTGGAGTACGCCATCGTGGTGTGTGAAGGAAGAATGTTCAAGAGACAAGGCCAACATGCTCCTGAAATCAGCGAGGAGATTCAATAATGGGAGATCCGTCATTACTCACGACACGGTTGTGAAGAAGCATGTATACTTATCTCACGACAAACGTGTGGTGTGCCTACCAACGGCCACTGGGCCTTATGCGGACGCCAGGAGGCATTTTCCAAAGAAGGAGAGTGGGTGGTTGATGCATGTTCCGGAGTGGCACAACTATCCCGGCCGCATTATTGAGTGGTCGAAATCGCTACATCAAGCGGACATGAGATGCGCGGGTTATATTCCCCAACAGATTCATGGGTTTGAAGTGTTACCAAATGCGAGGAAGAGCTTACATTTGATCCGCATGGACGAGGACCCTCGCCTGGGCCAAGGAAGTGTGCATTAGTGACAGCGCATGAAAGCCCAGTTGTGTCTTTCTGATCGAGAAGGAAGAGAATGAGCGACGATAACACTTTGGAAGAGGCGGCGACTTTGGATGCGCGTGGGGACATCTTGAGGCGGCCAAGCGACCGAAAGCGGCGTCACGGAGATTCTCTTGCTCGGAGGAAATAGATCGTTCGGCGAGGATACTAGGAATACTGCGTAACGTTCTTTGTAGTGTTAGATTCGGTTAGTACAGGGCAGTTTCCTCTTCGCTCGGCGGAGAGTAGTTTGTTGTTTTCAAGTGAGCACAAATGCGAAGCGACGCTACTATGCCTGCATGCTTTTACTCCGGTTGGACAACAGTTTTGTGCCATAGTGCGTTTCACTGTCCATAGCCGTTTACAAAATCGAGAATAAAGCGCCGGCCGGCCGGCACCCTAAAATCCTTCCGCGCTGTCGTCAGCTGCTATACACGGTAACACGCACAGCATGCGCACGTTCTATGGTCATGTTCGTTATGTCCCTCCTGAAATAGGGGATATTCGGCCGGTGCGCAATCGGACAAGAGGGTTCACCCCTCTTCTAAGGGGGTTTGTATATTAACCCCCTTGCAACTTTATCGTGTTACTATTCAAATTATTCCACTTGTCAACATGTGTTTGTGTGACTTGAGCTGCTCCAGAAGGTGATGAGGCTCAAAGTCGAGGATGTGTTGTGAGATGTGCCATCAACCACCGCCCATACTCCTCTTGCGAAGGTTGGACATCATACATACACGCCATACTTCAAACCGAGTTCCATTAAACTGTCTCTTTCCTTCAATTCCGCCGTGTAGGGAGCAGCTGGGGAAGCCATTGTAACAGTATTGAATGGTTGTCTAGAAGGCGGTTGTAGGAGGAGGCGGAGGAGGTACGGGTGGAGTTGGTGGAGGACCGGATGGTGGACTGGAGGGTGGTGTTCCTAATTCCCTTGCTTCCAAGTCTAACCTACGGCGTAAGTGAGGGAAAGAGGGAAGTTAAAGAGGTAATCCCTCGTTATCATAAAAAAACAGTCCTCGGCCAACGATGTAAGCGCTTAGGGTTTCGTGGATTTTCAGCGGAAATAGAGAAAGAAAACTAACTTGCTGAATTATTTTCTAGGGCATTGGTGGGTTCAAAGGAAGCGGTTACCAACCGTCTGTCTGGGCCAAGCAAAAATGTGGGGTAGCAACAAAGATTCCAGCACCAGGAAAAATCTAGAACCTGCACCATGCCTAGAAGCTGGGAAATAATAAGGTCAGTCAGCAAGACGCTCCTTATGAGAGGAACGTAGAATCTCTTTAAAGATCTGAAGTTGTTGAGTCAGCTTCTTAATTTCGGAGAATCGATGGCAAACTTGTGAATTTTAAAATCTGAATCCAATCGTTTGGAAAAGATTCATGTCACCGACAAGAGAGTTCAATAATCCTTCCAAAATATCAATTGAATTTGAAAAGTGCGCTCGTGCTCTTTGTGCAGGATGAAATGGAGAAGATTGCCTCACAGAGGATTGGTTAGGTCTCAGATAGGCACCCAGTAATCACAAGGAATCGGATTAGGTAGGAGATTCAAAACCTTGTTGCGATATCTCAAAGCGGTATTTTTCGAGAACAAGTAATCTCAGATTCAAGATTAGTCAGGAATGCTCGAGCAGGCGATCGTAGATAGGTCTAGAAGAGGATTTCACAAAACCTCCTCTACCACCGGATCCGTAGTTAGACCATTCCTCGGCATCGTAGCTAGAGCATCATAGATATGGGCTCGATACCATAACAAAAATAGGAGACGCTGGATTTATGTCAAGACAACTTGACATCATGTGTGAGCACAAAGGAGAGAACAACACGAGCCTAGAATGCTTGAGTGTTCATTAAGTGAATAATAATATAAAGAGTATTGAAAAGTATTTATATGTAAGTAACCCTAAGTTCGCTGCGTCTAGGTTACAATAAACAAGGCATATTTTAACATGTTTCTTGCTACCGCCTATTCCAACTCAATGGGATCGTGGCTAGAGCCCTTGTGTGCTCCTTTGTTGGTATTCATCCCCTGAGAATAGTCCGGCCCTCTTGGCCACGGGCATATCCTCTACACATGCCTCCCTTACCTGCGGGAGGAGGATTTCACCCTCTAGCCCCTTGATCTCCAACTTTGGGGCTGGACTCGCCCCATACTCTACCAATCCGCCATGGGCGCCATCCCCCATGGCTACATCTCCTCTAGGAGTAGAGGCGTCGGCCTCCCCAACTCCAGCGCCTTCCACCACCTCGTCGCAACTCTCCTTACGG
Source organism: Anthoceros angustus (assembly GCA_010909165.1). Taxonomy (NCBI): domain Eukaryota; kingdom Viridiplantae; phylum Streptophyta; class Anthocerotopsida; order Anthocerotales; family Anthocerotaceae; genus Anthoceros; species Anthoceros angustus. The sequence continues at coordinate 1,438,652 of MU008163.1, forward strand.
GAGTAGGGCTACTCCCCGGTAGGTACCCTACCACATCGCTGGTCCCTCACCTACCATCACTTAGGGTGTCTTTCTCCGACAAGATCTTTGGTGGGAGCACCACTTGGGGCTCCTTATCCTGCTTCCCTCATCATCAAAACCTCTTCCCACTCCGATTCCTCGAGTCATCTCCACTTCCCTCGTCCTCAAAGTCTAAGGCCCTTGGCTCCACTTTCATAAGCTCCCTCCTGTCATCATCGTGGGGTCCCAACAATCTTCTCTTAATGAGGCGTGCTACCTCATTCTTGGCCTTGACAACCTTATTATGAAGGGTTGCCCCAACCTCTTATATTGCATCTCTAGTTCATCCGACTCCTTAGGCCATTCCCTTCTTTGCACCTACCCTTGTAGGCATTCCGCTCCAACGTCGGCTCTCCCCACACGGAGGTGTAGAGCTACGTTCTCCACCGTAACCTTTGTGAAGCTGGCATGCCATCTTCTTTTGTAGGGCATAGTCCGCCTCAATCTCCTCTTCCAATGACTAGCATTTGGTGCACCATGCCCTCCGCTTTCCTCTTCTCTCCTTCAGCCTTCACCACATGGTTTTCGGCCTCCCATGATTTGCTGAGCTCGTTCTAATTCCCTTTCCTTCTTCCCCAAACTACGGCGAGTTTCCAAATCATCTTGGACACACCCTACCTCCCATCGTAGGGTGTCCCTTTCCTCCAATTCACTCACCTTGAGAGCAAGTGCTTGCTCACTCGCTCCCTTTGCTCTTTGGCCTTGCTCTCACTCTCTTTGGTCAGAAGAGCTATTTCTAGTCTCCCCACTTTTGTGGTAGCCTCTTTCGCTTGCTGCATCCATTCCTCTCGCATCAATAGTCTTGACAATGTGGCACTCAATCTATCCACTTGCTCCCTACGGTCCTCGACCTCTGTTTGGATCCGTCGGCCTCCACAAAGCCCTCATTCTTTCTTCCAACTCCAACAACTTTGCCTCGGCCCTTGCAACTTCTTTGCTCCTAGCCTCTCCTTCTCTTGGTGCCTCTCGGGCCTTACTTGCCCTCAACTCTTCACAGCTTTCCACCAAGATACCAGCCATCCTTGTGGCTTCCTTCACATCCACTGCTCAAACGCCCACATATTTGGACTAACTCCCCTAGCACTCCTAGTTCGGGGCCTCATGGCATGTGCTCCTATTATTCCATAACCCAGAGAACCACATCCCCTACCATGGTTCCATCACTAGCCCCTCTAGGATCCAGCCTCCTCCTAGGCACCGCCTTAGCATGTCCGCCCGTACTTGTCCCGGTGCCTCACCTACCGTGTAGGGACCTCTGTCGGCCTCCTTCTCTTGGTGCCCGTTTGCACCTATCTCCGTAGATCCCCGACTTACATCCGTAGGGATCTCCCTAAGAACACCTTTCTCCTCTTCCATGTCGAGGTTTTGGCCCTCCTCCGGCATAGGGGCCTCTTCCTCCCTCACGGGGATTTCTCCTTCTACCTTCATTCGCTTCGACTGCGACGATTCTGGCTCCTCATCAAGGTCTATCTCCAACTCCTCTTCCTCTTCTTCATCATAGACTCGGACTTGGGTCCCTTTCCTAGCCTCTCCCAACTTGCTCTATCGACCTAGAGGGCCTTCTCATGGCAAGAGGGGTGGGCACCTCCTCCGTAGGCACCAACTCTACCATATCAAAGGGCGCCCACGAGTCGGACAATTCCTCAGCACTCAATAACCCCTCCACTCCCCACAAGTGGACCAAGTAAGTGGACAAGTAGCATAGCACAGGAGACTCGCATCATGGGTGTTGGGCTTCAAAATCTTCTCCCTATGATAGGCGTAAGCATTGTACATAATATTCCCCGATTCCATACCGACACTCTCCACATAAAAACCAGCAAGGCATCGTTAAAGTAGGTCTTCCTCGATAATTAATAAGTCCCATGACCACTTTAGCGAAGGTTCGCCACTTGAATTCCTTGATGGCGATGTGGGCCAGCCATTCTTCGTTTTGCACTCTCCCCGTGTAACATGGTGGTGCCCCTTAGGAAGTGAAATGGGAGCCATCTTCTTCCCATCCTTAGCCTTTTCGTTATCACAATCCCATCTCCTCTTGGTAGGTCGCCCATAAACGCCTTATACTCGAACGTCCGGCCCGGGTCCGTTCTCGCGTTCCTGGAAGGGCTGCCAATTGCCTTGGAGTCGCGAGGCTAACATAGCACTCCTCCACAAGCTTAAGATTGTTGTAGGCCCAATTGCGGCCGTATGCCCACTGAAGCTGTATGTTCTCCTCATTCGCCCACGGCCGAAAAGCAATCAGATCCTGTGAGCACACCTGGCCCACAAAACACTCAAATATAGGCATGTTAATTTCAGGCGGATCCTCCGGCATGGTCTCCCATCTTCTTCTCTCCCCTTTCTTAGGGGTAGGTGTCTTTCCCATGGCTCTTTCCAACTTGGTTGCACGAGAGGAGATGAGAGAGAGGTACTCCTTCTTCCTTTTCTCGGTCCTTAGCCCACCTCGCGTTTACCGGCAACCTATGACCGTAGGTTGCTCCTCTCAACACAATCTCTAAGGCCCTTTTGCTTCCTTCCCAAAATTGCCAGTTCTCACAATCTTGAGCTTATGATGGAGCTCCTCCTTCTAGTAGCTCGCAACCCTCTAGCTCACATGCACTTGTCACGGTGTAATCATTCGGCTACCTTGTCTTAAGTAGGGAACACAAGCTTGTTAAGGAAGGAGATGGAGGGTGGTGCCAAGTTTGGGAAGGTATACTCAAGCCACCACCGTTGATGTCTGCATTGGCGCCATCTCCACCGCTAAACTTTTTAAGTAACTTCCCCACGCCAAGTATACCTAGGGCTCTTATTCTCGCTACTTAAACTAGGGGTTCAACATTAATTACTAATTCCACATATGCACATATGGGTATATGCACATATGCACATTCCACATGCACATATGCACATTCCATACATGGGTATATGCACATATATAGCATAAAAGAATTCTACAAAATGGCTCCGCTCCATGTAAGGCATCCACCTACTTTGGTAGGTCCTCATACCCTACGGTCTCACGGTCGATTTACCCTACACCGCTAAACTCTTGATTCTGCGAAACTCCCGAATTCCTTCTCTTGTTCCTAACTTCCCTAGATGGCTCAAAAAGAAATACTCGTTACTCCTTGCTCTTCATTTTGAACCAAGATCGAACAAAAATGATCCAAACTGGATCAAAATGACAAAGGGGCCCAAAGTTTTCCATTCCACAGGTGAAGATAATCAGAACCGTCAGTTACACGCTGTTTCTGCATGTCCGCTGTTTGTCCCATGCAAGCATTTCTGTTAGAAAACGGATGCAATAAGAGGAATGGCAAATAAGTTTGCACCAACGTGACAAGCAGTTTGTTTGTGCAAAATGAGCAAGAAGATCCACATGCACAAACATGGTTACGTGCTGGGCGAGAAGGCCAATCGCGCACCTTGGGGCAAGGGGCCATGGTGCGTGGACAAATGCATGCACCCGGGGCAAGGAGGCCAGCACACCTAGGGGCGGGGGCTTACACACTTGTGCATGCACCTAGGGTCAAGAAGGCCCTAGGGACATGAACCCATATGGTTAATGCCTCTTGGTGCATTCCCACATGGTTCATTTCCAAAAAAAATGAGTGAAAAATCTAAAATAATACGGAAAAAAAATCCAATTTTTTGAGGCAACTGCACACACTTGCTCTAAAAGTTTGGCATTTTTTGGTATTTTTTTCATGTTTTTGTAGGTTTTAGTGTTCCTTTTGGCATTTTCAACCCTTTTTTTGTACCTCCCTAATCTGAATATGTCCTCATCTTGATTTAGCTCTCATCTTTTTTCTAGTGATCAAAACTAGTGGTGAGAACTTTTTGCATATTTTCAATCTTGAGACGTTTGGTGTAGGCCCAGCTCCAAGTGCAAACCATACCAATCTCATTCTCGCACTATACACCGATTAAGAGCATCAAGTAAATGAAGATATTATCGCCCCAACGTCTGAAAAACAAAGTCTGTAGAATTCCAGAAGAGTATAATCTTAGGGAGTCATGGTAATGAGTTTAAGGTATGACCTATAATAACAGTAAAAAGATTATGGAAAAACACCAATTATAGTAACTCACAGATTTGAATAGATTTATTGAGGCGAAGAACTCACGTTCAACCACTAGCCGAAGAAGTAAAGCGACACTTGGCAAAACGAATTTGAGCAAATTGCAGAGGAGGGTATATTCTTTTCTCAGATTTCCAACATACCCACATATTGGTCGAAAGAAACTTGAAATCTCCACTTCTTTCTTAAGTGAAAGCTTTCCACTTTCAATTTAGTATCTTTTTTCTTTCTCGAGGTAAAGCCTTTCACTTTCAATTTAGTAACTTTTTAAGAATAAAATGACCTGCAAGATAAGAGGCTATGATGTCATAGATGAAACAAATGCATCTGCGCACCAAAGAGCACAAAACTTGGGAACACTCAAAACAGAGATGACCTCCAAGCTTCAAGTAAATCGAGAAGAGGAACCAAACCATGTGAAAAATACTCATAATAGAGATTAGACGAAGACATCGAAGCATTGAGTAAACCAAGCAGACAAACCAATTTACATGTAAAACACTCATAATAAAGATGATGCAAAGACCTTTAAACAACAAGCAAACAAAGTTCACAAAGATGATGAGCAACAAGTTCCGTAAGAGTTTTCAGCAGCTTGTTTGACAACAAGAAGCTAACCCCAGCTTAACCGTCACAACACCCTAACTACAAACACCTAGATCTGTGCGTACTCTTCTTTCTATTTGAAAAAGTATCAATAGTTGTAGATTTTGAAAGCCCCAATTATTCAAACATGCTGACATTGTGATGGATTTTCAGGTATTTATAAAACAAAAAATATGCAACGTAAACGGATAAGATTTTGATGACACTTACACGCTAAATAAAAGAATTGGGAGAGGAGATCATGGTATTGTCTACGAGTGTATAAATCTGAATACCAAACAAATATGGGCCTGTAAATGTATCTCATTACTTGGAAAGGGTGCAAGCTTCATCCACATCGTGAAGTAGGAGGTGGAGATTATGAAACATCTATCAAATCATCCTTATATTGTAAAATTCCAAGATGTTTTCAGACTGATAGTGAAATATGAATAACTATGGAGCTATGCAAAGGAGGTGATTTCACCTAGTAAACGAGCCCATCGTTGTGAATGGCTATCTGGATACCTTACCCACTCGGTTGGCTGACGTGGCCACCAAGTCAGAAACTCGATGACATGGCAATCTTCCTTGCCATGTTAGCACTTTTGCAACCTAGTTAAGCTATCAATCTACAAATCTGTGAATATCCAGAGCAAAGAAACAAAAAGCTCGGGCAGGCTATAGATTTGAACACGCTCAAGTGGATACTGACATCCTTCAATATGTATTAGGAGTTGAAGAAAAAGTGGAGAGTTATCCTGAGTAATAGACTAAAGGGAGAGAAATCACTTATAATGAACATTGCTAAGAAGCAAGAAACAGGGGAGGAATCTATCACTAAGAAAGATGGTGGTGAGTCTTCTTCGATTGCTAGGAAAGGACTAAGACAATTTGAGGTTGCTGAAGAGTTTACAAGGGAGGTGGAATCGTCCATCTACAATGTCAGCTTATTAGACAAAGATATTATTAAAGGTATGATGCAACCTGATTTTGAGAGGGATGTCTTCGAAGAGTGGGATGTCTCTGAAGAGTTGGATGCAAAAGATAGGGAGGATATCAGGAAGATTTTGAATGAGAAGAAACAAGTTTTTGCCTTCTCAACCAAGGAGTTAAGATGATACAAAACTTTCAAGTTTAAATTACACCTCAAGACTTTAGAGCCAGTCTTCAGGAGACCATACCGATTGAGCAACGTGGAGAATGAGATTGTTGACAACAAACGTCATGACTTGTTGGAGGCGGGTTTGATTCAAACATCGGAGTCAGATTATGTAGCAACCACGGTGTTTGCACCCAAGAAAGATGCTTCTGAGGATGACAAGTTAGACCCACTTCTATCAATCTGTCTAGCTCAATTTTAATATGCTCCTTATGCTATTGAATGCTCTTGCCGAATATCAATACATCATCAACATAGCATCCAGCAAATGATAAGCCTCTTAGTGTAAGTTCGAAGCTAGCAAGGTAGCATGTTTAGGACACTTGTTAGTCCCTAGTGGTACTGGCCCTTGTGATGCTTAGGTTGAAGCAATCGCAAAGATGGTACCACCCTTGGATGTAAGCACTTTATGTTATTTTGGGGGCTAGTCAATTATTATCACAATTTTGTAGCAAATCACAGTGTAGTTGTGAAGCTTATAACAAAATTGTTAAGGAAGGATACTATTTGGGAATGGGGAGAAGATCAACATAAATCGTTAGAAGAGATCAAGGAAATCTTCATGACTGAGTCTATGTTGAAGAGACACAATTTTGAGAAGAAGTTCAAGCTATACACTGATGGAGCAAACTTGGCTTGGGAGCAGTTCTGGCGCAAGATGATGACAATGATGTAGAACATGTGGTGGCTTACGCAAGTACGAGTAATAATTATATTGAGAGTAACTATTCCTCTTACCATGAAGAATGTTTGACAGCTGTATGGGCAGTAGCACATTTTAGACCTTATTGGTATGGCGCTCAATTTAATTTGATCACTGATCATCAACCTTTGCAGTGGCTGATGAAAAGTGAGCAGCTCACAGTGGGCACTTATTTTGCAGGAGTACAACTTTACAATTGAGCATTGGGTAGGAGTTAAGCATGCCAATGTAGATGTGTTGTCAAGAAATCCACTTAGATACAACAAGGACAAAATGGGTGCTAGAAATGATTATAATGAGAGTGATGAACTTGAGTGCAGTTTAGTGGTGTCCAGATGGACACCAAGCTCATATTTGGTGAATCTGATTGAAACACCCTCTAGTACAATGAGTATAGATGTTTGGGAGGATAAGAATACACTGGAGAGAATACAAACTGGTAGGAATGAAAAGGAGTAGAAGGTATAGATGGGCCGATGATAAGTTAGTATTCTCGGACAACATGAAGATTGTACTTAGACTAGAAGATAGGATAAGTTTGACACGGAGAATCCATGAGGAACTTGGACACTTCGGAACAAAAAGGACACTAAGTTTGCTTAAGAACAATTATTATTAGAGAGGAATGATGGACGTTGTGGAGAAAGTGGTATCCACTTGAGAAGTTTGCGGTAGAGTGAAAGCAAGTTTTACCAGCAAAACATCTAATTTTCACCCACTACCAATCAGAGGTATGTTTTATATATAAAGTTTGGATTTGGCAGGTGATTTGCCAACCACAAAGAGGGATTTTAAATATGTATTAGTAATGATAGAACATTTTTCAAAATGGATAGTTCTAGTGTCTTTAAGGGATAAGAAGTCCAGTGATATAAGAGAAGCATTCCTCAATCAAGTATTAAGTGTGTTCGTAGTTTGTGTAGAAGTTCTGACTGATCAAGGCACAGAGTTCATGGGAGAGTTTAATGAACTAATGAATGAGTGCCTTATTGACCATAGGATCACTTCCAGAAATCATCCTAAGGCTGATGGTTTGGCAGAGAGGGTGGTTCAAACATGCAAGAATGCCTTAAGGAAGTATTTTCGAGTGATGGATAAGAATGAGTGGGATATGATGTTGCCTTTTCTTGCAATGGGTTATAGGCAAGTTCTTTCATCCCATCTTACCAACTTTTGTTGAAAAGATACAGTCCTAAAGATATAGGCAAGCATCCTTAGGAAAGGTTTCACCTTATATGCTATTTTTTGGAAGGAGACCACAACTATCCAGAATGTTCGAGGATAAGGTGAACACCATTGTTGAGTTGGATGACCTCAGCTAATGGCTGAAAGTAGTCAAGCATAGGGCGGAGTTATTTAAGAGAATCATGCCCATGGCAATAAACAATTTGTTGATTGCTCAGCATAGAGAGGAGTTGAGGTACAGAAAGATAATAAGTGGACAGTTTAGGCCCAAAGTGAGAAAATTTGAGGTGAGAGACTATGTATACTTACAAAGGAAGACTATGACTACTTACAAAGGAAGACTAGGACTACTATTGACACAAGTGTGAGCAGGATAATATTAAGGGTAAAGAATATAAAGGCAAGTGGAATTTTAGAGCTAGAGGGAAGAGATGGCACAACATGTTTGGAACACATGAAAAATTGTGCCCCGTGCTATTTAACACATTTGATTCAACGATTGATTTGCAAGCGTTTGTACCCAGTAAGAGATTTTCTTGTACAGGGTGTGGGGACCCTAGTAATGATCATTGTATGTTGTTGTGTGACAGGTCTAACGATGAGTGGCATATTTATTGCCTGGAACCTCAATTGGATGCACCTCAATGGTTTTGTCCAATGTGTATTATAATTGATAAGATGTAATGAAAGAATTTGAAGGTGGATGTAATGGTGTGTGGAGAATTTTATTAATCTGACTTGCCAACAAAAGTTGGGATGTAGATCAAGGAGGAGGAGGACGAGGGGTGGGGAGTGAGGGGAGGAGGAGGGGAGAGAGAGGAGGAAGAGACCCAAGAGTACATAGAATGTTTTCCACTCATACTCACGGAGAGGCGAACACTGCCGATCTTGTATGTTGTGAGCCACCATTAAGAGAGGATGATGACAAGTAGGCTTGATGCGTACGACGGGGAGGAGACGCTCAAGAGAAAGCATCAATAACAATAGAAGACACTAGCTTGCACGTCGTAGCACACACATACTATCCCCACGAGAATAACACGCAAATTTCTTACACATCACTCTCGGAGTCATAGCTTTGGCCTCCTCACAACACTCTTATATTGCATATCTAAAGGACAATCTACGATCTGAGCTTGTTCTTTCTGAAAAGGTCTATATACACTAGTACTTGGTATCGGCATATTTCTAAGATATCTTATTGGCATCAGCATATACCGAAAATATCCTAAGAATACACTATAATATGCAAGGAATATGCTAAAGCATATTATTTGTGCTTATCCACTTAGCTATTGCACCACTTGTGGCTGCAAAGGAGTTTCTCAATAGGCTAGAGGTAGATGTGGTCAATCCTCAGGCATTCTGGCTTGGAAAGGATCCTGGGAGGGAGCGCATATTGATTATGACTTTTCACTCTATGGATGATCGCCTCCAGGTTATGAAGGCTAGGTCTATGTTATGGACAACTTAGTTATATATCAATAAGGATCTTACACCATTGCAATGGAAGACTAAGAAGGAGAAGTTACCCGCTTTCAGAGCTGCTCGTGCTGCAGATCAAGTGGCTTTCTTTCGTGGGGATGAATTGGTGGTGTTTAGCCCTCGTTCACGCATTTTCATTGCTGTTGATTGCTCAAGAGAGGAGTTGAGGCAGAAGATAATAAGTGGACGGTTTAGGCCCAAAGTGAGAAAATTTGAGGTGAGAGACTATATATACAAAGGAAGACTATGACTACTTACAAAGGAAGACTAGGACTACTATTGACACAAGTGTGAGTGGATAATATTAAGGGTAAAGAATATAAAGGCAAGTGGAATTTTAGAGCTAGAGGAAGAGATGGCACAACATGTTTGGAACACATGAAAAATTGTGCCCCGTGCTATTTAACACATTTGATTCAACGATTGATTTGCAAGCGTTTGTACCCAGTAAGAGATTTTCTTGTACAGGGTGTGGGGACCCTAGTAATGATCATTGTATGTTGTTGTGTGACAGGTCTAACGATGAGTGGCATATTTATTGCCTGGAACCTCAATTGGATGCACCTCAATGGTTTTGTCCAATGTGTATTATAATTGATAAGATGTAATGAAAGAATTTGAAGGTGGATGTAATGGTGTGGAGAATTTTATTAATCCGACTTGCCAACAAAAGTTGGGATGTAGATCAAGGAGGAGGAGGGAGGGGGGTGGGGAGTGAGGGGAGGAGGAGGGGAGAGAGAGGAGGGAAGAAGAGACCCAAGAGTACATAGAATGTTTTCCACTCATACTCACGGAGAGGGCGAACACTCGTCGATCTTGTATGTTGTGAGCCACCATTAAGAGAGGATGATGACAAGTAGGCTTGATGCGTACGACGGGGAGGAGACGCTCAAGAGAAAGCATCAATAACAATAGAAGACACTAGCTTGCACGTCGTAGCACACACATACTATCCCCACGAGAATAACACGCAAATTTCTTACACATCACTCTCGGAGTCATAGCTTTGGCCTCCTCACAACACTCTTATATTGCATATCTAAAGGACAATCTACGATCTGAGCTTGTTCTTTCTGAAAAGGTCTATATACACTAGTACTTGGTATCGGCATATTTCTAAGATATCTTATTGGCATCAGCATATACCGAAAATATCCTAAGAATACACTATAATATGCAAGGAATATGCTAAAGCATATTATTTGCTTATCCACTTAGCTATTGCACCACTTGTCGCAAAGGAGTTTCTCAGGCTAGAGGTAGATGTGGTCAATCCTCGTGCATTCGCTTGGAAAGGATCCTGGGAGGAGCGCATATTGATTATGACTTTTCACTCTATGGATGATCGCCTCCGTTGCTAGGTCTATGTTATGGACAACTTAGTTATATATCAATAAGGATCTTACACCATTGCAATGGAAGACTAAGAAGGAGAAGTTACCGCTTTGAGCCGCCGTACGCAGATCAAGTGGCTTTCTTTCGTGGGGATGAATTGGTGGTGTTTAGCCCTCGTTCACGCATTTTCATTGGCACTGTTGATTGATTGAAAATTATTTGTCTTGTTTGAATTTTACCTTTACATTCATCTAGACCATTTTATCGCAATTTATGTAGTTGCCATATTTTAGTCCCATGACGGAAATTTGTTCTTAGTGCACTTAAATAAAATTCTTCTTCTTATTCTACTATTGCTAACTATGTTTGATTAACACTAATCAAGGCTTAATTAGCATATACTTGATTAATATTAATTAATACTGATTACTTACTTGAAGATAAGTAATTAGATTAATTAACACTAATCAAAATCTAAACCCTAGCGCTTAGATTACTATCACACAGCATGACAGGGAGGAATCGCTCAAGGGAAAGCATCATCTGTGCACTTATAAGAATATATGCTTATATCAATATAGAGGCTTGCGTCCCCACTAGAAATACAAATGTAAATAAGATATAGATACAAGAAGCTTTGTTGAATCTAATATATTTAGAAAGCAAGACTCTTTAAAACACGACATATACAAGCGTTGCATAAGGCTTTTGTTTTTTTATGTATTTCATATTGCTTAACAAATGAATATACTGCCTGCTTTGGTGACTGGTTGTAAGTGCTTTGTCCTAGAGGGTATTGTTATATTGTGTAGTGATGTTTTTCCAAGTGCTTTATTCTGAAAAATGTCGATAGTATAGAAGATGTCTTTTCAAGTGCTTTGTTTAAAAAAAAGTTTATAGTATAGGGAGTGCATACATTTGATACAAAATCGGCTCCCCTTTGTGCACTCTTGTGTTGTATGCATGAGATGTTGTTTGAAGAATGATTTAGCGCTGATATCTAGTGCAAGTGTGGATGACTTGGTGGGCTTTGTGGATTAATATATTAAGTTTGTTGATTTTGCAAGGATCGCTTCCCTACAAAGAACACCTACTTGCATGGAGTCTTTCTTCAACAATATGAGATCTCTCATAGTTTAGTAATGTGGCATGACTTAAGTACTGGAAGAAAGAGTCTCTTTGAAATGTTTGTACAAGAGTTAATGATTGTGATGGGACGAAGTCACTTTTTATACCAATTGCCCTTCTATTCTATTCGCCTTTTCGGTGCCTTGTAGCATGACTCCTAAGGTTTTTGGGCCCGAATTGTGCAATTTTGCTTCCAGCATGCTTTGACATTTACTTATTGAGCGATTCTCGTTTTAGGATGTCTTCTTATCGTAGAGCACTAATGATGATACTATGCTCATGGCACGTGTGAATTGCCCTTAAACCTAGAATGACGAAAAATCGAATTGAGACTTTTGGATTGGTATCTACAAGATGGTCTTTTCTAGGTATTGTTTGGCTGTTATTTCTGCATATGGTATTATTTTTTAAAATATTTAAAAAATAATATAAACCTTATTAAATCATAGAAACTTGTGAGTTCTTGTATGTTCTTCTTGGAATTCGTAACAAGATTTATCAGTTTAAAAAAATAGACTTCAGTTTTTACTATAGGTATTATATAGATATATTCATGAAAGTCTTTTCTCCACAATTATATATATATATAGGTAGCGAATAAGTCTTGTCCGTTATATATATATATATATATATATATATATATATAAAACGGATAAGCAATATAATTTGACTCTCGTACACCGCCAGCCGGCCCACTCCCGAGCTTGAGGAAGCAGAAACTGCCCTTGCCATATGTCTCAGAAGACCAGATGGGTTCCTTCACTCCAGCCTCGTTCTCGTAAAGCACCAGGTTGCAGTCGTCCTGCATGATGAGGCTGAATGGCCCCTGGGGTAGAAAACCGCCCGTGAGAAGATAGTAGGTTTCAGGAATGATTTTACCTCCTTCTACAGTTCACAAGCTTTTGCCCTTGGTGGCCGTGGCCAGGAGCTGGAGAAGGACTGTCAAGGCTTGCCATAGGCTCTCGGTGAGAGTCATGCTGGTGCTTCTCTCGTGGATGCAAGAGACAAGGATATTAGCTGTACGTTGTAACTTCGAGTACATGTTCATTTCTCCTGGGTTCGAGATAGCTGCCGCCTTTTGTTGAAGAATCTTGTAGGTGAGCACCTTTGAGGATCACATGTAATTACACTACGGAGGCCTGTGTTCCGCGAGCACCAGCAGTATCCCTGTGTCGGAAACACAGAGCCAGTGTGAAAGCGTCAATCGGGATTGCACCAAAAGTTGCACAAGACAGGCAGGGCTGAAGGTATACACAGCAAAGCCATCGCTATAATCATATATGGATGGCGAGTCCAGAAGCTTTTCCATGGCCACACGCTCTGGGCAAACCTAGAAGTGCAGGTAACAGCTCTCGAAGGATGTGAGACAGGCCTTCCAGTGGTAATAAAAAAATACTGGGGGATTTTCGTCGACAAAACAGCCACGTAAGGCATGGCTTAAAGCATGGTGTTTCCTCATGCGGCTACTCATTTAGGAATACGAACCGGAGCAGGACCATTCACGCGAAGTGCTAAACTGGCTGACCTGCAAACCTGATCGACCTAAGCAGGAAGCGGAGGACTGCAAGACAAGGACATTATCTCAGATAACCACGGAATTATCTGTCAACCTCACAAAACACTGAGGAATAGAATGTCAAACCGTTTAGGAACAGCAAGCAACTCTTTTGTTCAGGAACGAACCTCAATAACCTCCGGCCACGAGAAGTTTCAATCCCAAAGCACCCCTACCGCTATTTTATCAATGGAATCCATGTTGCAAAACAATAGTCAATAAATGTGGAGCAAATGAAGACAAAATTTGAGCCGGATGGAGATATACATACACCACATCCTGAGCCACAAGGCAGATCCTCTTCTCGTCAACTACTGTTGCGTTTCGCAAGCAAGCAAAATGATACGACCAGTTGCAAGGCAATCCTTGTCAAAAGACAAGTCTGCACGACAGAAGGCGTGGGAAGAATGTGGCATTCAAGCCCAACACAAACTGAGGCTTCAGTGGGCCAAACCGATGTGCAGCTCCATCCCGGCATTCCCTCACTCATTTTTCAGGTGCCTTCTCCTCTTCCTTGGTGAAAAGTTGCTCCTTTATCCATCCAAAGGGCTGCATGCCGCAACAACCACATGCCTGTCAGCAGCGTCAACTTGAATGCAGATCCTCTCCCAGGCATCCAGATGCAAGAGCACATGTCTGCAAGTCACAACCTAGTTTCAGGGCAAGAGACAACACCCATCTCAGAAGGTACCACAACGTTAGGACAGAAGTCTCATCACAAATGAGACAGCAAAGTCCGGCTAGACAACCATACGTGACTACCACAAACTTCTCCCATCAAGAGACCATGACGCATAACTAACGGCCAACAAATCGCAACGCCTCAATACGCAGATCAAAGCTTGCGGGTCTTCCTAGTGCGGATCGCCAAGACCCTTCAAACAGGTAAGATCAAACTCCTCTGACAACCACACCAAACTGAGAGGGCACATGTTCCAACTACAAAAGCCAGTCCAGAGCGTCGGTGATGACAAAGCTGCTGCCTTCTGAATGTCTCCCTTGAACCGACGACAAACAGGATTTTCGGTCACTTAAAACCCTCGGCAGAAGACTACCAACTCCCAAACTCCTAGCCTGCGATATGGCGCCTCCTTGACGAGTCCACATCGCCATCGCAACACACAGCAGGTGTGTTACCTTATCCCTACTTCGGCAGGAGCCGCGATGCCGCACCTCAGAACCACGGCGATCCAAGCCGCAGGAGAACGGCATTTCGTCACCGGACAGAAAAAAAATTTACAGACCGGCAAGCAAGGGATTTAGACGGGGGCACTGCGAGGGAGGGCAGGGCAAAGAATGCAATGAGGTACAAACCTGGACGAGAAAAAGGGCTCCAACAACAGCAGTGGTCCCCCACAGCACGCCCGCAGAGATGTCTGTAGGCTGCGGCATCAGCGTCTTAGGCACCAGCGCCAGCAGCGGATTGCCAGCCCTCTTGATGGGAGCCATGGTCGCCTCCCCTGCCTTCCGCTCCTCCTTCCTGCGGATCAGAGCTCAACAGATCGCCAACTGTAGCCCCGCACCTCCACTCTGCTGCTGCCGCCTTCCAGGTCCCGCCCCTGGCCAAATTCACACGCGCTGTGCATCCAATCTGCGCTGGAACAGCACACTGTATCACAAAGCGTGGTACTCTTAGCTGCTATGTACGTCTCTCGTGAAACGAGCGTCTATTATGGGTCCAAACAATCCATTATAAAAATTATTTAGTCTTTCTCTGAAATTTCTCAAATATACCAACAACAAGCCCTAGATATAAACAAGAGACAGCTCCTTATTCAATAGATTTTAATAAATGAGCAAAGATGGAATGAACCCCTACTCAATAATAACTTAGGAGAACCTTAGGTCATGGTAGATATTCAGAATATCTCATGTTATAATAATAGGATGTAAGAACTGAATTGCTCAATTCCTACTTAAAGTTAGTAGGCCCTTCCCTATTCCTCACTATGACATCTTAGAAGCCTTAGGTAGTCTTAGAGGGAGACAATCGCGTAGTTAGTCCCCTTTGACCCAGGACCATCTACAGGGTTGTTCTCCATCACCTAGGCGTAGATGGGAATTCCATCTCTACAAATTTATAAAGTCTTATGTTCCCCCTTCAAGTCATTTCCAATATCAAAAATAATATAATCGGGAAGAATGAAAAAACCTAGCAATCATCCTACATGTCGAGATGCATTCCCTACTTTAGATGTTGGTGGAAGATTGTAAAGACTTGCCTTTAGGAGACTAATAGACACTCGTTGTTTTGAAAAGCAATGAACTTATTCTCAAGAAAGTAAGACAAGGACATATTACTCTTGCCAAAGCTCTTTAGTGAGCAATGGATACTGCTATCTTGAAGAAAAATGAACTCTTTAACATTGTCTTGATAAAGTAGGATAAAAATAGTCCAAATCTCTATCAACAATAGATATAATATAATTTTATAATTTTAATAACTCTATTAAAACCCTCACCCGTAATTATAGAGGCATCCAAGTAAGGCATGATGATGAAGCTGCCACACAGCATATAACGGCAATAGATTTATATACGGGGTTAGGGATATACCTAACCGCCATAAAAGCTAGGTTCATATGTCTAGCTAAATTCATAGGCCTAGCTAAATTCATAGCCCTAGTTAAGCACTTATGATCGCTCCTAAGTTGGTCTTCCATGACCGGCCGGCCCGGCTGTTTGCGAAATCCCCCCCGATTGCTGCTCCCGGCCGCATTCCTTGCCTGACCGGCTCAGGCGGATGGACGGGCGCCGAGAATTTCTGCCCGGTCCTCGCATCTACAGCTGCTGCAACTGCCGCTGCCATATTGCCGACCACGATGACTGCATCTCGAAAGCTTTCAATGGGCGAAATGGGAGGGCCTTCCTGTTCGCAAGCGTTGTGAATGTGAAGGTGGGGGAGAAGGAGGACCGGCACCTCATGACGGGCCTGCACACTGTGGCTGACATCTCCTGTATAGGTTGCGAGGAGACTCTAGGCTGGAAGTATGAGAGGGCTTTCGAGGATTCGCAGAAGTACAAGGAGGGCAAGTTTATTCTGGAAAAGGCAAAAGTTATGAAGGAGAACTGGTGAACTGGTGACAGCAGCCAGGCAGCTGCCAATGGTGTGCTGGTCTGTACAGATGGGTTCGGAGAAAGCTGTAAGAGCCAGTCTACCAATTGTATGTGCGTGGCGCAATCTCTCCCCCTCCGAGTTAGCGTAGAGCAGGATGTACATATTTCATGTCACATGTCAAGGGCTTACCAGTGGAGAGGGCTTGTCTGGGAAGCAGCATGTTTTCTAAAGCATCCCTGTACAGTGTAGGCTGTGATGGGATCCCTCATACTCAATTTTAGGAGAGAGCAACACCGCTCAGTGCTTTCTCAGCGTAGCAGATTTGCAGCAGGTAGTCATGTGTAACTTTAAAGTTTTAAAGCGTTTGGTTGCTGCAGCCAATAGGTTCGTGACAACGTTTTCTTGTCTGTTTTGGCTGCATAGCTTCCTCCCAACTGCATAGCTCACGTTCCAAAAACACAAGAATTTCTAGACAACGCAGCTCTGGAATCTGGCAGAAGAATGCACTGTGATGTATTGCACAGTGGCACCTGCCTGGTGGACGTGTATGCAAGATGTGGGGAGCTGGGAGATGCCGGCAGGGTTCTTGATAGCTTGGCTACAAAGACTGTGGTCACACGGAATGCCCTAATAGCTGGGTATGCAGGTCACGGGCTCGACCAAGGGTGCCGTTCTACATGCACAAAAGGAGCAGCAGAGTCTGATTGCGGCTGACCGTGTTACTTCTGCTCAAAGAAAGGACAGGCAGCTGGACTCACAGCTGCCACATGCTCCTGCCTTCCCTCTCTAATCTCCCCCCTCTAGAGCAAGCTACAGAAGTAACCAGCGTTGCCCTTAACTTGGTGCATACCTCCACGAATGCATCCAGCCTCTACGGCGGTCTTCCGGAACGCTTGAGCACTCAAGGAGTTTGCGGACTTGGAACTGAGCAACAATGATCTGTCTGAACTCCGTCGTGCAGCCCAAAGGGATCCTCAAAACCTAGCCGAACTGAGAGTCTGGAAGCTTCCAACCGGTTCCTGTGCCAGCAAAGTTGAGCAATAACAGGATCCAACTGTAAGGAGGCTGAGTGACTCCCAATCTTGCAGGAGGTCGGAAAAACCTTACCCTATACCTGATCCTGCAGAGCAGCGAGCATCCTCATCCTCAGCGAGGGCTTCACCATCCGAAACATTAGGGTTTGAGTGTGCCACGATCCTGTGACAGTACCGAATCAGGCAAAGCTGCGAAAACAGCCCGCCATTGGTTTCCGCTGCACATACCGGATCGATGAGATGGCGAAGCAGATCGCCGCGACCTCTCTCCCACGCAGAGCCAGAGCCGAAGCGGCGGGATCCGCGAGCTCACCGCGCGCACCAATCGCGGTACAGAACGCTTGGCTCTTCTTTAAAGGCGCTAAACCTCTCTCCCTGCCGGCGTTGGTGAGCGACCATGGACGTGGCGACGGCGCACCCCATGTGGTGCACCACAGGCGCAGGCGGCGGCGGAAGGGCCACAAGATCCACCACCGCCACCGCCGCAGGAAGGGCCATGGCCGCAAGCGCCGCCGCAGACGCCGCCGCCATAAGCACAAGAAGCACGGCCGCAGACGGCGCCGCCGCCGCCGTCGCAAACACCGCAAGCACTAGCCTGCTTGCCATGCGGCTGGCAGCTCGCCCTCCCTCGAAAACCGAAATTCCGTTGGATGCGAGCCACATTCCGAGTCCCTGGACAGTGAAGCAGTTACCATTACATTGAATGACATGTGCGCGCTCAACGAAGGAGGCCGGCAGAAGAGCGTGAAGTGAATTTTCAACTCACACGCGATGCAGCGGCCGGCACACGATCTCCCCCGGGGCCCGCACATGCAAGGCTTATTAGCGTGGACAAAAGCTTTGCACTGACGACAATCCCTGGAACCGTCATGTTGTTGCACGCCATCAACATTGCGCTGTTGCGCGGTCTCAAGACAAGAGACAGAATCTGTTTTTGCCTGAATCAAAAATCAAATTTGAGTCGCATTTCGGAGCTAATATTGTCGCCTAAATCGCTATTATCACACAATCACATTGAATCCTTGCTGCTCAAGAGACCGACTGAATCAAATATTCTTGGAACGTTACCTCTCTCACTCATGTCATGCCCTTTTGCAAACCATGAGGAGGCGTGAACGGGTTCCTTGTTCATTTCAGACTTCTGTCTCTCCTTCCTTCACATCGCTACAAACTCGTCCAGTTTTGACCCCTCGTCCGCGTACGACGGTGCCCCCATCCTCTATATAACGCTTGAATTCTCCGCTTGTGTCTACGTAATTATTAAATTGTGTCTACATAGTAAGTCTAATGTTTTTTTCAAAATTGACTACCTATTGAGTTTTCCTGTGGTTCAACGACCTGACGGTCTACAGGTTTGTGGTACCGTTTTCCTCATGGCGGAGGAAGAGGGACGGGAACAGCGGCGGGCTGTGACGCTCAGCTTCAAGGGGAATCATGGCCGCACGGTGAGGAGGGTGGAGAAGATTAAAGTTGATCAGCTCCAGGAGGGAGTGGATCTATTAACGTTCTACGATGAGGAGGTCACAACACGGGAGGCAGTACCTGCTGCCAAGGTGATCCTGAAGCTGCCGGATACATGGTGCCCTGAGAAGGTGATCAAGAACCGTCTGGTGGAGACGGAAATGACAGCAGAGGGCACGGAGGCCAGATTCGAGACGGCAACCCTGCCGTCGGGGCGGCAGCATGATGTTCTTCAGTATGGCTTGAATTTGCGGGATAGTGATGCAGTTGCTTCCCGGAGAGATGAGGTGCTGCGGAAGGCCTTGCAGGAGCTACCGGACGAGGCTTTCATGGAGCAATATGAAAGCATGCCGGTAGAGGAGTTTGGGGAGGCGTTGCTGCGGGGCATGGGGTGGGAGGAAGGCAGTAGAAGTAAGGAGGTGGTGGAACCTTTTGAGTTTAAGAGGCGGGAGCATCTGCTAGGGCTGGGAGCAAAGCCTGTGCCTCGGGACGTCGTCAAGAATTCTCGTGGCTAGGCTGTATGCTCACTCCCTGCAGCCTACTTTTGGGTCTACCACTCTTTGTGGTTTTCAATGGCAAGGAACATGTGATGGCCATCTTGCCAACCCTCGCCCATAGTGTTCCTGCGGCACTCATTAGAGGTTCAGCGCTTATGATGGCCCCTATCCAATCCGGGGAGTCTACATGAGCAATGGACGTAAGATCTTGGTGAGACATTAACCTGGGCCCGAGAGCCCGTCGCCGCCCGAGCCAGCCGACTAGTGCCTTGCTGAACAGCCAGAGCCTGGGCGTGCAGCAGGCCGCCCAGACCCTGTTGGCTGGTATCCGGAGAGGTGGAAATTATAAAACTGTGATCAGTGTCACTGTACATGTTCGTAGTTCTAATCAGAGTGCAGCTTGGTGCACGAATACATCCGCTTTCGCGAAGGATTATGGCTCTGCAATGGATGGCAGAAGGCCCATAGTACCCGTCTACCCCGCTTCCCTTAGCGGACGGCACTGGAGTGAGCCGGTACCTATTTCTACATCTTCCTAAAGCACCAAGTCTTTGAAAACTCACTTGTCACTGTGTTGCTTGGACCGTTGCTATGTTCTCTCGTTGTTTCCTCATGGAGTTTCCAGGCAAGTCCGAATCGCAAATAAACCAAGAGGATGTTGGCATTGCGGATGTGTCCGCAGTCAAGAAACGAGCTGGCTGTTTTTCCCAACGCCAGCCGTGCTTCACGCCGAGATAGCCGAGACACCGAGATGTTTTGTTCAAAGCACCCGCCATAGCGGCTACCTGGTATGCATTCGCAGGTGGGAAGCTCAGATGTGGCACTATCCTTCTCCATGCCTTCTGGATGGGGGCCGTATCAGCCTTGCTTGACCCTTTAGCTGCTTCTGCTCCCCGACCAGAAAACTGTGCACCACTCCATCAGTATCTGTCCACCAGCTCTCACCTGGCTGCTTCCATGCCTTAATTCCTATCCTCCTTGCCTGCATCTCAGCTGCGTGCTCCCACATCTGGACACAGATGTATATATTCGACATAGTTACGTATGCGGTGGCATCGTTTTCATCAAGTTTCACTGCTTCATTGAAAGCAAGCCTTCCCACCTCCACATTCCTCCACTTTCGACAAGCACCCAACAGATTGTGCCAAAGTGCAGTGTTGGGTGATACAGGCAATGTCCTTGCCAACACTAGAGCTTCATTCAGTCGGCCTGCCCGGCCAAGGAGATCGACCATGCAAGTGTAGTGCTCCACCGTGGGAGCGATGCCGTAGATTTTGCTCATAGCCTCAAAGTACTCTTTCCCCTTGTTCACTAGGCCCGCATGACTGCACACTGCTAGGACACTGAGGAAGGTGACTCCAACCGGATGTATGCCATCCTCCAGCATCTTGTGAACTAAATCAAAGACCTCTTCACTGTCCCCTTGGCAACTGTAGCCTGCTATCAGCGCACTCCAGGTTACGACATCTCTTTCCAGCAATGCATCAAACACATGCTGTGCATCCACCACGCTCCCAGCCTTCCCATACATGTTTATCAAACTGCCAGCTACAAAAACGTCAGCTTGAAGGCCTTGTTGTTCAATCCGTGCATGTAGCTGTCTTCCCAGATGCAAAGCTGCCACATTTGCACATGCCTGCAGGAGATACACAAAGGTCACACAATCAGGTGAAGCGATCCCTTCTAATTGCATAGCATGATAAAGATTAAGGGCTTTCTGGCCCATGCTCTGCTGGGAATACCCTGCTATCAAGGCATTCCACGTCACAACATCTTTTTGAACAAGTCCGTCAAACACTGTCTGAGCATCCTCTAGGCTCCCACACTTTGAGTACATGTTAACCAAACTGTTAGCTACAAACCCATCATCTTGATGTCCTCGTTCCTTAATTTGAGCATGAATCTCCTTCCCAATCTCCAAAGCAGAAGTCCCCACACTTGCGCATGCCTGCAGGAGGCACAAAAATGTCACAGAATCGGGTACAGCCATGCCATCTTCTTGCATAGCACTGTAGAGCCGGAGAGCTTCCAGGCCCATGCCCTGCTGGGAATACCCTGCAATCATAGCATTCCACGTCACTGCATCTTTTCTATTTAGTCTGTCAAACACTCCTTGAGCTTCCTCCAAGCTGCCACACTTTGCATACATGTCCACCAAGCAGCTACAGACAAACACATCAGGCTCAGTCCCACTGGCCAACACATCGGCATGCACAAGCTGCCCACTTTTCAAATCCAATCCCCTCGTACAGGCTTGAAGGGCTGCGACATACACATGACCATCTGGCTTCACACTTGACCTGCGCATCCGGCGATACAATTGTAAGGCCTGCTTGTCTTGCCCGTGTTTAGCATGAGCAGAAATGAGGGAGGACCACATGAAGGCATCTGGTTTCGCAACCGCTTCAAATACATCCATCGCGTCTTGCAACCTGCCATGGCAAGCATACATTCGCAGGATGTGGTTGCCCAGGAAGGTGTCCGACTCGTATCCCACTTTCACCGTGAAGGCATGGACCAGGCGACCTAGCATAAGATCCTTCTTGACTACACATTTCTTTAGGACAACATAAATAAGACCTTTGGGAATACAACAGTCTGTCTGCACCAGACTCCCCAAGGCCTCAACAGCCTCAGCGAGCAGGCCCTGATCACATAGCCTGCTCACGGTTTCAGCCGTGTCAGAATCACTCGCCAAGCTCCAGTCGGCATCCACCAAGGCCGTCTTGGAGTAGTTGATACTGCACAGAAGTCCTGGATGCCGAACAAATTGTCGCCGAACGAGCTCCTGCGAACGACAAGCTGCACGTCCAGCCAGACATTCTCGAGGACTGGCTAGCTTTCTTGCCGTGGTAATGTACCTCCCAAATTGGTACGGTTGGTTGCCTGAATCCAGGTGAGCCGGACCTCTTCCTCCTGGAAGACCTGTTAACCCACCACTTTGCCTGGTCCACGAAAACTGACCGCTCCAGACAGTCATCGCTAAGCTCTAAAACATGCATGCAAGAGCACAGACCGGCTCCCTGGAGCCCTTCACCACGCATAAAATTATGTCGAGATGTCACAGTCCATCTGACATTACACAGACTTGCACACAAATACTTCTGTCTAGAATTTTCATGAGAGCCTGGAAGAACTCGTCATCCAGGTCATTCCAGCTAAGTATTCCAAAGTCGTGTCCTTGACAAGGAGGTGCTTAGAAGGCCTGCACCACTTGCCATGGGACGCTTCAGGGGTAAAGACTTGAAGCCTGCTTACCTTGCCCAATTGCAGACTTGATTCCGGGCTAGGGTTTGCCACAACCACCCGGAATATATTCTGCAGCTGCACAAGGCAATCAGGAAAGAAGTCTCCACCCAGGACAAGGTCCATACTTCAAGCACTGTCTATTCACAGCAATGAGAGACAGCATAAGACGCTGGACGAGCTGAACGGACTTGGCTGGGACGGCTTGGATGACGAGCAGTTCAAGGCCCTCGCGGGATCACCTGACATGAAGATCAATCACCTTGTGGACTATTAGACCAGGGAACACACCATAGTAGCTTCCACAGAAGGCTATCCTTGTAAGGAAGGGTCACCGACGGCAAGACGGTGCACTCTGGTTGTTGATTTCGAGTATCTATGTGACCCGCCACTGTATCAACCAGCGGTAGCTAGGGCATACTTCATAGAGAACTTATTCGACAGTTGGCACCACGTTGGCGGAGATGAGGTTTTAATCACCTTTGTTCGACTAGGTACTTATGCATCAGTTTTATTACTATTAGGTCGCCAGACGCCAAGAAGTGTTCCATTACTAGTTCTAAATTGAGACTCTTGGAGCCGCCGACATCTTTGCAAAGTCCCAAGAGTACTGTTGCAATATACAGAACGGTGACAAGCGACGAAACTCGGATACATGCAACGTCGCATAGACTACAGCTACCAAATCTGGGACACGGGGATATCAGCCCCAAGGGCCAAAAATCCTTCACACGCGCACCATGCAGGATTGAGAGCCAGAGGGAACGATAATGCCACCCTTGGCCTCTATCTTTCCCAAGAACATCCAGTACATGTCGTGATAGGTCTACGAAGTGCCAGACGGTGAATGCAAGAAAACGAGTATCAGAGCTCGTGCCATGCTGGCAAGGCCAAAACGCCAACGCCTGTAATACAGCTAATATGAAGGCTTCAGCACCGCCACAATAGCTGCCGGGGACAGGAGCTACTCCTCTGCAGCACGTGCAGCACTAAGATCCACACTTAAGTCCAGGACCTGCACGTAGATAACGTGTCAATCAGAAGCCAACCCAATCAACGAAATCAAGACATTTCATCCGTGCCAACCCTAGCTCGACTGCCGCCTCACAGTCTGTACCGGTGGCGACCATCAAACTGACTGTATCCTCTTTAGACATGGTTCTATGGGGAAACATTTCAATTCTCCAAAAATTCAAGGCCATGGCAAACCGTTACATCACGCAAGTGTAGTCCAAAAATACCTTTCCCGTGATTTTTGTGTACATTGCACAGACATCTTGAACAGTTGTCTCAAAATGAGTGGTTGGATCATAGCTCTGCATTCATAAAAAAAATTAGCCACAGATGGGTTTCAAATATATATATCAGCATTACGTCTACAAAAGACTGGGCAGAGACGCTCAACTACCTTGGATATATAACAGTTGTCTTTACTTGAGTCATTGATAGGCTCATATCTGTCATAGATTTCATAAAAGGTCTCGTCCACAGGCCCTAGAATGCTCAGCCCAGGGGCAAGCTCCTGCTCTGGCCTGTCTGTCTCAGCTGCTGTGGATACAAAAGCTATATACTTTCCCTTGGGAGCCACATTGTGGGAATAGGAACAGCAAAACACATACCTGCAGCATGAACACGAGATCACAACACCTCAGTCCCAGAAACCAGGAGAGTTATCAAAAGCAAGAGAAAACAAGAATGATACAGACATGTCGGATTTCCTGTTCAGCTGCTTCTGAGGAAGTATGATTTGAACAGACTGAGATTCATTTGTGTTTGGGATAGCATGGCTCAAAAAACAAATTGCTCGAACTACTTTCCCCACAACTTTCACCTGCAAAAAACCAGGATTGAAGTAAGTGCCGCTTATGTCAAATGAGCTGCTCTGCTATAAACATGGACATCTGAACCCCGTATACCTTGTCAGGGAGGTATGACGGGTCACAGACCACCCTCTTGGACTTTGCAGTTTCTCCTTCGGAGGTCACACCCCTTACTTTCCCGTCCTCATCAAATTCTACCTGAAAACCCCACAAGGGTTTTACCACAATGACAGCACAGGATGGAAGTCCAGAATGGCTTCTGAGAAGCATACCTTGCAATCAGGCTTGGCTAGCATGTATGTCCCACCGTACACAGCACTCAACCGGGCAAAAGCCTGTGAGGATAAGACACAATATCTGAGCCTTGAGCTCAACAAGACTGGCTTGGCAAACAAAGGCTGTGAAGTTAGCTGATGGGAAAAGCCAAATCAATAAATTACCTGAGGAAGCTCTCCAAGCCCGTAGAGAGGGTAAATGTATGGTGAAGTGCCCTGGAACCTGATCAAGGACTCCTCATAGAGCTACACAGCCCACTCCCAAAACATTAGGGAGGATTTGTCTTGCAAAACACAGCTTATAGAACACGGCTGCAGCTGGAGAGCAATTTTGGAGCCTGAAATGCTAACCTTAACCCTCTTCACCATCTCTAGCGCGGGCTGATCAATATAATCATCATCCCTATAAAGTGCTAGAGCATGGCCAATGAAATCAATTGTGTTCTCCGCCAGCTTGAACTTACTGTACATTTCACAGGTTAGACAAACACGTAGAGGTGAATATTAAGGCATGTGCATGAAGTACAACACTCATTTTGCACATCCTGACCCAACCAGTACAAAAGATGAACACGTTTTACCCTCAAAAGTTCTATCCAAAGTTGTGGCAACTCACATAAATAGTTCCTTAGACGTAACTCTGGTAAGATCCAAGCCCTCATGGGTTTTAGGATCCTTTTCGTCATAGTTCTGCACATACAAAAAGAAGGACCTTGCATGGCGCTTCTCAAAGAGTCCCATCAGTGGGGACTTCAAAGCTTCCACATCATTTGCTGGGACTTTGTAGATCTGCAAAGGATTTCAAGGCGGGTCAGCAGAGAATGGAGGCATTTCCAGGGCAACAAGCAGTCCACCTTTGAGAATTGATTGCTTGACAATACAAACTTTGAACATCAGCGGGAAATGAATAATCACAGCAAAGCTGAGGTTCCATATGCTGCACACAACTGTACACCTTTCCTTGCTTGTAGACATAGCTGCCGTCTACAGCTTTGAATGAAAGATACTTGGTCACATCAGTGTGGATCAGAACTTTCACCAGGGTTCCATTTGCCATCATGAACTGCACAGGGGCGAGGGATCATGGGTAAGACAACCAAACTGGAGACAGACATGTGGTAAAACTTACAGGGAGACTTGAAAAACACGCAACCACATGCCATAAATGTGGGCATCCGTTATGAATAATCACCCGACACGCCTCGGTCTAAAAGAAGACACACCTTGGGGACCATGTCAACATTGTACTCCTTGCTAGATCCAAGTGCCGGAGGTGGTTTCTCTCCATTCTTGAACTTACTCCATAGCTGCAAATGCCATATCTCTCAGTCTCACCAAGTGGAGTCAGGTGAGACTGAAAGAGCATTGACACTCGCCACCAAGCACCCAGCCAGCACAGCTTACCTGATTGAGAGTGAGAGACGCAGATGCGCCTCCGTAGTAGTCATTCCTGTCCATGTGCAACACCTACAGCAAACGCCAATCAGCACGGTCAACCTCCGAATCAACTGACCGCAGCTACAACCAAATATTAGTATCAATAATCCTCAAAAATCACACGACATTGCCAACATTTCATTTTCCCAGCACGAAGATCAAGTAACCAGCGTCTCAGCCACCAGCCAGAGGCGCACGAAAGACCTCCGCAAACACAGCTAATTGTAGCACTTCGTCAAGAGAACCAAAAACTAGCACACAGCGAGACCTTGGCTCCGGAGTCCACCAACCAATTCAGCCAACTGGTGCCATCACAGGTTACTAAGACGCGGGAGCGGTCAGACAAGGCTCCCGGAAAGCGCTCACTTAAGATGCGGCACAAACCGCATCCATCACACCAGCACAGGTTTCAGAAAACCGTC
Source organism: Anthoceros angustus (assembly GCA_010909165.1). Taxonomy (NCBI): domain Eukaryota; kingdom Viridiplantae; phylum Streptophyta; class Anthocerotopsida; order Anthocerotales; family Anthocerotaceae; genus Anthoceros; species Anthoceros angustus. The sequence continues at coordinate 1,465,164 of MU008163.1, forward strand.
GGCTTGCCCTACCGGCCATGATCCCCTCATTTCCCCACAACCAGCCTAACCAGGGCTTCCAAGCGAAGCCCGGCACCCGAGGTGGCGACAGGACACCAGGCAATTGCGATCTCCAGCAAGCGGAGGACGGGCAGCACAGGAGCAACTGGCTCATCTTCATCTCATCTCATCTGCAGGCAGCCAAGAGAGCAGACCTCACCTTGAGGCGATCGACGGAGAGCAGGCCGCTGAGAATGCACTCCTTCAGCCCGGTGCCGAGCACGATCACATCGTACTCTTCATCCATCTTGGCACCGCTGTAGGTGCGCAGCTCCGGGAGCTCAAGCCCGAGCACAGGCGAGCACGAGAAGAGATCCGAGGCTGCGAGAGGCCTGCCGCGCTTCGCCGAAGGAGGTCGCCGCCGGGGACGGGAAAGCGCGCGAGCACGTCTGAATTAGCGCGACTGGATCCAACCTGTGCGCGAGAGGACACGGGAGTGGCAGGGCCAGGCTGATAAGCGCAGCCACGCTGTAAGCAAGTGGAGAAGGCACGAAAGCCCTGCCTTCCCTTTCCGCTCTCTGCCTCAGATCCAAACCGGGACCGAACCAGGGCCGGGCTGGGCCGGGTAGCTAAAACCAGCGTGTAAGAGCAGCGGCAGCAGTCAACTCGAACCGAGTCTTCCCCGAATGTGCTCGCAACTTAGTCGAGGACAACCGTGGAGGCTCACAGGGAGGAAGAGTTGTGAAAATATTTTTGAATTCCACAACGGACGATGACCGTGACCGTGGATACGTATACATTGTTTGGGCGTAACACCTAAAAACTGTCCAAGTAGTAGGTAGCTGAACTTCTTCGCAGGATGGGATGGAAGCAACCTTTGGTGATGGGATTTGTATCATGGTTATATTACGTTTACCAACCAGTGCTATCAAAGGTTGATAAATTTTTTTACTAGATTATATAAAGTTGTGCAAAGGCTGATCATAGTTTTTATTTCTACGGATGTGCTTCATAAGGTTGATGAAGATCCTCTAGCCTGGTAGGAGCGCCAACTGCATGGTGAAGTTTGATGTTGCAGTGGGTGGGTTAATCGAGCCCAGATTTATTTTGGTGGGAAACACTTGGGCCTGAAGGTTAGGTACATTATCATTGAAATCATACAAATATGCAGTGCAGCAAATATAGCAATGCAGCAAGCGACACACAGAGTAAACACTCATAATACCTTTCCAGATCATGTTAAGCCTAATCTTCAATATCCCCCACTCCAATGATGGAATCACTTGAACCTAACAAACCATTAATCCAAAGAAAAATGTCTTAACCATCAATCCAGAGATTCATAACAAAGACCAAGTCAACTCTTACCAAAAAACACAAGCTCTATCACTCAAGCAACCTTCATCACAATAAGAGTTGGCGAAGAGCGTGGTCGTAATTCTCTGCATTATCAAGGAAGATAAACATCTTCGCCCCCCTTTTGGAAGATAAAAGTGCTCTCTGATCCAGAGCATAGAATAGTTTCGCCCTAGACATTGTTTTATGCTTGTTTCCCCTTAGACATTATTTTATATTACCATGGTAAGAATTTATCTAAGAAACTAAAATGGGCTACTTAAATAATACAAAACAACGTTTACGCTATCGATCTACCTCCTTGAAGTGACGAGTGATATTTTTTGAGGAAGAATTGGGAGCTTATTTAAACTAGCTTAAGCAAGTTTGAGAAAAGCAAAAGGTACATCTTACTTACTCGTTGAGTGAGTTGTCCATTGAAATTATTATTTATCTTTAAATATAAAAATTTAAAATCTTATAATTAAATGGTAATATCTACTATGAAGTATACTTGATTGAATAAATATAGATAGATAATGCTTATCTATCTGTTCCTTTGGCCACTTTTTGGAGAGCAGTATAAACTTTTGTAAGCATTATCTATTGTAATATATATGTAATAATATTTATCACATATATATGGCATACAAGGGGTGGAAAGTACAAAAGAGCGATTTTTTTCCATTTAAGGAGCGCCCATATACTCTACCTAATGATATTTTCTTGACCTGGTGAGCAAGGTCTCCCCCATATAGGTACTCTGCCTCATAGTATTTTCTTGACCTGGAAACCAGGTCTCCCATATGAGTACTCTGCGTCATGGTATTTTCTTGACCTGGGAAGATATTCTGCCTCATGGTATTTTCTTTACCAGGGGAAGCCGTCTCCCATAAACTCTGCCTAGGTAATGGTATTTTCTTGACCTGGTGGAGCCAGGTCTCTGGTGCAGATATGGCTGTAACAGGCCTACTGGAGACACAATCTCGTGTTATTAACCCTCCGAGAAGGGAGGGGTGCAGACCAAGGAAAGGAATGCTGGCAGGCGGGTCACCTCCACTCTCGACTTCCTCATCGAATACACAGCTTATCGGAGGGTGAAGTCAGCTGCCTAGTGGCCGTTCGCCGTTGCTATCTTTGCAGAATCCAGTGGTAGATGCCCTGGCTTGGGGATGGGATTTTGTGGCATGTGTATGGAAATGTATCAGCAACTGGCCTGGGTGGGAATGCTGACTGTGGATGCTTGGCCTGCCGAGTAGAAACAGAAAGAAGGGCCTAGACTTTCTTCTAGGAGCTCTGTCGCCAGTATCGTGATCCCCTTTTGAAGATGACATGGCCTAAGTGGAAATTAGCCCTTGTGAGAAACTCTACGACTGAGTGGGGAAAACCCTCGTGCAGCTGACTGAAGAGTTTGATGTGGGAAGTGCTCCAGAGCCTTGTTCGGCCTTGTGGCCAAGGGGACGGAGCGAAAAGGAGCCCTTCAGCAGAGCAACGCAGGTCTTGATGATTCTGTGGGCACTTCTGAGTTGCCAGTGATGTAAGCCTTTAGCTGCCTCTTTAGCCCTAGCAGCAACAGTCCCAATCTTGAGCCATCCATAGCCAGAATTCGCCTCTCAGAGGTGCCCTTGAGTCTGATTTACTACTGTTCAGCTGCTTGGTGAACGGGCATGCGTGCAAAGTGTGGCAACTTGGAAGACGCACAGGGAGAGTTCGATGCCCGAGCCCTGCTCCTGCGTGTTCCCGATTCTTGGTTCTGAACAGTTGCAACTCCACAGGGCCCTGCAGTATAGCAGGGGCCTCCATGCCAAAACTTGTCGTGTATGTAACACGGAAACCAGTAGCCAGGATAGCTTTTCCGTCGGGAGTCCCCAGCCAGGTAGCCACACTGCATAGGATGCTGGCTGTGAGGACGTTGAGCTCGCTGATTCTGGGAGTTGAAGGTTTCCCTTCACGCCGATTTAAACCAGCTCTGAAAGTTGAAGGTGTAGCTTGAGCTTGAAACCAGACTTCATCCAACTGCTCCCAAGTGTTGCCAGTGAACTGCCGAGTCTTGCTGGTCTCTGAATGTGTCTTTCTGGCCTAGTTGAATGGAAAGTGAGGGGCTTCCCTTCCTGATGTTCCCCGGTTTGCTGATATATGAACGGTCTTCACTGTAGGCTGGTCGGTTGGCTGTGTTGCCGAGAGGTGCGTTGAAGGAGGTTAGTTGGTGGCGAGATTGTGCCGCCGTGAAAGGGTTTGAGTGCAGCAAGGCGATGAAAGGATGGCTGCGCTATGCTCATGGCGGTTTGTTTCCGCCGTCGCCTTCCCGAAAGCGACGTAGCGATGCGAAGGTCAGGTCTGGAAAGAAATCCAGGACAGGACCGAGGGGCCCTCGGTTGGAGGTGCAGGAAGAAGACCAGTCGAAGAGTGCAGGTTTCCTGCCGGAGGAGTCGGGAGACGAGCCTGAGGCTCCGGCAGTGGAGGGAATCAGGTTGGAGGTTATACTTGACTGTAGAAGAGAAGGTTTTTTTTTCATGGTGGTGTGTCGAATCGGAACAAGTGAGCAAGTTGTGGTGGTGTTGTCTCTGCAGCTCGGTCACATACGATGGGGACTCAGCGATGGTCAATCTCCAGTTTGGGCAGGTTTTGTCTTGTGCTTTAGCTAGAATTATGTCACCTGATAAACTGTTTCGTGTTCGGAGGACTTTGGTGATGTCGGACGTGGATTGAGTGGTTCGGTTGACTCTGTAGGTTGCGTCCATGGATGGATGTGCCATGGTCACTTGTGTGAAAGGCGGTGCGGCTATGTTGGGGTATAACCTCCTTCATGGTGTCGAAGTGTATGTCTGCTCAAGCTCGAAGATATCTCCTGTTGTCTGCTTCGAGCCACGTTTGCTCCATGTGAAAGAGAGGGGCTTGAGGAGCCCCTCCAGGAAAGATGATGGTGCTGGGTGCGTTCTGGAGTTCAAGTCCCATCATGGGGGACTTCCTGCAGATGATGGAACTCAGAGGCTGTCATTTAAGATTGTGAGTGTTGTTTTCACATGTGTGCATGTCTGTGAGATGTGGAGTACAGGGAGTTGTCAAGCTGTATGGGCATTTATCCCGTTGAATGGCGCAGGTGGTCTGTGAGGCAGGGGTTGGAGGTAAGGCGGATTCGGTAGCTGAGTCAATGGAAGGCTCGGGAGCTGAGGTCAAGGTGAAGCAAGCTAGGAAGTACGGGGAAACTGACTCGGATGGTTGTGATTCTGAAGGAGAGCCTTCAGATGAAAGCCTGGATGAAGAGGACCAGATGGATGTTGATAAGCCACTAGTCTTCAGGAAGAGGAGGGCAGACGATCAGGACATGCCAGTAAAGAGAAGAAAGGAGATACAAGAAGACATGCGATCAATTGTCCTTCCTCCTTCATGGTGTGCTGCAGCTGATGCTATCCTGCAGGATAACCAACCTGGTGGACCCATTGTGGCAATATGTGGGGCTAAGAACACAGGGAAATCTACTTTCGGGAGATATCTTGTCAACAGACTACTTAACAGGTCCCTGCAATCCGTGCTTCCAATTTTTTTGTTGGGCTGCAGACATCTAGCTTAAGGATGTTTACATGTGAATATAGAGATCGCTGCCTGGTCCACATTTTCGTTATAGATGTCAGGAAGCACGTGTGAGAATCTCACTCTTGAATGTTTGAACTCAGTTATGACGCAGTAGCATACTTGGACTCCGATGTGGGGCAACCAGAGTTCACGGTTCCAGGATGCTTATCTCTTCACATCATTGATAGGCCAATAACAGGTATGTAGACTAACCTTGTCTGAGCGTTGGTATCTGGTCTCTCTACACGTTGACACGTTATGTTTGCGTGTTCCTCTTGTATTACGTTCTCTGATAACTACTATGCGGTTGTGTTTGCAGGTCCACCAGCATTCCACCTTCACAACCCAGAGAGGTGACCGTTTGATTTCTGGTGATTTTCAGGGGCAGTATTTGTGAAAGGCATTGGCTCTCTCACGACTACTGATTGATTACTGTTGGTCTTTGAAGCTCAGGTGTTTCTTCTTTGGTGATGTTTCTCCTAAGAGCAATCCAGCGCTATATATGCAGCAGTTTGAAAGCCTTTATCATTATTTTCAGAAGTTGATTCGCTGTGCGGATGGGGAGTTGAAAGGTGGCCGCCAGACTCCCCTGGTGATAAACACTCATGGGTGGATTAAAGGTGAGTTATCTGTCAAGCTGGAAGCCCTTGGTTGAGCAGCCTAATCTGGAATGATGTACCACTAAGCAATGGTTTTTGGTGCAGGTGTGGGTTACAACTTACTGGTCCACCTTCTTGGACACATTCATCCTTCACACACTGTGCAAGTCTTGTCCCAAGCTGACAGCAAGAACCTCCCACCTAGCAAATTCTGGGATGTTCAAAATGAGGCTGTGGGTGATACAGAGCTCCTGTATATTTCAACTCCCTCAGCAGTTCGTGGGGACGCTGTGTACGAACCTGTCTTTGGCTCTCCTGCTGTTCTTCTCATTGAAACTAACATTAGCAGTGAGAAGCTGGAAGAGGGTCACAAATGGTTTTTTGCCGTCTCATGTCTTGCAGGGATGGTAATGGGCATGTAGGTAGGAGTGCTGTACATATGAGAGGCTTACGAGTCTTGTCATATTTTCAGCAGTGTTTTGGCCGCGACCTTGCCCCTCTTCCATTCAGAGAAGAGAGGCTGTTTATGCAAACGGCGATGGACCTAACTTTTCACGCACCTTACGTGGTCTCGTCATCCGCTGTGAAGGTGGTTCATATGCACTCAGAGGTGAGACCTACATTCTCTGGGCAATGCGCTCCTCATGCTTCATGCTTCTCGGACTGAGCAGGTATGTCACCAAGAGGCTGGTAATGCACGTGGTCACTGAAAGCTTGACTGAACTTCGCTCTCAGGTGCCAAGCAGTGAAAGCTTATACAGCATCAATGGTGCATTGGTCGGGTTAGCTATAAGTTGCCGCCCCAAGGACAGGCAGGATGCGCTGCAGGAATCGCATGCGACATGCATCGGGTTCGGTATGTGAGTGCAATATTCTGCAGGGCTAGGATGTCTCCCTGCCATTCCTTTGATCTGACGGCACTGGTATGCAGGCATTGTACGCGCTGTGGATTTGAGCCTCGGTTTAATCTACCTCATCACCCCTGTTCCTCTGGAGCTGCTGGAGGAAGTGGACACTATTCTGCAGGGTCGAGTGAAACTACCATTGCCCTTACTGCAGGTATTCGAATCTACCCCTGCGTCCCAATTCAATTGCAATTTGTGTACATAGTATCTCATCCCTCACAAAGCAGGATTAACAACCCCTTGTCCTCCTTCTGCAGGCAAAAGGCTTCGAGTCCCCTTACCTGTGCCTCAATTCCGTGGATGCGCAAGGAACTGGCGCAGCAGCAATGAAGGCTCACAGCTCAACTCCACGCAGAGTGGCATGATCAAATCGTACAGTAGCCTGCCTTTCTTTGCTGATCATCCAATGTTGCAACGTCTTCATCCCGCAGTAAAAAGGGAATTCTTCAACCTTGTTGGTTCTCGTGCTTGAGTACACCTGCGGCAGCTTGCTACTATAGTACATATTTCAGTCAAAAATCCAGATCGGCCTGTTCGAGGACGGAGCCCAACCTTTGATACAGCACAGGACACCAAACGCTACTCTTCTTCCTCACTGGCAGTCTCCCATTCAGAGTCTCCATCAGATTCCTCGGGAGGACTACCAAGAACGACATCTTGGTACTGGATGGGCCCATACACGGCAGCTGCGTCCTTAAACAGCCAGGCCTCCCTCATCTGCTTCTTCACAAACTTATCCACATAAGCGGGCACTCTCTTGGCACGCAGATCAGCCTCCCCATCCGCAGTCTGCGTGCACTCGTTGATGAACAAAATCGCGTCCAGCAGACTCTCTTTCACCAACCCTAGGGCGGCGTACGCCTGAGCCCTCCTCCACAAGCTGTTGCGGTGCCGGTTAACAGGATCGTGCAGACACAAGGCCCGGGTGGCATCGCTGATGGCCGCCTTGGCGTCTTCCCGCAGGAGATGGCACTGTGCCCGGTTACTAAACAGAACCACCCTCTCCTTCTTGGCCTGCAGCGGGCAAACCTCCAACGCCTGGCTGTACTTGAGGGCCGCCCCCGCAACATCCCCCGCCGAGAACCTGGCGTTCCCCTCCAGCTTCACCACCAGAGCCGCAGCCTGCTTCAGCCGAAAGTCCTCCTTAGGCAGATTCCTCTCCGACTTCATCCTCTGCCACAACCTGGAAAGCTCCTTCAGCTGGGCGATGGTTCGAGGAGGCAGATGGGCGCTCTGCATCGACAGCGCCGCGGTAGCATACTTCCGCAGTACCGCGGCCGTGATCAGCTCCCCCGCCTTCTGGTGCGACCCCAGGCTGGAGAGCTCCGCCAGGTCCACAATCGCCTCCAGCGCGGCCTCCAAGACCTGCGATCACAACAACACACCACAGCATCAGCATCAAGAGCCCCAATCACAACACCCCGCCACCCCATCTCGATGCATCACAAAAACCCACCACCGAATCAGCATCAGGAGCCCCACTCACAGCAACCCACCACACACCATCTCGATGGATCACAACAACCCACCACACCATCCCGATACATCACAACAACCCACCACACCATCTCGATGCATCACAACAACCCACCACACCATCAGCATCCAGAATGCGGAATCCGTCAGCCAAACGCAACCCATCAGCGAAAAGCACCAATCCGGAAGGAGGGGAGCGGAGAGTGTGGACCTTGAACCTGGTTTTGGAGTCCTGCAGCAGCCAGACGAGACAATCCACGGCCATGTACTGCCAGTCATCAGACGAGCGGGAGATGTTACACAGCGCCTGCACCACGCCAGGGCAATCCGCCACGAGCGGCCTCCCGACCTTCTGATGGCAGATGGTCCTCAGCAACCCGACCCCGGCCGGAGAAACCTCATTCACCAGCCCGCCCCACATGGCGGGCAGCCGGGCCAGGAACTCGCTATTGCAAATCGTGCCCAGAAACTCATCCTTGAACGCGAAGCAGTTGATGAGCTGCAAAGACCAGCACTGGAGCTGCGAGGCCCACTCCTCCGCCTTCCTAGCCTCCATCTCCGCACCCCCCATCCCCCTCGTGAGCAGATCGCAGTGGTACGGCTCCCGCTTCCCCGCCGCTTGCACGAACTGCACATACACAATGTCCAGCGCGTTCATGGCCAGCTGCACCGCCAGATCCAGCACCTCGTCGTAGGCCGCCACCCGCGGGAACGTGGAGTCGTAGGTGGCGATGTGGCCCAGAGCCCGCACCGCCACCCGCTGCTCCACCCAGGTGAGCCGCCCCCGCAGGAGCTCCAGCAGCGGGGGCACCACGGCCGCCGCCACTGCTCTTTCCGCGAAGGCCTCCACGTTCATGCAATACGAGCCCACGATGTGCGCGGCGTAGTAGGGAATGTAGACATTCTGATCCTGCGCCAGCCACCCCCGGTCCTCGATCCCCTTCCACATGAGCGCCGCCATGCATTCCAAAACCCCGAGCTCCACCAGCTCGGGGTCGTTGGGATGCGCCATCGCCCGGTTCCATATCCCGCTCACAGCAATCACCTGCCCGTCCTCCTCCCGCCCCGGCAGCTCCTTGAAGAATTTGGCCAGCCCAGAGCGCCGCTTCCCCGGGCTGGGATCCTTCATCACGCAGAAGAAGCAGCCGGGAAACAAGCACTCCTCGTCCTCGTCCCTCTCCCTCCCCTTCTCCCTCCGCCCCTGCATCTTTCACGACCCGCTTCACGACCCAGCCCCTCCCTATCCCTTCCCCCCGCGAGCCTCATGGCCTTCTCACATTGCTCTACCCATCCCCTCCCTCACACAAGCTGCGAGCCTCTCGCAACGAGGCCGCTGGGCGGGAGCGTGTCCGAGCCGTCCTGCCCTCGGGATCTTTCCTTTTTGGGAAACAACAGCATGAACACTGTATCGGACAAGACACGACCTGCTTCTCACCCAAACTCTCGTCTCCACCTTCCCAGGCAACCATCTGCGTTCACAAGATTTCCCGCTTTTAATACCTTCAAAACAATGCACATTTATGTACGAGTCATTAAAGCGGCAGCGAAGGGAACTTCAAAGCCTTGATGGGGTGGGCTTGTCAGATCTCAGATCGGGTCCTGTTCAGAATCCCTTCAATATTACAGAGGAGACAGTGCACATGGGAGTGAAAACTTTTCAATTATACTTACTCATAAGAAATTAATAAAAATAGTTTTGACGATGATTCAGATGGATAGAATTCTTCTTACACTGTCATGTCACGTGTGGTGGTGTTACTTTTTCACAAAAAAAGAATTTAGGAACGACTTAGAAAAGATTCATGGGTTTCTCCCTAGGCTATTTAGAATAGACTTATGGGTTTCTCCCTCGGTTATCATGTCTGAAGAAAACAATTCAAAAAAAGACTTGCTATAGGCTTTGTCATGTCTACAACTTTTACAATAGTGACTTCAGAACAAAAGAATTCAAAGACTACTTTGGATAGGCTTTGTCATGTCTATAACTTCTGTCACTTCACGGTGGAGTCCATTTGACTTCAACCGATGTTGTAGGCTGCTGGTGGCAAAAGCAATGCCTGGTGTGTAGACCCCTCCGATGGGCAATGTGTGTCTCTCTTGGAGTATGGTAAGGGCAGATTGAACCAAACAAATAGGTGTAGTTAGGTAACCCATACACGGGCCTCTTATGCAAGTCACAATTGCTTTATCAAATTTTGACATATCATTTGAATCCCCGTAACCTCTTCCGACGAACCACATAGTGAAGTGCTCATTCTCAATTGTTTCTTTAGAGGGTCCTTCTTTTGAGAAAAGACCAAAGGAACATAATTCAGGGTAATCCAACAAAATCCTTTTCCCCCAAGAATATTTTAGCAAATGAAACCATACTTTGAACAAGAGGCTCAAGCATAATAGTGGAAATACACTTCCAGATGCTAGATAACATCCATAATGAGCTGCCTTTATTGAATCCCATCTTTTCTTGATTAAAGACATATCAATATTCTCATCATTTCGTAATTGCAATCCAGTGGAATTTGCTGCCCATGTTGCTTGTGTTCTACGAACCACACTTGAATCTGATGTAGGGAGTTTCATTGCATACAATTTAAGTAGAGGCTCCCATTTAACAAAGCTTGGTTGTGCAGCTGGCATTCCGGGTATCTACATCAATACATGTTATTAATTACTTATTACATTATGTTCCTCAAAAGACATAAGGGCTATAACTATATTTTAATGCTATAACTTCTATTCCTTATAATGTTTGAATGTAAGTATATATCAATAAGGAATCATACAAAAAAAAACTTATAAACTAAGTAAATCTTACCTTTGGTCGAATACGCTTAGGTACACTCTTCCTAAGTGCCATTAGACTTTCAACATTGGAAAGAGACAAAACAAGTGATGCATAAGTCCCATAATTAATAAGAGCTCCTTTTCGTGGTAGTGTGGAGTTAGAACCTTTTACAATATATGAGTCCACACTATTTGCGATCCAGCCTCGTTTCACAAATTGCTTAATATTATGTTGCACTCCCGTTTCAGCCGGAATGGAATCCATACCACAAGCAGAAACAATCAAGCTCTTATTCTTCACAGCTAGCTCGTGATACTTCATCTCCATTCTCTCCATAAACTCGGGCTCTCCACATATATCTAAGTAATCAATAATTTCTGTTGCTACCACTAATTCTCCATTCTTGCTGTAAGGCCCAATACATGATATTAGTAATCTAGTTTTCTTGCATAAAGAAGCAATTGAATTGGGATTGGCTACATCAGCCTCGAAAATTGGGATTCTAGAGAGCAATGAAGAACTCCCAGCCCAAATCAATGACTCGCGCAATTTGTTCACATTTCGACCTGCTATAGCTATCTTCAACGCCTTCTCACCCCCACCATTAATGAACTTTAGAAATTCACGAACCACGTATTTTCCAGTGTACCCGGAGGCCCCCAAAATGATCACGTCGAATGGTGTGGCCATTATATTGTTGCAAATTATAATAATATATTGTATCTGCCAAAATCTTCAGGCTCTCTCTGTACGTGCATACAAGGCGTGAATGATGTAAGCAGCCAATGTATTTACTCATGCATATGTGATTGTACAACACCTTCTTACTCGTGCATATGTAATTGTACAACACCTTCACTCAAAGCTCCAATAAAATGAGCTCCTTATTGGATTTCTTCCTCCTATCTCCACCTCATTTCAAATGTGGAATATCTCCCCGATCATTAGCTCATTCCAAATATTTTAAGATTTTAAGCTCACCCAAGATATACCATGTCTTGTCAATCTTCAGCTCATCCACTATGTAGCATACTTTGCCAATCTTCACTTCATCTCCAACATGAACTATGCCTTCTCCATCTTCAACTCATCAAGCCAACGGACTATGTTTTCCCAATCTTCAGCTCATAAATGACATGCATACATAGAAAGTGACCATAATTTCTTTCACATGTGTGTGACCCTTCTTAAGAGCAGACAAATAGCTGAAAAGAGACAATGGACAACCAGAGGGAAAGAGACAATGAACAATAGGTGGGAATGAGGTGTTGAAAAATTTGTAGGAAAGAGAAGTGTGGTTCCTAACCTAGAGAAGGCGTCTTCCATGACTTCTTGTCTTCTCTTTCAATCATACCAAACTCCTCGCCTTCCAAGAATCTTCCGGTACATTCAAAATATCTACATATCTACATTTATCTACTTAGCTACCATAGACAAAATATACATAATAGTTTTCTTTTTGAATGACATCTTCACCCATATATGAATACATGAAGACCCATCGGTAAACACCATATTTAAAAAAAAAGAAATAAAATAATTTTATCCCTCATACTTTTTTATACATATACAAGAAAATATTATACACTTACCATTATATCAATTCATCATCATTTGTTTTCCAAATGAATTTATTTCATTCTCTATGTATTGGGACTAGCACATGCTATAAAGTGAAACTCTAAATTATCAGCTCATAATTGAGCTATGCTCATCGAGACCCCCTATATCTCCCCTATATCTTTATCAATACTAATATTTTCATAAAGATAATTGCAATATGTGAAGTAGGTTCACAATCATTCACTTAGTATCCATGGTTTTATTGAGACGAGGCTATCTAAAACTAGTATTGGATTGCATAATCATGGTTATGTAAATACATCAACTGGTTTTTTCCATCTCTTTTTTATAATAAAGTCCTCTTTCCCCAATACATCAACTTGCACATCCAACTACCAAATATATATATATATAGTCACCTCATAAGGGAAATATTATGCTCAAACAAGTCCAAAAACGTTTATATAACTAGAAGGAAAGCAAAAATATCAAATCGAATCCTCAAGCAAAACTACGAGGTTACTTACAACAAAAACATGAGCACCATAGTCTTCTCAATAACAACCAAAGGAGTTGTCCATTGACAGAGTGACATACATACAGTCAGGAGTTAGTAAGGACTTCATAGTCAAACCAGCTCTAAGTGAAACACTGCTAAGACGGGGTGTTACCCGACCCCTCTTGTAAGAAGGCCCTTCCGCCTAACCTACTGTAAGGCCCGGTGGGGCCCCTCTTGAAGCCCTAAGGTGCTGCCAGTTGTAAGGGATCGCTTCTTGTAATGCCCTTGTGTGGACCGCCTCTTGTAACACCCCTTCTTCGCGACCCCTCGTGAAACCCTAACATGCCGCCTGTTGTAAGGACTTGAAGGCCTAGGGTGCCTCTAGTTGTAAGTATATTTCCCCGAACCTCTTGGGGACTCGTTAAAGGCCCTGCAGACCCATTTAACACCTCCTCTAAGTATATCTCTAAAATAATAATAGTAAAATGATGTCAAAGAAATTCAATAACATAAATCAATTATTCACTTGCATATAAATAAATCTTATTGACCTCTAAGATTTGGATAATGATTACTAGCTAATTCAAAAATGCCTCTAACGGCGCAGTTGTAAGAATGCGCAAATTCATGGATGCATGCATAGGTCCTATAGGTAGTATAATTAAGAATGTATCTTGTATGTCTTTCTTGTGATTAATGTTCTGTCAAGCTTTTGGGTTTTCCTAAGAATGATGTTGAAACTGAAGTGCCCTTATGCATGTGTGGGGTTCCAAGCTAAGTTTCGAGGTGATTTTAGGACCGATGGGGTTTGAGTTTCGAGGTGGTTTTGTATGCTCTATTTAATTCAGAAAGTGTTCGGTCATAGAAATATTTATTATTTGAATAAAAATTAAAAATTAATAAACAAATCAATAAGTTATATTATGTATATAAATATAATCCTCTCAAACTATGTCCATAAATAAAAAAGTTACTGTGGTTTCGCGAAAGCACATAAATATGTACAAAGATATATGTACGTTTGCAACAGAAGAGGGGTAAGGCGGTAGGGGTAGACAACCCCCGGATCCGGACACGAGCAAAAAGTAGTTGGCTATATCAAAATGTTGCCAAGTCCCGTTCCGTTGCCCCAGGCTGGTCTGGAGCTCCCATCAACGGTGGAGTGGGTGTTGCCGGCAGCTGGGCGGTGACCTCACCGCCGATCCGCGCGTGGCAATCCGGGCATCGCGAAGTTTGCATCGGCCCGCCACACTCGCCTACGACATAGATGTGGCCGCTGGGACACTGGTACCAGTGCCCTGGACCGCCAATTTCTCGTGACACCACGGCCACGATTTCCTGAATTTGTCCCTTCCCAGCAGCCTCCTTCACGTTTCTCGCCTCCGGATTCCCTGGTTCCTCATCCAAAACTGCTTCACATATTTGCGTTGCACGATCGAACTCCTTCATTTTCGTGAGCACCGATGCCAGCTGCACCATCGCCTTCAGCGCAATGGCCGTACTTGCTGCACCATGATCACCGTTCACAGCCTCTGACGTTCAGAAAGCAGCATCTGGTGGAAAGGAGCAGTTGTTTGAACTTTGGAAATCACTGGAAGTACCTGTTGATTGCGATCTCGCCGTGGAGTGGTCCATATTCCTGATGTAGTCCGAGTCGTCCTGGGATTTAGGAATAGCTGCTTTTGATGCACGGGAGATGGCAGGGTGATGCTTGAATCGGCTTCTTGAAACCACGAAGTGCAAGTGGAACCAAGCTTTTGCGCATGCGGATTTGCCGGTTGCATAGGCACATCCAATGCCGTAGTGAGCCTCTTGCAGGCTAGGGTTGAATTTCAGTGCCTGCAGGTAGCAAGGTATGGCTTTGGCGACGTCCTGCCTGCTCAGGAATCCGTCCCCAGCTTGCAATGCTCGTAACCGTTAACTCTTCGTTTCACTGCCTCGATTTGCTGCAGTGTCTGTTTCACCACATTTGCATACCTGAGTGACCTCCTCACTGGGGTCCTGCACTCAGGGCTGCGCACAGAAACGATGTTTGGGACCTGATCGTGTACACGTGCATGAAGGTAGTATTGAAGATGGAATTTCAGTCAGGAACATGATGCTTACCACTGTTTCAGTTTGATGGCGGTCGCTGATGAAGCCGCTGTGGAGTCGGAACTCAAGTCTGGAATGGAGTCATCCTGGTCCATCCACTGGTCAATCCCTGATACCTCAAAGACGTGTTTACAGTCTTGAAGTTGCATGATCTTGTCCGTGTTTTCGAGCTCGTCCAGCCTCATTTGGGAGATGATGTCCAAGGTGTCTCCATCACAGGTTTTGCACTTGCGTGGACATGGCTCTCCACACAACCCGCTGCACCGATGCTTGCATCTTGGCAGTTTCCTGTTGCAGCGACGGTTGCATCGTGGTCTGATGCATGGCTCATGGCAGAGCAGATCACAGTGGTGATGTCTGCATTTCCAGGCGCACTTTTCCATGCAGGGACGGCATTCTTCCCCGCACTTTAGTGAGCATTTGCTGTGCACACATCTCTTCTCACAAGGCGCCTGGCAAGGGGGGCACATCTCTGAGCATCCCGCGGGACAGGAATGACCGCAGGGAAGCAAGCGTCCACATGGTTTGCGACAAGGGACGTGACAAGAACCTTGTTTGCACTCTCCACAAGTACCTGCAGCAGGAAGCCCGTTCTGAAAGGTGAGAATGGTGGTCTCTGGGCAGAATGGGAAGAACAGGGAATTCGGCTTACCTTGACATTCATGGTTGCAGCCTTCCAATATAGCTGTGCAACGAGTTTGGCATACAACTTTGCTCAGATCTTCGTGGCATTGATGTTTTTGCATATGGCCACAGGGAAGTCTGCTCTTCACCTGCTTGAGGCATTTTTCACGGCATGGCTGACCACACAAGTTCGGGCAGCTGTGACCACAGCTAAGCTGTTTTGGGCTGGGTCTCTGCACGTAAGCTGGTCCAGGGTTCTGAGCATTCCACCACTCGTTCATGACCACATGCAGAGAGGGTCCTTCTCATCAGAACTGGACATGGAGGACAGTCTGCTCCCGCATGGCAAATCTTCGCACACTTATGCTCACAGGTTGCATGTTGCCTGGAGCACCGCTTGGGCATACAATGTGGTCATGACCACCAGGATGGCACCGTCGAGGGCAAACATGGCCGCATTCTATCTGGAAGGTGCAGGGCCTGCTACAACCCCGTCCCTTACCTGAGCATAATCTGAAGCCCGTGCCACCTTGGTCATCTTCCCTGGGTGATTCGGGCAACACAGGCACAAGTGAGGACCGACAAGACCAGATTGGGAGAGCCTTCCGATCACTGTCCTCCAGACTTCACTCTTTTCAGATAGGAGCTCTGCATTTCCGAACAAGTACAAACCAATTCGAGCTCTGGATATGGCAACACATACTCTGTTGGATACGCTCAGGAACCCGATCTTGCCAGGGCCATCTTTATCCTCCAAGTGGTTGCTGCGGACCAAAGAAAGAAGAATTATGTCACTCTCTTCCCCTGAAATCATCAACGCTGCTGACTCTGGGAACTCGCTCGGAGGCTTGACTTTGCTCTTCTTCCTCTTCTTGCTCATCAAGGCCTGGTGCAACAATCTTTGCTGGCCACCTAGCTTGAATACGTGGAGTCAAGAGAGTTCTAATCTCTTGTACCTACAGACACATCTCCAAGCATTAGACAACGTATCAACCGTCATTACTGTACCTGGACCCCAAATGCTCCGAGGTTTGAGGTTAGCAGTCTTTCACCTGGCCGGAATACATACTCAAAATCGTAATGTCTGAAGCAGAGTAAGTGCCCTGGTTGAGAAGATACAGACAAAACTCCACAACAATCCTGGCTTCCTCTCTGTTCACCTTGGAACCTGTTCCTGATTCTCTGCTGGAACTCTCCTCTTCTTTGTGATCGAGAAAGAAAACGTTGTCTCTCACACCTTGAACATCTGGATACTGGGTCACACTGGTGTGGTCCCTGAGATGGGGATAGAGGGGCATTATGAGGTTTGAGATACTAGGTCTCATTCGTCTTTGCACATCCAAAGATCTGTACTCTACTCCGCTCGTGACAAGCCTTTCGAACATGGATACATCAAGCTTGTTTTTAACTGCCAACCTGTGGACTGCGACAGATGGACGTAGTTGTTGATGATCTCCTATCAGTATGAGATGCCTTGTATGAGGGCTCACACTTGCAAGGATGTGACTTTCCAGGACCTCAGCAGCTTCCTCGACTATCACTATCTCCGACTTCAGTGACACCAGCATGTCATGGTATCGGGAAGCTGCAGTGGTGGTCATGCCCACCACGTTCGCTTGTCGCAGTAGGGATAATTGGATTTCTTTCTCCACCTCCAGGCTGTTGCTGCATGCCTCTTCATACTCCTTGGAAAGTTTGTCGATATGTTCCTTAGCAGCAGTCTTCATAGCTCCGAGCCAAAGTTCGTGCAACTGCACTCGCAGTGTCCGAGGCAGTGCCCATACATCTGTGAAGTGGATGAAGTCATCCAAACCCAGTTGTTGGCGTTCTTGCTCAATCAAATGCTGCAGTATACTGTCTTCTGAGCGTGAACCATCTTCAGTTTTCTGTTCTTCTTCTGCATCAGACGAATCCATTTGCTGGAGAGTAGTTGCTTCATCATCTTCATCCGGCTCAAGGTGTGCGACGGTGTTCGGTTCAGGCGTTTCTTCCCTGTCCTCATCCTGCTCGTCAACTTGGTATTCAAATTCTGATGCGATTGATTCTGCATCAGCTGGATCCATTCGCTGGATGGTTGCTTCATCATCTGTATCCGGCTCAAGGTGTCCGAGGGTGTCATATCGGTTTTCAAGGATCAAGCCAGTCAGCTGTGTTTGGTCATTCATAGGTACCCTTGCGTTCTTACGGTTGCCCTTCTGGAAATCTCTAGGTGCCCCAGACAGCCAAATGTGGACGATGTCTGTGTCATTGAGGTTTCCTCTATTCTTGCAAACCAGCAACGACTCTATGTGCTGTGGAGCAGCGACTTCCTGTAGTGCGGTTCGATCAACAAGCATCTGCAAAAGTAAAGCATTGATTAGTACAACGCATAATACTGAGAGGCCGAACAGCATTACGAACTCGCACCTTGTTCAGGAGCGGAACGTATTTCCCGTCAATCTGATTTTGTAATGCTACTGTTGCGGTCTTTGCCTCCATAGAAGCCCGATGATGGCTGCCGTTAACATTCTTGGAGTCTCGTTGTTCAGATACAAGTTTAGCCAAACTCTGGGACTTTAGAACTTCATGCTTGCTCCGCCCTCCTATGCGAATTAAGCTGTTCTCAAACTCATGGATTCCCATCAGAAACTGGTCAAGGGCGTGATTGGTGTAGCACACCACCATAATAGGTCCACGGACATCCTCCTGATGGAGACTGCTTCCTGACTGGGCCATGGCATAGCTGGTGAGACTACTCTTCTGCTTCTTCAGATTCTCTAGCAGAATCCTGACAAGTAGCAACCCACAAACGTCTTCCCTGTCCCAGGAGGGCCTTGTATGATGGCTAGCTCCTTCGTGAGGCCGTGCTTCAGAGCCTCTCTCTGGCTGTAATCTAGAGCACATCCCTTCCACTCAGGCCAGGTTGATAGTATGTCGAAGGAATCTCTTCCAACTTCTGTCATCAACTCAGGGAAGGCCGATGCTAAACTGAACTCACCGTTCTTAGGCCTACTTGCCAGATAGCTTGGTGGCCCTACCTTGGGCTCCAAATCGATTAAGTGCTTGGTGAAAACTAGCTGCCTGCACATCTCCTCTCGTTGCAAGCTTTTGAGAACATGCGCGTATGCTTCAAAATAGGCAGAAGTTGACTCCACCATGACAAAACGCTGGCCTGGTTCGAACCAACGGCAGCAAGCTGATTCGCTCCTTGCCGAGGCTTCCGGTGATGTTGGTAGCTTTGGGATAGTGTCCTTAAAGAGGCGGATGAGCAATGTTCCCTTAGTAAGATCATCCACCGAACGCCCCGCCACCACACCCCAGAAATGTGACGCAAATTTGTCGTCGGAGAAACATAGTAGGAGCCAAACATCAACCGTTTGGCTCTGTCCCACTTAATTTGTCTCCCATCAGGAACCTTGAAGTGGACCTGAAGAGAATGAACACCAAAGTGGAAACGTTGCAGTGTGTGAATTCACTCTTGAAAGCGACGGAACAATCTCGACTATGTTGAGATGCAGCTGCATCAATATCGTACCTCGTACTGTATGCCTTCTCGACCGAATCGGACTCCAGGCCGAAAGCGAACATCCACGTAAATGCTCAGCTCCTGAGTACTGTTGTCAGCTCTCTGGCCTGCGTGGTGATTCTTATACTCGTTTATGCCTCGTCTCAAAGGCTCAATGTAATCCTCTCTCAGGAGCTGGAATTGTGTCTCGAGATACTCCACAACCGAGGTATAGCGTCTGCCAATCTGATTGATTGGTAGAGGTCTGAAACAATGTCGGATGTTTCCATTTCAGCGTCGGTGGGCAGAATTGGAATCGCCCTAAACTCCTCTCCCTACATGAGATGAGGCAGAGCAATGGATGAATCAACAGTCTGCTCACAATTTCACGACGGCAATCAAAGGGAAGAGAATTGCACTTGCTACCTGCAGGCATTTGTTTGAACATGAAACTGCCCTCAAACGCTTCAATTTCGCCCTCTGCTCCAACAATCGCGTCACATCTGCTAGGAGAGCATCCAGTTGGGGATCTCGCTGTGAAACATTTCCACCCTCGTCATTCGCTTCCACCAGCTCATCAACCACCGTCTTAATCGCATCAAGAGGAACTTCCTTCCAACCGTCCGCTGTCCGGGTCTGTATCTCCTCCACAAGTTGGACACATGCGTGTAACTGTCTCGGCCTTGGATTGCACAAGCCTTGAATGTGAGACCAAAACTGCATCATAAACGGCGATCCTAGCAGAATCCCATACATCCGATTCGTCTTGTGCCTCATCATGGAGCTCCGTATCTCCTCTTTCGTGAACAGCTCCACAATCTTTGTGACCACAGCTTCCGTCAGATCTCTTCTTTCGAGAACACTCACTAGATTCTTAAAACCGGGACTTCCTTCCGTGCCCAGCACTTCGATGTTGGTGGCCGCTGACTGCTCTATTTGGTTCTGAAGCCAGTAACGCAGCTGGGTCGAAGACAGAGCTGAAACATCTTGAACAAGTCCAGCTCGGGCCACAACATCTGGCTTCAACCCTGCCAGCCATAAATGTGACTAATAATATTTCTCTCCAAGATAAGCACGAAATCAAACATGCAAACTGAAATTCGTCGAAGACGAAAGAAGTCACAATTGCAGCTCACCTCGGCTCCTCGATCTCTAGGTGCAGCCCGACTCGACCCACCTTCATCCTCCAGGACATGCCGGTATTTACAACCCGCACCGTATCTGCATCCCCGAGTTGGAAATGCTTGCAAGGCACATTGTTGGTTCTGGTGTTACTCCCCATAGTTGTGCTATTACTCCCCATGGTCGCTCTGTGATTCCTCACGTGTACAGTCGACGTGCTGCTGCTTGATTCATGACATTGTCTCCTCCAAGGGCCCGGCATTTCGCTTTTCCCAGGCTCCAGGTCCCGGGTGTGAGTTGCACTGTTGCTCGCCGCAGCTGTGCTGTTTGCTGTGGCAGTTTGTGTATGCCGCCTCAAGGCAGAATTGCGCTTTTCCCGTCTCCGACTTCTCCATGTCAGAAAACGTTTCCCCAGCGTCCCTCTGCCGAATGCGAATGCTTGCTGTGCGTCAGGCAAATGTGAGGCGAACAAATTCGAGAGGTCTACTTGCACTCTTCGGCACCAACAGATTACGCTCCTCCCTACTCTCCACTTGGGAGGACAGGCCGTCAGCCTGTGCCGTAATATTTAAGTGGAGGATGCTTCTGGAGGGTCCAAGACCGGTCAAATCTCCAGGACAACTTAAGTGACGGCGTAACACGACTCAAGAGTTACGATCACGACTCCTCCAACCGATCTCTCTCTCACCTCTCTCCCCGACGCTTGCCACGCTCGGACGTTGAGACACCGGGATGGACGGAATACCAAACGCACGGAACGTCTGCGAGGCTGATAAGCACCGCAAGGCTCTTGGTTTCTAACCGGGAGAGCTCGTGAATGACAGATTAAACAAATTAACTGACACTTCATCCAAGACCCAATCCTCCGCGCGGCAGCAGGGGCAGGGGCAGGGACATCGGCCGCCCGGGGATGGCACACAAGGGCAGGCGCGCGGTTGACGAGGGATGGATGTCCCGTCCAAAAACCGGACGAGCTTGTCCTCCTGCTCCGTGATGACGTGGCCTTACAGGCTGTGGCTGCCCTACACACACAACCAAGAGCTGTGGCCCTACACACACAACCAAGAGCTGTGGCCCTACACACACAACCAAGAGTTGTGGCCCTACACACACAACCAAGAGCTGTTGTACGATCGCTGAGGAAGCACGTCGGTACCAATCACCAGGGGATGGCCAGAAGGCCGAGATAGTGGGTTGAGGGACCAAGCACTTGCTCTCGTATGGATTGCCATTGCATACTAAATAGAAAAATAACATATAGGGTGACTAAGGCATCCTTTCACATGCCTATGTTAGGGCTCGCCTTGCAACTTGTAAAAGTCCACATTTCCCCATAGTTGGCACAGTCCCTTGATGCACGACTTCGTATGCTTGAGCATTCATGGCTTGTCCAAACTCCAAGAAGCCGAAAGAAACCCCCAACACTTGGCACACCGGTCTAAGGCTTATCTAGATCCTCATCCCCATAATGCACACTACCTATATTGAAAGCTACGAGATTCTCGGGAGGGTTCTATGGTGGGGTACACACCGACACTCCATTTACCAACCTCCTTCCATGCGGCTCCACATCACGCGGTTTCCGCCTTCCCTCCACCTCCTTTGCCCATTACCACTCCTAGTCGGCTATCACCCTTGCCCACTCCCGGGCACCAGAGCTTGTTGTCCAGCTTATTGACGGAGTAATGGGACCAAGTGGGCAAGATCCCATCAAAGAGATGTTTGACATCTCTTTGATCTGATCTTGCCCAAATGATGGGACATGTTGGATAGCTAAATCGAACGGATGGATAACTCACCAAATGTTATCATCTCCTTCCTTATCCCTTGAAATCCAGCCCCAAAAGTATTTTACTCTTCTTTCTCCCTTGGTGATTGGCCTTAAACAACCAAACTCCCTTGTGGAGACCTCATTCCTCTTCTTGGACTTGGGCTTCTTCTTCTTCTTGGCCTCAAGCCTTGGGACTTGGCCTCTTCTTGTGCCTTGGGTCCTTTCTTTTGGCCTCAAGCGTTGGGACTTAAGCCTCTCCTTTGGCCTTAGGCCCCTCTCTAAGCCTCAAGCCTTGGGACTTGGGCCTCTCCTTTAGCCTTGGTCCCCTTTTGTCTTGGCCTCTAGCATTGGGCACACTCTTCAAGCTCCACTTTGCTTTAGAGCTGTCCCTTGCCTACTTGCCTAATGAGCTAAGCATAGCCTAGCATCACCTTAGCAAGCCTAGCATCACCTTAGCAAGCCTAGCATCTCCTTAGCAAGCCTAGCATACTTAGCACACTAAGCCTAGCACGGCCTAGCATCGCCTAGCACACTTAGCACACTTAGCACACTAGCACACCTAACAAGCCTAGCACAATAAGTCTTGCATGGCCTAGCATCAGCCGCAGATACCTAGTTCCCCCGAATCAAAAACAAATCAGCACGGAGAGAAACCCCATTGAGGAGGGTATAAGGGCGCTCTCTGTACAAAAGAACCTACTCTCCTTAACCACTGAGAACATAACGTCAATGCGTTGTGCACAAAACAGGTAGAGTAGGTCCCAAAGGCGTCAAGGGGCCCCATGCTCGGGAGAGAGGAGATCAATGGTTGGACCAACCCGACGGAAATGCATCATAGTGGAAAAAGTTGCAAATGGCGGACATATGATGAAGGGTCGTGCTAGGAGCAGGAACCCGCGCCCTCAGCAGGCAAGAGCGAGGCTCGAGAGGGCCGTGGAATAGAGGAATCTTAGAGAAGGGCCATCTGTGACTGCGCATAATGCTTCTCCAGGAGGGAGGCTTGGAGGTCGCGAAGCCCAACCTTGGGGAGTGAGGAGAAAAGAAGCATGGCGGCCCTAGCCTTGTAGGAAAGAAATCCCCTACCAAGCCGCAAGGAAACCTGCAAAGGAAAAGAGCCTTCCTCAACGCCCGAGGCAACAGCCTCTAAGATGTGAGCATCCCAGATCAAGAAACGGGAGGCTAAGATGGGGGCAAAGAGAGCCCAGCTCCCAAGGAAAATCGTCGGCGTATAGACCGCCGTGGCCAGGAGCTCGGTGCCACCAAAAGCAACAGGGAAGGAGGTAGGGATGCCTACCGCCTCGCTAGATCCCCAACGCCACTATATATATATATATCTTTGGTGGGAGGATGTGCAAGTTGATGTGTTTACATAACCATGATTGTGCAATCCAATACTAGTTTAAGACAACCTCATCTCAATATAATTCATGAATATTAAGTGAATGATTATGAACCTACTTCACAAATTGCAACTAAGTTTATGAAAATATTAGTATTGATAAAGATATGGGGGAGATTGGTGCTTCTCTAGCTTAGGTCTCGATGACCATAGCTCGATTATGAGCTAATAATTTAGAGTTTCACTTTATAGCATGAATCCAATATATAGAAAAAGAAATAAATTCACATGGAAAAAATGATCATGAATTGACATAATGATAAGTGTATAATATCTTCATGTATATGTACAAAAATATTATGCGTGATAGCATTATTTTATTCCTTTTTTCTTTAAATCATGTTTACGGATGGTTCTTCATGTATCCATATATGGGTGAAGATAGGCGTCATTCAAAAAGAAAAAAGGAATAAAATAATGCTATCACGCGATAATATTTTTGTACATATACATGAAGATATTTCCACATTTGAAGCGAGGTGAAGATAGGAGGAATAAATCCAATTCTGAGCTCATTATATATTGGAGCTTTGAGGAGGTGCTACATTACATAGGAGTAAATGATACATTGGCTACTTAGATCATTCACTTAATATTCATGAATTGACATAATGATAAGTGTATAATATCTTCATGTATATGTACAAAAATATTATGCGTGATAGCATTATTTTATTCCTTTTTTCTTTAAATCATGTTTACGGATGGTTCTTCATGTATCCATATATGGGTGAAGATAGGCGTCATTCAAAAAGAAAACTATTATGTATATTTTATCTATGGCGACTAGGTAGACAAGTAAGAAGAATGTGGGTACTAAGTAGATATTTTGCATGTCTTGGAAGATTCTTGGAAGACCAAGAGTTTGGTCGATTGAAAGAGAAGATAAGAAGTCATGAAAGACGCCTTCTCTAGGTTAGGAACTAGAAATCGCTCACCTACAAATTTATCATTATCTCATTCCCACCCGTTGTTCATAGTCGCTTTTGATTGTCCATTGTCTCTTTTAATCTATTTGTCCGCTCCTAATAGGTGTTACATGCATGTGAAAGAAATAAATTCACATGGAAAAAATGATCATGAATTGACATAATGATAAGTGTATAATATCTTCATGTATCCATATATGGGTGAAGATAGGCGTCATTCAAAAAGAAATAAATTCACATGGAAAAAAAATGATCATGAATTATATTGAGATGAGGCTTTTAAACTAGTATTGGATTGCACAATCATGGTTATGTAAATACATCAACTGGTTTTTCCATCTCTTTTATAATAAAGTCCTCTTTCCCCAATACATCAACTTGCACATCCAACTACCAAATATATATATATATAGTCACTCATAAGGGAAATATTATGCTCAAACAAGTCCAAAAGCGTTTATATAACTAGAAGGAAAGCAAAAATATCAAATCGAATCCTCAAGCAAAACTACGAGGTTACTTACAACAAAAACATGAGCACCATAGTCTTCTCAATAACAACCAAAGGAGTTGTCCATTGACAGTGACATACATACATACCGAGTTAGTAAGGACTTCATAGTCAAACCACTCTAAGTGAAACATGCTAAGACGGTGTTACCCGACCCTCTTGTAAGAAGGCCCTTCCGCCTAACCCACTGTAAGGTGGGCCCTCTTGCCCCAAGGTGCTGCTGTAAGGGATCGCTTCTTGTAATGCCCTTGTGGACCGCCTCTTGTAACACCCCTTCACCGTGAAACCCTAACATGCCGCCTTGTAAGGACTTGAAGGCCTAGGTGCCTCTAGTTGTAAGTATATTTCCGAACCTCTTGGGGACTCGTTAAAGGCCCCCCACCCATTTAACACCTCCTCTAAGTATATCTCTAAAATAATAATAGTAAAATGATGTCAAAGAAATTCAATAACATAAATCAATTATTCACTTGCATATAATAAATCTTATTGACCTCTAAGATTTGGATAATGATTACTAGCTAATTCAAAATGCCTCTAACTACAGCTTGTAAGAATGCGCAAATTCATGGATGCATGCATAGGTCCTATAGGTAGTATATTAAGAATGTATCTTGTATGTCTTTCTTGTGATTAATGTTACGTCAAGCTTTTGGGTTTTCCTAAGAATGATGTTGAAACCAAGTGCCCTTATGCATGTGTGGGGTTCCAAGCTAAGTTTCGAGGTGATTTTAGGAATGGGGTTTGAGTTTCGAGGTGGTTTTGTATGCTCTATTTAATTCAAAGTGTTCGGTCATAGAAATATTTATTATTTGAATAAAATTAAAAATTAATAAACAAATCAATAAGTTATATTATGTATATAAATATAATCCTCTCAAACTATGTCCATAAATAAAAAGTTACTGTGGTTTCGAAAGCACATAAATATGTACAAAGATATATATATATATAGTCACCTCATAAGGAAATATTATGCTCAAACAAGTCCAAAAAGCTTATATAACTAGAAGGAAAGCAAAAATATCAAATCAATCCTCAAGCAAAACTACGAGGTTACTTACAACAAAAACATGAGCACCATAGTCTTCTCAATAACAACCAAAGGAGTTGTCCATTGAGTGACATACATACATGAGTTAGTAAGGACTTCATAGTCAAACCACTCTAAGTGAAACCGCTAAGACGGTGTTACCCGACCCTCTTGTAAGAAGGCCCTTCCGCCTAACCTACTGTAAGGCCCGGTGGGGCCCCTCTTGAAGCCCTAAGGTGCTGCCAGTTGTAAGGGATCGCTTCTTGTAATGCCCTTGTGTGCCATCCCCGGCGGCCGATGTCCCTGCCCCTGCCCCTGCTGCCGCGCGGAGGATTGGGTCTTGGATGAAGTGTCAGTTAATTTGTTTAATCTGTCATTCACGAGCTCTCCCGGTTAGAAACCAAGAGCCTTGCGGTGCTTATCAGCCTCGCAGACGTTCCGTGCGTTTGGTATTCCGTCCATCCCGGTGTCTCAACGTCCGAGCGTGTGGCAAGCGTCGGGGGAGAGGTGAGAGAGAGATCGGTTGGAGGAGTCGTGATCGTAACTCTTGAGTCGGTTACGCCGTCACTGTTGTCCTGGAGATTTGACCGGTCTTGGACCCTCCAGAAGCATCCTCCACTTAAATATTACGGCACAGGCTGACGGCCTGTCCTCCCAAGTGGAGAGTAGGGAGGAGCGTAATCTGTTGGTGCCGAAGAGTGCAAGTAGACCTCTCGAATTTGTTCGCCTCACATTTGCCTGACGCACAGCAAGCATTCGCATTCGGCAGAGGGGACGCTGGGGAAACGTTTTCTGACATGGAGAAGTCGGAGACGGGGAAAAGCGCAATTCTGCCTTGGAGGCGGCATACACAAACTGCCACAGCAAACAGCACAGCTGCGGCGAGCAACAGTGCAACTCACACCCGGGACCTGGAGCCTGGGAAAAGCGAAATGCCGGGCCCTTGGAGGAGACAATGTCATGAATCAAGCAGCAGCACGTCGACTGTACACGTGAGGAATCACAGAGCGACCATGGGGAGTAATAGCACAACTATGGGGAGTAACACCAGAACCAACAATGTGCCTTGCAAGCATTTCCAACTCGGGGGATGCAGATACGGTGCGGGTTGTAAATACCGGCATGTCCTGGAGGATGAAGGTGGGTCGAGTCGGGCTGCACCTAGAGATCGAGGAGCCCGAGGTGAGCTGCAATTGCGACTTCTTTCGTCTTCGACGAATTTCAGTTTGCATGTTTGATTTCGTGCTTATCTTGGAGAGAAATATTATTAGTCACATTTATGGCTGGCAGGGTTGAAGCCAGATGTTGTGGCCCGAGCTGGACTTGTTCAAGATGTTTCAGCTCTGTCTTCGACCCAGCTGCGTTACTGGCTTCAGAACCAAATAGAGGCAGTCAGCGGCCACCAACATCGAAGTGCTGGGCACGGAAGGAAGTCCCGGTTTTAAGAATCTAGTGAGTGTTCTCGAAAGAAGAGATCTGACGGAAGCTGTGGTCACAAAGATTGTGGAGCTGTTCACGAAAGAGGAGATACGGAGCTCCATGATGAGGCACAAGACGAATCGGATGTATGGGATTCTGCTAGGATCGCCGTTTATGATGCAGTTTTGGTCTCACATTCAAGGCTTGCAATCCAAGGCCGAGACAGTTACGCATGTGTCCAACTTGTGGAGGAGATACAGACCGGACAGCGGACGGTTGAAGGAAGTTCCTCTTGATGCGATTAAGACGGTGGTTGATGAGCTGGTGGAAGAAGGAATGACGAGGGTGGAAATGTTTCACAGCGAGATCCCCAACTGGATGCTCCTAGCAGATGTGACGCGATTGTTGGAGCAGAGGGCGAAATTGAAGCGTTTGAGGGCAGTTTCATGTTCAAACAAATGCCTGCAGGTAGCAAGTGCAATTCTCTTCCCTTTGATTGCCGTCGTGAAATTGTGAGCAGACTGTTGATTCATCCATTGCTCTGCCTCATCTCATGTAGGGAGAGGAGTTTAGGGCGATTCCAATTCTGCCCACTGACGCTGAAATGGAAACATCCGACATTGTTTCAGACCTCTACCAATCAATCAGATTGGCAGACGCTATACCTCGGTTGTGGAGTATCTCGAGACACAATTCCAGCTCCTGAGAGAGGATTACATTGAGCCTTTGAGACGAGGCATAAACGAGTATAAGAATCACCACGCAGGCCAGAGAGCTGACAACAGTACTCAGGAGCTGAGCATTTACGTGGATGTTCGCTTTCGGCCTGGAGTCCGATTCGGTCGAGAAGGCATACAGTACGAGGTACGATATTGATGCAGCTGCATCTCAACATAGTCGAGATTGTTCCCGTGTCGCTTTCAAGAGTGAATTCACACTGCAACGTTTCCACTTTGGTGTTCATTCTCTTCAGGTCCACTTCAAGGTTCCTGATGGGAGACAAATTAGTGGGACAGAGCCAAACGGTTGATGTTTGGCTCCTACTATGTTTCTCCGACGACAAATTTGCGTCACATTTGTGGTGGCGGGGCGTTCGGTGGATGATCTTACTAAGGGAACATTGCTCATCCGCCTCTTTAAGGACACTATCCCAAAGCTACCAACATCACCGGAAGCCTCGGCAAGGAGCGAATCAGCTTGCTGCCGTTGGTTGAACCAGGCCAGCGTTTTGTCATGGTGGAGTCAACTTCTGCCTATTTTGAAGCATACGCGCATGTTCTCAAAAGCTTGCAACGAGAGGAGATGTGCAGGCAGCTAGTTTTCACCAAGCACTTAATCGATTTGGAGCCCAAGGTAGCCACCAAGCTATCTGGCAAGTAGGCCTAAGAACGGTGAGTTCAGTTTAGCATCGGCCTTCCCTGAGTTGATGACAGAAGTTGGAAGAGATTCCTTCGACATACTATCAACCTGGCCTGAGTGGAAGGGATGTGCTCTAGATTACAGCCAGAGAGAGGCTCTGAGCACGGCCTCACGAAGGAGCTAGCCATCATACAAGGCCCTCCTGGGACAGGGAAGACGTTTGTGGGTTGCTACTTGTCAGGATTCTGCTAGAGAATCTGAAGAAGCAGAAGAGTAGTCTCACCAGCTATGCCATGGCCCAGTCAGGAAGCAGTCTCCATCAGGAGGATGTCCGTGGACCTATTATGGTGGTGTGCTACACCAATCACGCCCTTGACCAGTTTCTGATGGGAATCCATGAGTTTGAGAACAGCTTAATTCGCATAGGAGGGCGGAGCAAGCATGAAGTTCTAAAGTCCCAGAGTTTGGCTAAACTTGTATCTGAACAACGAGACTCCAAGAATGTTAACGGCAGCCATCATCGGGCTTCTATGAGGCAAAGACCGCAACAGTAGCATTACAAAATCAGATTGACGGAAATACGTTCCGCTCCTGAACAAGGTGCGAGTTCGTAATGCTGTTCGGCCTCTCAGTATTATGCGTTGTACTAATCAATGCTTTACTTTTGCAGATGCTTGTTGATCGAACCGCACTACAGGAAGTCGCTGCTCCACAGCACATAGAGTCGTTGCTGGTTTGCAAGAATAGAGGAAACCTCAATGACACAGACATCGTCCACATTTGGCTGTCTGGGGCACCTAGAGATTTCCAGAAGGGCAACCATGAACGCAAGGGTACCTATGAATGACCAAACACAGCTGACTGGCTTGATCCTTGAAAACCGATATGACACCCTCGGACACCTTGAGCCGGATACAGATGATGAAGCAACCATCCAGCGAATGGATCCAGCTGATGCAGAATCAATCGCATCAGAATTTGAATACCAAGTTGACGAGCAGGATGAGGACAGGGAAGAAACGCCTGAACCGAACACCGTCGCACACCTTGAGCCGGATGAAGATGATGAAGCAACTACTCTCCAGCAAATGGATTCGTCTGATGCAGAAGAAGAACAGAAAACTGAAGATGGTTCACGCTCAGAAGACAGTATACTGCAGCATTTGATTGAGCAAGAACGCCAACAACTGGGTTTGGATGACTTCATCCACTTCACAGATGTATGGGCACTGCCTCGGACACTGCGAGTGCAGTTGCACGAACTTTGGCTCAGAGCTATGAAGACTGCTGCTAAGGAACATATCGACAAACTTTCCAAGGAGTATGAAGAGGCATGCAGCAACAGCCTGGAGGTGGAGAAAGAATCCAATTATCCCCTGCGACAAGCGACGTGGTGGGCATGACCACCACTGCAGCTTCCGATACCATGACATGCTGGTGTCACTGAAGTCGGAGATAGTGATAGTCGAGGAAGCTGCTGAGGTCCTGGAAAGTCACATCCTTGCAAGTGTGAGCCCTCATACAAGGCATCTCATACTGATAGGAGATCATCAACAACTACGTCCATCTGTCGCAGTCCACAGGTTGGCAGTTAAAACAAGCTTGATGTATCCATGTTCGAAAGGCTTGTCACGAGCGGAGTAGAGTACAGATCTTTGGATGTGCAAAGACGAATGAGACCTAGTATCTCAAACCTCATAATGCCCCTCTATCCCCATCTCAGGGACCACACCAGTGTGACCCAGTATCCAGATGTTCAAGGTGTGAGAGACAACGTTTTCTTTCTCGATCACAAAGAAGAGGAGAGTTCCAGCAGAGAATCAGGAACAGGTTCCAAGGTGAACAGAGAGGAAGCCAGGATTGTTGTGGAGTTTTGTCTGTATCTTCTCAACCAGGGCACTTACTCTGCTTCAGACATTACGATTTTGAGTATGTATTCCGGCCAGGTGAAAGACTGC
Source organism: Anthoceros angustus (assembly GCA_010909165.1). Taxonomy (NCBI): domain Eukaryota; kingdom Viridiplantae; phylum Streptophyta; class Anthocerotopsida; order Anthocerotales; family Anthocerotaceae; genus Anthoceros; species Anthoceros angustus. Next base: position 1,495,581 of record MU008163.1, read on the forward strand.
TAACCTCAAACCTCGGAGCATTTGGGGTCCAGGTACAGTAATGACGGTTGATACGTTGTCTAATGCTTGGAGATGTGTCTGTAGGTACAAGAGATTAGAACTCTCTTGACTCCACGTATTCAAGCTAGGTGGCCAGCAAAGATTGTTGCACCAGGCCTTGATGAGCAAGAAGAGCAAAGTCAAGCCTCCGAGCGAGTTCCCAGAGTCAGCAGCGTTGATGATTTCAGGGAGAGTGACATAATTCTTCTTTCTTTGGTCCGCAGCAACCACTTGGAGGATAAAGATGGCCCTGGCAAGATCGGGTTCCTGAGCGTATCCAACAGAGTATGTGTTGCCATATCCAGAGCTCGAATTGGTTTGTACTTGTTCGGAAATGCAGAGCTCCTATCTGAAAAGAGTGAAGTCTGGAGGACAGTGATCGGAAGGCTCTCCCAATCTGGTCTTCCTCACTTGTGCCTGTGTTGCCCGAATCACCCAGGGAAGATGACCAAGGTGGCACGGGCTTCAGATTATGCTCAGGTAAGGGACGGGGTTGTAGCAGGCCCTGCACCTTCCAGATAGAATGCGGCCATGTTTGCCCTCGACGGTGCCATCCTGGTGGTCATGACCACATTGTATGCCCAAGCGGTGCTCCAGGCAACATGCAACCTGTGAGCATAAGTGTGCGAAGATTTGCCATGCGGGAGCAGACTGTCCTCCATGTCCAGTTCTGATGAGAAGGACCCTCTCTGCATGTGGTCATGAACGAGTGGTGGAATGCTCAGAACCCCTGGACCAGCTTACGTGCAGAGACCCAGCCCAAAACAGCTTAGCTGTGGTCACAGCTGCCCGAACTTGTGTGGTCAGCCATGCCGTGAAAATGCCTCAAGCAGGTGAAGAGCAGACTTCCCTGTGGCCATATGCAAAAACATCAATGCCACGAAGATCTGAGCAAAGTTGTATGCCAAACTCGTTGCACAGCTATATTGGAAGGCTGCAACCATGAATGTCAAGGTAAGCCGAATTCCCTGTTCTTCCCATTCTGCCCAGAGACCACCATTCTCACCTTTCAGAACGGGCTTCCTGCTGCAGGTACTTGTGGAGTGCAAACAAGGTTCTTGTCACGTCCCTTGTCGCAAACCATGTGGACGCTTGCTTCCCTGCGGTCATTCCTGTCCCGCGGGATGCTCAGAGATGCCCCTGCCAGGCGCCTGTGAGAGAGATGTGTGCAGCAAATGCTCACTAAAGTGCGGGGAAGAATGCCGTCCCTGCATGGAAAAGTGCGCCTGGAAATGCAGACATCACCACTGTGATCTGCTCTGCCATGAGCCATGCATCAGACCACGATGCAACTGTCGCTGCAACAGGAAACTGCCAAGATGCAAGCATCGGTGCAGCGGGTTGTGTGGAGAGCCATGTCCACGCAAGTGCAAAACCTGTGATGGAGACACCTTGGACATCATCTCCCAAATGAGGCTGGACGAGCTCGAAAACACGGACAAGATGCAACTTCAAGACTGTAAACACGTCTTTGAGGTATCAGGGATTGACCAGTGGATGGACCAGGATGACTCCATTCCAGACTTGAGTTCCGACTCACAGCGGCTTCATCAGCGACCGCCATCAAACTGAAACAGTGGTAAGCATCATGTTCCTGACTGAAATTCCATCTTCAATACTACCTTCATGCACGTGTACACGATCAGGTCCCAAACATCGTTTCTGTGCGCAGCCCTGAGTGCAGGACCCCAGTGAGGAGGTCACCAGGTATGCAAATGTGGTGAAACAGACACTGCAGCAAATCGAGGCAGTGAAACGAAGAGTTAACGGTTACGAGCATTGCAAGCTGGGGACGGATTCCTGAGCAGGCAGGACGTCGCCAAAGCCATACCTTGCTACCTGCAGGCACTGAAATTCAACCCTAGCCTGCAAGAGGCTCACTACGGCATTGGATGTGCCTATGCAACCGGCAAATCCGCATGCGCAAAAGCTTGGTTCCACTTGCACTTCGTGGTTTCAAGAAGCCGATTCAAGCATCACCCTGCCATCTCCCGTGCATCAAAAGCAGCTATTCCTAAATCCCAGGACGACTCGGACTACATCAGGAATATGGACCACTCCACGGCGAGATCGCAATCAACAGGTACTTCCAGTGATTTCCAAAGTTCAAACAACTGCTCCTTTCCACCAGATGCTGCTTTCTGAACGTCAGAGGCTGTGAACGGTGATCATGGTGCAGCAAGTACGGCCATTGCGCTGAAGGCGATGGTGCAGCTGGCATCGGTGCTCACGAAAATGAAGGAGTTCGATCGTGCAACGCAAATATGTGAAGTAGGTTCACAATCATTCACTTAGTATCCATGGTTTTATTGAGACGAGGCTATCTAAAACTAGTATTGGATTGCATAATCATGGTTATGTAAATACATCAAGTTTTTCCATCTCTTTTATAATAAAGTCCTCTTTCCCCAATACATCAACTTGCACATCCAACTACCAAATATATATATATATAGTCACCTCATAAGGGAAATATTATGCTCAAACAAGTCCAAAAAGCTTATATAACTAGAAGGAAAGCAAAAATATCAAATCAGATCCTCGCAAAACTACGAGGTTACTTACAACAAAAACATGAGCACCATAGTCTTCTCAATAACAACCAAAGGAGTTGTCCATTGACAGTGACATACATGCAATGGAGTTAGTAAGGACTTCATAGTCAAACCACTCTAAGTGAAACATCGCTAAGGCGGTGTTACCCACCCTCTTGTAAGAAGGCCCTTCCGCCTAACCCACTGTGGCCGGTGGGGGCCCTCTTGAAGCCCTAAGGTGCCATGTAAGGATCGCCTTGTAATGCCCTTGTGTGGACCGCCTCTTGTAACACCCTTCTTCACCGTGAAACCCTAACATGCACTGTAAGGACTTGAAGGCCTAGGGTGCCTCTAGTTGTAAGTATATTTCCTAACCTCTTGGGGACTCGTTAAAAGGCCTAGGACCCATTTAACACCTCCTCTAAGTATATCTCTAAAATAATAATAGTAAAATGATGTCAAAGAAATTCAATAACATAAATCAATTATTCACTTGCATATAAATAAATCTTATTGACCTCTAAGATTTGGATAATGATTACTAGCTAATTCAAAATGCCTCTAACGGCCTTGTAAGAATCTTAAATTCATGGATGCATGCATAGGTCCTATAGGTAGTATAATTAAGAATGTATCTTGTATGTCTTTCTTGTGATTAATGTTACCTCAAGCTTTTGGGTTTTCCTAAGAATGATGTTGGCGAAAGTGCCCTTATGCATGTGTGGGGTTCCAAGCTAAGTTTCGAGGTGATTTTAGGACCGATGGGGTTTGAGTTTCGAGGTGGTTTTGTATGCTCTATTAATTCGAGAAAGTGTTCGGTCATAGAAATATTTATTATTTGAATAAAATTAAAAATTAATAAACAAATCAATAAGTTATATTATGTATATAAATATAATCCTCTCAAACTATGTCCATAAATAAAAAGTTACTGTGGTTTCATGAAAGCACATAAATATGTACAAAGATATATGTACGTTTGCAACAGAAGAGGGTAAGGCGGTAGGGGTGACAACCCCGGATCCGGACACGAGCAAAAAGTAGTTGGCTATATCAAAATGTTGCCAAGTCCCGTTCCGTTGCCCCAGGCTGGTCTGGAGCTCCCATCAACGGTGGAGTGGGTGTTGCCGGCAGCTGGGCGGTGACCTCACCGCCGATCCGCGTGGCAATCCGGGCATCGCGAAGTTTGCATCGGCCCGCCACACTCGCCTACGACATAGATGTGGCTGCTGGGACACTGGTACCAGTGTCCCAGCGGCCCACATCTATGTCGTAGGCGAGTGTGGCGGGCCGATGCAAACTTCGCGATGCCCGGATTGCCACGCGGATCGGCGGTGAGGTCACCGCCCAGCTGCCGGCAACACCCACTCCACCGTTGATGGGAGCTCCAGACCAGCCTGGGGCAACGGAACGGGACTTGGCAACATTTTGATATAGCCAACTACTTTTTGCTCGTGTCCGGATCCGGGGTTGTCTACCCTACCGCCTTACCCTCTTCTGTTGCAAACGTACATATATCTTTGTACATATTATGCTTTCATGAAACCACAGTAACTTTTTATTTATGGACATAGTTTGAGAGGATTATATTTATATACATAATATAACTTATTGATTTGTTTATTAATTTTAATTTTTATTCAAATAATAAATATTTCTATGACCGAACACTTTCGAATTAAATAGAGCATACAAAACCACCTGAAACTCAAACCCCATCGGTCCTAAAATCACCTCGAAACTTAGCTTGGAACCCCACACATGCATAAGGGCACTTGGTTTCAACATCATTCTTAGGAAAACCCAAAAGCTTAGGTAACATTAATCACAAGAAAGACATACAAGATACATTCTTAATACTACCTATAGGACCTATGCATCCATGAATTTGATTCTTACAAGCTACGTAGTTAGCATTTTGAATTAGCTAGTAATCATTATCCAAATCTTAGAGGTCAATAAGATTTATTTATGCATGCATAGGTCCTATAGGTAGTATAATTAAGAATGTATCTTGTATGTCTTTCTTGTGATTAATGTTACATCAAGCTTTTGGGTTTTCCTAAGAATGATGTTGAAACCAAGTGCCCTTATGCATGTGTGGGGTTCCAAGCTAAGTTTCGAGGTGATTTTAGGACCGATGGGGTTTGAGTTTCGAGGTGGTTTTGTATGCTCTATTTAATTCAGAAAGTGTTCGGTCATAGAAATATTTATTATTTGAATAAAATTAAAAATTAATAAACAAATCAATAAGTTATATTATGTATATAAATATAATCCTCTCAAACTATGTCCATAAATAAAAAGTTACTGTGGTTTCATGAAAGCACATAAATATGTACAAAGATATATGTACGTTTGCAACAGAAGAGGGGTAAGGCGGTAGGGGTAGACAACCCCCGGATCCGGACACGAGCAAAAAGTAGTTGGCTATATCAAAATGTTGCCAAGTCCCGTTCCGTTGCCCCAGGCTGGTCTGGAGCTCCCATCAACGGTGGAGTGGGTGTTGCCGGCAGCTGGGCGGTGACCCTCACCGCCGATCCGCGCGTGGCAATCCGGGCATCGCGAAGTTTGCATCGGCCCGCCACACTCGCCTACGACATAGATGTGGCCGCTGGGACACTGGTACCAGTGCCCTGGACCGCCAATTTCTCGTGACACCACGGCCACGATTTCCTGAATTTGTCCCTTCCCAGCAGCCTCCTTCACGTTTCTCGCCTCCGGATTCCCTGGTTCCTCATCCAAAACTGCTTCACATATTTGCGTTGCACGATCGAACTCCTTCATTTTCGTGAGCACCGATGCCAGCTGCACCATCGCCTTCAGCGCAATGGCCGTACTTGCTGCACCATGATCACCGTTCACAGCCTCTGACGTTCAGAAAGCAGCATCTGGTGGAAAGGAGCAGTTGTTTGAACTTTGGAAATCACTGGAAGTACCTGTTGATTGCGATCTCGCCGTGGAGTGGTCCATATTCCTGATGTAGTCCGAGTCGTCCTGGGATTTAGGAATAGCTGCTTTTGATGCACGGGAGATGGCAGGGTGATGCTTGAATCGGCTTCTTGAAACCACGAAGTGCAAGTGGAACCAAGCTTTTGCGCATGCGGATTTGCCGGTTGCATAGGCACATCCAATGCCGTAGTGAGCCTCTTGCAGGCTAGGGTTGAATTTCAGTGCCTGCAGGTAGCAAGGTATGGCTTTGGCGACGTCCTGCCTGCTCAGGAATCCGTCCCCAGCTTGCAATGCTCGTAACCGTTAACTCTTCGTTTCACTGCCTCGATTTGCTGCAGTGTCTGTTTCACCACATTTGCATACCTGAGTGACCTCCTCACTGGGGTCCTGCACTCAGGGCTGCGCACAGAAACGATGTTTGGGACCTGATCGTGTACACGTGCATGAAGGTAGTATTGAAGATGGAATTTCAGTCAGGAACATGATGCTTACCACTGTTTCAGTTTGATGGCGGTCGCTGATGAAGCCGCTGTGGAGTCGGAACTCAAGTCTGGAATGGAGTCATCCTGGTCCATCCACTGGTCAATCCCTGATACCTCAAAGACGTGTTTACAGTCTTGAAGTTGCATGATCTTGTCCGTGTTTTCGAGCTCGTCCAGCCTCATTTGGGAGATGATGTCCAAGGTGTCTCCATCACAGGTTTTGCACTTGCGTGGACATGGCTCTCCACACAACCCGCTGCACCGATGCTTGCATCTTGGCAGTTTCCTGTTGCAGCGACGGTTGCATCGTGGTCTGATGCATGGCTCATGGCAGAGCAGATCACAGTGGTGATGTCTGCATTTCCAGGCGCACTTTTCCATGCAGGGACGGCATTCTTCCCCACTTTAGTGAGCATTTGCTGTGCACACATCTCTTCTCACAAGGCGCCTGGCAAGGGGGGCACATCTCTGAGCATCCCGTGGGACAGGAATGACCGCAGGGAAGCAAGCGTCCACATGGTTTGCGACAAGGGACGTGACAAGAACCTTGTTTGCACTCTCCACAAGTACCTGCAGCAGGAAGCCCGTTCTGAAAGGTGAGAATGGTGGTCTCTGGGCAGAATGGGAAGAACAGGGAATTCGGCTTACCTTGACATTCATGGTTGCAGCCTTCCAATATAGCTGTGCAACGAGTTTGGCATACAACTTTGCTCAGATCTTCGTGGCATTGATGTTTTTGCATATGGCCACAGGGAAGTCTGCTCTTCACCTGCTTGAGGCATTTTTCACGGCATGGCTGACCACACAAGTTCGGGCAGCTGTGACCACAGCTAAGCTGTTTTGGGCACGGGTCTCTGCACGTAAGCTGGTCCAGGGGTTCTGAGCATTCCACCACTCGTTCATGACCACATGCAGAGAGGGTCCTTCTCATCAGAACTGGACATGGAGGACAGTCTGCTCCCGCATGGCAAATCTTCGCACACTTATGCTCACAGGTTGCATGTTGCCTGGAGCACCGCTTGGGGCATACAATGTGGTCATGACCACCAGGATGGCACCGTCGAGGGCAAACATGGCCGCATTCTATCTGGAAGGTGCAGGGCCTGCTACAACCCCCGTCCCTTACCTGAGCATAATCTGAAGCCCGTGCCACCTTGGTCATCTTCCCTGGGTGATTCGGGCAACACAGGCACAAGTGAGGACCGACAAGACCAGATTGGGAGAGCCTTCCGATCACTGTCCTCCAGACTTCACTCTTTTCAGATAGGAGCTCTGCATTTCCGAACAAGTACAAACCAATTCGAGCTCTGGATATGGCAACACATACTCTGTTGGATACGCTCAGGAACCCGATCTTGCCAGGGCCATCTTTATCCTCCAAGTGGTTGCTGCGGACCAAAGAAAGAAGAATTATGTCACTCTCTTCCCCTGAAATCATCAACGCTGCTGACTCTGGGAACTCGCTCGGAGGCTTGACTTTGCTCTTCTTCCTCTTCTTGCTCATCAAGGCCTGGTGCAACAATCTTTGCTGGCCACCTAGCTTGAATACGTGGAGTCAAGAGAGTTCTAATCTCTTGTACCTACAGACACATCTCCAAGCATTAGACAACGTATCAACTGTCATTACTGTACCTGGACCCCAAATGCTCCGAGGTTTGAGGTTAGCAGTCTTTCACCTGGCCGGAATACATACTCAAAATCGTAATGTCTGAAGCAGAGTAAGTGCCCTGGTTGAGAAGATACAGACAAAACTCCACAACAATCCTGGCTTCCTCTCTGTTCACCTTGGAACCTGTTCCTGATTCTCTGCTGGAACTCTCCTCTTCTTTGTGATCGAGAAAGAAAACGTTGTCTCTCACACCTTGAACATCTGGATACTGGGTCACACTGGTGTGGTCCCTGAGATGGGGATAGAGGGGCATTATGAGGTTTGAGATACTAGGTCTCATTCGTCTTTGCACATCCAAAGATCTGTACTCTACTCCGCTCGTGACAAGCCTTTCGAACATGGATACATCAAGCTTGTTTTAACTGCCAACCTGTGGACTGCGACAGATGGACGTAGTTGTTGATGATCTCCTATCAGTATGAGATGCCTTGTATGAGGGCTCACACTTGCAAGGATGTGACTTTCCAGGACCTCAGCAGCTTCCTCGACTATCACTATCTCCGACTTCAGTGACACCAGCATGTCATGGTATCGGAAGCTGCAGTGGTGGTCATGCCCACCACGTTCGCTTGTCGCAGTAGGGATAATTGGATTTCTTTCTCCACCTCCAGGCTGTTGCTGCATGCCTCTTCATACTCCTTGGAAAGTTTGTCGATATGTTCCTTAGCAGCAGTCTTCATAGCTCCGAGCCAAAGTTCGTGCAACTGCACTCGCAGTGTCCGAGGCAGTGCCCATACATCTGTGAAGTGGATGAAGTCATCCAAACCCAGTTGTTGGCGTTCTTGCTCAATCAAATGCTGCAGTATACTGTCTTCTGAGCGTGAACCATCTTCAGTTTTCTGTTCTTCTTCTGCATCAGACGAATCCATTTGCTGGAGAGTAGTTGCTTCATCATCTTCATCCGGCTCAAGGTGTGCGACGGTGTTCGGTTCAGGCGTTTCTTCCCTGTCCTCATCCTGCTCGTCAACTTGGTATTCAAATTCTGATGCGATTGATTCTGCATCAGCTGGATCCATTCGCTGGATGGTTGCTTCATCATCTGTATCCGGCTCAAGGTGTCCGAGGGTGTCATATCGGTTTTCAAGGATCAAGCCAGTCAGCTGTGTTTGGTCATTCATAGGTACCCTTGCGTTCTTACGGTTGCCCTTCTGAAATCTCTAGGTGCCCCAGACAGCCAAATGTGGACGATGTCTGTGTCATTGAGGTTTCCTCTATTCTGCAAACCAGCAACGACTCTATGTGCTGTGGAGCAGCGACTTCCTGTAGTGCGGTTCGATCAACAAGCATCTGCAAAAGTAAAGCATTGATTAGTACAACGCATAATACTGAGAGGCCGAACAGCATTACGAACTCGCACCTTGTTCAGGAGCGGAACGTATTTCCGTCAATCTGATTTTGTAATGCTACTGTTGCGGTCTTTGCCTCCATAGAAGCCCGATGATGGCTGCCGTTAACATTCTTGGAGTCTCGTTGTTCAGATACAAGTTTAGCCAAACTCTGGGACTTTAGAACTTCATGCTTGCTCCGCCCTCCTATGCGAATTAAGCTGTTCTCAAACTCATGGATTCCCATCAGAAACTGGTCAAGGGCGTGATTGGTGTAGCACACCACCATAATAGGTCCACGGACATCCTCCTGATGGAGACTGCTTCCGACTGGGCCATGGCATAGCTGGTGAGACTACTCTTCTGCTTCTTCAGATTCTCTAGCAGAATCCTGACAAGTAGCAACCCACAAACGTCTTCCCTGTCCCAGGAGGGCCTTGTATGATGGCTAGCTCCTTCGTGAGGCCGTGCTTCAGAGCCTCTCTCTGGCTGTAATCTAGAGCACATCCCTTCCACTCAGGCCAGGTTGATAGTATGTCGAAGGAATCTCTTCCAACTTCTGTCATCAACTCAGGGAAGGCCGATGCTAAACTGAACTCACCGTTCTTAGGCCTACTTGCCAGATAGCTTGGTGGCCCTACCTTGGGCTCCAAATCGATTAAGTGCTTGGTGAAAACTAGCTGCCTGCACATCTCCTCTCGTTGCAAGCTTTTGAGAACATGCGCGTATGCTTCAAAATAGGCAGAAGTTGACTCCACCATGACAAAACGCTGGCCTGGTTCGAACCAACGGCAGCAAGCTGATTCGCTCCTTGCCGAGGCTTCCGGTGATGTTGGTAGCTTTGGGATAGTGTCCTTAAAGAGGCGGATGAGCAATGTTCCCTTAGTAAGATCATCCACCGAACGCCCCGCCACCACACCCCAGAAATGTGACGCAAATTTGTCGTCGGAGAAACATAGTAGGAGCCAAACATCAACCGTTTGGCTCTGTCCCACTTAATTTGTCTCCCATCAGGAACCTTGAAGTGGACCTGAAGAGAATGAACACCAAAGTGGAAACGTTGCAGTGTGTGAATTCACTCTTGAAAGCGACGGAACAATCTCGACTATGTTGAGATGCAGCTGCATCAATATCGTACCTCGTACTGTATGCCTTCTCGACCGAATCGGACTCCAGGCCGAAAGCGAACATCCACGTAAATGCTCAGCTCCTGAGTACTGTTGTCAGCTCTCTGGCCTGCGTGGTGATTCTTATACTCGTTTATGCCTCGTCTCAAAGGCTCAATGTAATCCTCTCTCAGGAGCTGGAATTGTGTCTCGAGATACTCCACAACCGAGGTATAGCGTCTGCCAATCTGATTGATTGGTAGAGGTCTGAAACAATGTCGGATGTTTCCATTTCAGCGTCGGTGGGCAGAATTGGAATCGCCCTAAACTCCTCTCCCTACATGAGATGAGGCAGAGCAATGGATGAATCAACAGTCTGCTCACAATTTCACGACGGCAATCAAAGGGAAGAGAATTGCACTTGCTACCTGCAGGCATTTGTTTGAACATGAAACTGCCCTCAAACGCTTCAATTTCGCCCTCTGCTCCAACAATCGCGTCACATCTGCTAGGAGAGCATCCAGTTGGGGATCTCGCTGTGAAACATTTCCACCCTCGTCATTCGCTTCCACCAGCTCATCAACCACCGTCTTAATCGCATCAAGAGGAACTTCCTTCCAACCGTCCGCTGTCCGGGTCTGTATCTCCTCCACAAGTTGGACACATGCGTGTAACTGTCTCGGCCTTGGATTGCACAAGCCTTGAATGTGAGACCAAAACTGCATCATAAACGGCGATCCTAGCAGAATCCCATACATCCGATTCGTCTTGTGCCTCATCATGGAGCTCCGTATCTCCTCTTTCGTGAACAGCTCCACAATCTTTGTGACCACAGCTTCCGTCAGATCTCTTCTTTCGAGAACACTCACTAGATTCTTAAAACTGGGACTTCCTTCCGTGCCCAGCACTTCGATGTTGGTGGCCTGACTGCTCTATTTGGTTCTGAAGCCAGTAACGCAGCTGGGTCGAAGACAGAGCTGAAACATCTTGAACAAGTCCAGCTCAGGCCACAACATCTGGCTTCAACCCTGCCAGCCATAAATGTGACTAATAATATTTCTCTCCAAGATAAGCACGAAATCAAACATGCAAACTGAAATTCGTCGAAGACGAAAGAAGTCACAATTGCAGCTCACCTCGGCTCCTCGATCTCTAGGTGCAGCCCGACTCGACCCACCTTCATCCTCCAGGACATGCCGGTATTTACAACCCGCACCGTATCTGCATCCCCTGAGTTGGAAATGCTTGCAAGGCACATTGTTGGTTCTGGTGTTACTCCCCATAGTTGTGCTATTACTCCCCATGGTCGCTCTGTGATTCCTCACGTGTACAGTCGACGTGCTGCTGCTTGATTCATGACATTGTCTCCTCCAAGGGCCCGGCATTTCGCTTTTCCCAGGCTCCAGGTCCCGGGTGTGAGTTGCACTGTTGCTCGCCGCAGCTGTGCTGTTTGCTGTGGCAGTTTGTGTATGCCGCCTCAAGGCAGAATTGCGCTTTTCCCGTCTCCGACTTCTCCATGTCAGAAAACGTTTCCCCAGCGTCCCTCTGCCGAATGCGAATGCTTGCTGTGCGTCAGGCAAATGTGAGGCGAACAAATTCGAGAGGTCTACTTGCACTCTTCGGCACCAACAGATTACGCTCCTCCCTACTCTCCACTTGGGAGGACAGGCCGTCAGCCTGTGCCGTAATATTTAAGTGGAGGATGCTTCTGGAGGGTCCAAGACCGGTCAAATCTCCAGGACAACTTAAGTGACGGCGTAACACGACTCAAGAGTTACGATCACGACTCCTCCAACCGATCTCTCTCTCACCTCTCTCCCCGACGCTTGCCACGCTCGGACGTTGAGACACCGGGATGGACGGAATACCAAACGCACGGAACGTCTGCGAGGCTGATAAGCACCGCAAGGCTCTTGGTTTCTAACCGGGAGAGCTCGTGAATGACAGATTAAACAAATTAACTGACACTTCATCCAAGACCCAATCCTCCGCGCGGCAGCAGGGGCAGGGGCAGGGACATCGGCCGCCGGGGATGGCACACAAGGGCAGGCGCGCGGTTGACGAGGGATGGATGTCCGTCCAAAAACCGGACGAGCTTGTCCTCCTGCTCCGTGATGACGTGGCCTTACAGGCTGTGGCTGCCCTACACACACAACCAAGAGCTGTGGCCTACACACACACAACCAAGAGCTGTGGCCCTACACACACAACCAAGAGTTGTGGCCCTACACACACAACCAAGAGCTGTTGTACGATCGCTGAGGAAGCACGTCGGTACCAATCACCAGGGGATGGCCAGAAGGCCGAGATAGTGGGTTGAGGGACCAAGCACTTGCTTGCTCCTGTATGGATTGCCATTGCATACTAAATAGAAAAATAACATATAGGGTGACTAAGGCATCCTTTCACATGCCTATGTTAGGGCTACTGCCTTGCAACTTGTAAAAGTCCACATTTCCCCATAGTTGGCACACAGTCCCCTTGATGCCTGACTTCGTATGCTTGAGCATTCATGGCTTGTCCAAACTCCAAGAAGCGCGAAAGAAACCCTGCCCCAACACTTGGCACACCCTGGTCTAAGGCTTATCTAGATCCTCATCCCCATAATGCACACTACCTATATTCAGAGAAAGCTACGAGATTCTCGGGAGGGTTCTATGCGGGTGGGGTACACACAGCCGGCGCACTCCCATTTACCAACCTCCTTCCATGCAGCTCCCTGTCACGCGGTTGTCTGCCTTCCAATCTTCCCTCCACTGCCTCGCCTGCCCATTACCACTCCTAGTCGGCTATCACCCCTTGCCCACTCCCGGGCACCAGCTTGTTGTCCAGCTTATTGACGGAGTAATGGGACCAAGTGGGCAAGATCCCATCAAAGAGATGTTTGACATCTCTTTGATCTGATCTTGCCCAAATGATGGGACATGTTGGATAGCTAAATCGAACGGATGGATAACTCACCAAATGTTATCATCTCCTTCCTTATCCCTTGAAATCCGGCTTCCAAGCGCCCCAAAAGTATTTTACTCTTCTTTCTCCCTTGGCTGATTGGCCTTAAACAACCAAACTCCCTTGTGGAGACCTCATTCCTCTTCTTGGACTTGGGCTTCTTCTTCTTCTTGGCCTCAAGCCTTGGGACTTGGGCCTCTTCTTGTGCCTTGGGTCCTTTCTTTTGGCCTCAAGCGTTGGGACTTAAGCCTCTCCTTTGGCCTTAGGCCCCTCTCTAAGCCTCAAGCCTTGGGACTTGGGCCTCTCCTTTAGCCTTGGTCCCCTTTTGTCTTGGCCTCTAGCATTGGGCACACTCTTCAAGCTCCACTTTGCTTTAGAGCTGTCCCTTGCCTACTTGCCTAATGAGCTAAGCATAGCCTAGCATCACCTTAGCAAGCCTAGCATCACCTTAGCAAGCCTAGCATCTCCTTAGCAAGCCTAGCATACTTAGCACACTAAGCCTAGCAACTAGCATCGCCCAGCACACTTAGCACACTTAGCACACTAGCACACCTAACAAGCCTAGCACAATAAGTCTTGCATGGCCTAGCATCAGCCGCAGATACCTAGTTCCCCCGAATCAAAAACAAATCAGCACGGAGAGAAACCCCATTGAGGAGGGTATAAGGGCGCTCTCTGTACAAAAGAACCTACTCTCCTTAACCACTGAGAACATAACGTCAATGCGTTGTGCACCAGCGGGGCAACGAGGTAGGTAGGTCCCAAAGGCGTCAAGGGGGGCCCCACAGCTGCATGTCGGGAGAGAGGAGATCAATGGTTGGACCAACCCCAGACGGAAATGCATCATAGTGGAAAAAGTTGCAAATGCGATGCGGAACGCCTTGATGAAGGGTCGTGCTAGGAGCCAGGAACCTGCGCCCTTCCGCGAGCAAGAGCGAAGGCAGGCTCGAGAGGGCCGTGGAATAGAGGAATCTTAGAGAAGGGCCATCTGTGCCTGCGCATAATGCTTCTCCAGGAGGGAGGCTTGGAGGTCGCGAAGCCCAACCTTGGGGAGTGAGGAGAAAAGAAGCATGGCGGCCCTAGCCTTGTAGGAAAGAAATCCCTACCAAGCCATGAGGAAACACCAAGAAGAGCCTTCCTCAACGCCAGCAACCGACCTCTAAGATGTGAGCATCCCAGATCAAGAAACGGGAGGCTAAGATGGGGGCAAAGAGAGCCCAGCTCCCAAGGAAAATCGTCGGCGTATAGACCGCCGTGGCCAGGAGCTCGGTGCCACCAAAAGCAACAGGGAAGGAGGTAGGGATGCCTACCGCCTCGCTAGATCCCCAACGCCACTATATATATATATATCTTTGGTGGGAGGATGTGCAAGTTGATGTGTTTACATAACCATGATTGTGCAATCCAATACTAGTTTAAGACAGCCTCATCTCAATATAATTCATGAATATTAAGTGAATGATTATGAACCTACTTCACAAATTGCAACTAAGTTTATGAAAATATTAGTATTGATAAAGATATGGGGGAGATTGGTGCTTCTCTAGCTTAGGTCTCGATGACCATAGCTCAGTTATGAGCTAATAATTTAGAGTTTCACTTTATAGCAAGTGCGAATCCCAATATATAGAAAAAGAAATAAATTCACATGGAAAAAAAATGATCATGAATTGACATAATGATAAGTGTATAATATCTTCATGTATATGTACAAAAATATTATGCGTGATAGCATTATTTTATTCCTTTTTTTCTTTAAATCATGTTTACGGATGGTTCTTCATGTATCCATATATGGGTGAAGATAGACGTCATTCAAAAAGAAAACTATTATGTATATTTTATCTATGGCAGCTAGGTAGACAAGTAAGAAGAATGTGGGTACTAAGTAGATATTTTGCATGTACTGGAAGATTCTTGGAAGACCAAGAGTTTGGTCTGATTGAAAGAGAAGATAAGAAGTCATGAAAGACGCCTTCTCTAGGTTAGGAACTAGAAATCGCTCACCTACAAATTTATCATTATCTCATTCCCACCCGTTGTTCATAGTCGCTTTTCGACTGATTGTCCATTGTCTCTTTTAATCTATTTGTCCGCTCCTAATAGGTGTTACATGCATGTGAAAGAAATTATGGTTACTTTCTATGTATGCATATCTTTTACGAGTTGAAGAATGAGAAAACATAGTACGTTTGGCCCGATAAATTGAAGATCGAGAAGGCATAGAAGAATTTGAGGATGAAGTGAAGATTGGCAAAGTATGGTACATTGTGTATGAGCTGAAGATTGACAAGGCATGGTACATCTTGGGTGAGCCGAAGATCTTAAGATGTATAGAATGAGCCAATGATTGGGAAGATATTTCCACATTTGAAACGAGGTGAAGATAGGAGGAATAAATCCAATTACGAGCTCATTATATTGGAGCTTTGAGCGGAGGTGCTACACAGTTACATAGGAGTAAATGATACATTGGCTACTTAGATCATTCACGCCTTGTATGCACGTATAAGAGAGAGCCTGAAGATTTTAGCGGATACAATATACTATTATTATTTGCAACAATACAATGGCCACACCATTCGACGTGATCATTTTGGGCGCATCCGGGTACACTGGAAAATATGTGGTTCGTGAATTTCTGAAGTTCATTAATGGTGGGGGTGAGAAAGCGTTGAAGATAGCTATTGCTGGTCGAAATATAAACAAATTGCGCGAGTCATTGATTTGGGCTGGGAGTTCTTCATTGCTCTTTAGAATCCCAATTTTCGAGGCTGATGTCGCCAATCCCGATTCAATTGCTTCTTTATGTGAGAAAACTAGATTAATAATATCATGTATTGGGCCTTACAGCAAGAATGGAGAATTAGTGGTAGCAACTTGTGTGCGAGCTGGTATAGATTATTTAGATATATGTGGGGAGCCCGAGTTTATGGAGAGAATGGAGATGAAGTATCACAAGCTAGCTGTGAAGAATAAGAGCTTGATTGTTTCTGCTTGTGGTATGGATTCCATTCCGGCTGAAATTGGAGTGCAACATAATATTAAGCAATTTGTGAAACGAGGCTGGATCGCAAATAGTGTGGACTCATATATTGTAAAAGGTTCTAACCCCATACTACCACGAAAAGGAGCTCTTATTAATTATGGGACTTATGCATCACTTGTTTTGTCTCTTTCTAATGTTGAAAGTCTAATGACACTTAGGAAGAGTGTACCTAAGCGTATTCGACCAAAGGTAAGATTTACTTAGTTTATAAGTTTTTTTGGGTATGATTCCTGTTTGATATATACTTATATCGAAACATAATGTAACAAGTAATTAATAACATGTGTTGATGCAGATACCCGGAATGCCAGCTGCACAACCAAGTTTAGTTAAATGGGAGCCTCTACTGAAATTGTATGCAATGAAACTCCCTACATCAGATTCAAGTGTGGTTCGTAGGACACAATCAACATGGGCAGCAAATTCCACCGGATTGCAATTACGAAATGATAAGAATATTGATATATCTTTAATCAAGGAAAGATGGGATTCAATAAAGGCAGCTCATTATGGATGTTATCTCGCGTATGGAAGTGTATTTCCACTATTGTGCCTGAGCCTCTTGTTCAAAGTATGGTCTCATTTGGTAAAATATTCTTGGGGGAAAAAGCTTTTGTTGGATTACCCTGAATTATGTTCCTTTGGTCTTTTTTCAAAAGAAGGACCCTCCGAAGAAACAATTGAGAATGAGCACTTCACCATGTGGTTCGTCGGAAGAGGTTACGGGGATTCAAATGATATGTCAAAATTTGATAAAGCAATTGTGACTTGCATAAGAGGCCCGTGTATGGGTTACTTAACTACACCTATTTGTTTGGTTCAATCTGCCCTTACCATACTCCAAGAGAGACACACATTGCCCGTGGGAGGGGTCTACACCCCAGGCATTGCTTTTGCCACCAGCAGCCTACAACATCGGTTGAAGTCAAATGGACTCCACCGTGAAGTTAAAGAAGTTATAGACATGACAAAACCTATCCAAAGTAGTCTTTGAATTCTTTTGTTCTGAAGCGTAATGACGCTAGACATGATAACCTAGGGAGAAACCCATGAATCTATTCTAAGTTGTCCTTAAACTCTTTTATTTTGAAAAACATTAACACCACACATGACATGATAGTCTAGAAAGAAACCCATAATCTAAATCATTGTCAAAACTGATTTTATGTGTAAGTTTAATTAAAAATATTTCAATCCCATGTGCACAATCTTCACAGCAAAATTGATGGGATTCTGATGAAGCCCTAATCTGACAAGCCCACTCCATCAAGTCTTTGCTCCGCTACCTCTTTAATGACTCGTACATATATGTGCATTGTTTTCAATGTTAATATGGAAAGTTGGAAATCTTGTAAAGGCAGATTGTTGTTGGGGAAGGTGGAGACTGGAGTTTGAGTGAAGCAGGTCATATGCATGTCCTTGTCCAATACATTGTTCCAAAACAATGAGGGAGGGGATGGGTAGAGCAATGTGAGAAGGCCGAGAGGCTCGCGAGGGAAAGGGATAGTGAGAGGCTGGGTTTGAAGCGGGTGAAATAAGTAGGCGGAGGGAGAGGGAGGGAGAGGGAGGGAGAGGGAGAGGGGAGGAGAGGAGGGGAGGCAAGGGGAGGGAGAGAGAGGAGTGAGTGTTTGTTTCCTGGATGCTTCCCTTTTTTGGTGAATGTGTTGCAGAGCTTTATTACAGCTTAAAAAGAGGGCCCCTCCTAGGAGGAGGAAGGGTCAACAACCCACAAAAATAAGCTGCTTCTTCTAAGTGAGGAAGGATCCCCGCCTGGGGAGATGGACCTCTGGGCTAGCCAAATTCTTCAAGGAGTTGCAGGGGTGGGAGGAGGAGGGGCGGGTGATTGCGATGAGTAGGATAGCTAGGTGGTGGAGCTCGAGGTTTTGAATGCATAGTGGCACTCAAGTGGAAGGGGATTGAGCACCGGGGGTGGCTTGCACAAGATCAGAATGCCTACATTCCCTACCATGCTGTGCACATTGTGGGCTCGTATTGCATGAACGTGGAGGCTTCGCGGAAAGAGTGGTGGCGACAGCTGTGGTGGCCTACTGTGCTGCATACATCATGAGAAGAATGTCATCCCTGCATGGAAAAGTGATGTTGATTAAAATTGTGGCTTGTCTACCATGAGCCATGCATCAGACAACAATGCAACCACCGCTGCAACCGGATAGTGTATCATGAGATATGCCTACATTGATAAGAATATATATAAAAATTAAACCCTATACAAATGCTTTTAATGCAACCATCACTGCAATGGGATAGTGTATCATGAGATATGCCTACATTGATAAGAATATATATATAAATTACACTCTATAAAAATTATTTTTTAACACATATTATAGCAAAAAAAATGACATTATCACCGAAAAATGATGCCTCTATTGTTATGTCTTTTAGGATATTCTTGCGTATTGTTGTGGTTTTCCAGCTTAGGTCTCGATGAACATAGCTCAGTTATGAGCTAATAATTTAGGGTTTCACTTTATAGCAATTGCTAATCCCAATATATAGAGAATAAAATAAATTAATAAAAAATGATGATGAATTGACATAATGACAAGTATATAATATTTTCATACATATGTATGAAAAAATATGCCTGATAATATCACTTCATTCCTTTTTTTAAATGTCGTGTTTACCAATGGGTCTTCATGTATCCTATAGGAGATGATTTATTGAGGTGAAAGAACGATGGAAAGAGACCATCTAGGAAGGGACAACAAATGGGGACCCGGGGTGAGGAAGAGGAGCAACCAGCCCCTACCTAAAGTGACCAATCGCACTCCACAATGTCATATGTGTAGAATAAACGGCCCGCAAACCATGTAGAGGAAGAGGAAAAGGCATCACCCACCCGCCGCCTTTATGGAGAATCGCTGAGAGCCGCTGAAGAGCAATAGAAACCCGTCAAGTATGCCGTGAAGTACGAGAGGGACAAATGCACTATGCCTCACAAGATGGTAAGCTTTGGCACAAGACTTGATGAATTTGTCAAAGTCCTCACCATTGCCCCATACGCTTCTAGAGCAAGCGGATAAAGAGGTGGCCCGCTTGCATCCCGCTATACTTATGACCTTGAGAGTCCGACGGCAGCACTGACTTGGTGATGACTGAGCGAGGTGGCGCCACGCAGGTCGAACCACTACATCCGCCACCACAACCGTCGCCACGACAAGGTATAAGTCCGCCCGATTGAACGACTGTAAGAAGAGTATACTCCCGCCTCCTCCAGCCATATAGCCACTTTCGCGAAAGCAATGGCAAACATGACGCCACGGATGGCGCCATGAGTGGCAATGCGATGACGTGGGGACAACGAGCAAGGTGGACACCGAGACGCCAAGAGCAGAGCCGCACTCACAAGTGAGGAGCGAAGAAGCCACAGGAGCCGAGTAGGCCGAGACAATCGCATCGCAGAGTGAAGGTGGTTGGTGCGATGAAATCCTGATGCATGGGCGGGCCAAGCACCCGCCTCCTTCCTGCAACAAGAGCGAGCCGCCTAGTGGACCTGGAGATGGAGGGGTCCCGAGGATGATCAAAAGCTCGCCGAGCTTCGCCGAGCGTAGATGCCCGCAATCCCCTAAAGCCATCTGATAAATGTAGAGAAAGGAGGGAAGTCCTTCCGAGCATCCGCCGATAACATGTCTCCGGCCCGCCTCAAGGACGATTGAGAGAGAAGGTTCCCTCCACACTTGATACGAGATCCTCGAGAAAGGGCTTGTCATGGAGGATGAAACGGAAGCCAAGGCAGGCAGAGGGCCCAACTCCCAAGAAAGCCGCCGGGAAGAGACCAAGGAGAGTACCCCACGCCCAAATTGCACAGCAGTGATGCTTGCCGGGCCGCCTGTGGCACTCAAAAGCCCCGAGCCCAAGATGTCCCTAAGAGTATCCATAATCTGTGATCAAACCCCTGAGCCGGGACAAAAGGACCGAGACGGAGGTCGAATGAGGTGTACCTGTGGCAGTGTGTGGCGGGACTTTGCCGATGGCCAGCCGCCAAGACAATCCTGTCGTTGTAGGAAGAAGTCCCTCAAGGGAATGATAGCCTGCCACTGCGTGTGATTCTCGCCCCTTAGCGCCTGCTCGCCTCACACACATACTCCTAACTACTCACAACGTTTCACCGACAGTCCCGTATGGCTAAACGCTTAGGGACCCGTCTCAGACGTTGCTCACATACATCCTTCACGCATCCCCTTCTCTCTCCTCTCACGCTACACTCTTCGCCTTAGAAAGACGCTGGTTACGCACTGACCTCCGCTGCCTGGCCTCCCGCCCGGCTCTACACACCTCCCGAGTTCCTCCACGCTCCAAATTGCCGGTCGGCCTGACTGCTCCCGACGAGCACGGATCACCACCCTTCCCCGCACACACCACAACGCTAAGTCCGCCACCGGACCTTGATCAATCTCCCGAGCTGCCGTGCTCGCCTGACTCAGACTCACGTTAGCAAGAAGACTCACAAAGGTCTCGCAAGAACGCGATCAACACCAAGAGAAAGATGCTTTACTAGAGCAGCCTCTTATATCGCGCCAATTTTTACACCCCTATTCGAAATGATAGCCAGATACCCTAATCGCCGCCTACCATTATCCCCTATCTCCTTCACGATCGGGGAAGGTCCTGGCCCCGCCGAATGGGTGGTCCAACTCCGCCCCGACAGCTTGTGGTGCACCCAATCGGATGATCCGTGAGGCGGGCCCCTCCTCTCTAATCCCGCCGTTACCGCGGGTTCGACAACCGCCTACCACGACGCCATCCTCCTCGGCCTCCTCGGTCCTTCGCCGGGCCACCACCATCGGCCCCCTAGCGTAAGTCGGGGCTCCTCACCGGCCCCTCGAGGTCTGCCTGACCCGAACTCGTGAGTCCGCTTATTTCCGGGTCCGGCCAGGTCCGACCTTGTTCGGGTCCGACCTCGTGGTCCGGACGACACGGGTCCGACTCGTGGTCCTGATTCGGGTCCGACTCGTGGTCCGGACTTACCGAGGTCCGACTTCCCGGCCTCCTCCGGGGTCCGGACAAAGTCCGACTCACGCCCACCCGGGTTTCCTCCTCACGGACTCCTCCGTGGCTCTCCTCAAGTCCTCCACTGCTCCCGATCAAGTGACTTCGCTGGCCCCTCCTTCCATGGTGAGGTGCGGGTGCTTACCGCCGCATCCGCCGCCCTCGCTCGCCTCCGGTTGCTCCTCTCCGCCGCTCCCGTCATCTCCAAACAGGGCCACTAGGGTCCCTGTGCTGTCCCCGTGGCCTTCATCTCCTTCTGAGCCTTCCTGTGGGTCCGTCTGTTGCGCCGCCGAGAGGCTTCTATCGCCAGAGCTCGGTAATAGGCAAAGTCTGAATCGACTTGTTGAATTGCCTCTTCCACGTGTGCCCGGAGCACCCGATACTCCCTCCGCCATAAGTGTTCCGGAGTCGGGCGTCGCTTGTTGGGCCACCTCTCGCCAGATTTGTGAGCCGGGTCAGTATCACGCGAGGCTACAAGGGCGGCCTCGGTCACCTCCTCACCGCCGTGCCCGCCCGCCCAGCTCCGCTTCCTTTCCATTGCCACCACCATAGCAGCGCTCCTTCCGCCTTTCTCACCGGACCAGCCTTTTCTCGCCTGCTCGGCCTCCGCTCATTCCGGCCTTTCCCGCCCCTCTCCAGGTCGACACCGTCCGACTCGACTTCCTCCAGCCTCCTTCAGAGCCCGGCAACGCCCAACTCCTTGGATAGTCGCCGATTTTCCTCCGTCGAGAGAGGCACTGCTTCGTGCTCGAGTCGTGATTCTCTGAGAATCACTGCCTCCGACGCATCTTGGAGTTGTAGCTCCGTCCTTGCCTCCATCCGCCTCCTTCTACCTCCTCGTGCACTGGAGATCCCCTATCTCCCGAGGCCGGCCCTTGCTCGCCCATAGCCTGCGGCGCCTTCGAGTTAGCCTCGTCACCGACTTTCCACCGGCCCGATCACGTCAGTAGTGATCCCGGTCGCTCTTGCCGCGCTCACCGCCTTTACTGGGCCTCGCCCACTTGGCGCCGCTTAGCCGCCTCCGCCAGTCCCGAGCTCTCTGCTTGTGCCCGGCCTCTTCCGCCTCCCGCCTTCGCCCGCAAGGTCCTCCGCCCGGGCCTCGAGCTTGTTTCACTGTCAGACACAAGAACCTTGGCCCGAACCGCCTGGCCTCGGGCCCGCCACCCGGCGTTCCTTCCTCGATCCGAGCGAGGGACTCCGCCTTTTCCTTTGCCCCCTTCACTTGCTCTTGGAGTTCCACCATCCTCCTCGGGTGGCCTCCACTTCGGGTCTTCTCACGAGACCCCAAAGCATTCCGTCCATGACGAGCTGCCGTGTTTCTTCCACGGCACCGTGAGGCCCCCACAAAGTCCGTAGTGGGAGCCGGCTCGGTCCGCCAAGGACCTCCATACCGCATCCGAGTAAGTCCGGACC
The DNA here is from genome assembly GCA_010909165.1 of Anthoceros angustus. Lineage (NCBI taxonomy): Eukaryota > Viridiplantae > Streptophyta > Anthocerotopsida > Anthocerotales > Anthocerotaceae > Anthoceros > Anthoceros angustus. The sequence goes on from MU008163.1 coordinate 1,518,115, forward strand.
GGGTTCTCGGACCTAATCGGGACCCTCGGGTCCCGAGTGGTGAGGTCCGAGTCTCACCCTCTTGGCCCTCTTGGCCTCTAACTCCTTTGTGCCCTCTTTCTCCTGGGCTGAGGAGGTGAGGGGTCCGGAGCAAGCTCTTTGCCCCTTCCGCCGGAGGACTGGCTCGGGTGGGCCGCTGCTGACCTCGCCTCCTTGGGCCACGTCCCTTCTCGCCTCCGCCTCTTGACCCTGCAAGGTGGGTAAGGGTACCGCACCTTCGAGGTGCCGCGTGGTAGGCGGCACCGCCTTCCGCCTCGGCTCCCTGAGTTCGGCTCACCCGTGGTTGTTGGTCGTTGCTGCCGGTGCCGAGCCAACGCCTCCCAGATCGCCCTCCTCGCCGCTCGGGGGCACCAAAAGGAGGGAAGGGGAATCGCTCTCCAAACTTCGGGGTGGTGAGGGGTTCGCCCACGATGGAGTCCGGAATCCTCCCGCCTCCTCCCGAGTCCGCTTGGTCTCAAGGACGACCCCCACCTCGGGCGCCCTTGCACGCCTACTGGGGGCCTCCTCCCGAGCGCCGCTCAAGCTCTCCCTCCTTCAGAGCTCGAAATGTCCCCATACATGAATCATGGGGTCACCGATGGCGGGCTTCGCTTAGCTTGCTCCCCGATCGAACCGGCGAAGATAATCCTTCCCACCGCCTCTTCCACCGAGCGCATGTGAATACCAACAGTTATCACCAAGGTGATCCACCTTGGTGAGCGTTCCAATGGACAATGATCCGGCTACCTTACTCGACCGGCCCAGATCGGATATCAACCATCCGTTGGTTGTCCGCTGCCCAGCCTCAAGACGCCACCGTGTCGGCCCTATCTTCGCCTTAAGGGGCCCGCACCACTTCCTTGCGGTTGTAGGCCATCCTCGGGACCTCCAAGGTCCATCGCCTCGGTCCTCCCGGAGGTTCTTGGATCGGACCTCCTTGTTGATCGCCCGATCTTCGCAAACTCCGGACTAGAGTGACGTCAAAGGTCCGACCATTTGGAACACGCCCGATGCCACTCCGCACCACCGCCTTTTCAAGTCCGGATAGCGGTCACAATGTTGCGCTCCACGAGGGTCCATGGCTCCCATCACCGGGCTTTTGGGTGCCATTGCTTTCTCCTCCTCTTGTCGTAGGCTGGCCGAGTCCGGGCACGATGTTCCTCCTTCGCGTCACGCTCCAACCTTGACGGCGCCACGCTCTAAGCCGATGGCGCCCAAAAGAGGCCAGAGCCGGATTGCGGAGCGCAAGGGACCGTGAGGATTGTCTGAGGCTGAAATGACCTCCCTCCTTGGCCGCGCCAGGAAGTAAGCTGGAAGGCGCCTGTCCGTGAATCGCCAGGGGTCCGCATGGCTTACTCGACCCTACGCCTCCTTACGCCGCCACCGCGGGCGTGAATACCGCTATAACGGCCTGCAAGGTTACGGCCCGCCTCCGCATGCCCGACCTCCACTGGGGCCGTCCACGTGGCGCCGCCTGCCCGCCCTCACGCCTCCTCCTAGGTTACTTTCGGCGCATTTATCCTATTTTGACACGGTGGGTTCCGGACTTATCTTACTCGGCGTAGTCCGAGCTTGCATAGTGGTACTGTCCGTTGTTCACTCAGTCCGAGTATACTCCGAGCCTCGTCCAAGCGCTACCCCAATTTATTCCTCCTTTTCCGCCTTATTTATCCTTCAATCCTAAAAAAGAAACCCTACTTATTTCTAACTCCCGTGGAAGTGCATAGCCCACATACTCCCTTCTCATCACATGCCTCCGCCAACACTAAGCATGATACTTCTTCACCCGCCACCCGTTTACCCGAGTGGGCAACAGCTCTCCATCTAGCTGTCGTAGCTGGACGGACCCGTTGTCATATACTTGCACCACTTGGTACGGACCCATCCATCTCAGGTGAAGTTTGCCTGGAAAATGCATGTGACGACTATCATAAAGGAGGGCCAGGTCCCCTTCCTTTACATACTCCTGATTCCGCAGTCGGCGATCGTGCCAAATCTTCCGCTGGTTTTGCACCAACTGCATCTTCAGCTGAGCTTCTTCCCTGTCCTCTGTGTGCTGCACAAACCCCAAGAGTCGCTCGAGCTGGCTTTCCTCTCCGCCGCCTCCCTTCCATCATTACTCAAAAGTGGGCACTTCAAACTCCACCGGCATTACGGAGAGTGTCCGTAGGTCAAGTAAGGGGTCCGTTGTGTGGTCACCTTCTTCAACGCCCACAGGCGGATGGCGCTTGGTATCCAGTCATGGGCGTAGTTCATCGTGAGTTTATTCAGATCCTGCATGAGCCCATTTGTCTTCTCTGTCCCCATTGGCCTTAGGATTGTAGGGTGCCGTCATGATGATTGATGCCGAAATATGGCGGCCACCACATCATTAAGGAAATGGGTTCCCCTATCACTTACCAACCGGCGGACATCCGTCGGGTTATGATGTTCTCGCAGTGAATTTGGCCACGGTATTTTGCGAGTCCGTTCTTGTCGCCACCTCTACCCACCGGTGAGTCCGTGCCACCGGGATGTATCTCCTTTGTGTGTGTCTTGTCGAGGTGTATAGGTCCAACAAAGTCAATACCCCACTTTTCGAAGGTGCGCCAATATCGGTACTAGCGGCCACCGTGTCGTGGGTTGGCTTTCCGATCCACAAGCATCACACTTCTAAACCGGGTGGGTGTCCCCATACATTGTTGGCCACCGATCCGCCCAAAATCTTTTTGGTGGTGACCTGTGCTGCGTAGTGTCCACCCCCCAATCCTTCGTGCATTCCCTTGACGACCGCTCCTGTCTCTGCCGGTTGCAAGTACCTTCGTTCTACTCCGTCCGGCCCTAATTTGAACACACACCCGTTGTACATTCTGAAGGGTCGAGCATAGTGCACGAATGCCTCCCTCTGTCCACGAGTCAGATTTTCGGGAAGCTCCATTCCCCAGAGGTACCGCTCTATTTCTTCGAGGGTGGCGGCCCTCCCTTCTCCGCTCGCTAAGGCCGCCAGCTCGTAGCTTGGGGTTCGTCGGGGGCTCCTCCGGTTGTACTTTTACCGCGCAACCAATGTCTCATCCGGAACGCATCTTCCGATCTCTCAACACCGCCTGTTTTCAATCGTGACAGAAATCGCATTTTGGTGCCGCCTCCCTTGTCTTGTTTCCACTTGAACGTGAACTCCTGCAGCAACAATATCCACCTTGCTATCCGTCCCAGTCCGCCTTATTCACCGGATGCTTCAAAGTGGTCTACATAGAACACAAACTCACCGGGTAGTAGGTAGTGTCGAATTTCTTGACAAGATATACCATACCGGCTTGGCCTCAGTTGTGTATTTTCGTGGGGTGAGCATCGCGTAGTACGGATAATCCCCGCTTGTCGTCCTTCTCGCTCAGGACTACTCCGATAGCAAAAGCGGACACATCTACATACACATGAAATTTCTGCTCCAGTCCGGTCCTCTTAGAACCGGTGCGCTTACCAAGGTGTTCTGTAAATCCCGGAAGGCCTCCTCTCGCTCCTGTGACCAGGTCCAAACCTCCTCCTTCCGCAGTAGTTCTGTCAACTTAGCCGCCCTCTTCGCAAAGTCCTTAATAAACCGGCGGTAGTATCCCACCATTCCCAGGAAACCTCTCAGCTCCTTTAGGTTCGGGCCGTGGAGAGCGGATGACCGGACCTTGTCCCGGTCCACCTCGATTCCCCACACCGATGTCCCAAGATTCCCTCCGTCATTCCAAAGTAGCATTTCTCGGTGTAGGCTCAATTGAGTCTCCCAAGCACCTTCTTAGATGCCCAAGGTGTTTGTCCCGCCCCCATGCACACAAAAATCATCCAGAATATCTCCATGAAGTCCCTCGAAGTCACCAAGACGTTGGTCACCATACGCATGAACGACTGGCGCTCCGGTCATCCCAAAGGCACTTCTCTTGTAGGCAAACGCACTCCGTAGTGAAGGTCGTCTTGTCCCACTCACTCCTTAGGTGCAATTGGTTATATCCGAGTAGCCATCCAGGAAGGAGTAAGTAGTCCGTCCACCACCTTGTCCAAAATGTCTCACGAATGGCATCGGAAGTGGTCCTTCTCCGTTGAGCTTCCTCCAATCTTGGCATACCCGAATTTGCCCGGCTGTTTCTTGGGAACCACCACAATCGGCGCGACCCACTGCTGACGATGGGGAAATGATGTCGCCTCGGTACTTATCAAGGACCTCCTTCACCTTGATCGAATACTTGGGGTTGAGCTTGTATTGTCGGATTGACCGCACCGCTCGGCTTCAAATCGATCTTATGCTCCCCACTTCCCTTCATGTCCGTGACCTTGAACACCGCAAAACTCCCAGCTTTAGTCCTTCCTTCAGTCCGAGGCATGCCTTTCTTAAACTTGAATTTGCTCGGCACCTCCACTTCTTCCACGTCCCGGTTCACCGCCTCCTGCCTCGCCGCCCAAACCCCTCGTCCTCCTCTCGGGATCGTCCTCGCATCCCCATTCCTCAAGAGCTCGTCGGAGGTGAATCGTGTTACTCCTTCGATGTCCGCTTTTCCTTGGTCCGACTCTTGCCTCTCCCGGGTCCGGCCTCCTCTTCACTTCCTTCCTCCCCGTTGTGGCCACTCAAAACAATCAACCACTTCCGCCAAAGGCATCCCGGTAGTCCATCTCCTCCTCGGACCGGATCTTGGCGAAAGGCCTCCTCGGAACTATCTTGGCCGCTGGAGTCCTCACGAGGTATACCCTTGTAGTGCTCACAGTTTCCCACAATAGGTGTCCTTGCTCCGTGATAGCAACCCTCCCTTCTCGCACCTTAGGGTCCCACCACCTTGAAGTGAATCTCCTTCCTTCCAAAGTGTAGCGTCTGGCCAACCCACCCATGGCCCAAGAACACCTCATACCCTAATGGTCCGGCCGGTTTGATCACAACAAAATCCGGTTTGTAGGGTGCGCTATGGTGGCCAAGACTCGGTTAACTCCCGGATCTCTTCTTGACATGTCCGCCATTCTCGAGTCTTCGTTGAGGGTTCGGATGTGAAGCCCAATGTGCCGTGGCTTCGTGATGAGGTTGACTCGGACCCGTGTCCAACGGTACATCCTTGATGATACATCCAAATCTCCACTTGTACCATCGCCGGTCCGTATGGGACACCACCCTCACTTCCAGCTACCCTTCCCGGCTTTGGTGCTCCGAGGTTTTCCTAACGGCCCGACGGACCTCTTGCCGGATTTTATCCCTCAAAGGCCGAAAGGATTCGATTCATCATCGTCCACATTAAAGGGGCGAGGCTTCTACCCCAATCGAGGATCCTGCTGCGTCCTCATCCTCTCCCGGTCACTGTGTTACGGTATTCTCCGGATGCTTGCGCATTTCCTCCCGCAACATCTCGGTCACCTCGGACTACGTCCGGTGGAAACGTCGCCGCCGCGGAGGCACCGTTCCCTTCTCCCTCCCACCGGAGAACTTCCTTCGGGTAATCCCTCCGGCAGGCCGCCTGCCCCAGCCCTCCTTCATCGCCTCTCGGTATTTCCGTTTGATTGCCTTCCTCGGCCCCGTGACGCCTCCCTTGTTCTTCTTCACGGCCTTTCCGCTCCTTCCTTCCACGAGTAGACACCTCCAAGATTTCCACCCGACTCCCTTCCTTCGACCCCCACCGTACCTTCTTGTTCTTTTCCATCTCGCACTGGGAATCTCTTCCCACTCCGCCAACCGAGCATCTGCCAGGGTAATGCCTCTTAGGAGGTGGCGTTGGTGGTCGGGGTTCTCCGCTTGGTGTGGCATATCGCACGCCTTGTGCGGGACATAGCATAGCGTCATGCCCGCCGCGTCCACACACCGCTCAAGTCCCCATTACCCCGCCTCTGGAGTACGGACACGTTGGAGTAATGGCGATTCCCAGCCCCACTACTGCGGAGGATACGAAGGGCTCCCATGCTGCATCGGTGGGGCCCGTTGTATTGACGGACCTCCGGTGACGGATACATGGTTTTGGGATATCGCGGCCCGGAGGGGCTTCACTGATAGGCCTCTTCCCATTGCTCCTCGGCCTCCTCGTATTCGTAGTCCACTTGATGCACCGGCCAGGAGGCGCTTGGACGAATGGCCGTGTTGGCACACGGCACACCAGATGCGTCGCACTGTAGTCGGTGTTTTCCGCCTCGGTCCTTAACCGTTTATCGCCGGTCCTCTACTCTCTTTATCACTTTTTCCACTGCCACTCCTTTGAGGGAGTCGGGTCCGTGGAGCTTCTCGGACCGGCCGGTGTCACCACCTCCTTCTTACCCGCTTCTTTTAGCCGGGCTTCTTGCTCTTCTTCTTGCGGGATACTCTTCCTCGCTAGAGACCTCCGTCTCTTCTTGGACGAGCTCCTCCTCCAAGACACCTCCGATTGGTCTTCCTCCTCCTCTCAAGACTCTTCCTCCTGAGTCTCGAACCCCGCTTCTTCTTCTTCTTGCCTCCTTGAGCGGATTTCTTTATCCTCGATGTAGCGATTCCTCGTAGTTTTGCCGCTCGACCGCCTTGCCCACGTCCTTCTCGGCGCAGCGCGTGCCATGGGTTTGGCTAGACCGGCGCGAACCACCGCACCGCTTGCATCGTGGTATGGGTTGGATGCCGATCCTCGGGCATAGAACCTCGATGTCGAGCCCAGCTTCTCCTTCTTCCCTCGCATTTTCCAACTTTGATAATACATACCCCTCTGGTCGATCCTCGAAACCGTTCTAAGAAGGCATTTTCAAAGCTTCAAACGAGGCGGGTGGGGCATTCTCCTGGTCGGTACTTTCTCCGATACCATTGAGCGCCCCCTGAGAACCCCTTGGAAAAGCCGGATGATGAGCCGCTCCTCTCCGCTGAAGTTGGCTTTGGACATGAAGTCCTCCACAAAGGTCTCGCATCCCGCTCCTTCTTCCCTCCGAATATGGAGTACGCTTGTTTGGTCGAGGTAGGGGCCATGGCTGCCGCCATGGGTTAGGCGTGGGTCTACCTTCTTCCTCGCGTCCTCGCACTCGTCTTGGTCCGACACCGACCACGTTCTCCCTCCTCCGATCGACGGTGCTCTCGTTGGGTTTGACGCTCTCCTCTCCCGGCTCGGAGAGCACGCGAGGTGACCACGTCCGATCCTCCCGACGTTCACTCTTGACCGCCGCCGACCGCCACGCATTCACTTACCTTCTCTCCTAAGGACGCACTTTGCGCACCACGACGATTTCATTCCCGAACGCGCCAAAATGTGGCGGGACTTTTTGATGGCACCGCGCACAATCCGTGTCGTTGTAGGAAGAAGTCCGTTCCCAAGGGAATGATAGGCCCGTCGCGTTGTGATTCACTGCCCCTTAGCGCTCGCCTCACACACACACTCCTAACTACTCACAACGTCACTGCAGGCCCGGTATGGCCAAACGCTTTAGGGACCCGTTCGCGTCGTTCACATACATCCCTCACATCCGTCCTTTCCTCTCTCTCACGCTACACTTCGCCTTAGAAAAGACGCGGTTACGCATCCGACCTCCTCCGCTGCCCGCCTCCGTCCGGCTCTACACACCTCGTTCCTCCCACATTCCCGTCGGACCCGGCTCCGACGAGCACGTCACCCCTTCCCCGCACACACCACAACGCTAAGTCCGCCGACCTTGATCAATCTCCCGAGTCGCCGTGCTCGCTGACTCAGACTCACAAGAAGACTCAAAGGTCCGCAAGAACGCGCATCAACACCAAGAGAAAGATGCTTTACTAGAGCCCTCTATCGCGCCCAAGGCCTTTATTACACCCCTATTCGAGCATAGCGGTATACCCTAATCGGCCGCCTACACCTATCCCTATCTCCTTCGCCGACTGTGGAAGGTCCTGGCCCGCCGAATGGGTGGTCCAATCCCCCGACTTGTGGGTGCACCCAATCGGATGATCCGTGAGGCGGGCCTCCTCTCCTCTCCGTCGCGACAACCGCTGCACACGACGCCATCCTCCCCGCCTCCTCGGGTCCTTCGCCGGTGGGGCCACCACATCGGCTCCCTAGCGTAAGTCGGCGGGGCTCCTCATCGCTGCAGGCCCTCGACCCTGCCTCGACTCCCTCGAACTCGACTTCGGGTCCGGCTAGGTCCGACTTGGTCCGACTCGGTCCGACGCGGGGTCCGGACTCGGTCCACTTATGGGACCGGGGTCCGGACTTGGTCCGGACTTACCGGGTCCGGACTTGTGGTCCGCCTCCCTCCGGGTCCGGACAAAGTCCGGACTCACGCCCACCCGGTTTCCTCCCTCACGGACCTCCGTGGCTCTCCTCAAGTCCTCCCTGCTCCCGATCGCTGGGTGACTCCTTCTGGCCCCTCCTTCCATGGTGAGGTGCGGGTGCTTACCTCGCCCGCATCCGCCTCCTCTCGCCTCCTCGGTTGCTCCTCTCCGCCGCTCCCGTCATCTCTCAAACAGGCCACTAGGGTCCTGTCTGTCCCTGGCCTTCATCTCCTTGAGCCTTCAGGGTCCGTCTGCGGCCCGAGAGGCTTCTCAGGAGCTCGCGTGGTAATAGGCAAAGTCCGAATCGACTTGTTGAATTGCCTCTTCCACGTGCCCGAGCACCCGATCTCCCTCCGCCATAAGTGTTCCGGCGCGGCTTGTTGGGCCACCTCTCCGCCAGATTTGATGAGCCGGCCGTATCACGCGAGGCTACAAGGGCGGCCTCGGTCACCTCCTGCACTGCTGTTGCCCCCGCTCCCTCCCGCTGCTTCCTTTCCATCTCCCATAGCGCAGCGCTCCTTCCGCCTTTCTCATGGACCAGCTTTTCGCCTTCCGGCTCGCGCTCCTCCGCTCACGCCTTTAGCTCCGCTCTCCAGGCCGATACCTCCGTCCGACTCGGACTTCCTCCACCTCCTTCAGCCCGCAACGTCCCAACTCCTTGGATAGTCGCCGATTTTCCTCCGTCTTGACGGAGCCGAGGCACTCTGCTTTCGGTCGTGGATTCTCTCGAGAATCACCGCCGCCCGACGCATCTTGGAGTTGTAGCTCCAGTGTCCTTGCTCCTCCATCTGCTGCCGCCTTTCTACCTGCTCGGAGATCCCCTATCTCCCGAGGCCGCCCTTGCTCGCTCCATAGCCTGCGGGCCTTCGAGTTAGCCTCGTCACGACTCTTTCCACCGGCCCGATCACGCCCGTAGTGATCCTGCCGCTCTTGCGCCCGACCTTCGCCGCCTTTACTGGCCTCGCCCACTTGGCGCCGCTCTAGCTGGCCGCCCGCCAGTCCCGAGCTCTCTCGCTTGTGCCCGCCTTCCGCCTCTTCGCCCGCAAAGGTCCTCCGCCCGCTTGGGCCTCGAGCTTGTTTCACTGTCGCATGAAGAACCTTGGCCCGGAACAACCGCCGGCCTCGCCCGCCACCCTTCCTTCCTCGATCCGGCGAGGGACTCCGCCTTTTCCTTTGCCCCTGGCCGCCTTCACTTGCTCTTGGAGTTCCACCATCCTCCTCGGGTGGCCTCCACTTCGGGTCTTCTCCACTGCACTACGAGACCCCAAAGCATTCCGTCCATGACGGTAGCAGACTCGCCGTGTTCTTCCACGGCCAGGTGAGGCCCCCACAAAGTCCGTAGTGGGAGCCGGCATTTCTCCGCCAAGGACCTCCATACCAGCCCCGAGTAAGTTGATCGGGTTCTCGGACCTAATCAGACCCTCGGGTCCCGAGTGGTGAGGTCCGAGTCTCACCCTCTTGGCCCTCTTGGCCTCTAACTCCTTTGTGCCCTCTTTCCGGGCTCGGAGGAGGTGAGGGGTCCGGAGCAAGCTCTTTTGCCCCGCCGGGACAGACTGGCTCGGTGGCCGTGCTGACCTCCGCCCTTGGGCCACGTCCCTTCTCGCCTCCTTACCGCCCCTCTTGCACCCGCAAGGGGTAAGGCGGCACCTTCCGAGGTGCTGCGGGGCACCGCCTCGGCTCCCGTGAGTTCGTCGGGCTCAGCCGCCGTGGTTGTTGGTCACTTGCCGGTGCCGAGCCGCCAACGCCTCGATCGCCTCCTCTGCCTACCGCCTCCCGGAGGGGCACCAAAAGGAGGGAAGGGGAATCGCCTCCCAAACTTCCCCAGGTGGTGAGGGGTTCGCTCACGTATGGAGTCCGAATCCTCCCGCCGTCCTCCTCCCGAGTCCGCTTGGTCTTCAAGGACGACCCCCACCCGCGCCACGCCTACTGTGGCCTCCTCCCGAGCGCCTCAAGCTCTCCCTCCTTCAGAGCTCGAAATGTCCCCATACATGAATCGTATGGGGTCACCGATGGCGAGGGCTTCGCTCCTTAGCTTGCGTGCTCCCGATCAACCGGCGAAGATAATCCTTCCCACCGCTCTCACCGAGCGCATGAATACCAAGTTATCACCAAGGTGATCCACCTTGGTGAGCGGTGTTCCAATGGACAATGATCCGGCTACCGCCTTACTCGACCGCCCAGCAGATCGGATATCAACCATCCGTTGGTTGTCCGCTGCCTGTGCCTCGATCGCCACTGGTGGCCCTATCTTCCCTTCGCCTTAAGGGGCCTGCACCACGCCCCTTCTTCCTCCTTGGCGGTTGTAGGCCATCCTCGGGACCTCCAAGGTCCATCGCCTCGGGTCCTCCCGGAGGTTCTTGGATCGGACCTCCTTGTTGATCGCCAAGATCTTCCGCAAACTCCCGACTACGTTGTCAAAGGTCCGCACCATTTGGAACACGCCGATGCCACTCCCGCACCAATTCCTCGCTTCCTCCACCGGGCCAAGTCCGGATAGCGGGTCACAATGTTGCGCCCACGAGGGTCCATGGCTGACTCACCGCTTTTTGGGTGCCATTGCTTCTCCTCTTCTGTAGGCCGGCCGAGTCCGGCACGATGTTCCTCCTTCGCTGCCGCTCCAACCTTGACGGCGCCACTTGTCGACGCCCAAAAGATAGCGCAGAGAGCCGGATTATGAGCGCAAGGGACCGTGAGGATTGTCCGAGGTCAAATAAATGACCTCCTCCTTGGCCAGGAAGTAACCGGGCGGAAGGCGTTGTCCGTGAATCGCTGTGGTCGCATGGCTTACTCGACCCACGCCTGCTTACGCCTTACCGCGGGCGTGAATACCGCTATAACGGCCGCAAGGTCTGCCTACCGCATGCCCGACCTCCACTGTGGCCGCCCACGTGGCGCCGCCTGCTGCCTCACGCCTCCCTCCTAGGTTACTTTCGGCGCATTTATCCTATTTTGACTGGGTTCCGACTTATCCTTACTCGGCGTAGTCCGAGCTTGCCATAGTGGTGGGGTCCGTTGTTCACTCAGTCCGAGTATACTCCCGAGCCTCGTCCAAGCGCCACCCCAATTTATTCCTCCTTTATTTATCTTCAATCCTAAAAAGAATCCCCACTTATTTCCTAACCCCCGAGTGCATAGCCCACACCTAGCAAAAAATGTAAGGAAAGGATCCCAAAGGCCACCCGAGCATCCTCCAAAGGGAGGTCTTCAATATGGGAGAGGTCCTCCAAGGGCCTTGTTCCAGAAGCTCCCAATGAAGTCGGGAACCAAAGGGGACCCCAAGAACTGCATCAAGAGCCGAGCAATCTCCCAAAGCAGAACCGCAGAGTAGGCGATCCCGAGAGACCACGCGCACTTGGACATCTTGACCTTCAAGCCCACCAACGAAAGCTCGAAGAGAATATCTCAAAGGCCTCCTGACTTTGTCCCTGTGCCCGAGGATGTGAGAATCGCCAACAAGGGAAGACATGGGGCTGGAGAGGGCGGCCCCAGACAGGCCCTATAGTGAGCAATAGCGAAGAGAGCACCGCCAGCGGTCGCCTTGCTCGGTACCGTGGGCCGATTCCAAGACGAGACGGCGAAACCTCAAGAGACGTTCAGGCCGGGTAGTAGAGGTTGGAGGACCTCCAGAAGCACCGGACAAAGGGTATAAGACTCTAGACGCCAAGATCCCTAAGCTCCTCAAAGATGACGCCCGGAAATGGTATTGAAGGCGTTCTCGACATCCACCGTAAGACTACCCAATCCGGGTGGGTATCAAGGCAAGCCACCCCTAGCACCACTGCACTGCAGCCCTGAGTGGCAATGCCAAATTGAAGGGGTTGAAGTGTCTGGAGAAGGGAGCGCATCGCAGATAGTGCGGCCGAGTAGCCGCATGAAGGCCTCCCCAACCGCGAGTGGGCGACGCCGAGTTGTGTGCTTGTCCATAGCGAAGCCTACTAGTGCAAGAACAAAGAAATCCGGTGAGGCATCTCTCCACGAGCAGCAGAGAAAAGAGCTCTGGAAAGCCGCTAGATGGATCTTCGGGGAGAAAGAGGTCCCTAAGGTGTTCGAACACCATTCCCGACAAACCGGCAGATGAAAGACGAGGGGTTGTGGAGAGAGCCAGAGCAAAAGCCGCCCGGTCCAGGGAGAAGGGATCCTCTGGGACATAGTCGGATATGTCCGGGGGAATGGCATCCTTAGGTGGCGGATGGAGGGCACGGAGGGCAGCAATTGTCTCTTCTGAAGCGGAGGCCAGAGGGACGGGTCGAAGAGCCCTAGCAGCGCGGGCATATTCACCACCGCCAAGCAACTTGGCGAGGTTTGTTGCATTACCCGCACTGCTCCAATCCGAGATTCCGCCGGACTTGGCAAAGACGACGCCTCCTCCTCAAGAGCCGCCACAAATAAAACGCCAAGACGGCTAGCAACTTCACTTGCCTGAAGCTCTAGTGCAATCAAGACACCATCGGGAGAAGAAGGAGGAGACACCAAGCTAACTCATCCCGGATCGAGTGCAAGGCGATCTAGGGAAGACGAAATGCCGACGGCATCATCGTGAAGGTGCCGAGGAAGCTCGCTGAAGATACGCGGACATGGAAAGCGGGTTTCAACATCCCAAGGATGTGATCCACCGACCGCAACCATTCCTGTGAAGAAAGAGGCACCACAAGGAGAAAGCTACCGGCGCCAAAGCCGGGCAATGGACGTGGAGGAGGTCGCACAGGCACTTGGGCAGCCTGTAGTCCGGGTCGAAATCTTTATGCATGTGCCCGAGGTGAGTTTTCACCCCTTGACGCCGCAGAGTTGAGCACATCGACAAGGAGTGTCCTCGACAACACGAGGGTGTGTGGATCGCCCCATTGGATGGGGACGAAAAGGGCCCAAGCGCCATTGAAGGGTCAGGTCAAGAGGTAGACCGAGGGCAAATGACCTCACTGACCGGACATACAGAGTTTGAGTCTATGGCGAACCCCAAAAGGCCGCCAAAGGGCCCCACCAAGAGGGGTGCAACCCATGTGACCACCCAACCACCAAACTAACGCCACACTAACTCAAGACTAAAAGCCGGGCAGAGATCCTCAGAGAAAGAAGCCCAACCAAAAGCGATAAGCAAGAATCAGATGAAAATGGACTCACGAACATGTAATAGAGCTCACAACAATCACATCAATCAACCATCAATCAATCGCAAACATCTAGGGCCTAGCAACGCAAACACCTAGGGCATAGACGGCCGCAACATCTAGGGCCTATTCACGCAACCTAGGGCATAACACTCAACAAAATATCTAGGGCATAACATCAACGCAACATCTAGGGCCCGATCACCGCAACACCTAGGGCATAACACTCACCGCAACATCTAGGGCCTAGCATTCAAACGCAACACCTGGCATAACACTCACAGAACATCTAGGGCCTAGCCTCCAAGTAGCCAATATATATAAGATTAACTCCTGACATGTAATCACAGTAGCACTGCACTCAAAGCGCCAATATAATGAGCTTGTAATTGATAACATCCTTATCTTCACCTCGATTCGAATGTGAAAATATCTTCCCAACCATTGGCTCATTCCATATAGCTTAAGAACTTCATGTCACCCAAGATGTACCATGCCTTGTCAATCTTCACTTTATCCTCAAAAGGTTCTATGCCTTCGGATCTTCAATTTATATCGCCAACGACGCACATATTCCACCGAGGGTTTCAACCCCTAGTTCTCGCCAACACAAAGATCCTGGCTCCGCCTTTTAAATAATAAGTTCATATGCTCCTTGATATATAAGGCTTAACATCTTGAGGATAGGAGCCCTAGCCAAGATCATTGCCTCGATGACATAGCATAGAAGCTTTGTGATGGATATATGATATTTGAATATAGTGGAGCTCACATACATCAAGATTGAATATATAGATACGCGAGCGAAGAGAGCACCAAAGAAACCACTCCCAAGATAGGTACTTGAGAAGGAACACAACTCTCTGTGAAGGAGCACCACCACTTCCACAGTGAAGGAACACCACCACTCTCCGTGAAGGAACATCTATCTCCGCTGTGAAGGAGCACCACCACTCTCCACAGGAAGGAGCACCACCACTCTCCACAGGAAGGAGCACCACCACTCTCCACAGAAAGGAGCACCACCACTCTCCACAGGAAGGAGCACCAAAAAGATCCTATATGGGTGAAGATATGTGCCATTCAAAAAAGAAAACTATTATGTATATTACCACCCCAATTGAAGCTATTAGGTACAAATAAATTCGTTGAAATCTCCCTTTCTAAATATGCGTTTGACATGGTGGGCATGTAAGCTGAGCTGAATAGATATGAGCCCAACAACATATTGAAACCTCTTATTTCATAATATCTTGTCACCTAGAGCTGCCAAAGCCGGAATCCCCGTAATTGCCTGGTTTTCAAACTTGCACCTTGGACAGTCGCACTCCTGGCCGAGGCGTTCAAACTTACTTCCTTGCCTTAGAAAGCGTCTCTCCAGCTGGTACTGAATGGGGACGAGCTCTTGAACTGAGTATTGGGAGCAGTTTGGAGCACATGAACTGGGAGCAGTTCGGAGCATAAACGGTTGGAGAAAGAATGACAATCCGGATTGCCTTCTTTCATCAACCATTCATGTACGCCTAACTGGCATTCAAGTGCGAAGTGTGGCACAGAATGGGGTAAAGCAATGCCACAGAATGGGGTAAAGCAATGCCTTCTTCTCGCATAACCCTATCTCTGAAGGGCTTGCTGGCACATGCCCAGATCGGGATACCCTGCAGTTACAGCTGTCCAAGTCGCCACATCTTTTTCAAGTCCTTTAAATAATCCTGTACGCTCCCACACTGTGCATACATGTTTACCAAACTGCTGGCTACAGACACACCACCTTCTTGTCCTTGTTCTCTAATTTGCACGTGCATCTGCTTCCCCTTCTCCAAGGATCCGGTGCCCAAACCAGCATCAACATCCACCACCTAACATATAAAGTCCCCAAGTAGCCTTACCAGAAGTGTGCCTACCAGAGCATTGGGAAATCAGTTCTTGAAGCTGGTTAACGTATCCGGCTCGCACCCCTTACTCACCATCAAAGCATAGACTGAGGGATCAGACCTAAAACAACATGTTGAGTATCTCCCGGGTCAAGGGGGCAGGATTCATGATCAACATGCCAGAATGGATCTCAGGACGAATGGCCTCAAGCTGGGCTACTGTCTCGCTCAGTTCATTGTGCACCTGTAACCGAGCGGATCAAACCCAATATCACTTCAGCATCACAAAAACCGCAGAATGATCATACAATGCTGCACAGTGCCCACCTGATTCGATTGCTGGCGCTGTAGAATACTCACAAACTTGGTACGCCACTTCTGTATGTAAGCCACCGCTTTCCCAGTTAGCCTCCCTGCTGCCCTTGCGATATCCTTCGGACCTGGACGGGTTTCGGGGACCCGGCAGCATA